>SMDT01002914.1:0-600000 GCA_005392925.1 Aquilaria sinensis | reverse complement strand
ATTGTATAGATTTAAAAAAGTATAATAAATGTTTATTAGTAGAAAATAGTTACCACCTTGTTTAAATTAAGATTTCAAAAGTTATGTCAGACAACAATAAAAAATTATCGGTGAAGGTGTAGATTTTAACCTTAAATTTATACCCATAATATCAGTAACCTTGATGAATGGATGAATGATTGTGTTTAAACAGTAAGGGAAGAGTGTATATCTTAAATGTGATGGAGTAAGTGTAAATCAATCATAGGTTTAGGGATACCATAATATACCCTAATTCTTTTCCACTAAATTTGGATTCCAGCAATTAATTTAATTATGGTCCCACCATGTTATGCTTATAATGACATGTCATATTCCAAACTACCATGGTGTGTCTAATACATTTGGGGTTGCCTATCATCCACCGAGTGCAGATCCTCTCACTTTAACACCATTACTTGAACATTAGTCTATAATAATTTGTCTAATTTTGAGATGTATTTGTCTAAAGATGAGATACATTTGCCTTATTTTGATATGCAATTGCCTAGAATAAAGATAATCTTGTCTAGATTTGAGATATATTTATTTCATTTTTATGTGATACATTTGTTTAGTTTTAAGATGCATTGATCTAATACTGAGAATAGTTTGTCTATATTTGAGACAAATTTGCTTCACTTCGATTGTATATCTATTTTTAAGATTCTGATAGCCAAAAGGCTATCACCTCCCCCAGCATGAATTTCCCCGAAGGTTTGTCTGGGGAGCCTGACATAGCTCGGAAAGAAGCGTTGCCATAGACCTCGGCAGAAGCGAAATCGAGCATGACGAAGTAAGCACTTCGGCTGAAACGCCAGGTTATCTAAATGTGTCACTGACTCTCTCGGGGAACCGAACATATCGCCTTCGGGAGAAAAGAACCAGCTACTGAAAGCAGGAGAGATTCTCCCCGAAGGCGGAACTCCCGATCTAGAAAAACTCCCGAGCCACCAAAGTGATTCCCGAAGAAAGGCGTCCGTACCAAAAGATGACCTCGCCCAAATAACCTCGGGAGTACGGCATGAGCATTTAATGAGCATTTAAGGAGCCTTTGACAGATCGCCCATATGCTGCCTAAAACGGCGGCCTGACGCGCCGAAGCCGTCCGGGTCTTGTCACGACTTGACTCGGTTCAAGGCTCAAGGAGCCTGTCACTGGCTACTTGTCCCCTACGTCCGAAGGTACAGAAAAGATCTGACCGAACACGTGTCATGATCTAAACGGGCCAGGCTTCCCTATAAATACACAGGAACACGTCCTGGCAAAGGATGAGACTCCCCTCTCCTGAAAAAACATAAACAGGCAAGACCACAAAACTTCCTAAGTGTCCCATTTTACCTTCTCAGAAAACTGACTTGGGCGTCGGAGGCTCCTCCCTGGAAAATCATCCCGGGGACCTCCTAACCTTTTTTTTTCGGAGTCTTTCAGGTACTTTCCCACCTGGGGAACCTCTACACCAGACGTTTTCCCTCCTCGGAAGCTCTCTCGGAATTCACCATGTCGCAAGACGAAGATGCTGGAGAGCATCATTTGGCGCCGTCTGTGGAAACCCACCCTCAGGTTGCCGTCGTTGAAACTCGGCGTTCTAAGGACAAGGGACTTCCGAGGTCCCCGTCCGTGCCTGAAGTCCAACCGGCTACTGAGCAAACTCTTCCAGGGACTTCCTTGCCTTAGGAAGAACGTCCTCTGGTCATCACCATGAGTTTTCTGCGCGACTTCCAGCGTTCTGTTGTGGCCGAAATGACACAGCAGATAGACAGAAGGTGGCCACAACAAACTTAGGCCCAGAGGCCTCCTTCACTAGCGCGCCCTCAAGAGCAAAGTTCTAAATCAGCTCATCGTACTTCGGGAAGTGGAGACCCACGAGAGGAATCTTCAACAGAAAACACGCCCCTCAGGGCACGGCTTGCGGGACAGACGGAGTCTAAGCGACCCAAAATCCCGCGCCGAAGGAGCTCGTCACCTGAGGCGAGGTCCCCATCCCCTCAGCGCCGAACTCACTCCCCGAAGAGATGCCGACAATCCCCTTTCCCCGAAGAAGAGCCCAGCGCCACACTCCTTATGGAGAAAATATTGGCGAGGTTGGAAAGGGTGGAAAAACAGGTAGCCCGCAGACCTGTCTGGGCCAGACTATCTGAAACTTTCTGTGGCGATGAGTCACCGTTCACCCGAACAATAGTCGAGGCAGCCATGCCCAGTGATTTCCGGGTACCTCGGCTAGAAACGTACGATGGCCGAACAGATCCACAGGCCCATCTGATGAAGTACAAACGGAGCATGGTGTTGCACGGGGCTGACGATGCCACTCTATGCAAATGTTTCGAGGTCACCCTTGCTGGCCCTGCTACAGCATGGTATAACTCTCTGGCCCCAGGAACCATCAGAGAGTTCCAGGAGCTGTCCACTGCCTTCACCCAGCAGTTTATTGGAAGTCATCCTACGGCGAAGATGCCGGTGCAGATGTTCGACATAGCACAGAGGAACGGGGAAACCATCCGTGACTATGTCGAAAGATTTAACCGAGAGGCCCTAAGTGTTCCAGACTTTCGGCCAGAAATACGCATCCTCGCCATGATACGGGGCCTTCGGAGGGACTCGCAGCTATTTTACGAGTTTTCCAAAGACCCCCCAGACACGCTCGGTGAATTTTTCTGAAGAGCCGAGCAGCATATGACAGCCGAAGAGCTAAGAATGGAGGGGCCAAAGAACGATCATTCCCGTCCCGAAGGATCAAGCCAGCAAGCCAAGTATCCGACAGAGCAAACAGGACGACCTCGGAGGTTCAGGGGAAGGAAGCCTCCTCCGAACTTTACACCCCTGAACACCACAAGGACCAACATCCTCATGACAATGGAGAAACAGGGGTCCCAGATTCAGCGACCGAAGGCGATGACCGCTGACAACAAAAAGAATATGAAGAAGTTCTGTCAGTTTCATCGCGACCACGGTCACGACACCGAAGACTGCTTCCAGTTGAAGAAGTATATCGAGTCGCTGATTAAGCAAGGCCAACTGCGGCGCTATCTGCGAATGCCTTCGCCGAAGGCAAGAAGAGAGGAGGAAGGAAAGGCTGATGAAGATGAGTATGACTCCGACAGAAGGAGGAACCGAAGTCCAAAAAGGCGCCTCCCACCTTCGGCGGGGGTAATACAAACCATCACCACTGGACTGCCATCCTCGGGGAGAAAGAGGAAAGCTAGGGAAATAGCAACGATGGAGTACCAAAGCCCATCGAAAAAACTCACCCGAAGAGATGGTTCCTCCGTCATTTTCCCTCATGACGACCCATTGTTGGTCATGGCAAGAATAGGAAATTGGGACGTCAAAAGGGTATTGCTTGACGATGGATCAAACGCCGACGTCCTATTCTCGCATCTGCTCCCAAGCTTGGGAATATCCAGCATCGACCTCAAGCCTGTTACTTCACCAACCTTTGGAATAGGACCCTCAGAGCTGCCCGTCCTCGGCTGGATCGACCTTCCCCTGATGATGAGAGGGAGCTCGATCAACGGAAAAGGAGAAATTTTTGCCTCCACGATGACAAGGTTCATTGTCATGGATGTCCCTTCGTCGTACAACGCCATCCTTGGAAGGCAAACACAAGGGAATTTGCACATTCGCCCAGATGTGAAGTACTTAACAGTCACCTTCGCCACCAAGGACGGAGACGCCGAAATTTTCATCGACCAAGCCGAGGTCAGGAAGGTGTTTGTCAAAGCCCGAAAGGCCCCAGCAGCCAACTTCGCACAAACCTCAGCAGGAGGGACACTACAGACCGAAGAACCAAATACGGGCGGGGCAGAAAAGTTCGCAAAAGTAGAAACGGAAGAAATAGAACTTGTCCCCGGCCAAAATACCCGAATAGGGAAAAACTTGGCCGAAGGTGACAAGAAAAACCTTGTATCCTTTCTACTGATGAATAAAGGACTGTTCGCCTACTCGCCAAAGGATATGCCAGGGGTAGACCCTCGCATAATACAACATAGCCTTAAAGTAAGTCCGGAAGCAAAACCTGTCCGGCAAAAGAAGCGAGGCATCTCGGTCCACAAAAGTAAATTCGTCAAAACCGAAGTACAGCGCTTGATGGACGCAAATGTAATTAGGGAGGTCAAGTACCCCGAATGGCTAAGCAATGTGGTCATTGCTACAAAAGAAGGGAGTAGTAAGCTCCGGATGTGCATCGACTTCAGAAACTTGAACGATGCCTGCCCGAAAGATTCCTATCCTCTCCCACCGATAGACCAGTTGGTCGACTCAACTGCCGAATATGGGCTCCTAAGCTTCCTCGACGCCTTCAGTGGGTATCATCAAATAAGGATGGATCCCGAAGATGAAGAAAAAACTGCCTTCATCACCGAAGGTGGAACATATTGTTACACTAGGATGCCCTTCGGGCTCAAAAATGCAGGAGCCACCTACCAAAGGCTGATGAGCAAAGTCTTTCATGACCAAATAGGGAGGAACATGGAAGTCTACGTTGATGACATGATAGTCAAAAGTAAGATGCCTAAAGACCATGTCACAGACCTAGAGGAAACCTTCCAGCAACTCAGAATATTCGGAATTCGACTTAACCCCGAAAAATGCGTCTTCGGCGTGACCTCGGGAAAATTTCTGGGCTACATGGTATCAGAAAGGGGCATTGATGCTAACCCAGAAAAAATTAAGGCTCTGCTCGAATTCTGAACTCCTGTCACAGTGAAAGACGTGCAGAGACTCACTGGAAGGATAACCTCTCTTAGCAGGTTCATCTCCAGGTACGGAGATCGGTGTCGGGCATTCTTCAAAGTCCTTACTAAGGCAGCAAGAAGAGAAAATGACCTCGGGGATGGTGACCATCCTTGGAATGAGGATTGCCAAAAAGCCTGGGAAGAACTTAAAATCTATTTGTCTCGACTGCCTACTCTGCGACAACCTCGCGAAGGAGAGCCCCTCATCCTGTACCTCGCTGTTTCAGAAAAAGCAGTGAGCTCGGTCCTTGTGAAAGAGGAAGGGCCGAGACAATGGCCAGTCTATTACGTAAGCAAATCCCTGCACGGCGCCGAGGTCAGGTACCCATTGCTCCAAAAAGCCATATATGCCTTGGTGCTGGCAGGAAGAAGATTGCGGCCATACTTTCAGGCTCACCCCATCATCGTTCGAAGTAGTCTGTCTCTACGGGATGTTATGAAAAAAGTTGATCATTCGGGAAGGCTTTCCAAATGGTGTATAGAGCTCGGCGAACACGACATTGTTTATGAACCTCGGAAAGCCATAAAAGCTCAAGCACTGGCTGACTTCATCGCCGAAGTACCTACCACCGAAGATAGCCACCCGGATCCTGGCGAAGGTGAGCCAGAATGGACGCTGCATGTGGATGGAGCCTCAGGTTCCGAACACCAAGGAGCCGGGGTAATCATCAGAGGACCCGAAGGTCTAGAGGTGATAAAGGCCATCAAGTTCAGCTTCAGCGCCACCAATAATGTGGCTGAGTATGAAGCTCTGATAGCAGGGTTGCGCCTGGCCAGAAAAATTGGAATAAGAAACTTGAAGGCTCACAGTGACTCCCAGCTGGTAGTTCGGCAAACGGCAGGGGACTACGGCGCGAAAGACCCAATTTTGGCAAAATACCACGAACTGGTGACGAAGCTCATTCGAGAGTTCGACACCATACGCATCGAAAATGTACCTCATCGGGAAAACACCGAAGCAGATTGCTTGGCAAAGGCAAAAACATACACCGAGGTACTAAACCACCCGAGCATTGAAGTACTGAGCATAGTAACTTCGGAAAAGGGCTGGAAAGACCCAATAAAGAGGTATCTTGCGGACAACGCGCTCCCCGAAGACCCCGTCGAAGCCGCAAAAGTGCGAAGACGCTCTGGGCGATTCTTCCTAATAGGCGAAGAACTGTATCGGCAGGGATATGCAAATCCTTTACAGAGGTGTGTTGGCGAAGAGGATACTGAAATGATCCTCGAAGAAGTCCACGAAGGCGCTTGTGGTTCACATATTGGAACTGACGCCCTCGCCGCAGTGGTACTTCGCCAAGGATATTTTTGGCCTACCTTAAGAAAGGATGCCCGACAGTTCGTCCGAAAATGTGACAAGTGCCAAAAGCACGCAAAAATCCAGAGGACACCCTCGGAAATGGTGGCTTCGGCTGACTATCCCTGGCCCTTCGCAGTTTGGGGCATAGACCTCATTGGGCCGCTCCCAACAGCCCCCGAAGGCGTGAAATTCTGCGTAGTCACAGTAGACTACTTCTCTAAATGGGTTGAGGCAGAACCATTAGCAACTATCTCAGCTAAAGAAGTGCAGAAGTTCGTATGGAAGAACATTGTATGCAGGTTTGGCATACCGAGGACACTGGTAGCCGATAATGGATCCCAGTTTATTGACAGAGGGTTCCAGGACTTTGTCAACAACCTCGGAATAAAATGCACTTCGCCCCAGTAGCCCATCCTCAAAGCAATGGCCAAGTAGAGGTATCTAATAGGACCATAAAAGATGGTCTGAAAAAAAGGCTGGCGGAAGCAAAAGGGAAATGGCCAGGCGAACTCCAGAGTGTACTGTGGAGCTACCGAACAACACCCCGAAGAGCCACTGGGGAAACGCCTTTTTCACTCGTCTTCAGTACAGAAGCCATCATCCCAATCGAGGTAGTTCAACCATCAATTCGAGTGCAAGTTTTTGAAGAAAATGGAAACGACCTCGGCCTGAGAACCAAGCTCGACCTCGTCGGCGAGCACAGAGAAATAGCCGAACTAAGAAGAAAAGCTTTTCAGCAAAGAGTGGCCGCGGCTGTAAACTTGCTCGCCAGGCCAAAAGGAATAAAGAAAGGAGACCTCGTTCTCCGAAAGAATGAATTTGCACATCGAAAGCCATCCCACGGAGTATTTCGCGCCAACTGGGAAGGCCCTTACCTGGTTCTTGCCGAAGTACGAAAAGGGGTCAACAAGCTCGGCGATTCCGAAGGCATAGAATTAAAAAATACGTGGCATTCGGACGCCTTGATAAAATTTTATGCTTAGAATCTCGGCGAAGAAAACCGTGCTGTATAAAGAAAGGAAAATTTTCTCTAAGTATAAAAAGTTTCTTAGCACGAGTGGTGCGAATTCCGCAAAGGTGGCCGGATAAAATAAGCGAAGGTATTATTTTCTGAAGTCTCCTGAGCAAACGTGTTCAGGACAACAGAGAAAATCTGGCGAAAGACTTAGCCAAAATTTTTTGGGCATAAGTTGAACAAATCAGGATTTCACGAAAGAGGTCACCATGATAAGCACAGACAAAGTTTCCCGAAGTCTCTTGAGCAAATAAAGTTCGGGACAAAGGAAAACAAAGAATCGCAGGAAAAGACTTAGCCAAATTTTCAAGGTCTTTATTGAGATAAGTGTGCTTACAAAAAAGATAGCCAGAAGAAGAAATACAAAAAAGAAGAGAAAGAAGGAAAAGGGCCCTAGAACAAACTAAGGGTTCTCGGCATCCCGGGAGTGTTCGGCTCCTGCGTCCTTTTGCACCACCTTCGGCGCCGGAATAGAAGGAGGCAGGTTCGGATGATCAATCTTAGACCAGGTCCACCGAGGTCCCTCGGGAATATCCAGGGCCGCCAGAAAAGAGAGGTCCAGATCTGGGAACCTCTGAAGGACTTAGTGCCGAACAAGACAGAACCCGTCCTGAAAACCAACCTTGGTCATCTGGTCAGACTTGTCCTTCTCGACCTCAAGCTCCTCGAAGTCCTTCTTCAAATCTGAGACCTTCTTCTTCAGCTCCTTCACTTTCTTCTTCTCCGGCTCCTTCTTCATAGCATCGACCTCGGCTTGGAGCGCAGCCTTCTCAGCAAGCGCCTTCACCAGGAGACCTTCGGCCTCTGACTTCTCTTTCTGATGCGCCTCATTTACCGAGATCAGCTCCGCCACCTGAGAGCCAAGGTCAGAAATTTTCTGGGAAGAGTCCCTCAAAAGTTCCTCTTTTTCTTTCTGGAATTCCTCCCGAAGGGCGGCAACTTCCTTCTCCGCAGCTTGGGCCAGCTGCAGGTTCTTGACAGCTAATTTCGAGCACATGGCCTTTTTTTTTTCTATGGCTTCTAAGGCCTTGGCTCGGAACTCAGTCTGCCTCGCCACCCGAACTCGGAGAAAGCCAGTGTACCCCAGAAGCTGCAAAAGGATAAAGGCGAGGTCATTAAGACAAAGAGAAAACCAAACACTTAGAAAAAAATTCAAGGGAGGAAGATAGACACAAAGTATACCTGGGCGGCGTGTTCGGAAAGCTTCGCGGCGAGAGAATCGTCGCCCGGGTGAGCCGCGGCAATGGCCTTGAAGGAGGCATCGGTGAGGACCCCTTTCGAGATCTTTGTAGCCATTTGCTGACAGTCTCCGAAGTACAAATTCATGTCCTCCGTAAAACGTCCAGAAAGGCTCCTTCGGGACTTTTCCCTTCGGGATACGGGCGTCCCGAAGGGCTCTCCTCTTTGCATGCTCCGCTACCCAACCCGGAGTGAGCGACTCTTCTGCACAACCAAACAGAAAATTGGTCAGGGCAAGAAAACCTCAAAGATCATCAAAAAGATGAGCACCACAGTTTGTTAAAAGAACAAACCTGTTGACACCTCGACGATGTCGTCGTCGGAAGCTCGAGCTTCTTCGGCAAAAATCCCCTTGCCCTTTCTTCGGCGCCGCTCTTCGGCAGAAGGGGCCTCTACCACGGCGTCCAGAAGAGCTTGCGACGGGGTAGGGCTTTGAGGAGGGACCTCAGCAGCAACCTTGGGCTGAGGCACATTGGCAGCCTTGGGCTCCTCGGCCACCTCTTCGGAAGTCTCCGAAAGAGGGGGGGCACATCCTTCTTCGCCTGTTTGGAAGCAGACGGCCCAGCCCCAAACGTTTTCCATCTTCGGGAGGCAGCTTTCTTCGTCTGCTCACCCTTCGCGGGCTGACCGGTAAAAAGGGCTTTGTAGAAGGCAGCAGTGTCCTCGCCCATTTCTGAAAAGAAAGAAAGACATCAGTGTGAGTCCGAAATGAAGTTATAACAAGGAGATTAGAAAGTAACTTACTCTCATAAAAAGTTTCGAAAGAAACTTCCTCCCGAAGGAGTTGCACTAGCCAGGAGTCTTTCCCGGTGATGGCAGGAGCCGGCATCCCGAGGTCCGTCTTGTGCTCCTTTACCACCCCGAGCTCCCGAAGGACCTCCTCGGTCATCAACCTCCAATTGATGGGGAAGGGGTAAAGAGGGCGCGAAGGGACCTCGGGACCCCAGTCGGCGACGGCTCGGATACGTCCATCGAAATCCGTGAAAACGGAAACCAACTCGGTAGTCAACAGTATCCTCGGATCTACGACGTCGTCCTCCAACCGTCCCTGAGCCCACTTGGTCTGAACATGCGACCAGGCCTCCTCCATCTTCAGAAAGAAAAACTTTTTTTGCCACCCTCGCCAGCTGTCCTTAGTGGCGAAGGTGAACATATACTTTTTGCTCCCGGATCCCCAAGGTAGCATGAAGTAAAAGCCACCCTTCGGGACCACGTAGAGCTTGTAGTACTGCATAAAAATGACGAAGTGGGGTTCTATTTTGAAAACGCCACACATACAGAGGAAGGCGTTGAAATAGCAGTACGAGTTCGGAGGAAGTTGATTTACGGCAATGCCATGAAATTGGCAAAAGTCGCAAATCAACTTCGGAGGGGGGAACCGAAGTCCGGCTTTCAGCTGAGCTCGGAAAACGGTGATCTCGTTACTATGGTTTGAAAAGCCGTAGTGGTCAGGACGTGGCAACCTCGTAACAGCGTACGAAGGAAGGAAAAAAATTTTCTTCCACTTCGCTAATTTTGCAGGAGTGGTGCAACAAGGGTGAGAAAGAAGAGGCTGCCAACTCTCAGGAATAGGCATTTTTGGCTGGAAAACAAGTTCGGAAAAAGGCAAAAACGGACTTTGGGAAAAACTTTGAAAAATAAAGAGTTCTGGAAATCAAAACCCACCAAATCTTTTGCTGAAATCTGGGTGTGAAGACGCCGTCGTGAAAGATGACCAAAAAAAAACTCAGGTGAAAGAACCGCCGCGAAAAGCAGAAGAGAGCAGAAGGAAAACCAGAGCAAAAGCAAAACCAAAAGAGACAAATGACGCAATGAGCATATATATAGGCCGAGGGGGGTAGGCGGACCGGCGTCATAAGTACTCTGCGAAGGCGAAATGCCACCATAAATGCCCTTCTGCACCTAAAAAGGCACGCCCGCGGTAACCGATGCAACCCCAGTCAACAAAAAGTCGACATGTGTCAGCCATCGCACCAAAAGAGGAACACACCCTCTGACAGACGTCGCGCCGCTCCAGACTGACACGTCTAGTTACGAGACGCGATGTTTCACTAACCTACAAAAGTAAAGAAGTGGGTTACCTCGAGGACACCAAAAGACAGGCTATGGTCGAACAGTCCGTATCTTCGAACAAAAAGGTGTATCTTCGGCACAGGTTACACTCCCGATAAGCATCCTCGGAAAGACAGCGAACCGAAGTCTCTACTTCAGCTTCTTCGAGGAAGGCCTAAAAAGCTGGAAAGCAGGTTACTTCGAAGACACTAACAGACAGGTTATGGAAGAAAAGCCTACGTCTTTGGACGGAAGGTCCGTCTTCGGAACATGTACTGCACTCAAGGGCCAAAGAGGGTCCCTCAGGAAGCGAACAAACCGAAGTCTCCACTTCGGCTTTTTCGAGGGGGGCCCTGTGATAGCCAAAAGGCTATCGCCTCCCCCAGCATGAATTTCCCCGAAGGTTTGTCCGGGGAGCCTGACGTAGCTCGGAAAGAAGCATTGCCACAGACCTCAGCAGAAGCGAAATCGAGCATGATGAAGTAAGCACTTCGGCTGAAACGCCAGGTTATCTAAATGTTTCGCTGACTCTCTCGGGGAACCGAACATATCGCCTTCGGGAGAAAAGAACCAGCTACTGAAAGCAGGAGAGATTCTCCCCGAAGGCGGAACTCCCGAGCTAGAAAAACTCCCCGAGCCACCAAAGTGATTCCCGAAGAAAGACGTCCGTACCAAAAGATGACCTCGCCCAAATAACCTCGGGAGTACGGCATGAGCATTTAATGAGCATTTAAGGAGCCTCTGACAGATCGCTCATATGCTGCCTAAAACAGCGGCCTGACGCGCCAAAGCTGTCCGAGTCTTGTCACGACTTGACTCGGTTCAAGGCTTAAGGAGTCTGTCACTGGCTACTTGTCTCCTATGTCCGAAGGTACAGAAAAGATCTGACCGAACACGTGTCATGATCTAAACGGACCAGGCTTCCCTATAAATACACAGGAACACGTCCTGGCAAAGGATGAGACTCCTCTCTCCTGAGAAAACACAAATAGGCAAGACCATAAAACTTCCTAAGTGTCCCCTTTTACCTTCTCAGAAAACTGACTTGGGCGTCGGAGGCTCCTCCCCGAAAAATCATCCCGAGGACCTCCTAACCTTTTTTTTTTTTAGTCTTTCAGGTACTTTCCCACCTGGGGAACCTCTCCGCCAGATGTTCTCCCTCCTCGGAAGCTCCCTCAGAATTCACCATGTCGCAAGACGAAGATGCTGGAGGGCATCAGATTCCTTTTTATGTATTTATATAGATTTCAAATGCATTTGTTTCGCTTGATTGTCTATCTATTTTCAAGATTCAGTTGTCTAGTTCGTAGATACATTTTTCTAGCTATAATATACATATGTCTAGTTCAAATAATTATTTATCCTGGACAGAGATGATTTTGTTTAGATTTTACAAACATTTGTCTCATTTTGATCATATGTCAATTTTTGCGATTCATTCATCTAATTCTAAGATAAATTTATTTACAAATAAGATCATCATATCTGAATTTGAGATACAATTTTTTCCATTTTGATTATATGTTTAATTCTGATATGCATTATCAAAGATTAATATTATATTTTTTAATTTTTTTTTTACAAAATATGCTTTATTCCCATTAAAAGTAAGTCAAATGACATCTTACAAATCAATGATGACATAAAACTCAAAGGGATAACAAAAATATAAAACTGGCCACAAAAAGATTACTCGTTCCAGCTGCACCGAATGAAGAGAAGAGAATATAAATAAGTCGAACCTTCTAGTTAAGCCAGAATAAATCTAGAATCCAAAACTCACCAATAGTTGGAAGAAAGATTAGATCAAGCCAACAATAACCAAGCATTATTAGAACTAACCAAACATCAGAAGTCTGAACAAGACTATTTATAAAAATAAACAGATTACCTACAAAATATGAAAATATAAGGACTAACTTTATTCTATATAATTATCTTTATATCTATTGTCAAACTTCGAGACACCATAGTACAGCGATATTCCGGTGAATCTAAGAGACCTAGATTTATCATTGTCTGCCTTCAATTGAAGATCTACCATGTGAAAATCTTGAATCACTATTGAATAGGGGAGTAAATGAGCCGAACCGACCTCGAACAAACCAGGCTCAAGTTCAGCTCGTTTCATATTGAAAGCTCGAGCTCGACAAGCTTCATAAACACGGTCTGAGCTTGGCTCGTAATAGGTTCGGGCTCAAATCGTTAGCTCGAAAAGCTTGATGCACTTGGTTCATGAGCTCGAATAGTGGAGCTCGACTCGAGCTCGAAAAGCATGGTTGATCTCGAAATATAAGCCTATTATACAGAAATTAAAATCAAGCAAGCAAAACACATATACTAACCATAGCATATGAAATCATCATAATTTCAACACAAAAATCATCAAAATTGAAGAAGAAAAGCACATCTACTAACCAAGAACCATATGAATCAGACAGGAACCGGGTTATTGGGTGTGAATTTTCGGTGGCTGTTGGATGGTGCGATGCTGGCTGTTCGTGCGGTGCGACTGAGACAGGGGAAGCTCTATGGAGAGAAGACTCAACAGCACGACGATGGCACGATGGAGAAAATGATCGATGACGTAGCAACCGACGAAGAGCAGGCTTGACGGAGTGCAACTGACGGCGTGATGGTGACATGCCTTTAAGGAGCGACACAGTGACAACTGATGAATGCAAAAAGTGACGGTGACACAGCGACAGTTGACAGACGGTGAGGCAACAGAAGAGAAACGAATCTGGGCAAAGATGCGTTGCGACTCGCGACGTAAGGGTGAGGCCCATGAGGGTGACTGGGGGTGAAAGGTTTAGGTGAATGGGTCGAGAATTTTTAGATACATTAATTAGAATTTTAGGATATATGTTTTTGTTTTATTAAATAAATTATATTATATAAATATTATAGTATGCTCGTTAAGCTCGATAAAAGTTCAAGCCGAACATATTTGGTTCGAACTCGATTCATTAAGGATTTGAACCTAAAATATGGCTCGAGTTTGAGCTCGAGGGTCGTTAAGCTCGATTTGACAATGTTAAAAATGAGTTCGAGTTCGAACTATTCAATAAGGCTCGATTTATTTTACACCCCTATTATTGAACACTAAGATTTGAAAGAGATTGTATCTATCATAAAATTTAATAGATAATACCGGATAAAGTTAGTTAAATAATTAAAAGATTGAAAGAGAATTAGCCAGATCCATATTGAAATCTCAATTTAGCTAGAAATGGTAGAGAAAGATGGGGAAGACAGCAGAAGAGAATGAGTTGAACGATAAGAAAGGTGGTGTGTTTATATTTTCTGAATTTGAGATAAATTTTAATTTTAATTTTATATCTTACTCTATGCTTATCTAGAATTTCCGTTATTTTTGAGGGTTTTTGTTAGTGGAATTCAATACATATGTGACCGGAAAGCTGTCATGCACACACTGGTAAGATAGGATGCTATTCTTTCTAGGTTTTCCATATAATTTATAATTGACCCGGGTTTTACCTAGTCTGTTTCTTTGACCGGGTTCCCCCTAGTCTATTTCCCTGCCCTTTTTTTTTTTTTTTTTTTTACTTTATCTGAGGGAAATAGTACTATATTATGTGCATTATACAGAAGAAACAGTGACAATTTAAACTGTCTAGTCATCCCCTACTTAATTAACTTTAATAAAACAGATTATTTCTTATTTATAGAGAAGCATATCAATAATTTATTAACTATAAATAATATTAGAAATTTTAAATTTATTAGAAGACTATTGAAAGATAAATTGAATTATAATTTGACAAGTCAATGTGAAAGGCGTAAAGAATAGGACTATTTTGCTTTCTCCTCTCACCCACCTTTGAACCCTTGACTCCAAGGAGCCATTCAACCCAGCTCTAATGCACGGCCAAGGGCAGTGCCAGGGTGGTGCAAAGAATAGGAGTATAAAAGTATTAACTACACTTTGATCCCTAAGATTTGTTATTAATTATATTTTGACTGTCTAGGTCTGGTACCTTATCCCCAACTTTTCTTTACATGGGCTATTAGTATTTTTTAAAATCCTAATTTACTCAGACTTATCCTTTAATGTAGAAATATTTTGTACTAAAAAGTCTAAGGAAAGCCTAGCCATGGATCACATGGGAATGGAGCAATTTTGTCACTAATGTTAGGTTGATAGAATAATTTTGCTATCAATGCTTTTTTTAAGCAAAACTACCATTAACACCATGGGTTGAGTGTAATTTTGCCACTGACAGTCAAATTTGCATGTGTGGTAAATGAAAAAAAATGGAGAAAGTACAAATTTTAATTCCAAGTTTTCTTTGACTAAAATTCTAATTCCTAAGTTTCTGAATCTATCATTTTTACTATCATCTTCACCATTTCATTTTACTGTTCAAGTTCCCTAATACCCCATGTACCCATAAATGAAAGAAGCAATAACCAAACAAAAAACCCAAAAGTAAAGATCTGTTGTGGGCTGGATTTGGCCAACGATGTCAACGTACTACTGTGTTGCGGTTGGATCAAAAGATGCTCTGTTGTTGTGCTGTTGAACCAAGAGATCCAAATTCCGAAATGAAACTGCAATGATCTACGTAACTAGTAATAAAGCATCGTAAAAGAGCAATTAAGGCGGATGAACTATGAATCTAATGGCTAATTGGTCCGTTGGCTGCAGGGACCAGACAAGAACTGGTTGGAAGCCTTCAAAGTCTAGTTGTCATTCTATTTCCCACTGGAGAAGAAGGTCAAAATAGCATACTTGCAAAGTTGGGTGCCTAGGGACTATGGAACAAATTTTTTTGGGCCAGTTTAAAAATTTTCTCAATTTGCTAGTTATTGATATAATGCTAACACGTTGCAAACTTTACATGGAATATTCCTATTTTGGACAAAATATTCATACTGTTAGAGAACTATTAGATGATCGGTGTCTATATCACTATTTTTTTTGTAATTTTTGTGACAAAATTGCTCCCAATAGGCAATATTAGTGGTAGTTCAGCACAAAAAAGATATATTAATGGAAAAATTGCTCTATCAACTTAACTTTAGTGGCCAAATTGCGCCCCCCTAGATCATGTTAACTAGGAATGACAAAATCTGACCCTACCCTATGACCTATCTTGACCCACCTGAACCAAAGTCCGACCTGACTCAATTTGATAAAAAAAGTTAATGACCTGAACACAACTATGCCCAGCCCCAACGTGAACTTGAACCCGATTAAAGTGAAATCAGAACCTAAATGACTCAAACTCTATATACCCGAACCAAGAATGATCCGAAGCCGAAATGACCTAAACCTGATATAACCCAAACTCGAGATTAACCTAACTTGAACCCAAAATTAGGGGTTGAAAGTTTTGGGTTTCGGTTTGGGTTCGGGGGCAAAACCCAAAATTAATAGACTCTTTCTTAATCTGAAAATACCATCGTGAACTGATTATAACTCGAAAATATAGGATTAGGGTTGGGTTGGGTCAGATTTACCCAATACACCACCACCACCAGCTAGTTCAAGACGGAGGATGACTATGTGAGGCACAATACGAAGGCCTAAACTAGAAGCAACAAAGAATGATGTGAAGACCTGAACCAGAGGCGGCGAAGGACAACGCGAAGGGCTAAAAGAAAGGTGATAGAGGATGATGCAAGTGCAACAGGGGATGGCGGTGAAGGGAAGATTCTACAATACCCACCCCCGAAAACGGGGTAACCATACCCCCCCAATCGTAACCGTTGATCTCGGCTCGGTAGAGAAACGGGAAACCGTGTGACTGGGATAACAGGTGAGGGAGAGGAAAGAAAAAAAGTGATAAAAAATTTTAAAATACAATAAATATTTCTAAAAAGTAAAAAAAAAATTTTAAAAGTGAAATTTCTTTAAAAAAATGATTAACTGTTAAAAAAAAGTGATAAAATTTAAAAAAGTGAGAAATGTTAAAAAATTGGTAACTTTTTTTAAAAAGCTATTAAAAATAAAAAAGTGATAAATAATTATAAAATGTAATAAATAATTTTTCATTTACCTTTTAAAAATATTTTTCAATTTTTTTAACATTTATCACATTTTCTTTATTTTATCGCTTTTTTATACATTTAATCACTTTTTTTTTTAATTTTATCGCTTTTTTTATACTTAATCGCTTTTTCTTACAGTTTATCGTTGAAGTTACCTTCGTTGTGACCGGATCACGTTCAAGGTAACTTAGACGTGACCCGGTCACTTTGAAGGTAACCTAAAAATATAACCAGGTCACGTCGAAGGTACCTTTTTTGTGACCAGGTCAGTTTGAGGGTAACCTATAAATGTGACCGGGTCACGTCGAAGGTACCTTCCTTGTGACCAGGTCAAGTTGAAGGTAACCTAAAAATGTGACCGGGTTACCTTGAAGGTACCTTCATTGTGACCGGGTCACTTTGAAGGTACCTAATGTGACTAAAAATGTGACCGGGTCACCTCGAAGGTACCTTCGATGTGACCGGGTCACTTTGAAGGTAACCTAAAAATGTGACCGGGTCACCTCGAAGGTACCTTCATTGTGACCGGGTCACTTTGAAGGTAACCTAAAAATGTGACCAGGTCACCTCGAAGGTACCTTCGTTGTGACCGGGTCACTTTGAAGGTAACCTAAAAATGTGACCGGGTCACGTTGAAGGTACCTTCATTGTGACCGGGTCACTTTGAAGGTAACCTAAAAATGTGACCGGGTCACATGGAAGGTACCTTCGTTGTGACCGGGTCACATGGAAGGTACCTTCGTTGTGACCGGGTAAATGTGACCCGGCCACAAGAAGGTACCTTCAATGTGACCGGGTCACATTTTTATGTTACCTTCAAAGTTACCCGGTCACAACGAAGGTACCTTCGATGTGACCCGGTTACATTTTTAGGATACCTTCAAAGTGACCCGGTCACATCGAAAGTACCTTCAAGGTGACCCGGTCACAACGAAGGTAACTTCAGCGATAAAAAGTAAGAAAAAGCGATTAAATGTAAAAAAAAATGATAAAATTTTTAAAAAAGGCGATTAAATGTATAAAAAAGCTATAAAATTAAGAAAATATGATAAATGTTAAAAAATTGGTAAATATTTTTAAAAGGCAAATAAAAACTGAAAAAGTGATAAATAATTTTAAAATGCAATAAATAGTTCAAAAAATTGATTAAATAAAAACAGCAATAAAAAAACTTTAAAACGCAAACATTTTTTTAGAAAATAAATTAAATAAATAAAAAAGCAATTAAAACTAAAAAAATTGGTTAAATAAAACCCTAAAAAAAGTGATAAAATAATAAAAAAAAGCTATTAAAAATAAGAAAAAGCAATTAAAAATAAAAAAATAGTTTAAAAAAAAGTGATTAAGATTAGAATACACAACGATTACTAATTGGGAAAGTGAAATTTTTATTTTGAAAAGCGATCAAATATAAAAAAATGTTATTAAATATGAAAAAAATAAGAAAAAGTGATAAAAAATTAAAAAAAAAAGCGATAAAATATTTAAAAAAGTGATTAAAAATAAAAAAATTTATTAAAATTAAAAAAAGTGAATAAAATTAGAAAGAAAGCAAAATTTTCTTTTTTTGTATTTAATATGTGACTTGAGAAAATTTATTTACTTTTTTTGTATTTAATCAATTTTTTTTATATTTATTTGCTTTTTTTGT
Source organism: Aquilaria sinensis (assembly GCA_005392925.1). Lineage (NCBI taxonomy): Eukaryota > Viridiplantae > Streptophyta > Magnoliopsida > Malvales > Thymelaeaceae > Aquilaria > Aquilaria sinensis. Next base: position 581,974 of record SMDT01002914.1, on the reverse strand, counting down.
ATTTAATCAAATATAAAAAAATGTTATTAAATATGAAAAAAAATAAGAAAAAGTGATAAAAAATTAAAAAAAAGCGTTTGGGAAAATAAAAAAGTGTTTGGAAACATAAAAAAGCGTTTGGAAACAAAAAAAAGCGATAAAATATTTAAAAAAGTGATTAAAAATTAAAAAAAGTGATTAAAAATAAAAAAATGATTAAAATTAAAAAAAGTGAATAAAATTAGAAACAAAGCGAAATTTGCTTTTTTTGTATTTAATATGTGACTTGAGAAAATTTATTTACTTTTTTTATATTTATTTTCTTTTTTTATATTGATGGTGTAAATTCTGAAAAGTGAACAATAATGCCATAATGGCTTCTTATAATTTCTAGTATCTATAGCCTTGTTATAATCCCTTTTCATTTTTCTAGTCTTTTTTGTTATAATATTTTTTTCTAGTCATGTTGCTAATGGCGTTAATTTTTTTTACTTCTTGGCTACAATGTTGGTACTTGTTAGTTTTACTTCTTGGTACTTGGTTGATTATTTGAGTAAGTAAACATAACTAAAATTCTAAATATCAATAAATACATGACTCATCTGTTTTGCTATGATTATTTATCTTTATTTTATATTATAATTTTTTGGGTTTAGATGAAAAATAATAGTTCCCATGCCACTAACAACCAAAGTCAAAATGATTGGGGAAGAGGTAAGGCATAATAGGAAAGACGTAATGTGATGATATTTTATGAGATATGCAAAAAATAACTTGGTGATGGTAATAAATATGGTGGAAGCTTGAAGAAGTTTTCATGGAATACTATAGCAACAAAATTCATAAGTCAGACAGGACTTAATTACTCAGGTGATCAATTGAAGAGTAAATAGCATGCACTCAAAAAAGATTGAACGAATTGAAGGACATTAAAAAGGCGTGCTACAGGCTTGGGATGAAATGCACACAAAAAGACAATTGATGCATCTGATGATTGGTAGGATAGACAATTGATGCAACTTTACAAAGACATCACTATCATTTTTTGCTCTTTGACATTAATTAATAAAGTCTTAATACACAAGTTAATCCCGAGATAGCCAAGTTTAGAAAAGTGATAAAATTTAAAAAAGTGATAAATGTTAAAAAATTGGTAAATATTTTTAAAAAGCTATTAAAAACTGAAAAAGTGATAAATAATTCTAAAATGCAATAAATAATTTTAAAAAATGATTAAATAAAAAAGATATAAAAAATTAAAAAAGTGAAATATTTTTTTAAAAAAAGCGATTAAACTAAAAAAAGCAAATAAATATAAAAAAATTGATTAAATATCAAAAAAAAAAAAGTAAATAAATTTTCTCAAGTCACATATTAAATATAAAAAAAGCAAATTTCGCTTTGTTTCTAATTTTATTCACTTTTTTTAATTTTAATCATTTTTTTATTTTTAATCACTTTTTTTAATTTTTAATCACTTTTTTTAATGTTTTATCGCTTTTTTTTTTTTCCAAACGCTTTTTCTACTTTCCCAATCACTTTTTTTTATTTTTTTCATATTTAATAACATTTTTTATATTTTATCGCTTTTCAAAATTTTTTTTTCACTTTCCCAATTAACATTTTTTTATATTTGATCACTTTTCAAAAAAAAAATTTCACTTTCCCAATTAGTAATCGCTGTGTATTCTAATCTTAATCACTTTTTTTTAAACTATTTTTTTATTTTTAATTGCTTTTTCTTATTTTTAATAGCTTTTTTTATTATTTTATCACTTTTTTTAGGGTTTTTATTTAACCAATTTTTTTAGTTTTAATTGCTTTTTATTTATTTAATTTATTTTCTAAAAAAATGTTTGCTTTTTTAAGTTTTTTTTATTGCTTTTTTTATTTAATCAATTTTTTGAATTATTTATCACTTTTTCTGTTTTTATTTTTTCAAAAGATTTTAATTTTTTAAATATTTACCAATTTTTTTTATTTTATCATTTTTATCACATTTTCTTTATTTTATCAATTTTATCTTTTTTTTTACATTTAATCGCTTTTTCTTACTTTTTATCGCTGAAGTTACCTTCGTTGTGACCGGGTCACATTGAAGGTAACCTAAAAGTGTGACCGGGTCACCTCGAAAGTACCTTCATTGTGACCGGGTCACTTTGAAGGTATCCTGAAAATGTGACCGGGTAACTTTGAAGGTAACCTTCCATGTGACCCGGTCACATTTTTAGGTTATCTTCAAAGTAACCCGGTCACAGTTGAATGTACCTTTGAGGTGACCCGGTCACATTTTTAGGTTACCTTCAATGTGACCCGGTCACAATGAAGGTACCTTCGACGTGACCCGGTCACATTTTTAGGTTACCTTCAAAGTGACCCGGTCACAACGAAGGTACCTTCGAGGTGACCCGGTCACATTTTTAGGTTACCTTCAAAGTGACCCGGTCACAATGAAGGTACCTTCAAAGTGACCCGGTCACATTTTTAGGTTACCTTCAACTTGACCTGGTCACAAGAAATGTACCTTCATTGTGACCGGGTCACTTTGAAGGTATCCTAAAAATGTGACCGGGTCACATTGAAGGTACCTTCGTTGTGACCGGGTCACTTTGAAGGTAACCTTCGAATGTGACCCGGTCACATTTTTAGGTTACCTTCAAAGTGACCCAGTCACATTGAAGGTACCTTCCCGGTCACGTGACCCAGGTCACATTTTTAGGTTACCTTCAAAGTGACCCGGTCACAACGAAGGTACCTTCGAGGTGACCCGGTCACATTTTTAGGTTACCTTCAAACGTGACCCGGTCACAACGAAGGTACCTTCGACGTGACCTGGTCACATTTTTAGGTTACCTTCAAAGTGACCTGGTCACAAGGAAGGTACCTTCGACGTGACCTGGTTAGAAAAAGCGATTTTTAGGTTACCTTCAAAGTGACCGGGTCACGTCTAAGTTACCTTGAACGTGACCCGGTCACAACGAAGGTAACTTCAACGATAAACTGTAAGAAAAAGCGATTAAGTATAAAAAAACGCGATAAAATTAAAAAAAAAAGGCGATTAAATGTATTAAAAAAGCGATAAAATAAAGAAAATGTGATAAATGTTAAAAAAATGGACAAATATTTTTAAAAGGCAAATAAAAAATTATTTATTACATTTTATAATTATTTATCACTTTTTTTTATTTTTAATAGCTTTTTAAAAAAATTTACCAATTTTTTAACATTTCTCACTTTTTTAAATTTTATCACTTTTTTTAAACGGTTAATCATTTTTTAAAAGAAATTTCACTTTTTAATTTTTTTTTTTACTTTTTAGAAATATTTATTGTATTTTAAAATTTTTTATCACTTTTTTTCTTTTCTCTCCCTCACCTGTTATCCCAGTCACACGGTTTCCCGTTTCTCTACCGAGCCAAGATCAACGGTTACGATTGGGGGGGCATGGTTACCCCATTTTCAAGGGTGGGTATTGTAGAATCTTCCGCGGTGAAGGGCGATGCAATGGGGAGGGCAGTGTGATGGCGAGGCGGTGAGAATGAAATGAATGGAGAACACAAGACAAATGGAAGGGCAAGGCGACGACTTGCAGAAGCTGTAGGAGAACAAGGCAGAGAACGCTTACGGCGACTGTAGAGGAACTTGGAGGTTAGGCTTAACAACTTATAAGGGATATATACTTAGTAGGTTTGGGCTGAGTTGAAGTAATTGGGATAAATACTTAGTGAGCTAGGCTGGGATAATACTATAGGTAATAGGTTGGGCTTAAATTTCGAGTTAATTCGGGTTCTACCCGAACCAACCTTATTTTGATTTCTCTGGATTGGGTCGATTTCGAGTTGGCCCGAATATCACTTATTATCTATGCTAACCCGACCCTAACTCGAAAAAATAAAGCCAGTTTTCGAATCAGGTTTTGGGTTAGGGTTATTTGCTTTCACCCTTACCTAAAATGACCTTTCGACTAGACACGACATAACTTGATTTTAACCCAAATTAATATAAATATATGGTCTGCAAAGAATTAAAAAATTATGGTTTTTTTATATATTGTTTACTTATCTAAATTACATATTAATTGTGACCATACAATTTAAGAAACTTTAAAATACTATAAAAATATTTTTTATTTAAGGCTCTTTGAAGAATAAATTAACAAAATAATATGCTTTACTTAGGGATCTTTTGGAACTTAATAATTTAAGGATTTATTTATACATTCTTTTGAAGCATGTAATTAGCATACTAGGTCTCATCTGATAATTAAATTGGACATCAACTAATTCAGATTGAGTAGCAATAGATTTATTTAGGAAAAAATTCATTTGTCTCGCAAAACTTTTTTTTTCTTTCATTTTTCTGGTATTCCTAGACAAATTTTTTGAATTGTTGGATACATGGATTGGTTATTTGGTTTTCAAATTTCAAGTTAACCACTCAAACTTCAATTGGTAAATACAATATTAATTTAGTATAGCTAATTGTTTTAAATTAGGTATTTAAAATTTGATTTAATTAATATAGTTCTCTTCATTGTTTGAAATTTGATTCAATTAATTTCAAATGTTTTGAATTATGGAATTTTTATGTCCAGTCAAATTAAATTTTCTAATAGCTTTTTCTTCTACTAGTATTAACACTCTTGTCCTGCCCCGTATTACTAATATTTCTGTCTTTTATTAGTAGGAATGGTAAATAGAAGATTAATCTTTAATTATTTATTTTTTAATTTGAATTTCACTTACCATAAATCCTAAATCCTAAATCTAAACCCAAAACCCTAAAACCCTAAACACTTGCCCTAACTTAAATCATAAGCCCTGAATCCTAACTGTAAACACCATACTTAAACCTAAATCCTATTTCCTAAATCTTAAACCCGAACCCCAATTAAAACCTTAACATTAACTATAAGCCCTCAATCTTAATCTTAAACCCTAACATTAAAACCCTAAACCCTAAACCTTAGCACTTAATTTTATTCTTAAACTTATCCTAAACCTAGATAATTAATTTCAGTCTTTACCCTAAACCTTAACTTTCCTCTTTTATTACGTTCAATATTCAATAAGTTTTATATGTGGGCCTTCCATATTTAATAACTTCTTTTTTTTTAAGAGTATCCATATTTAGTAAGTTTCATATTCAACGACTTTCATATTTAATAAATTCTATATTTTGGGTTCTTCTTAAATAAGTAACTTTAATATTTAGTAAATTTGATGATATTGGTAAATAATTGTCAAATTCCAATATTGGTCCGCAAACTTTTAAGTATAGTGCAATAAGGTACCTCAATTTTAGAAATTTTCATTTTAGTCACCATAATAATAACAACATGGATCCCTAAACTTTTCAAATCTTTGCATTTTCACCCATAATTTTTAAAACTTTCCAATTTAGTCACTAATACAATAATAGTGAACTAGATTGCTATTTCGTAGCAATTTCACAGAAAAACTTGGATATTACAGCAAATTTGTTGAAATATAATTAAGAAAATTTTAGGAATTTTTTAATTTAACATACTAAGAAAATAAAAATTAACATAAATTAATTGCACAAAAATTGAATTATTTAATTTAAATTTTCACAAAAATTAAACAAAAAAATTGATTTGTTTAGGCAATTTCAGCATATATGCTAGTAACTCAAACAAACCTGATTGGTTAACTCGAGTTTGAACTAAAACCTTATCTGAATTACTCAAGATTGAAATCGATCTGACCTGTGTTGAATCCAAACCCAATTAAACCCGACCCAACACAACTCGAACCAGAAATTTACTTAACCCAAACCCAAATGACCCAACTTGAACCCGATATGGGCCAGAAATCATGATAACTCGATTAAACCCAAGCCTGAATGGTTTGACCCAAACCTGACTAGACCCACCCACCCAATTGTCATTCCTAACATTAACCATATAAATGTTCTTGCAAATGAAATGAGTATTTGTACTTAAAAAATTCCCAAAGATATTCAAGTTATGAATATTCTTAACTTATTGCTGCATTCTTGGGAAAAATTTGTAATTTCTCTCACTTAGAATGAAGCCTCACGATATTTCACGGGTTCGATTGATATTGTTAGGACTTCTTATTTTTCAGTCATGCAATGGTAAGATGTCTTGCATATATATATATATATATATATATATATATATATATATATATATATATATATATATATATATATATATATATATATATATATATATATATATATATTTATACTCATGGCAAAGTATAGGGCATTACAAGTTTCTATAAAGAGGAAGAATGACAACTTCATATGGGACAGATTTTTTGCCTCCACGTACAAAAGGCTTGAACCTTCACCTTAGGGCACAAGCAACCCTCAAACATTGAAGCATGTAAATTTCTTTCAGTATTGACGAAAGCTTGCATTCCAGGGAAAAAAAATGTTGTCTGTCGATTACATAATGTTACTCATTGTTTTTGTCAATATTGTATTGTAGTTTGTAGAGAAATAGTTCGATCTGCTCATGAGGTAGCATTACATATGTTCCTGACCTTTGTTGATGCTATTTCCAGCTTTTGAGTATTAAAAGAAAATGCTTTTCATAACTAACTCTTGTGATCGCAACAAATCGAAGTAATTTTCACTTTATCCATTTGAACTGCCATGATGTACAAAGCTAATGCTGATGACCATGGCAACCTATACAATTCTTGCTAAAAATTCTTGAATACTTTGATATGATATTGGCCTGACCCATTACGGATTGATATTCATATCCAGCCTCTACAAAAGATCCGTTCTGATGTAGTGAGAAAAGAAATTGATCAAACAACACACCCAATTAAGAAAGAAAAATTTAAATCTACTCATAGAAATAACAAATGCCACTGAAATACTTCAACATTATTGATAGAATAAATAATAAAACATAAGAGAGTTTATTTGTATACCTTCAATGAAACCTTGTCTAAAAAAAATAAGGAAAATAAAAAATAACAAGCAGTAAAAATTGACACAAACTTTGGATGTCTGTATACCCCTCAAAGTAATGGTTTTTACGCAAAAATTGAGGTCACAGAGGGCACAACCCTAGTGACACATATAGACCATGGAATTTCTTTCAAAATGATATATCATAATAGTCACTCTGACAACTATAAAAAAGTGCACGCAAGGTCTATTTTCGAGATTCCTTTTTGATTTCACACGATCAACCTACCCCAAAACTTATTCATTAGACGCTTCACATTACGTTCACACAAAATCATAACTAAAAAAGAGTTCTAATTAAAAGAGATATTTAATATGATAGGCTTCCTACTTAAATACACTCTTAAGGGGCCACAATTTGGCATCCATGTGTGTAAAAGCGGACCCCACTACATCTTCTAGGTACGCACACCATAACACCCTAATTCAATAACTATTTCATTTGTTGTTTGAGGAGCTAACTTGACTATTAGAGGATTTCCCCTAAAGACACAATCTGTGGCTCTAACACTGCCTTTGATCTTAGACTTGCAAGCCATAGTTCACTCGAGTTAACTAGCCAGAGATCCTAGCCAACTGCTTTCATTTGTAGTTTGACTGTCAAAATGGCATCTTCTATAGGAACGATGATGGTGCAATTAGTGTACCCACATCCACTTCCTAAGCCATTTAAAACAATGATAGTGTCACATGTGCACCCATAAGGGTTCCACCCTAATCCTCTTCCCAAGTCTCTTGTCTAGGTGGAGGGCATATTGGTGAGCAAGGCTACCAGGGATTATAGCTATCCCACATGGGATGCTAACAAGGATTTAGGATCCTTATATGTCCTAAGCATCCTCTCTCATGTGACGCACTGTTTAAGGACAAGGCCGTACAACTTTAATCAACATGAATAATACCTCACACGAGCTCATTGGCTATCAAATTTAAGATTAAATTACAATATTAATTAATGCTCCTTGCCAAGCCTTTTGACACAAAATTTTCACCATGTTTTTTTATTAGCCTAGATTTACCACAAACATTATCACATTAGAGCAAAATTGACCCTTTTTTTGAAAAAAAAAAAAAAGGAAAAAAGACAAATCAAAATCTGTACTAATCCACTAAACTTTTCATATTGACAAAAATGGTACCATGTTCATTGATTTGTCCAGATCCATCTACTTCCCCAAATGTTTCTTTTATTCTCTCCCTAGCTAGAAATTATTTTATGAAATTAGCACCCCAATGCAGGCACTCTTCCTAAGCCACAACAAACTGTTACGCCCTCACCATCAAATTCATCATTTTCCAGTCCAACGGCTAAAACCGTGACCTTATTAGTGTCTAATGGCTATTACTACATTTTTTGCAACCTATACTGCCAAATCTACCTCTAAATAAAACTCATTTTCACCCCAAGTAACTTCATTAATTGTCGCGCCCGCACCAATAAGTCGTTTAACCTCAATATTGTTATAAGCATTAGTAGAAGAATCAAGCAGGCGAAGGCTTTAGTGGATCGATGGCCATGGCCCATTCATTAGACTATTTTTGTGTTTTTATTCTTGTTTTAGATAAATAAACATTCTAGTTGGTTTGTAAGAAATTGAAATTTTGGGGAGTAGATTATTGAGGAGAAGTGGCTGGTATTGGTGAATTAAGGACATTGTCTAAAGATTATAGTTTTTTTTGTAGAAGTCTGAAAATTATATTTAATTAAAGTAAATGGTTGATGTAGAAAAATTTATTTAGTGGTTCAATTTAGTCAAAGCACAAACATTAATTATATATGTTTCTTATTTTCCAAAAAGCTCTATAGAGTTACATAAATATAATTTACTTAAACCACAAACTTTAATTACATATTTCTTACGATATCATATTGGGCGTCCATGCAAAAACCCTACCAAGCCCTTGACCTACAACAATCGTCTGCCTACATAAATAAACTTGTTGTTTCAAGGAGTTCATACTTCAAGCATATTATGTCCACTTTGCCTTGGTGCTATTGAGAACATTGATCATTGTCTGGTTCATTGTTACAAAGCTGTTCATGTCTAGAAGCAGGTTTGTAACTGGTGGCAATTAAATTTGCCAGATCATTGGAAGGTCAAAGGGTTATTGTTAGCATGTTTACCAACACACTTTGTACATCACATTATGGTTGAATTGGAAAAGGAGAAATAAATGAATCTTCAATGATGATCAATGTCTTCTGCTTGATTTACTTACGGAAATTCAAGTCATTTCTTTTCTCTAATTAAGTAGCAGGCCTACAAAACTTAAGGCATCTTAAGCAGATTGGATGATGAATCCTTCAATCTATTGCAAAAGATTATAATACACCTATAGTCATAATTTGGTCTTTGTAACCTTGGCTGGGTTATGGTTTACTTTCTGTTGGGGTGATGTGTTAAGGTTCACATAAATCATATGATTAGGAGACTTTGTTTAGGAGCCTAGCTACTGGCTATCTTATATATAACTATATTTCTTCTTAATAAATTCTTCCTTGTTTTGCTGTTAAAAAACAACAATCAAGCCTCGAGCTTTATTAGCATTTCTTACAATGAGAAAGTGGACTCAATCCCATGATCCATGACATCCTCTATGATCTATGTCATTCCTTATAAGCTTTGCCATTTTCCCACTTGAAATCCATGCTTACCATGTAACATGAGTTCTCCATCATAACAAGGTAAACACTAGACTTGTATGACAGAAGTATGTGATCTACACAACTTTTTCATCTTAAAATATCTTTGCAAGGATTCAAGCTGACTTCAGCATTAAAAAGCTCTTGCTAAGAACTTTCATTTTATGGCCTTAAATATTTTTTGCCTTCCAAGTCTTCCGGAGCTCCTAGGTTAACTCTTATGGAGAATCAACATTTTGATTATCATCTTAGTTTGCAAGAACCTTTACGAAGTTGACTGAGTTTGGGTATCTCATACTAGATACCTTATTAGGCCCTTATCAAAACCCAGTAAGCTATTTTAGTACATTGCGATAACAATGTCACAAAGAAAATGATGAACCAAAATAAGGTATAGCCCACATCATAACAAAAAAAGCCTTGCGTACATGTGTCTGCACCTTTCTATTGGGCCGATGGATTGCCCTTACAACTCATGATGTTGTGCACGCTCACATAATCAAGAAATCTCCTTAAAATTTAAGATCACGTCTCCATAAACACTATGATAGATATGTAAAAAAATGACTGAATCAACTGACCGTAAGTCAGTCGTTGGGACTAATCAGTTGCCTTCAAGAATGTCGTTTGGAACAGGTGACCAAAAGAGCAACTAAAACACTCAGTCACTCATCAGTCGCTAGAGGCTTAGAATTTTAGGCCTTAAGTCACCCTTTAATGGCTATTTGAATAAAGGATTTGGGGTTAAAGGTTTAAGGATTAGGATTTAGAGTTTAGGCTATTGGGCCTTTAAGGTATTAGGATCGTTTTCAGACACGAGCTTGATAGAGCTTGACTTGAAACTTCTTTATTCAAGCTTAAGCTACCCGAGAAGCCCATATCGAACTATTTAATTACACCTTTAGTCTGATCACATGAGTGTTTGTTTGTGTTTGTACAATCAAGGGTTTAGGCATTTGGGCCATTAAGGTATCGAGTTGGCTGGTTTTCTGGCTCTAGCTTAATAGTTTAGAGTTTAGGGTTTTGGAATTTATGGTTTAGGGAAAGGTGTAGGTTTTAGCCTTATAGTTTAAAGGTTTATGTTTTCTTTTTTTAAAAAAATAATTCATTAGGGTTTAGACTCAACTCAATATTGTCCTTAATCTCATTTGGTAAGTGTTTAAGGTATTTTAGAATTTAGGTGTTCAAGTGTTTAGGGCTTAGGTTTGAGTTGCTCGGGGCTTCGGGGATTAATTAAGGCTCATTTTCTAGCTTGGGCACAAATAGAGCTTGTCTTGATAAGTCTTGATTCCCTTGAGCTCGATAGAGCTCATATTGATAAGTCTCAATTTGATCTTGCTTGGGCTCGACTACTCAAGAAAAGCTTGATTCGTTAACACCCATAATTAATCTCATTAAGTGTGTTAGGAAAAAATTCTCCAATCACATTGATGGGTTTCGGGAGCCAAACAGCGCAGCGGAATTTAACCGAAACCCTCCAGGATCCAAGGGTAAACCGGGTGTTCGAAAATTTTTATACCTAATTTTCAGTTGAGATCTCTCACTCAACTATAGAGTCGAATCACAAAACTTGAACAGTTGACATGTTCAAGCTCTCTATGGTATCCACACGAGCCTCTCGGGATCACCACGCTTCCACCACGTCCCGGCAGATGCGTTTCTCTTGCACTCGCAGTGCTAGCTTGCGTCCTCCAAAGAATTGCAAGAGAAGAGTGTGACTGTCCCTTTTGGAGGCTAGGGCAAGGAGACCTGCGAATTTCTCACTTAAAAGTTGTATTCATAGTGAGACTCAACTTCCAGGCTTAATAGGTTTCAAAGCCCTAATCAAATTAGGATTTAATTTCAGGCTTAATAATGGCTCAACTCTTGGGCCCATTATTAATACGAAATTAAAGTGAAACCATAACCCAAATAATTAGCCCATGCACTCTAATGATCCAAATAGCTCTATGTGTGCGACCCAATAGGCTCTTGCCATGTTGGCAATGATCATAAATCACATTTATGATCATAAGCAATGAGCGGTGTCTAACAACATATCATTGCTACCCAAGTGACAAGATTGTCGGTGAATCGACTAAACCTTTATGATCATCACCGATATATGCCATTGTCCCTTTGTCCAAGATATCAAGACTAAGCACGAGACATGGAATGTGTCACTCTCGTATAGCCCAATCTTTGGTTTCTTGATTACTGAGTAGACTAACTTAAATTGATGACATTGATATCATATATCAACTTATCCGAGCATGGCCATGCACTTTTTAAGTCTCACTCTATCAAGGGGCTCGAAGATATCACTCCCGTTATATAGGAGGGACAAATCCCATCTTGATCATACAAATCCCTCCGCATGATATGTGACATACCCAATGACCTCCTTCAAGTTCACTCAGTTACGAGCAACAAATGAAAGTATCAAAGTATGTGACTCACATGTAGGGAACCTTGATGATCTTAGGTCGAAGGACTACATATACCATGATCACTATGAGAATCACTTATGACACTCATATAACGATCCATGTAGTGTTCTCATGGTGGGTCGGTTTAGTACACAAGTTCTCCAACTTGTACCCATATGTAGACTACGTATCTCATATTAGTCTCCACATATGCTAGTCGTTATGTATTATTGCAACCCGCTCCACAATAATACTAGACCAGGGACGTTTAAGAATATAATTATTCTAGGGTTACGATTATGTTTGTTAAGTTACGCAGAAGCAAAACAACAAACATAATTGTTGGATTAATGCTTTAATAAAATATCATGACTCAATGTGCAAAAATACAATCATCTCATGATTGGCTTTTGGGCACAACACTAACACACACACCACGCACAATGGAATAACAAACACGATCAAACAGGCATAAATGAATTTAACGTGACTCAGCTCTTAACTAGCCTACATCCACGGATGAAAGAAATCCACTCAAGAAAAATATAAAGATTATGATAAAGGTATGCCCTTAATGCTAACACTGGTTTATGGATCCCCTACACTTCACTGGCAACCCTAATATCATACCCTCACACAATTACAATATATGAAAATCACAAAAGGCTTTGCGTCTTATTGCTCTACGGCCTACAAACTTCTCCTCTCTCCCAAAACTTTCACATCTTACCTCTTTATCTCATTAGGTTTTCTCTCATGCCCAAACCCTAACACAACAAATTGTTTTACAGGCCACACACAAATCGAACCACATCAAAATAGGAAAACCAATTCCCAAACAAATAAAAAAAACTAATACTAAATCCAAAATAAAAATATAAACTTAATCCTAAACAAACTAAAATTCTTAAGTTTCTTGTATTTGACCCAACAAACCCAACAAGGTGAGCCATGTGTGCTTAGGGTATTATGCCTTTTAAGTTATATGGTTGGTTTTGAAGCTTGTTTTAGGCTCAATAAAGCTCAGTTTGATATATAAGCCCTGATTTTAGTTTGCTCAAGCTCGACACCCAAGAAAGGCCTGACGCACTTAAACCCTTGAATTTTACCCAACTATTCAAGCACAGAAAAGGATCATTTTTTACCAAACTTGTTAACTATGCTAAATGTCAATACTAAAGAATTCCATGTAGACTTTGAATTTGATAATATCATAAATTAATGTTATCCATTAGAAAACTAAAAAATTGTATATGTATGTGTGTGTGTGTATAATTGATCTTATCCCCTTACCCTAGAAATATTTAAATATATAATTATAAAACATTTATACTAAAAAAAATCTACCAAAAAGGATGAACACAACCATTGGAGGGTAAGTACATTCATAGATTGAGTGATTGACTGACTTAATCATTCAGCATGTAACGGTCACTTGGGCTCAACGATTGAATTAGTCAATCACTCCATTATATGAAACTTGAAAAAAGTCTAGATAAGCAACTAAATATTTAGCCGTTGTTTGGAAATTTTTGAATTTTTAAACTTAGCGACTAAGCTTTTGTTGTCCTTTAATGACTAAATTCTCCAGAACCTTCAAAATACTATATCTCTCAATTCAACTTGCCGCATCTCATTCAAACACTCTCAACCCTTCTTTTCATCCTCCACAAGCTCGCTAGCTTGTTTCTGCTAGTTCAACTATGTTGTTGGCTCAGACTCTTCTTTATTCGGTGAGTTTTTATGCATCATTTTTTTTAAATTTTTTTCATAATCTTAGCAAACCTTAACAAAGTTTATATGATTTTTGTGATTTCTAATGTCGCATGGACAATTTTCTAAAAAATATTGAGTTGAAATACTCCATCTTGTGATTAAGGAATTACATAATTTATTTTAAATTCTATTTTACATAGTTGAAATATTGCATTTTGAATTTTTTAATTAATTAGTGTTAATTAGTTAGATTTTTTATTGGGATTTTATTTTGAATTTCATGTTAATTAATATTATTGTGTATTAATTCTTTGAAAAATTTTTAATTGATGTTAGTGTGAATTGATTCATCAAATGTTTGTGAAACTTAGGATGTAGAGCTTCGAGATGATGGACGTCAGCCATCCAATGGCCGTGGCAACCCAGGTTGCTGAGGTTAGAAGGCCTCATCCTTTACTTTTCAGCAAAGTTCACACAGTGACAAAAATACACAGGGATAGTATATCTACGGACCTAGCCCCTCACAGTACGGCCGTTAGGTTCAGCAGCATTTTGCGGCTCAAGCGATTCTCACTCGGGCGTAGGTTCCAGCCATCTGAGGATTTCCCTAAGGATTTATATGGTTCCAGATTGTAGGAGTAAGTATGGATTGGGCAAACCCGAAACCCAACTCGAACCACCCCTACTAGGCTGGGTAAATATTGATCATGTTTTGGAGGTTGGTTTCACATCTTGGAGAGCCATCGGCTTTTGGTTTATTCCCATATGAAACCAACGCAAGATAGAGCTGAACTTGAGGTATATATATATATATAAATATATAATAAAAGTTATGATATTACTAAATTGTGTGTGTGTGTGTGTGTGTATATATATATATATGTATTAAAATGACAAATTATGATGGTACTTCATGGTATTATTTAATTTTATTGACTAAGATTTCTCTAATTTAGAAGTTTGCTTGTTCTTAGGAAAGTAAAAAAAAAAAATTGAGTGTTACTGTTAATTCTTAACGGTATTTCGCCTTTAGGCAGGTTTTCTTGTATCTAATTTGAAGATATTTGGCTTATTGGCATGATTCTATAAATTAATACGTTGGTTTTTTTTTCCTCCATTAGTTTTAAAATAAGTTAAATCATTGTATTGGATATGAATCCACAGCTTTGAGTACCTCCTGATGTCAAGACTGATATATATTTCATGATTCAGCTGGATTAAAGGATCAAGCATTGGTAGACACACTGATGATAACAATCCTACCTCAAACCAAGTAATGAATCTTTTCTTAAACTAGTTGTGGATATAATTTTATTATATTATAAAGTTGTTAATTGTTACATGTATATGATAAAAACTGAAAAACTCGAGAATCAGAATTAAAAAAAATCAGACCAATTGTTTTGGTTCTATTCTGTTCTCACTACTAAGGTTGGGTAGGATTTTTTTGGAACTGATATTTTTTTTTGTTGGTTCGGTTTCACTAAAAAGATAAATCATCTTGACTCATGCTCACCTCTATCGGATCGCATGCATTCGAGTCTGGTCTGGAGAACTAGCAGCCGGCCCACCATCATGGCGTCTCCGAGCAGCATCCTCGTGTAAGCCTGAAAGGCGCGTAGGAGTAGTAGGCGGTGCATGAGGCGGACAACCGGAGCGTCATAAAGCCCCAGCCATAAGTTTTTTTAATTTAAGTTTTCAATATATTTTAAAATTTATTAACCATTTAAAGTGTTACTAATAATAGCATTGCAATTTCTATTGTAGCTTTCTCCACGAAGAGCAGCTGTGGAGAAAATAATTCTGCATCTTATTTGAGCTTTTCAAGGGTGACGTGCCCAATTTGGGATCAGTTCAGCGGGTTAAAGGGCAGCGAGTGGTAGGTGAACAATTGTTCTCTTTATTGCCTTATTTTTAATTAGTCGCTATTCAAGGTTCAAATCGAAAAACTTCAAAAAAAGATGTTTACTAATTGAAGTTTGAGAAAATTATAAGCACTTGATATAAAAAATTATATTTTCTAAAAAAATTACAAAATTTTTATATTTAATAATTTAATTTATAAATTAATATATTAACATCCATTTTTTTATGTGTAAAAAAAGAAAAATAAAAGAAAGAATAACATAAAATTTTTTTATATCTTAAGTTCTATCTCAAACTAAAAGGTCACATCTAAAATGGGAGGGAAAAAGTGCATAAAAAGTCCCCACGGTTGAAAAAAAATCTTTAAATCCATCCTTACCTGCCACAAATTATCAGATGGATTTTCAGAATAAATTACTACATATTCCATTCAGTGAACCAGGCAAACCTTGGAGACCAAAATCAGATTTTGTTCGACTTCTCTCTGCACCCTTAGGAGTTCACCTTTCCGGTAAGGTGCATGCTCTTAATTATATAATCTTCCAGTTACAACTAGTTATATAAAAGTAATTTTATAAGAAACATTATCAAAAACAAAATTACCCGTTCGTTCTAAGTAGTTGTTTTTAAATTTTTTTATACAGTTTTAGGAAAGACTGCCTCTTAGTATTTTTTTCATATAAGAAAAATTGTAAATAACTCTACAAGAATTATAATTTTTAAATGTAATTTTTTAAATATTTATCAAATAATAATATAAATAAATTTAGTTCAAACTTAAAAAAAAATTAAAATGAAACAGAAAACTTGGAAATGATGAAATAGTAAATAGCATTGTTTTCATTACCTTTTCAGGGAAAAGGAGAAACCACGTTTGAACTGCTATAAAACCGACAAAGATCAAGCATTTAGAATCGGACGGAGCACAATTTAAATGTTTCAGTTTCACTTTTTCTCTTGTAATTTTGTATTAGTTACAATATACACTTCACAGATTTAGAAATCTGTACTTAATTAACCCTGCATTTTTTTATTGGATCCAATGTCAAACTATTTAATAGTTTCATTTAGTAAACAGTCAAATAAAAAATTTCTCTTTATAAATACAATATAGCTATTTTCTCCATAGGTTGAGAAAAGCAGATGGTATGTTGGGAGTGAAAACATAATTGTATCTATATACTCTCTCCGTCTCACAATATTTGCATCATTTAAGATTATAAACAAATTAAGAAAATAACCCACTTTATATTTTTGCCCCTCCTTCATCATTTCACTTCTCCTTTGTCCCTTTAACCTGCATCGTCCATTTTTAGTCCGGCTTGATCCGCTCATCTAGGGGTGAAAATGAGCCGGGCTGAGCCCGAGCCCACTAGGCTCGAGCTCGGCCCCTTTGTCATTCGGTAATACCCAGGCTCGAGCTCGAGTTGCTCGAGCCCCAATTGTTTAGGCTCGAAAGCTCGTCGAGTTCAAATAACACATAAATATTTAATACCATAATTATAACTTAGATGAAAGTTGATGACTAAATCTGTAATTTTCAATATAAATAGCCAAAAAGAAAAAATTAGAAAACCTATCTCAAACTTTCTGATTTTTTGTTATTCTACCCTAATTTTGTAAACTTCACAACTGAGCCACCATCTTCCTCACTTTGACTGCGGAGCCGTGTAGTCTGTACTCTGCTATCTGTCAGGTCGATTTATGAGCCACTGTAGTCTAACTCATGGGGGAATCAAGTAAAACCCAAATAAATCATGAAATCGATGGCAACAAAGATTTGCAATCTAGTGACGGCGAAGATTTGCAATCGAGTGGCAGAAAGATTTGCAATGTGGTTGCTTGCTGCTGACTAGGGTTTGGGTTTCTAGCGCCGATGTGGGGCTATCGTCACTTACTTGAGTGGGGCCGGCTATCGTCGTGTGCTCGAACCGCTGGAGCGGGACCTTGTAGCCACGGTGGACATCATCAACAATAAAGGGCTCCCTTTGTTGTGATGCCGGCATTGCTCTTACTGGTGGCTGTTGACTGGGTGGGATGGTGGTTGGTGGGTAGGTTAGTCAACTAAGCATAAGGGTAAGGACCTTAAGGTTGCGATCAGCTGATTAGGCACTCAAACTTGGTTGGGAGTAGGCAGGGAGTAAAGTTGTAGCTTGTAAGGGAATTAGGGGTCTTAGGAGGAATTAAGACATAGCTCAAGCCCAACAGGCCCATGAGCCCTAGGGTCGGACACCTTAAGACTCGAGTTCGGCCCCAAATTTAGTCGAGTCCATTTTCAGGCTTGAGCTAAAAAAAACCTTGCTTGAAAAGCCTCAATTCGAGCTCAAATTGAAGCTACCAAAAAAGTCTAGCCCCTTTTCACCCATACGTTCATCTGTGACGGATTTAGAGGCTAGCAAAACAAACCAGCTCTATGTTGCCCAAATCAACAATGATAGCTTTGGAAGCTGCCACAGATCTATACTAGCTGCCCAAAGGCATTGGCAGATGCGATTCTTCTGAAAACTCAATGATTTCTACTTTAACACTCTACGAAAAGGAATTCTAGCCTCATAGACAGTCATTAAAGACCTCATCAATGCTGACCACATCGATGAGGGGTCTCTCATTGATAAGACCACCACTGCCATGACAATTATCCTTCAGCAGATTTTCCTCTAGTTATGTCTCTGAGCCAATCGAAATTACACCGAGAGTGTTGATCGAAGAAGGGTGACAACTCCACAAAAAGCATCAATCGAAGCCTACTCATGCCTTGAATCGAACAATCTGAGCCTCCTCACCGACCATGCCATCGATTCAACTTGAGAGAAGACAATCGTGCCATGGGCTCCACTCTTTCAGCACGAAGCTTTCCTTAAGCTCCATCTAACTAGGAGGAAGAAGAGTCAACCCAATCTCCACATAGGTCAATGCGCCAAATGGAGATTCAAAAAAGGCAAAGCTACGATTAGATCAAAGCTGAAGATCCCCAAAGAAGAAACGACATAATCAACAGAGACATTGCCTTCAGTGTTGAAGGAGCGGTAGTTGGGGAAGTTGTTGTTATTCTCATTGAAGGGGTGTGCATTGAAGCAGATCAACCACCAAGGTGAGGTCAGAAGGGCTAATTCTGGTGAGCCAAGCAAAGGAGCATAATAGTTAATTTACACCTTAAAACTTACCAAAAGAAGAAACAATGCAAATAATTTGAGATGTCCCAAAAAGGAGAATGATACAAATAAAATGGGACGGATAAAGTACTAAATAAGAGTTAGAAAATACTATAAATGAACTATACAACTAAGGTTGGGCTAAAATATGTAGTACTAGCTCAACCCAGGGAACTCAATAGAAATGAAAAAAAAATGCTGAATTATGGAAAAGCTCCCACAGTTCTGGCACATTGCTTTACTGGTTCTCAAGTTTTACTGTTTACCATTTAAGTCCTAAATTTTGCAGTATTAAGCCATTAAGCTATTGATTTTTGTCCTCTTGGTCTCCAAACTTTGCTT
Source organism: Aquilaria sinensis (assembly GCA_005392925.1). Lineage (NCBI taxonomy): Eukaryota > Viridiplantae > Streptophyta > Magnoliopsida > Malvales > Thymelaeaceae > Aquilaria > Aquilaria sinensis. The sequence continues at coordinate 562,892 of SMDT01002914.1, read as the reverse complement.
CCTTGCTCTCAGCCTCTGAAACAACACCAGTTGCAACAGCTTACGCCGATTCACCTAGTTGGTTACTAAACCTAGATGGAAAGCGTAATATATCCTAAATGAAATTTAAACTTTCCCCCCAAATTTTGACAGGATGTCTGACCATTTTGAAATTAAAAGTGTGTTTGGAAAGTTTTTTCCTTCAGCAATTATTTTTGTTTTAAATTTTTAACTAATTCTCTTAATTAAAGATTTTATAATTTGTCATTTTGCATACTTGAATTGCAAAAAAAGTCTTCATCACTACAAATCACCAGACAACAAGCTGTAACAGAAGTCTTCATCCATACATTAAAATGGTCACAAGAGAGCCCTAGTTTCACTAAAAGATGGGCTGGTTACCATCACGTGGAAAAGGTCATATGTCCTCATTTATGGTTGATTTCAAAAAAAAAATTTAATGCAAATTATGTGCCATCTAAATGGACAAATTTGTTACTGAAGTTTAAGAGATAGAGTAATTTTTCCATTGAAGTTTTTTTATAGACAAATTTGTCATCAATGTTTTCATTGTGGGAATTTTTTCACTAACTGTCAAATGGTAGGAATATTTCACTTTTTAGAGAATATCCCATGACACAACTAGTAAACTAATCCCTTAACAACCCAAACCTTTCACAACTTCCAAATGAATTAAAATCTTGTGTTTGACCATACACCCTCATTGTTAAACCTTCTTGTTTTCACATTCCCTACTTTCATCAAGCAAGTCTCTACTGCCGCGGTCATCGATTTTTTATTCTAGAACTATGATGACTCTAGATTTAGTGCCACTTTGCATCAATTGATGCCGATTTTGATCAAACTCAATTTGATTAGAGTTTTTTTTAGGGTATTTGAAAGGGTGAAGGGTGGCAAAGAGCACATGCCCTAATTGCTGGAGCAAAGACGGTGGCGAAAATAATATATTCAAAAACTTTAGGGCCATGACATTAGGCAAATAAAACATGGAATTGAAACTTACATATTTCTCATTTTTTCACTTTTACTACATTAAACAATTTTAACAGCCGGTGATAGATTTGCTCCAAACATAAAATATTAATTTCAAATTTATAATTTTCAAAAAAATTAATAAAAAATTTACTCATAAAAAAATTCAGTAGTAAAATTACTGTGTCCATAAACTTTAATAGTAAATTTGCTCCCTTTACCTACATGCAATTTACTTTTTGCCGAAAGTCAATCTAGTGCAATATAAATGGTAGTATAAATGCTCGAGTATTATAGAGGGGTAATACTAATTAATGAATGCCATTTCTGGTTTGTGGCTATAAATAATGAATTAAAGTTTTTACCTTGAATGGCTATGAAGATTGATCTTTAAAAGTGTAATTCCTGAATATCTTTATCGAGAGATAAGGTTTTCCAAATTCATTCTCTATATAATTCTTGGCTGATGGAAAATGTATAATTAAGGCATATTGTGAGTATTACCTTCATATCAGTTTTTATTATCCCATTCTTTTATTGTTTTCGACCTTAATTTTTCTTTTTATACTAATTATTTTTCAACTTTCAGTCGTCTACATTTGTGTAACATCAATATCTCATTTGTGGATATATAAGAGAAGTAATTTTATTCAAGAGTTAATTAATCCGGTGTCGGCTTGTAAACTAGGGAGGTTACTATCATTGTTTATGTGCTAGCGTTTTCTGATATACTACCAGCAGCTAGCATGCAGGTTGCTGGGTTTTTAAGAAACTAAAAAGATTTTGCGGTATTGATAAAGGAAAAGTGATTATTTTCTTTCACTCCTCCACCACAGGTTATTGAACAACTTCTATGTTTTCCGTTTTCAAGCTCCAAGCACTGAGTATTAGTTCATTCCCCACACAGGTACGTTATACTTTCCTCCTAAATATTTTTTTATTTGTTGTTCCTACTTAACAACAATATTACAATAATTACATTCAAATGTACTGATCATTGGTGCAGTGCAGTTAATCCATAGCAACCTAAAGCTTGCAGAAAATGAGGATTTTTCCAAATAAATTTTTGTGATTTTTATCGTAAATGTTCAACATTAATGATTAATTTGTTGATATACTCACTACAATGTTAGGATCAATTTAACACTGTTAAATTACTATTTTTATAATAATAATTTTTTCAATAATACTTATTTAGTGTCAAAATACATATTTTTTTGTTATACTCAATATATTTAGAATCTTGTGTAACTTACCAACTGCGGCCGTTGGTAACTTACCAATGGGTAGCAGTTAGTAAGTATAACTGGTACCAACTGCTGCCTGTTGGTAACTTGGCAGTTGGTAAGGTAGTTGTTATAAAGCCGTTGGTAATTAACAAAGCGCGCAAGTTGGTAAGTTCCCCATTTCCGCGTTGGTAATGTATATTAAACGTTCCATGGCTCGGTTGTTTCGTATTTTTCCCTGTTTCAAGCCACATTCAAAATTAAAATACCAATTCAAAAGTACGCCCGGCTTTACTCAGCAATAAACATTACACAGCTATGCCAACGTTATTAAAATAAAATATTCTCAAATACAGCATAATTAAAACAATATAAGATATGTCTGAAAGAAAGCATTCAACATTCAACATCTTACACATTTCAGAAATACCAAGTCAGTCTGATTTAGGTCTAAAAATTATTATGTCTAGGGCTCTAACACAAAAACTTTGGAAATGCACTAACCTGTTGATGACGCCCATCACGGAGTCCCGACTATCTCCTCATCCTCTGAGTCCGAGTCATCAGGATAATGTGGAACTGGTTGTGCCGGCGGGCACGGAAGGTTTAGCGAACGACAAATAATCTCTAACTGAGCCCGGTTTGCTTCCAATGCGGCTCTCTGAGCCTCCATCTCTGCTCTCTGTCTCCTCTTAATTCTCTCGAGCTTCCTCTCGTACTCCGCATCCCTTCGCGCATTCTCCTCCGCCATCATCTTCTGTACTTGCTCGTTGAATTGCGGTGTCTATGTGATGTCAATAGGCGGGATGGGACCTGGCTGTCGGCGTCCCGGTATAACACACTGATCAGATCCTAATCCAAATACACGGCCTCTCCTTTTACCGCCAGATGCAGTACTAATGATTGCTAGTTCATCAATGGCCTCTATTCCATCATCTTGCTGTGTTTGCTCCTCAATCTCTGCACTGATACGAGTCTACAGAAACGTTATAAAATACATTTAGTCATGTCATAATTTGTAAAACATAGTAATTAACTTAAGAATATTCTGTGACCAAACAGTTTTACTACTTACAGCAACTTCTTCACAGCGCTTACTAACATATTTCCCATTCTTCATTTTATGTGTCGCCTGAAGGACTTTAAACAAGCCAGGGTCCTTCTTCTCAGGATCTCTCTCTCTCTAATTGAATGAAACGTAACATTTATATGTAATTTAATTTCATTAGTATCTGAACTGTTGTTTGAAAGAACATTAGCGAGATACATACCATTTGCTCTCGATGTGCAGACATCGAGATAGATCCCCCAGCATATGTCGCGCTGCAAGAGCCAGACTGTGAATCCTCGTCAGTCATTGTTGCTCGCATTGCCTTGAACTTAGCGGACTTCTCAATGAACTCCGGACTCGCCCAATATGCCTCCATTTCCGCATATGCAGCATCTGACATAAAGTTTGCCTTCGCTCAACGTTTAACCGGATCTTTCACACGCCGAATTTCTGACATCATGCTTCTGTAACGCTGTGCTCCCAATATATTCCACACCCGATACACCTCATTATGGTGTATGGGATCCCACTCACAGCTCCTCTGTACAGGTTAATATGTTTAAACTATTAGCATGGGAAAATACAATTCTATATCTTATAACATTATTACATCATTAACATAGTAATATTATTGGCATACCTCAAAAACACGCCACCAATGCTGCAGGTCTGATGGAAAGACGAAGGACCAATTAGAATATGGTTTGAAATGTGTGGTGAAACATGGTGTCACTAACCGTGTCATCGCAGCTGGAATGAATCTGTGACGTTGAAATTATATGACTTAAGTTTCAAAGAATGATTCCATGTAAAGTATTTACTCTTACTAATATTAATACGTGTGTCTGGTATTTATCACTTACGTGTTACCATGTGGGGATATCCTCATTCGCGGTCGGCCTGCTGTCTGTGACATCGATGATGGGATGTCATCAATATGTATATCATCATCTGAGAGATGAGTTGTCACTATGGGGTGCCTCAGGTGGTGCGCACCAGATCCATGTCCAGATGGCGTGCCTCCACCGCCGTCAGATCGGTGCTCATGTAAGGGGACCTGCGTGGCTAGCACTGTTGTTCCCTGCGTCTATACACCGACATCTTCCTGTGCTCGGGATGAAGAACCTATCCTATGTCGTTCATTAAGTATTGGCTCCATTACCTCCTTAAACTGCGCAAATGGTCATTTCCCAGGTCGGCGTTTATAGGTGTTATCCCCTTTACGGGGCATCTGCATTTATTTTTAGTTAAGTTGGTAAATTAAACATAACATATATTTACTGACATATATTATGCAGTATTAAGGGTACATAAATGTACTCAAATATTTTCTAAACATTACTTAGAAATTACAGGTTATCATTATTCCTAGTACATGTTATTTAATCATTCATTCGACCCACTGCTGTCATTTGACTCAAACTCCTCGGGCTCTTCAGAGTCACTGTCATCGGATATAAACTCCTTATCATCCTCTGTCTCACCATTAGATTCCCCCTCCTCAAGTACATCTTCTTCAATATCATCACCGATACCCGGGTCAGCTAACTCCTCAATTGGGTCATCTTCAATTCTTTGACAATTAACGGATCCACTGTCTTGATACACGTCATCCGTGTCCAGAATTGCAGCCTGTATTATCCATCGAGGTTTTATCTTCATAACAGCTGACCACCCGTTTCTTTCACGTGACTTACTTGGATATTATGTGTAGTAAACTTGGTCATCCTGTCATGCTAGAATGAAAGGATCAAACTTCTGATATCTGCGGCTACTCCGGATCTCAACTAACCCAAATTGTTTATGCATTCGAGTTCCACGTTTTGGTGTTGGGTCAAACCAGTTGCACATAAACAAGACAACATTCTTATGTGGAAAGCAGGGATATTCGAGTTGAATGACTTCTTCTAATATACCATAAAAATCACATTCAACTTCACTTGCACCCGTGCTGCGTATGCAGACTCCACTATTAAATGTTGATTTGTCCTTCCCCCATTCACTTATGTGAAACTTGTACCCATTTGTGAAATACACCGGCCATGTCTGAACTCGCCGTGAGGGCCCACATGCAACATCCCACAAGATGTTATCGACAATATTGTTACCTGGGTCATCAACCTATGTAAAACATATTTCAATTTAGGACAATATATATGGAGACTTTTATAACTTAACATATTGCAATACATTCTGTCCTAAAAGCACACGTACATATTGTCGGAGCCAGGCTGAGAAATTGTTTTTAATGTGTATGTCCATCTCGGACATTGTTATCTCGGGTGCAATTTCCCTAACCATGTCCACAAACATACTGTCGCCAATAACAGAAACAATAAAAATATGTTAGTTTTGTTTGATGAGTAGTACTGAATTTCAACATAATCACAGTTGGAATGCCTTTACATGAACGATGACTTACTTTAGGTATGGCCTGATCTGAGCACAGTTTAGAAGAACGTATGTGGTTGCAAGTCTGAGTTCATCGTCCGTGAGGAATCTATATCGGCATGCACCATATAGTCGTCCCGGAAAAGTGAATATGGACCACAAGTCACCATTACATTGGACAGGACCACCATCATTATTTCTCGGTACTCCGTTCATCATGGAAGGAACATGGGACTCAAAGTAATGAGAGCAAAAGATGGAAGTCTCCTCTATAAGGTATGCTTCACATATCAATCCCTCAACATGAGCAGTATTAGAAACCTTCATTTTTAGGTCATGCATACACCGCTCAAATTTATACATCCATCGGTACTAAACAGGTCCTCCAACCCTTCCTTCAAAGGGCAAATGAACTGGGAGATGCTCCATGACATCAAAAAACACTGGGGGGAAAATTCTCTCAAGCTTACAAATTATAATTGGAATATTGGCCTCCAACGCAAACAAGTGATTTTCATGCAACTCTGGAGAGCACAAGTCTCTAAAGAATAGGCTTAACTCCGTTAATGGCTTCCAAATATTGTCGAGTAGCGCTTCGAGGGCAATGGGGAGAAGCCTTTGCATCATAACATGGCAATCATGACTCTTCATACCATACATATTGCAACCAACTGTATCAACACATCTCCCAAGATTCGAGGCATATCCATCAGGGAGTCGTAAATATTTTACCCAGGCGATCACATCTTGCCTTTGGTTAACATCCAATGTGAACCTCGCCTTTGGTTTGAACGAACGACCATCATCAAGTGGAACCATGTTTAACTCCAGCCGATTACAATAAATTTCCAGGTCCTTCCGTGCTTTCACATTATCTTTCGTTTTGTTCTTAACATCCATCACAGTATTCCATATATTCTTAAACACATTCTTCTCAATATGCATAACATCAAGATTATGTCGTATTAAGTTCGTGGCCCAATACGGTAACTCCCATAAAATGCTTCGCTTCGTCCAATTATGTGATTTCCCATAATCACACGGTCGATTTTTTGGACCATCGTTACCAACTGATGGAATCCATGAGATTCTTTCAAATATATCTTCACCTGATAAGCGTGGAGGAGGCGATGACTTTTCTGATTTCCCTTTTTTAAAGCAAGTACAATTCTTTCTATATGGGTGGTTCCGGGGGAGGAATTGCCAATGACAGTCGAAAAAAGAAATTTTCCTGCCATACTTAAGTTGGAATGCCTTACTTTCACCCATACAAATAGGGCAAGACAATCGCCCATGTGTCATCCACCCTGATAGCATGCCATAAGCCGGAAAGTCATTTATGGTCCACATTAATGCTGCTCGCAGAATAAAATTTTGTTTCAATGACACATCCCATGTTTCGATGCCATCAAACCACAGATGCCGTAGCTCGTCTATAAGAGGTTGTAGATAAACATCAATCTTATGATTTGGGCTACGTGGACCTGGAATCAACAAAGAAAGGACCATATATGGTTTTTTCATGCACATCCAAGGGGGCAAATTATACAGAGTAACGATCACAGGCCAACAAGAGTATTGTTTCCCAGATGCTCCAAAAGGTGTAAATCCATCGGCACACAACCCCAGTCTGACATTTGGTGGTTCCGAAGCAAACCATGAGTAGGTCTAATCAAAATGTTTCCAAGCTTCACCATCTGATGGATGTTTTAACACACCTGGGACCTGTGTTTGCTCCTTATGCCACCTCATCTGCTCAGCTGTTGCCAATGACGCAAATAAGCGTTGTAGACGATGGCTTAGTGGTAAATAATGCATGGTTTTCCTCGGTCGATCTTTACCACGACCTCCATTTTTTGGCTTATATCTCTCAGACCCACAGTACTTACAAATACGATCGGTACTGTCATCTTTCCAGAACAACATACAATCATTCACACAGACGTCAATCTTCTCGTGAGACAAACCCAACTGGGAAACTAATTTCTTAGTTTCATACCAATTTGATGGCATCTTACTATTGGTTGGTTGAGTCTCCTTCATCAGTTGGGCAATGCCATTAAAGCATCCTCGTGACATGTGATACTCAGACTTAAGGTTGAGAAGGCAGACAGCAGCAGATAACTCAGAATGACTTTTCGCACCCATCCCATAAAGGAGTTGATGCTGAATTCAAAAGATTAAAAAAATTTTGAGCACTTTCATTCGGCTCCACAACATTGTCTTCCGGAAATTGTGAGTAACTAGGGCCAACGACATCTAATACCATCCTCTCATATGGATTCGTTGAAGACCCCTGGTCAAACTCCCTAAACCCACCCACATCCTGAGCCGTATCTGATGCTTCATTAAATGGCTCACCATGAACGGTCCAATTCAAGTAAAAAGACGTAAACCCCCATTTGTACAGATGAACTCTGACCTCATCAGCCTGATTAAACCGCAAATTCTTACACTTCCGACAAGGACAGCGAATGCATAACCCGCTCATAGTTTCAAGGTGGGTTACAGCAAATGATATAAATTCTTCCACCCCGGACTCCCACTATTGTGTGTAACCAGTTCGGCCAGGCAAGAAACGGTTACTGTACATCCAACTACGGGCGGATTCCATTACACAAAAAATCTGTTCGTAATCATAAACACCTCAATCTATTAAATGATATACGTACTCAAGTTTTATATTGAGTTAGTAAAAATAACAAAAGTATGCTTCAATGTTGACGTACTCAAGTTTACAGTATTTTTAGATAGACAAAGTTTATTCTCAATCTAGTTGTTCTTATGATTAACGTACGGTCATCATTATTGTTCTTATTGTTCTTATTACTGTCATTGTTCTTAGTACTTAAATTAATATTTTCAAAGGATATTTTATTACATATAGGCTTTACTAACTACAAAAGGTAATGAATAAAGAAAGTTAATGCTTACCTTAAGGGTTTAAAACTGTCCTGATTATTCCTTTAATGGTTGAGAGTTTTAAGGTTAGAGTTTGAGGGTTTATGATTTGAATTACGAGCTTATAGTTAAGGTTAAGGTTAAGGTTAGAGTCTTTGGTTTATGGGGATTATTTTGGTTCAGATTTATTGTATAGCGTTTATGGTAAAGTACAAATTATTGTTAAGATTAGGGTCTAAGTTTATGTCTATTAGAGTTTAGACTTAGGTATAGGGTTCATACTGCTACGATATACGACTTATAGTTTAGGTTAGATTTTGTCGTCTTTAGGGTTTACAAGTTTAGGTTGACGGTGTTGGGTTTAAGTTTAGATTTATGGCCTAAGGTAAAGGTTAGGGTTAGGAAGAAGTTTGCGTTCAAGTCATGTTCGGTACAATCAAGCTACCTGGATTTCTTCGAATGACAGTGACTCCTCCTCTTCAGTGGTCGTAATTTATTTGTTTTCATATTTTCTCTATTGGTCTCCAAATTAATTGTTTTATTTTTTCTGCATTATTATTGTCATATTATTGCAACATGGTTGCAAACAATAATGATTAAATTTTTATTATCAATACACCATGACATAATATAACCATTTACACTAAAGCACTCCAACTAAACCATAACTACACCTATTACCATGAACTTATACAAATAATCATGCCATAAAATAATATATACAACGCACAAAGAAATTACATATTGACTATAATCCAGAAGAAAAAATATCCTCAGATAACAAATAATTAACATAAATTGCATATTAAAATCTAAACCCACTGTGTTCAAACCATAGTGACAACAAATAAGTTTTATTATCAATATTAGTAATTAAAACAATTTCCCTTAAAATCATCCCGTTCTCAATATAATAGGAAAAGAAATATAAACTAACCTCGAACGACTGCAAACGGACAGGAAAAACAATGGGTACTTCTTCACGCTTTACAGATGCAGTGAGGAACTGAAAAAAGGGGGAAAAATAACTTAATATCCTCGTAATATAAGAAATTTCTGCAAATGACACAAAGTATCATTAATGTACACGAGTAATTTAAACAAAATACGTTAGGGAGATTATTATTTGTTTCATTATAGTTATGTATAACTGTTTTAAATACTCTTTTCTCTCTTAACGCATGATTTATTTTAACTTATGTATAACTGTTTTAAATTGAGACATTTTTTAAAAAATTTCACATAAGGCAAGTGCAATTTTGTACATATCTAGTTTTTAGTCATTTTTTTTCCTAATTAGACTACAATTGCCCTTTCAATGACTAAATTGATTTAGGGGTTTAAGGTTTTTTAGGGTTTGAAGTTTTTTTAGAGTTTAGGGTATGTGTATTGGGATTTTTTTAGGGTTAAGGGTTTTGGATTTTTTTTTTTAACGATTTAAGGGTTTTAAGGGGTTAAAGGTATTGGATATAGGCTTTGGGTTTGATATTTTTGATATTTTGTGAATGGTTTAAAATTAGTGTTTAGGTATATGAAATTATCTACATAAGGTTATTGGGGTAAATTGAATTAATTCAATATTATGGTTTTCGGAATTATGTTAAGGGCTATTTGGGGTTGATTTGCAAATTTTTTTATGATTTAGGGATTAAGAATTTTTATGGGGTTTAGAGATATATAATTAGGATTTAAGGTTTTTAAGGGTTTATGATTATTGAATTATAAATATTACAGTATTGAAATTTAGGGTTTAGGGATTTATATTTAGGGTTTAGGTTAATGGTATATTAGGTTTAGGGTTTTAAGGATATAGAATTTGGGTTTAGGGTTTTACGGTTTATGCTTTAATTAGGCTCTAGGGTTATGATTTAGAGTTAATGTTTGTGTATTTAGGGTTTAATTTAGGGTTTTAGGGTTTACATTTAATTAACAAGGGTTTAGGTTTAACGGGTTGTACTTAGGGTTTAGGGTTTTAGGTGTTAGTGTTTAATTTATGGTTACGGGTTTGTGTATTTTGGGTTTAATTTAGGATTTTTGGGTTTTGGGGCAGTATTTAGGGTTTGGGATTTAAGGTTAATTAATGGTATATCAAGTTTAGGGTTTTACATCTTTGGGTTTAATTGAGGGTTTAAGGAAATAGAATGTGGATTTAGGGTTTAATTAATTATTAAGGTTTGGGATTTATTCTTATGATTCTTACTTCCTTGTATATGATATCATGTCTTTATTAAATTTAATTTTTGAAATTATGTTTATAGAGAAAATTTCATGAACTTATATATATTTATGATTGTACCAAATATATAATTACATTCATGTGTGTGTGTGTGTGTGTGTGTGTGTATTTATATATTTATATGTACGGGGAATGCTGGTTATATAACAAGGATAATTCAATTAAAAAAATTAAATGATGGACGATGAATAAGTAATTATTCATGACACTTTTGTTAAGGTATTAAAGTAAAGGGTAGAACTATAATTTTGTTAAGGAAACGGATTGAGTGTAAATTAAGTTTAGGTATTGAAAAACTATGTCTAATTACACATATGTCTACAATATAATAATTATTAACCAGCCTAGTGCCATTTCAGCGAGACATTCTTCAATTTCATTTCTTTTTTTTTTCACACATTCTTTTTTTGTTTTTGTTATTTTCCCTATTTTTTGGCACATAATAAATATTTTTATTTATCCTTTTAAAATACATGAATAAAAAAATAGACAAATAAATCAACAACAAAAAATGTAAAAATGAACATTACAAATTATTTACTATTTTAAATTATACTAAATAATTGCGCACATAAATATACTACCTAAACAAATCACTTAAAACTAATAATTTCGTACTTTCTAATTAATCCTGAAAATAAACAAAAAATTGTAAGAAAATGCACATAAATTTGCAACTGTAATAGGTAACCTAAAAACTAAATCTCCAACCAAATACAACACAAACTAAATTTCCATATCTAGAGTTGCTTTTCCTTCTAATTAAAGATTTAAAAAGTCAGAAATGGATGCTCTATATAATTCATTTTAATTTAAGTGAACTAACTTATTTTTATTTTTATATTTTTTTAGCTAATTTATTTTTATTTTTATAGTTTTTTATCTGAAATTAATTTTATTTGAAAGTTAATATTATATAGATACAATAATCTATTTAAAAATAAATTTTTATGATATTGTTAAATATTTATAAATTTTTCTTTTTTAATTCCTTAAATTTAAAAAAGTTCATAAAAATTTAGTAAGATTACAAAAATTATATCTTCAATAGATTATTTCAACTATATAATATGGACTTTTAATTAAAATTAATTTTGAGTAAAAAAATATAAAAATAAAAATACATCATTTTAAAGTTAATTAATTTAAATTAAAAAGAATTGGATGTAAGTACATAAACCCCCTTGCAATTTTATGGCGAAATAGGTTGAACACCCTAACCTTACTATCGTCGGGTTTGCTAATATTCTCTTCCTTTCCTTTCTTAGTCTGCCTCTGCCCTGTGGGAATTGCCAAAGCCAGACATTTTAACGAGGGCATGAAAAGAACAAGAGAGTTATTCATAGGTTGCTATGCCCACTTGCATTTTTTGCAAACAATCTAGGGGAAAGTTGCAAAAACCACATTATGTTTAACCTAATCTACACTTACTCCTCTATTTTAGAAACCTACACTTTGCCCCTGGAGTAGACACATCATTCCAGTTCAATACTATGCAAGTGGGCCAAATGTCATGATTACACAATAAGATCTGTAAATTGTGTAAATCACCAACAATATTTATTTCATACCACATCCAATCCATTTTCTCTAAATATATAATATATTTCTAATAAATTTTATATTTCTAAATAATTTATATCTTTGTAAATTTACTAATAATTTATATATCTATAATGGATTTTTATATTTATAAACCAATAGTTAATGCTTGTGATTAATATTAATATTTACTTGTTTAACATTTTATTCATTTTTCAATTAGTTCAAATAGAGAAGTATCATTTTTTTAAAAATATATTTTAGCTAATCTCATTTTATTTTAAAAATTATTTTTCACCATATGAAAAAAATATACATATTCTACAATATTTTTTCATTGCAAAATGTAAATATACTACCTAAACAAATCACTTAAAACTAATAATTTCATAATTTCTAATTAATCCCAAAAATAAACAAAAAATTTTAAGAAAATGCACATAAATTTGCAATTGTAATGGGTAACCTAAAAACTAAATCTCCAACCAAATACAACAAAAAATAACAAATATTGGACATATTTCAAACCAAATTAACATTATATAATCCGAAAATGCGTATTTATTGGGGGAAAATTTGAAAAAATTCGAAATAAACGCGATTACCTCAAATCAAAATGTTAACTTCCTTCAAACATCTCCAAATAACTTCAATCCTGCAATAAAAACCAAAATCTTCAACCCATTATCAACCAAGAAGCTCAAATAGGGAGAAATACCGAAAAAAAAATCAAAAAATTCTCGGAAAAAAAGTTAACTAACCTTCAGATCGTGGTAAACGATAGCAGATCCACGCATTTCTGACCTCGAAGAAGCTGTTTCGGGCCCCAATCGACGACGCCACGTGAATGTGTGTGCTGTGCGAAGAGGTCGTTTGTAGGGGAGAGAGAGACGTGAATCTGTCGCGACGAGGAAGACGACTTGCGCTGGGGGGGCAATTTAAAAACATATTTTTCAATGGCCTTAGCCGTTGGAAAGCTAAGGCCGAAACGCACCGTTTCATTAATCAGCTTCCAACGGTTGAAGCCGTTGGTAAATGTACAGGACCTTATTTTTTTTTTCCAACGGCTTAAGCTGTTGAAAAGATTACACATGCATTTTCCTAATTATTGTATAAATTTTCCAACGCGTGACAGTAGGAACCCAATTCCAACGGTCACAACCGTTGCTAACTACCTACGGCTTAGCCGTTGGTAACAAAAAAAAAAAATAAAAAAGCACCAACGCGTGCACGTTGGAAGATTTTTACTAACGGTTCTACACGTTGGTAATTACCAACGGCTTGACCGTTGGTAATAAAACAGTTGGAAAAGAAGGATTTTTTAGTAGTGTGACCTGAACCCAAAATGACTCGATGACTAAACCCTACTAGACCTAATTTTAACTTAAATCAACATAAAATATATGGTTGGCAAATACTTTAGAAAATTTATGATTTAAAATATGTGAATGAGTTCCTTCTTTCTGTTAATCTATTTTGCATTGTAGACCGAACAAGTGAAAGCTATGAGAAGTGATTAGTGAAACGGTGATAAAGAGATAGGAATAATTAGATTTTAGAAATTATAGTATTACTTTCGTCCCATATTATTTGAAATATTTGAATTTTCTGAATAATTTGAATTGAATTTATTTATAATACTCAATCTGTCTCAAATTTTTTACATCATTCATATTTTAACAATTAATCTATAATTTTTTATTTTCAAGATTTTAATATATAAATAAAAAAATTATACATAAATGATAAATCAAGACTTATAGTTTTTAAATATAAAGAAAATGGGACAGAGGGAGATTGTTTGTTAGAAAAAAATTTAAAAAGTATATATTTAGAAACTATAAGTCTTTATTATTATTTAATATAATAATTTTTCATTTATATACTAAAACGTTGAAAATAAAAAATTATAGATTAATTGTTGAATAGTGAATGTTACAAAGAACTTAGCACATAAGGAGTATTTTATTAAAGAAATTATATATCAATATATCTTCATAAATTTTATATTCTTTTTTTATTTCTAGTTAAATTAAATTTTAATGAAAATTAAAAAAAAAATTGAATCGATTCAGCCATTTTTGCTTATGCATTAGTGAAAATAGTAAACTCGACAATCAAGTTAAATCTGGTCTAAGACTCGATAACCTGACATGATTGGATCCAAACCCAAATGAACCCAGCTTGACCCAACCCAAACCTGAAAATCTACTTAACCCGAAATCAACCCAAACCCAAATAACTCGATCTAAACCTGACCTGGACTCGAATACATGTTAACCTGATTAAACTTAAACCTAAATGATCTGACCTAAACCTGACCCGACCCACCCAATTGTCATCCATAAGTAAAGCAAACATTTCATTTACTACTTAAAGAGTCCAATCATAGTTAATGGCGCATTAGCAAAATAATTTAATTAATCCTAAAGCTTATAATTAAGCTTAAGGTCTATAATTCTAATTTTCATGGAGTTGAACTATTGACTTGATCTGAGTATGAGCAAAGACAGTATGAGGAGGCCCTTGGGGAGAGTATTCTCGGGGAGAGCCATTCGATGCTCAAGTCGGCATTTGTTGAAAGGAAAGAAAAATGAGAATGGTTAAGCATTGTTATGTGCTAACTTTTGGATGTGCCTGGCACGCCGGTGAAATAGTCTTTTTATAGCTCAATGGTTGTGGCCATGATGGTGAATGAATTAGTGAGAGATTTGCAAGAATCATGGATAGTAAGGGGAATCTTTGAGATCAAGCAGCTACTTAAGATATCATGAGAGATTGTCTCTAACCGTAAAATGTAATCAACTTGCCTTTGGTAAAAAATGTGATCTTAGATTTCAGGGTGATTTCTCTAACTGTGTGGACATGCATGACATATGACATTGTGGGTTGTAAGGGACCTCTCCTGAACCCTAGTAATGTGTATGTAATAATCTATTTAAATAATTTTATTTGAAATTCAATATTATGTGTATGTAATAATCTATTTAAAAGTAAATTTTCATGGTATTATTAAATTTTTATGAATTTTTATTTTTAGGCATTAAAAATGAAAAATTGATAAAAAAAATTAATAAGAGCATAAAAATTGTATTTTCAATGAATTGTTACACCTATACAATATTAAAATTTAAATAAAATTAATTCTATACCAAAAAATATAAAAATAAAAATAAATTATTTTAAATTAAATTTACTTAAATTAAAATGAATTGAGAAAAGAGATAACTAGATAATGAGCCAATCAGACTTTGATGCGAGGAATAACAAGGAGTCTGACTCGTGATAGACTGATTATAACTCTGCGGACATCCAGATTACTTTTGGGATCAAGTAAGGAAAAATTAGTCCATTATTTATTATTTTGGTGACGGATTGTCTCATGTGTAATAATAACCCAGAAATCACATGTTCAAAGGCACGTCGACAAAGAGATGTATCTACCGGGGGAGGGAGAACTAATTGTATGACAACCAAAAAGATAAAGAAACAAGGGATTGGGAAGTTATGCGCTCTTTTTTTATTTTTTGCTAATAAGGCTTAAGGTAGGAGGTGTTAAAAAGTAAAGTTTGTGAGGTAAGTTATTTGTCTCACGAAATTTATAGGGTTTCGAGTTATATTTAGATAATTGGATGGAAATTTTATGTGTAGACGTGGCTTCATCATATTTCAAACCTGGGCCTCAACTACAGTGATATTGAACCTTTATTGAGCTGAGTTGGATAGACGAAGACAGCTGTAGTCTCTTCAACTTTCTCTGGTGTTACATGCGAGAGAGAATAGTTTTTGTGTCACGTGCATGACAGCATTATTGACGTTTTGGCCATACCGTTTTGAAAAGGAAACAAATCACTGTAAACAAAAACATAAAAATTAATTTAAAAAAACGTAGAAAATGACATAAATAAATGAATGAACGAAAGTCCACAGATCCCTTACTTTCCCAATGAGCAGAGAAATATTTTTCAGATAAAATGAACGTTCCAATTTATGGTAGCTCGTGTTTCAATCCTGTCCTCTAATTGTGACCTATCTCACGAATTATTACAACTACTACTACACATGCGCCTATTATATTATTTGAGTACGTATTACGTAAACCCAGCCCGCAACAAACACCTTATTTGAATTAAGTCATTGTATTATTATCTAAAGTGTGAGATCCGAGCAGCTTCCAATTGTCTTGAAACTGCTCATATTCGAGTTTGATTTCAAATATTCAATCCCTTTCTCTTCTTCATTTTGTTATTTTTCTTGTGCACTACTACTCTTTTTTTTTTTTCTGCTTCACTCAGATTCTTTTACTTTATTGGTTCCATTTATGTTTGTTTACTTTTATCTTCTATGTTATTTTTTAATAATTTTTTTTTCCATTTTTTTTCAAGTATATTCTTAAAATTTCACAAATTAAAGAAAAATAAAGAACATCTAATTATAGTTCTTTTTAATTATTTTTTTATTTTTTTTATACATTATTTGTTATTTTATAACTAGTTATTTATTCCTTGCTGTTTGTTCTTTTATAGATAGTTGTATGTTCTTTAATCAATAGTTATTTGTTTTCTTAAAAAAAAATTTACTTGTTCTTTTATAGAAATTAGCTACTTGTTCTTTATAGATAGTTGTTTGTTCTTTTATAAGTTTCTGGTATTCTTTTAAAGAAACTAATTCTTTATTCTTTTATAGATAGTTATTTATTTTTTTATTAGCAGTTGTTTGTTATTTTATCAGTTTTTGCTTGTTCTTTTAGGGAAACTAACTACTTATTCTTTTATAGATAGTTGTTTTTTTATTAGTAGTTGTTTATTTTTCTATTAATTCTTGCTTATTCTTTTAGAGAAACTAGCTAATTATTATTTTTTAGATAATTTTATGTTCTTTTATCAATAGTTTTTTGTTATTTTATAAGTTTCTGATACTTTTTTTAGAGAAACTAGTTCTTTGTTCTTTTATATATAGTTGTTTATTCTTTTATCAGCTATTTATTTTTTTATAAGTAGTTGTTTATTCTTTTGTTAGTAGTTGTTTGTTCTTTTATCAAGTTCTGTATGTTCTTTTTGAGAAACTAGCTACTTGTTCTTTTCTAGATAATTGTTTGTTCTTTGATTAGTAATTGTTTGTTCCTCGACAAGTTTCTAGTGTTCAGAGAAACCAGTTCTTTATTCTTTTATAGATAGTTGTTTGTTTTTTTATTAAAAGTTATTGGTTGTTTTATAAGTTCCTGTTTATTTTTTTTTTCTCAGAAAAACTAGCTCCTTATTCTTTTATAGATAGTTGTTTGTTCTTTTATTAGTACTTGTATGTTCTTTTATCAGTTTCTTTTTTTTCTTTTAGAGAAACATGCTACTTCTTCTTTTACAGATAATTGTCTTTTCTTTTATTAGTATTTATTTATTTTTTATAAGCTTATTGTGCTTTTTACAAAAATTAATTTTTTTTATTCTTTTATCAATTGCTATTTGTTCTTTACCAGTTGATGAAATTAAAAAAATAAATTATAAAAAAGAAAGAATAAATTTTCAACATGAGTTATAAAAAAACCAATGAATATGTTCCTAACAAGTCAAAACAAAATATGCCCTGAAGTTACTTCGACTAATCTTATTGATTAATTAATATGAAGCTAGTAAAATGAAAAAAAAAAAGTAATGAAAAAGGAAGAACAATATCTTGATTAAGAAAATGGTCCTGGGAGAGAGTAATCTTATTGATTAATTAATGTAAATTTAGAAAAAAAATAAAAACAAAGTAGTAGGATAGAATGGAAAAAAATAACAAAAAACAAGGAATAAAGTAACATGAGGGAAAAAAAATTAAAGAATGGTAGAGGGCACTAAATTAAGGGGTCGCAATGTCCGAAACTCTAGCTCTCCAAGGGCCACAACAATTTAATTATCCTCCTAAGCCAACACTCCATTTGATTCAATGTGTTGAAGATTTAGTGTTTTTATTTACATTGTGTTGTGCGTTAGTCACACACAAGAATTATCCATATTATTTAATATTTAAATCTCATACATTTATAAAATATTTTAAAAAACTAAAGTTTTCTTGCCATATGGGAGTTTGCAAGAGATTGGTGCAAGAATAATTAAAAGTCTACCTTACACCTGAACATATACCCTACGTACCTAAGTCATTTGTCTACAAAAAAGGAAAATTTCTTGCATAAGTTAGGAATCGAAACCTGATCATTATAAGTATTAATATTAAAGTTATGTTCTTTAGTAATATTTTTAGATGAATTAAAAATGATTATTATATTAGAGATTACTCATTTGACTTGTTTATTAGTTGAAATTATATATTTAAGAAGTTACATAACTATTTTTGAAAAAAATTAAAAAAAGTAATTACTTAGGGCGTGAAATATACATAAAAAATAATCACTTTGTAAAATATTTTGTTCAGATAAAATATTGGTTTTCAAATAACATTGGTTATAAAAAACAAAATTTCATAAAATAAAAAATAATTTATCATTTTTAACTATAAAAAAAGCCTAAACAAACCTTACATGTAGTTTTTTGTTTGATAATCAGAAAGAAAATTAAAAGGTAGAGTTAAAATGTGACCTCAGAGTTTTCGTAGCTAGCATAAAAAGCGGCCAAAGAAACTTTCAAGCGACCAAAGGCGATGAACATTATCAGCCAATTTCAAAAGCTGTGGAGAACACCCTAAAACTTGAGCCATTCCTACTGGGCACTACATATTATATCTTAAACATTACCTGCTGCATCATTTATATAAAATTAATTTTAGTTCTTTTCTTTGGTATTCTAAAAATTGTTTATAAATTAATATTACAAAATAATGAAAAATTACCTGCTACATACGACACAATTTGACCGAAACGCCTTCCCTTCGCCACCAATTGAGCTGGGTGGCCGGAACTGCTTTCAGTTGCATGTTTACATTATGAATTCTGAGTGTTTTATGGAGGTGGATATCTGTCCTTTTCCCCGGTCAAAGACAAAATCCACCTCAATTTCCAGGTAGATTCAGGCCCCTGTTCAACCTGCAAGGAGAGCAAAAACAAAAAATGTTTTTTTTTTCTTAAGAGAAAATGGCGATCTAGTGGAAAGGTGGTTAAGTTGACTACATATTCTGTCAGCACAGATTTGTATGTTTGGTTGTACTGCCCGGAACTCTTCCTGATACAAACAACCTCTTCTGTCTCATGCCATGTTAATTGGAGACTACATACTTCCTGAACAATTCTACACTTGTAGATTATAAAAAGGAAGTGCAAATAATGATGGAACCAGAACTGTGATTGGCACCATCTATTTAATTTTTTTTAAATAAATTTGAAGCATTATAAGAACAAAGTAAAAAAATCTATCATAGGAAAGTTCGAGTAGAGAAATGTCTTTCGCGTGAAACTTGAAAGGCTCGAGCTGCAATTTCACTTTTTTTTTTATTGTTTGGTTTTTGTGAGTGCGGTGCTACACAAACCTTGGCAATGGCTAGGGGTGTCCTTACTTTCTGCCAACAGAGCTAAAAGTTGAAGATTATTTAAACTTAAAATGCACTAACTAGTTTCAACACAAGTTAAATTTACCAAAAAAGAAAATGCTTAACTTACTAGTATTTTTATATAATTTTCTTGTATTAAATTATGTGGGAAAAAAAAGAGTAATACTATTCACCTGTGATTTTCTCCGCCTTGCTTCACTTGTATGTTAGACTAGTGCTATTATTGTTATTCTTCAAAAGTGAAATATATTTGGTGAATGATTGAGCCAAGGCCCAGGTTTTATCCGCAAAAGCCCAACAAGCTAAATTGACTAGTATTGGAAGACTAGGCTCATAAATCGAAGTTGAAGCCCCTAAAACAAAATCCATGCCATGCATCCCGTGGTAAAAAGAGGAAATTGCCCTCATGATAAGACCGAAATCCTTGCCTCGCTGAGGACTTAAGAAGCTTATGGAAACAAAAAAAAAAAAAGACACTAGAGAGAGGACGGTACATTCTCATAGCCCAACAGACTAAACTAGCCAGAATGCTCACGATGTTATTAGGCATGACAAATCAAGGCAAGGACCGACTTGTTTTATGATAAGTTAAGGCCTTGCAAATAGGGGCCATCATAATCCTCTTTCATTTAAATGAATCTCCCATGATTTGGTGTCCATATGCGGCACAGTCGCTTGATAAATACTCATAAGTGTATTGCTATTAAGGGTTTAAATCATCATTATTCATTTTGAATATGATTAATTTCTATATTTTGAGCATTTTTCCACCTGGTTACTATTCACGCCTTTTTTACTATTCATTGCCACTATTCACATATTTTACTATTCATACGTGTTTTCACTATTTATTAGTATTAAATAATTATTTTTTTACGTAGGTAAAATTATCACTTGGCGACCCTTCACGAGAAAAATCATATCTGGAGCTGTAGATGTCGGAGCTGAGCGATTCCAAATTCATCTGAAAGTCAACACATAGATCTTCAACTCTGTTTCATTCCGCGAGCTAATTTGGTCATTTTCATTGCTGAAATCTAATTATAGAGGAGACTATATGTTCTTTCGTGTGCTAAAGAGCGGTTTTGGTAGAAAAATTATAACTTGAGCTATAGATATCCGATTTGAATGAGCAAGCTATTGATTCGAAGCT
Source organism: Aquilaria sinensis (assembly GCA_005392925.1). Taxonomy (NCBI): domain Eukaryota; kingdom Viridiplantae; phylum Streptophyta; class Magnoliopsida; order Malvales; family Thymelaeaceae; genus Aquilaria; species Aquilaria sinensis. The sequence continues at coordinate 541,941 of SMDT01002914.1, read as the reverse complement.
AAAGAAAAGATCTACAAATCTCATGCTTTGAGAAAGAGCTGATTTGATGTGTACGATGGTCAAAGAATTAAAAGAAGTTGCAGCCCGTCATTGTTGATTTCTATTTACCTATATTTCATCATTCCATTTTACCATTTCACTCACCCCCAAAACTCTATAAATAGGCATCTTGGGGGGAGGGTGGAGGCATGCCATTTTCTTAGGCCATTTCCATGTTCTTGTATCATTTTTAGCTTTTCTCCTTTGGTTTTGTTTTTATTTTCAATACCAAAGCTCTATCCAAATGTTTTCTCGTTCTTCTTCTTGTTCTTATTTTGATCTTTAATCTATGTTCATTTCATCTTTCTATATGCTGTTTACTTTTATCATGGCTAACTAATCTTCTTTTTGTTAAGGTGAAAGGGTGAAGCTTTTAGTATAAAAGTTATGATTAATTTGAATGGATCGCAACGTTAACGGTATTTTCTTCCTTAATCTATTTAACTTCCCTCCTTATTAAGTGAGAGTCTTGATTCATCATAGTCAATCATTGGCACAAAACTGCTTGATTTCCTCTGTAGAACATGGCTCTGCTGGCTATAATGGAATCTTGAGTTATTGTCGACAAAGGTTGGCATGATAGATACTTAAACCCATTAGCAAGCATTGGCGTTTTAAGATCAATGAAAGTTAATACTAACTAAATTCCCCTATTAGGAGCTCCTTTATGTGTGAATCCTAATTAAGTGGTAAGATGAGCTAAAATTAATCATAACCGATATACTAAAAGTGGATCCCCTAACCTTAGCTATTTTATTTGAATTTGAATTTTTAATCAACACTTGTTCACACATTTCACGAAACCTTCTTTCACTTTTGCAATTTGTATTTCTTAATTCACTTCCCTGTAGTTTGACACTCGGACTCCCGAGATTTTATTACTTGCTACAACCTACACTTGGGTTACAACTGCTAGAGTGCAGCATCACTCAGCTATAAAACATCACTTCATTGGCCTAGAAAGGCAAGTCATAAGAAATCTTCACAAATCACTACCTTTCCAAACTTTCTCATTTTCTACTTCTCTACTTTGGCAAATACTGACTTGATAGTTGAAGAGCCCTCCTAAGGAGCTCACACCATGGCCTTCTAATGTTGTTTTTTGGTGCATGAACTTCTGGTGCATTCTATGTTAGCAAAAGATGAATTCCCGTGGATGTTCTCACTTTAACTATCAGTTGGCGTTGTCTATGGGAAATGAATTCATTATTTCCATAAAATGTTCGAATGTAAAATGTGTTGATATGCACCTCACTGAATGATCCTGTTGGGTGAAAGACCCTCATGATTGCACAAGAAAATTGCCTCCTAATTTTCTTTTATGCATCATGTAAAACATAACAATATGTAAAGATGCATATCTCCAAAGGGCTTAATGCTTAAATCTATTAGAGGAAAAAATTTACAGCAAACACCCTAAGCAAGTCAAAGAAACTCAATGATACATTTAGGAAATTGACCAGTTACAAAAGTTTTTTTACAAGATGGGGTGTATGATGTGGCCCTTTATTCTAAAGTTAATGTGGGCTGAGAGCCTTTGCATTAGGACCAAGCTTCTTGGCTATCTTCCATTCACTTTGATCTTTTTGGGGCATGCATAGTGCGTCAAAAAAAGCAAGCTCGACTTCAAGCCTTGCCTACTTTACTTGGTACCGACAAAAGGATAACTCCTCAATGTAGTCTATGAAGGAATTGCTAGATGCCTCATTCATCTGATCATTCTAGACCGCTTCTCTCCACTACAACTTTAAAATTTCCTTTAAAAATTACAAGTTGACCAGGAGATCTGTTCTTAGTGGTCATAGCCTTGAGTTGTGCCTCTAAAGCCATAATGATCACCTATTGTGTTGCCAAGTCATTAGTACTATGACCAATAGCGTAAGTTAATTTGTCAGTGGCCTTGAAATGAGTTTTCCCTTCCCTGGATATATGGTGAAGACTTTAATGAAATTATTTATCCAAGTAAGAAAAGGGGGCATGAGCCACATGATAGTAAACTGATGCTTGTTTTCAAAGAATGCCTAAATAAGTGTGGTCTTTTAGACTTGAACTATGTTGGCCCATATTTCACTTGGTCAAGAGTGCAGTGTCGCAGAGAGATAAATTAGTGCTGCCTAGATAAGGTTGTAGTATCCAGTGATTGGATGAAAGAGTTCCTAAAGGCTCTAATTAAGCATTGCCCTACTTCTCTTTTGGATAATAGAACACTCGTTTTAAGCCTATGGAGTTTGAGGATAAGGAAAATGAAGGAAAACTTCTTCAGATTCAAGGAGATATGGTTGAGATTAGAAAAATTTTCATCGATTGTGGAGGATGCCTTGATGATGGGATGGTGGGTGGTGATGGGACTCAGTTGATTCATAAGTTTGATAGGGTGGCAAAGGCACTTAAAATGTGGAACTTTGTCATTTTTGGCCATGTGAAAGAGAATATTGGATGGTTGGAGAAGGATCTAGAAGTTGCTATGACCGTGAGACTATCATTTGAAATGTTCCATCGGACCCAAGAGCTATGCAAAGAATTTTATGAATGGATGCACCGTGAGAAGTTTCTTTGGAAGCAAAGATCGAGAGTTTTGTGGCTCAAGGAGGGGGACTGAAAAACCAAAATTTTCCATTCATATGCTTTGAGCTGTCAGCAGAATAACTATACCCATAGAATTTGGGATGACTTGAGTCAATGGATAGGAGACGATAAAGGCATTGCTTAGGTGGCCTTGGATTATTTTTAAAGTCTTTTTTCAGTAATTGGGTGGCATGCAAGATAGAGATTTCCCAGAGGTTGACACACCAAAAATTTCGTTGTCATAATTTTAGGAGCTCATGTCACCATTCACAACCAAGGAGGTCCAAGGGGCTTTCATAAAGATGCATCCGACTAAAGTCCTAGGCCTTGATGGGCTACCTACTCATTTTTTCAGAAACTGTGGCCAAATGTTAGTAGGGATATACTTGATTATTGCCTGAAGGTACTAAATTATGGAGCTAGTATGCAAGAAATTAATAAGACAAGTATAGTTCTTATCTTGAATGTGAAATCCCTAAAGACAATGGCGCAATATCAGCCTATAAGTCTCTATAATTTCATTACAATATTCTATCAAAACCGGCAATGAATAGGTTGAAAAAAAAAGTTTGCTTGGGATCATATTTGAAGAATATAGTGCATTTATTAAAGGCTGATCTGATAACATTCTAGTCGCTTTAGAGGTAGAAGGAGAAGGAGCATACATTCTGTGCCCTAATGCTAGACATGTCAAAGGCCTATAATTGGGTGGAGTGGCATTTTCTAAAGAGCATGATGAGAAGGTTTAATTTCCCTAATCATTTCGTGATACTAATTATGAAATGCATATCGTCAATGGTATACTCCATGTCAATCAATGGGCATTGATATAACAGCTTTTCTTCGAGCAAGAGACTCCAGCAAGGGGACCTGTGTCACCTTATCTCTTCATTATTTGCGCAAAAGGTTTGCCATGACTATTGAAAGCACAATTCGGAATGTGAGTTATTTTAAAAGTGTCAGCATGCAAAGCAAGGCCTTGAGTTTCCCATCTATTTTTTATTGACAATAGCTCAATATTCTATAGAGCAAGCTATTAGGAAGGCATGCAACTTCATTTATTGTTGCAAACATATGAGTAAGTCTTCGAGTAGAGCATTACTTTTTACAAATCAGGAGCATTTTTTAGCCTAAATGCTGGGGGTGACCTTTGTCTAGATTTTCTATCCATTTTTGGAGTGGGTGGATGTTGAAATGTGGAGAAGTATTTTCGCTTGACCACATATATTGGAAAAAAAAAAAATCTTTTAATTTCTAAAGGAATGGGTGACCTGGTAAGTTTCCTCATGGCATACAAAACCACTTCCTAAAAGGGGAAAGAAAGTGCTTATCAATGCAGTGGCTTAGTTCCTTCTCACATACACTATGTCAATGTTTTTTAATTCCTAAAGTGTTTGCCAAGAATTGGAGGCACTTAGTATGAACAAGTTCTTTTGGACCATGGTAAGTTAGGTAGGGGGTTGAATTGGATATGTTAGGATCGCTTGTGTCCAAAAAAAAAAAAAGAACGCAAATTAGGATTTTAAGATCTCTTTATTTTTAACAAAGCAATGCTCGTGAAACAAGGTTGGAGATTAATCTCAAATCATTCATCTTTGTGTTCTTGAATCCTAAAGCTAAATATTTCCCACATTCTTCTTTTTTGGATGGAAGGGATAAATCAAACTCATCCTACATCGGGCGAAGCATCCTGAAAGGTTCAAAGATCCTTGATAAATGAGTTAGATGGAGGATTGTCTCAAGTGATCAAGGATAGATTTTGATGGACCCATGATACCTAAAGTTAAGGGATTTAAACTAACACTTCCATCTAGAGGATTAGACCTTCATGCTACTGTTGATAATTTACTTACGAGCACACCTAAAAGGTGAAACCTTGCTCTGCTCCAATAGTTCTTTAAGCCCTCAAATGCTAAGGCTATTCGACTCCACTGTGACAAAACATGACCTTTGATACTTTGATATGACACTTTTCCAGTGGTGGATGATATTTAGTTTGGCCACGTTACAATTCTTTCATGCAGCTTAAGCCAAGGTTGAGAGATGTTACGATAAGTGCTTACACGGTTTAGAAAAGTATTTGGGGTGTCGAAGGCCAAGCAAATTCAAGATCATCCTTTGGTGAGCTGCACACAATTGTTTACTACAGGGGAGAACTTGGCAGCTTGATAGATTATTACTAATATCGAATGCCCTCTGTGTCAAAATCTTGTGGAGTCAAGAATTCATATTCTTATGGACTACCCTTTCTCATGAGTTGTATGTGTGCTAGATAGTTCATTTTTTTGACTAAGATGGGGGTCAATCAATGTTAGAATGGCTTTCTCAAGTACTAGTTTTGATGAACACTAAAGTAAGCATGAAGTTTATGGCCATGACATATACTTTATGGCAGTAAAAAAATGAGGTCGTCTATGGTAGTACTCACCAGACACAGGAAACTGTGACCTAGTGAATCCAAAATTAGGTTAATGACCTGATATGGTTTTATGGTCCAGTGGCAATAACACTTTATCATATTAGGCCTGGGTGGAGCTGCCCACCACCAAGCTAGTTCAAACTCAACACAGATGCGGGAATTAGGATAAATGGCATTTTGGGAGTTGGTGCGATCGTTTGGCACCACCCTGACAAGGTAAGGGTTGCACTGGTAGCTAACAAGTCTGGTTTGGATAATGTCTTTTTTGGAGAATGCTTGGCCTACTTAAAAGTAATTAAGCTTATAGGAGACCTTGATGTGTCTCGTCTTATTATAAAATTAGGTGCAAAAGAGGTAGTGCAAATGCTTATGTCCAACATAGGGGATATTTTTTAGGCTTTCAACCTTATTTTTGAAATCCAATGGTTACTTGCAATACTAGATACTGGTAGGTGATTCTCACATTTTAGGATGCAAATTCAGCCGCTCACCATCTTACCAGAAAGGGGTTTCTTGTAATGATTTCTTACATTGGGTAGATAATCTCCTATCACACATTATGGCCATAGTAGGCTTTGCTTGTTCGGATTAATGAAGTATTAGGATGCATTTCATTTAAAAAAATGTTCATAAATTAGAGTTAAAGTCCTTAAACAAAATGCCTTCCATCCACCCCATGGTAAACAGAGAAAATTATTCTCATGATGAAATCGAATTCCTTGCCTTGCAAAGGACGTAAGAATCTTATAAAAAAACAAGACACTAGAAAAAAGAAGGTATTACATTGTTACTATCCTTATTTAAACTCTCACCAAGGAAAACCATACAAGGATTTTTTTTGTTTTTTAATCATTATTAAAACTATTACTACATAAAATCTCAAAAAGAATTTTTTTCTTTTTTTAATCACCATTTAAACTCTCACAACATATAACTCAAAAAGAAATTCTTTTAATTCTAGTTTCATAGGTAAAAATGAAAAAAATACCATAAACTACACACATCTTAATCTCTATGTCTAAAGAAATGCATCATCCTTTATGAGATTGTGGGAGTATTATATTTGGCAAAAATCAACGCCCAATAGACTAAACAAGCCCAGAACACACAAGATATTATCAAGCATGACGAATAAGGCAAACACTGGCCTATTTTGTGATAAGTTAAGGCCTTGCAAATAGGGGCCACCATAATCTTCCATAATCTAAACAAGCCTTCCACGATTCGTTCTCCATATCTGGCATAACCACTTGGCTATAAAACATCACTTCATTGACCTAGAAAAGCAAATAAAAAGAAACTTCCAAATTTTCTTGTTTTCTTCTTCTCTACTTCAACAAACACTGACTTGAGCCTTGAGAATCCTTCCCAAATAGCACACACCATGAGGGCTTTCTAACATTCTTTTTTTACTATATGTAGTCCCAATGTTTTCCACATCAGTTGAAGATGAATTCATGTGGAAGTTCTCACTTTGATTATTAGTTGGTGTTGTATGAAGGAAATGAATCTCTTATTTTCATAAAATGTTTAGTTTTAAAATGTGCCAATAAGTGCCTCACCAAATGATTCTATTGAGGGAAAGACCATCATGGCTACACAAGAAAATTGCCTCATAATTTTTTTCTATGCATCGTGTAAGACATAACATTATGTAAAGATGCATATCTAAAAAAAGCTTAATGCTTGAATTAATCGGAGGAAAACATTTACAACAAACACCCCAAGCAAATAAAAAAAACTCAATGATACATTTGGGAGATTAACCAGTTGCAAAAGTCACTTTTCGCTAGATGGGGTGTACGATGTAGCCCTTCCTTCTAAAGTGAGTGTCAACTGAGAGCCTTTCCATTATAACCAAGCTCCTCAACTATCCTATATGTACTTTGATCTTTTAGGGGCATGTGCAACTTGTCCAAGAAGGCAAGGTTGACTTCAAGCCTCGCCTACTCTCCTTGGTGCCGACAAAAGGCAAACCCTTTGATTTAGTCTATGAAGGAATTGTTTGATACCTCATTCATTTGATCATTTTAGACTATTTTTCTCCACCTCAGTTTTGAAATTTCTTTACAAAATTACTAGTTGACCAAGAGATCTGGTCTTCGGGATCGTAGACCTGAGTTGTGCCTTTAAAGCCATGATGATCACTAGTTGTGATGCCAAATCATTGGTAGTGTGACCAATAGCATAAGTCAATCTGTCAATGGCTAACCTGGCCTTGTCCACGTCCTTTATAGCTATAGGTTCTAATCTTGTTATTTGGCTCATTCCTTTGACTTTCTCTACTAAGTCTTATCCTATGAATTTCCATTTATGGAAGTCTAATGCCTCATTTTGCTTTGCTACTAATCTGATCTTCGTACATATTCATGTAGCCTTGAAAAAAAATTCTCATTGGCATAGATGTTACTAAACATAAAGAAATAGGTTACTAGGTCTACACCCGTAAGTTTTATCCAAAAATGGCCTCCAAAGCCTTTCTTGCACCACGTTCATGTCACTTCAAAACAAAGATTCCTTGGCTGAAATACATCATCATAGGATAAAGGTTGCCTTTGCCTTTAGCACTCTTGATTAACTCTTTTCAACTTTTGTAAGATTACAGTTGTTAGTAAACATACATAAGAGCACATATCTAATTGATTTGATTGCTAACCACAAAGAACAAGCATCATTCCTAAAGCATTCTCTGACTCTTCATGCTCATCATCTGGGATTGCAACAGTTTTCCTTAGCTTGCTCCATATAGTCTTCTTTCTTTGAAAGCTCCTAAATCAACATGAGTGGTCACGTTCCCTTTTATAGTAACAATCTCTGACTAAGGCATATCAAAAGTTACATTAGCTTTGGAAGCCTCGAAATGGCTGGAAATAAAGTCCTTCTTTAATTTGTTGACCCTAGCAGTTAGCATACTGGTTTTTTTCTTCATCGGCTTAAAGCCTTTCATCTTGGCACACACTACTAACCTTGCTAGGCCATTGAAACGATTTTCCATATTTGAGAAATTGTGGCAGTTACATATAGTGAATCATGAGAGATTTGTGCAAGTCATTAGGGAATTGAGGAGAATGCTCAAGATATGGAAGTGATAGAGAAATTTGTGATGGTTCAATTCATAACCATTTCAAGTGGGATTATATTTTTGTTAGTAAAGAATGATATCAATTTTTAGAATGATTTTGCAACGGTATGAATGTGAGCAATAAAATAGGTTATAGATGTTAGTGTTGTGCCCAAAAGCCAATCATGAGATGATTGTATTTTTGCACATTAAGTCATGATATTTTATTAAGGCATTAATCCAGCAATTATGTTTGTTGTTTTGTTCCTGCGTAACTTAACAAACATAATTGTAACCCTAGAATAATGATATTCTTAAAAGTCCCTGGTCTAGTATTATTGTGGAGCGGGTTGCAATAATACATAACGACTAGCATATGTGGAGACTAATATGAGATATGTAGTCTACATATGGGTACAAGTTGGAGAACTTGTGTACTGGACCGACCCACCATGAGAACACTACATGGATCGTTATATGAGTGTCATAAGTGATTCCCATAGTGATCAGGGTATATGTAGTCCTTCGACCTAAGATCATCAAGGTTCCCTACATGTGAGTCACATACTTTGATACTTTCCTTTGTTGCTCGTAACTGAGTGAACTTGAAGGAGGTCATTGGGTATGTCACATATCATGCGGAGGGATTTGTATGATCAAGATGGGATTTGTCCCTCCTATGTAACGGGAGTGATATCTTCGGGCCCCTTGATAGAGTGAGACTTAGAAAATGCATGGCCATGCTCGGATGAGTTGATATACGATATCAATGTCATCAGTTTAAGTTGGTCTACTCGGTAATCAAGAAACCAAAGATTGGGCTATACGAGAGTGACACATTCCATGTCTCGTGCTTAGTCTTGATATCTTGGACAAAGGGACAATGGCATATATCGGTGATGATCATAAAGGTTTAGTCGATTCACCGACAATCTTGTCACTTGGGTAGCAATGATGTGTTGCTAGACACCGCTCATTGCTTATGATCATAAATGTGATTTATGATCATTGCCAACGTGGTAAGAGCCTATTGGGTCGCACACATAGAGCTATTTGGATCATTAGAGTGCATGGGCTAATTATTTGGGTTATGGTTTCACTTTAATTTCGTATTAATAATGGGCCCAAGAGTTGAGCCATTATTAAGCCTGAAATTAAATCCTAATTGGATTAGGGCTTTGAAACCCATTAGGCCTGGAAGTTGAGTTTCACTATAAATACAACTTTTAAGTGAGAAATTCGCAGGTCTCCTTGCCCTAGCCTCCAAAAAGGACAGCCACACTCTTCTCTTGCAATTCCTTGGAGGACGCAAGCTAGCACTGCGAGCGCAAGAGAAACGCATCTGCCGGGACGTGGTGGAAGCGTGGTGATCCCGAGAGGCTCGTGTGGATACCATAGAGAGCTTGAACATGTCAACTGTTCAGGTTTTGTGATTCAACTCTACAGTTGAGTGAGAGATCTCAACCGAAAATTAGGTATGAAAATTTTCAAACACCCGGTTTACCCCGTTTCACTTGGATCCTAGAGGGTTTCGGTTAAATTCCACTGCACTGTTTGGCTCCCGAAACCCAACAGTGGTATCAGAGCTACTGGTGAAACCCTAAATCGGGATTGAGTGTTGAATCGCATGATGCTATGTGTTCGGTTGCTTTTCGGCCATGATTAATTAGATTGATTCAAGATGCATGAAACTGGAATTCGTAATGAACATATGAGATATATGAAGAAACGACACAAATTGGTTAATGAGATTAATCTCAAATTGAATGGTATGAGATACCTATATGGATTAGGATTCTTGCAATAGTTGCAAAAACCCTAGCTTTGTTCGGATTCGGCCTGTTCGGGCACCGAAAGTAAGGTATTTTTGGTGGCTCGAATAGAGGAGTCTCGGGTGCCTACTTTCTCAAAATACAAGATTTCGGGCTAAGCAATTGTAAGAAAATTTTTTGCGCAGGGGGGCGCTGCCCCCCACGCCCCCCGCAAGGGCGGCTCCCCTTGACCTCGTCCGCTGACCGGTCAGCGGAACCACCGCCCGCTGACAGGCCAGCGGGACCGCCATATGCGAAGCGCCACATAAATAAAAACTGGTTAATCAACACGCGAAAATTGGCATGCATCTTTGTTGAATGAGATTTGACATGATATGCTGATTGGTGTTTGAAGCATGGTGCATGGTTATAGCCCTTGATTGGTTGTACTTGTAAATACGACCTGCGAGTCGTGCCTTTTCTTATCACTCTCATTGTACATGCTCTTCTCACCTTACTCCCCTCGGATGTAACTCGAGGTTTCTATTATTGATGTAATAGTGCATTATGGGATCATCCAAGGTTGTATGTCTAAGGATCATCCAAGGAGGCATGTCCAAGGAGATGACAACAAAAGGGCAGCCAAGAAAGGAAGATAAGGAGCTTGTGAAGACTCTTTTCTTTTCTTAGGCTTTTATGATATTCTCATTGGCTTGAGAATATCGCATAGTTTGGGCTATAACCATGTCACGTTTACTTTCTTGTAAGCATGAGATGCATGTTTTATATTTGTATGTGATGCATGTATAAAACAACCGGAGATAACAAATTGGTGAGATCAAAAGAAAAAAATCCCTCAAACAAATATTAAGTCATTAAATGTGATGCCTTCCAAATGTTGGCACTCGTCAAGACTTTGATCAACATTAGGTGGGTTTGCCAAAGCAAAGCACCTATGTTCATCTTGGTAAGGCGCGATGGGATAATAGTGATATCCAAATTGCTAACTTTGGGTCTGACTTAACTAAGTCATCCTAATAGGATTAGGGACTTAGAGGCATAGAGTTGGGCTTAAGCTCATGAGATGAGCTTGGACAAGTGTTGTTCACCCAACTATCCAAGAGTTGCATAAGATGCAATTGGCAAGGAGTTGCCTACCTAAATAGCTGTAACTTGAGAGAAAAGCCAAAGCTGACTCAGGTTGTGGTCAAATATGGATCTTGGCCCACTAGAATACCTTAGCGCCGAGGTGTTCCGAAATAATATCGAGGGTTATTATTTTGAGGAAAATAGTGGGAGTATCGTTTAATAAAAGTCCTTATTAAATGAATTAAAATACATGACTCTTACACTGCATATTTACTGTTGTAGATAACCATGGCACAAAACACATCGACACTTTCGTTGCGATCGATCCTTGAGAAGGAAAAACTGAATGGGACCAACTTTCTCAAATGGTACCGAAACTTGAGGATAGTCCTCAAACAAGAGAGAAAGGCTTATGTCCTAGAGCAGCCCATTCCGAATGAGCCTGCTGCCACTGCTCCAAGAGCTGAAAGGGATGCTCACAAGAGGCATTCTGATGATGCTTTGGATGTTGCATGCCTCATGCTTATTACCATGGAATCTGAGCTTCAGAAGCAACATGAGAACATGGGGGCGTTCGATATGATCGAACATCTCAAAATGCTTTTCCAAGAGCAAGCTAGGCATGAGAGGTTTGAGACCTCTAAGGCATTGTTTCAGTGCAAGATGTCTGAGGGAAGTCCCGTGGGTCCTCATGTGCTCAAGATGATTGGGTACATTGAGAATCTTGAGAATTTGGGATTTGCTCTTCAAAAAGAGTTGGCTATCGATGTAGTCTTGCAATCGTTGCCTGAAAGCTACAGTCAGTTCGTCATGAACTATAACATGAACGACCTTGACAAGTCCCTTCCTGAATTGCTCAACATGTTGAGAACTGCTGAGCAAAACCTTAAGAAGGCTAAGCCCATTTTGATGGTTCAAAAGGGCAAGGGAAAAGGAAAAGCCAACAAGAAGAAGGATAAAGCTAATGGAAAGTCCAATGCTAGTTCTTCTTCAGCTGCACTGAAACCAAAGGGTGGTGTGGCAAAGGAAGGGGAGTGCTTCCATTGTAAGCAACCTGGACACTGGAAGCGCAATTGCAAGCTCTATCTTGAAGAACTTGCTAAGGAAAAGGGAAGTAAGACTTCCACTTCAGGTATTTTTGTTATAGAGGCTAACTTTTCTACTTCCTCATCTTGGGTATTGGATACTGGATGTGGATCTCACATTTGTGCAAATGTGCAGGATCTAAGTAGAAGTAGAAGATTGGCCCGAGGTGAAGTGGACCTACGTGTTGGAAATGGAGCAAGGGTTGCTGCCTTAGCCGTAGGGACTTATGTTCTCACTTTACCTAGTGGATTAGTTTTAGAATTAGACAACTGCTACTTTGTGCCTACTATTAGTAGAAATTTGATTTCTGTTTCTTGTTTGGACAAGAAAGGTTTTTCATTTATAATAAAGGACAAATGTTGTTCTATTTATTTGAATGAAATCTTTTATGGTAGTGCTCAACTTAGCAATGGGTTGTATGTTCTAGACCTCGAAGATACAATCTATAATGTGAATACCAAGAAGGTCAGATTACATGATTCAAACCCGACCTATCTCTGGCACTGTCGCTTGGGCCATATAAATGAGACCCGCATATCCAAGCTCCATAAGGATGGACTCTTGGACTCATTTGATTTTGAATCATATGAGACATGTGAGTCATGTTTGTTGGGCAAGATGACCAAAGCCCCATTCACAGGGCAAAGTGAAAGGGCTAATGACTTACTAGGACTCATACATAGTGATGTATGTGGCCCTATGTCTACACAAGCTAGAGGAGGTTTCCAATACTTCATTACTTTCACTGATGACTTCAGCAGATATGGCTATGTGTATCTCATGAGACACAAGTCAGAATCCTTTGAAAAGTTCAAAGAATTCAAGAATGAAGTAGAGAATCAACTCGGGAAAAGTATCAAAGTGCTTCGATCAGATCGAGGTGGAGAGTACTTGGATCGAGAATTCCTTGACTATCTGAAGGAGTGTGGTATAGTATCACAACTCACTCCACCAGGTACACCTCAATGGAATGGTGTATCTGAAAGGAGAAATCGAACTCTGTTAGACATGGTTCGCTCTATGATGAGTCAAGCTGACCTTCCAAACTCCTTTTGGGGACATGCTCTAGAGACAGCCGCTTTTACACTAAACCGAGTTCCATCTAAATCGGTTCAAAAGACACCATATGAGATATGGAGTGGGAGGCATCCCAATTTGTCTTTTATGAAGATTTGGGGCTGTGACGCTTATGTGAAACGTCAATCCTCTGACAAACTAGGGCCCAAATCTCAAAAATGCCTTTTTGTTGGGTATCCCAAAGAAACAAAGGGTTACTATTTCTACAATCCTTCTGAGCAAAAAGTGTTTGTTGCTCGAACTGGTGTCTTTTTGGAGAAAGAGTTTATCTCTAAAGGAACTAGTGGGAGGAAAGTAGAACTTGAAGAAATTCAAGAACAACAAGGAGACATCGAACCTGAAATGGAACCTGAACAGACACCGCAAGATGTTGTTCAAGAGTCTGTTCCTGTAGCACAGAGCCCGCGTAGGTCTAGTAGGATTCGGCATGAGCCCAAGAGATATGGATTTCTTGTGACTAACACCAGTGATGTGATGCTCATGGATCAGGATGAGCCCACAACCTACCAACAAGCTATGTCAGGGCCTGACTCTGAGAAGTGGCTAGTGGCCATGAAATCCGAGATGGAATCCCTGTATGAAAACCAAGTATGGACTTTGGTTGACCCACCTGAAGGGGTAAAACCCATAGGGTGCAAATGGGTTTTCAAGAAGAAAACTGACATGGATGGTAATGTGATTACCTTTAAGGGACGATTGGTTGCAAAAGGTTTCAAGCAAATTCATGGTATTGACTATGATGAAACTTTTTCACCAGTTGCTATGCTTAAATCCATCCAAATTTTGTTTGCTATTGCTGCACACTATGATTATGAGATATGGCAAATGGATGTCAAAACTGCATTCCTAAATGGAAAGCTACTTGAGGATGTGTACATGACACAACCTGAGGGTTTTGTCACTCCTGAGAATGCCAATAAAGTGTGCAAGTTGCAAAGGTCCATTTATGGACTGAAGCAAGCTTCTCGAAGTTGGAATCTTCATTTTGATGATGCAATCAAAGAGTTTGGTTTTATCAAAAATGAAGATGAACCTTGTGTCTACAAGAAGGTTAGTGGGAGCGCTATTGTCTTCTTGGTGTTGTATGTAGATGACATACTACTCATCGGGAATGACATTCCTGAGCTACAGTCTGTGAAGACTTGGCTAAGGAAATGTTTCTCTATGAAGGACTTGGGTGAAGCAGCCTATGTGTTAGGCATCAGGATCTATAGAGATAGATCTAGAAAGCTTCTTGGCCTAAGTCAAAGTACATATATTGACAAGGTGCTAAAGAGGTTTAGCATGCAAGATTCCAAGAAAGGATTCTTGCCCATGTCACATGGTATCACTCTTTCTAGATCTCAGTGTCCGAGTACAACTGAGGAGAGAGAGCGCATGAGTAAGATTCCATATGCCTCAGCAATTGGATCTATCATGTATGCCATGATATGTACTCGTCCCGATGTCTCATATGCTTTGAGCATGACGAGTAGGTACCAATCGAACCCCGGTGAGAGTCACTGGACAGCTGTTAAGAACATCCTTAAGTACTTACGAAGGACTAAGGATGCATTCTTGGTCTTTGGAGGTGAAGATGAGCTCGTTGTAAGGGGTTACACCGATGCAAGCTTCCAATCCGATAAGGATGATTTTAGATCGCAATCTGGTTATGTGTTTTGTATTGGTGGTGGTGCTGTGAGCTGGAAGAGTTCAAAGCAAGAGACAGTAGCTGACTCTACAACAGAATCTGAGTACATTGCCGCCTCTGATGCTACGAAGGAGGCAGTTTGGATCAAGAAGTTCATCACTGAACTTGGAGTGGTTCCAAGCATTGTCGACCCGATAGAGCTCTATTGTGACAACAATGGAGCAATCGCACAGGCTAAGGAACCTCGATCTCACCAGCGATCCAAACACATACTCCGACGCTATCATCTCATCAGGGAGATCATCGAGAGGGGTGATGTAAGGATATGCAGGACTTCGACAGATAGCAACATTGCTGATCCACTGACAAAGCCCCTTACGCAGCAAAAGCATGATAGCCATTCTAGGTCCATCGGTATTAGATACATGGATGATTGGCTTTAGTGCAAGTGGGAGATTGTTAGTGTTGTGCCCAAAAGCCAATCATGAGATGATTGTATTTTTGCACATTGAGTCATGATATTTTATTAAGGCATTAATCCAGCAATTATGTTTGTTGTTTTGTTTCTGCGTAACTTAACAAACATAATTGTAACCCTAGAATAATGATATTCTTAAACGTCCCTAGTCTAGTATTATTGTGGAGCGGGTTGCAATAATACATAACGACTAGCATATGTGGAGACTAATATGAGATATGTAGTCTACATATGGGTACAAGTTGGAGAACTTGTGTACTGGACCGACCCACCATGAGAACACTACATGGATCGTTATATGAGTGTCATAAGTGATTCTCATAGTGATCATGGTATATGTAGTCCTTCGACCTAAGATCATCAAGGTTCCCTACATGTGAGTCACATACTTTGATACTTTTCCTTTGTTGCTCGTAACTGAGTGAACTTGAAGGAGGTCATTGGGTATGTCACATATCATGCGGAGGGATTTGTATGATCAAGATGGGATTTGTCCCTCCTATGTAACGGGAGTGATATCTTCGGGCCCCTTGATAGAGTGAGACTTAGAAAATGCATGGCCATGCTCGGATGAGTTGATATACGATATCAATGTCATCAGTTTAAGTTGGTCTACTCGGTAATCAAGAAACCAAAGATTGGGCTATACGAGAGTGACACATTCCATGTCTCGTGCTTAGTCTTGATATCTTGGACAAAGGGACAATGGCATATATCGGTGATGATCATAAAGGTTTAGTCGAATCATCGACAATCTTGTCACTTGGGTAGCAATGATGTGTTGCTAGACACCGCTCATTGCTTATGATCATAAATGTGATTTATGATCATTGCCAACGTGATAAGAGCCTATTGGGTCACACACATAGAGCAATTTGGATCATTAGAGTGCATGGGCTAATTATTTGGGTTATGGTTTCACTTTAATTTCGTATTAATAATGGGCCCAAGAGTTGAGTCATTATTAAGCCCGAAATTAAATCCTAATTGGATTAGGGCTTTGAAACCCATTAGGCCTGGAAGTTGAGTCTCACTATAAATACAACTTTTAAGTGAGAAATTCGCAGGTCTCCTTGCCCTAGCCTCCCAAAAGGACAGTCGCACTCTTCTCTTGCAATTCCTTGGAGGACGCAAGCTAGCACTGCGAGCGCAAGACGTGGTGGAAGCGTGGTGATCCCGAGAAGCTCGTGTGGATACCATAGAGAGCTTGAACACGTCAACTGTTCAGGTTTTGTGATTCGACTCTACAGTTGAGTGAGAGATCTCAACCGAAAATTAGGTATGAAAAATTTTGAACACCCGGTTTACCCCGTTTCACTTGGATCCTGGAGGGTTTCGGTTAAATTCCGTTGCGCTGTTTGGCTCCCGAAACCCAACAATAGAGACCTCTATAACCTAATTGGAGGGCATAGGTGCTTGTAGATAAGGCCTTAACTTATTGTGAAGTAAATATGGCCCTATCTTGGTTTGCATATTTGATGTCCCTGTTACTAAACTAGGCTAATGTAGCCTATGGGGCTTTGACTTTGGCCTATTATGGTATCACAAGGAGTTTATGGAACTTCAAAAAACGTAAACTAGCAAATCATTTAATTTACTCCATTATGTAGTCCCATTCACGCAAGCTGAAATCCTAGTAAATTGATCATATTATGCCCACATGCTGTAAAAGGGTAAGTCATATTTAATACATGTTGTCGTTATAAATTTTTATCTAATCAAAATTCTTCAACTTTTAAGGCATTATTGCCTTGTTTTATAATTCAAATATAATCATAATCTTACTTTCCCCTTGTGTTGAGTAAACATTTATCATCCTTTCTGAACCCAAAGAGTGAAATTAAATGATTATTTTAAGCTTTCCATAGCCATCATAATGTAACACCACTAAACAAAATCTTTGTTATAAGAACTTTCTGGTAAAGATTTATTTCCCTTCTTTTATAGGAACCCTTACTGTCATTAATGAAAAAGACCAAGTTTCTCTCCATTAGTTCATGGACTTAGTTTCCTTTCAATGGATCAGGAGCCTAGTTTCTCTTCATCAATTTGAGGACCTAATTTTCCTTCATCGAATTAAGGACCTAGTTCCTTTTCATCAGTTCCAGGATCTAGTTTCCTTTGATTGGATCAGGGACCTAATTTCCTTTCATTGGTTCAGGAACCTTGTTTTCCTTCATTAGTTTAAGGACCAAATTTCCCTTCACTGAATCAGGGATCTAGTTTCCCTTCATCAAATCAAAACCTAGTTTCCCTTAATAGGTTCAAGGAACTAGTTTTCTTTTATTGGCTTAGGAACCTAGTCTTCCTTGTTCAATTCAGAAACCTAATTTTAATTCATTAGTTTGGAGACCCATTTTCCCTCTAGCAGCTTAAGGACTTGGCTCCCCCTTATGTCTAACACTTACAGACATTGATCTTATTCCTAAGTTTTTTCTTAGGCATTATGTCGTACACCTACAAAATAAACGGGCCACTTTCCCTTAAAAAAGGCCCTACATTCTGAATTTTGTGAGAGGGCTTTGATATTATAGTGGGCCTGAGTGAACCTTTTTCATATGATAGGCACATAACCAACCTGGGCAGTCTTTTTCAAATAGGTCTATACTTTCTTTATTAGCCCCAACACTTAATGTCATTCTAATTAAGACAAAGTCTTCAAAGGGCAACTTTTGGGTGAATATAAACTCTTTATAATGGCACATTATAATGAGAAAGAAAACCCTATCTTGTAATCTTACGGTTCATCATGATCTGTAACTTAAATCATTAAGCAATCAATTTTACTTGTTATGAAAAGACACTCATGTGACCTAGAGAAAACATACTGGGCCAAAGTTAAAGCTAAGTAGGATGTATCAACCCACACTAATTGCAAAAAAGGCCCTGCATGCAATCATTTTTCCTAATAGAACATCATAGGCCCCTTGTGGCTCAGAATGCTGCGTGTATCCTCATCAGGAAATCATCTTGATTTTGGATTACTACTTCCACTAACAAAAATTGGACTATTTTGCATGGTTTTAGATGATCTATAAGGTTTATCCTAATCATGCATAATTTACACTGATCTGCCTATTTTCATATAATCTTCTCTATAGCTTACCAAAATAGTTTGGTTCTGTAACTATAAAATGGATATTATTCCACCGAGTGAGGTTGCATGTCTTCTTTTGGAGTCACTCACTTTCTCTTCATTCACCTGGAGTCCCAACTAACTTGAGTATCGAAGGGGTCTCCTCAAGAAAAATCTCCCCTAAAGCCTCTTAACATTTTCTTTAACTATAGGTCCATCCAGGTGGTCGATCTAGCTTCCAAGTTAAGTGAACATTCCAACTAAGTGAAGAAAGCACTTTGCTCATTAGGTAGATTTTGAGGACTATCATGGTACTTATGGTGGGTTAGTGTAGATTATGCATGATCAGGATGAATCATAGCAGATCACCTAAAACCATATGACATAATCTACTTACTATTAGCAGAAGCTGTAGTTCTATATTTCAAGATGGTTTCTTGAAGAGGGTACAAGCAGTGTTGTGAGCTACGAGGAGCTTATATTGTCTTGTTAGGAAAAGTGCTTGTATACAAGGCCAAGCTTGCAACAATGTTGGTCGATACATCCTTTTAAGCTTTGACTTAGGCCTAATATGTTTCCTCTAGGTTACATTAAGGCCTTTTTTATAAGAGATAAGGTTGGTTGCTCAATAGTTAGAGTTAGGGATCATGAGCGAACTGATGATCATAGCATAGGGTTTATTTTTCCATTATAATATACCTTCATGGAGGATTTAGATGCATTTAAAAATTGCCTTTGAAGGGTTTCCCTTGATCAAAAGGTCCATAATATGTTGTACTAAGAAAAGAAGTCTAAAACTAATAAAAAAAATACATGTCAGTTTATGGGCCTACTTTACGAATTGGACTCTTTTATACCTACTATGTTATCAGAGGCCTCATTCCACAATTTAGAATATTGGTTCAATCTAAAGGAAAAATAGGTCACTGGATTTTATGGCATGGGGCATAAAGATTAAGAAAGCAGTCAAGAATTAGATCACTGTCTATACATGTGAGACATAAATTGAAGCTAGGCCCCTAAACTATTGAAGGAAAACAAGGCCCTTAAATTGATGAGGGGAAAGTAGGTTGTTGAACTGATCAAGGGAACTACATACCTAAAGTGATGAAGGGAAATTAGGTCATTGAGCTAACAAAGGGAAACTAAGATCCTAACTTGATAAAGGAAACTAGATCCTTGAATTGATGATGGGAAATTAGGTCATTGAACTACAAAAGGAACTATGCCCTTTTCGTAAATGATGGTGGGGAAGCCTTCAAAAAGGGGGAATAACAAATCCCCACCAAAAACCTATTTTTCTAAGGATTTTTTTTAATGATGTCACCACATGAAGATTTTACAAAGCTTAAGATGTTCATTTATTTTTACTGTGTAGGTCCAAATAGGAAGATATATTTTTACTCCACGCAAGGATAAAGTAGTTTTATGATTAAAATTGAACTATGAAAGGATGCCATAACATCATAAAAATTAAAAGGATTCGATAGAGAACTATTAAGTAAAGATGCATAATAACAATATGTATTCAATATGACTAACACTTTTGCAGGTGGCTGAGCATAATATGATCAATTTCCAAGGATTTGAGCTTTAGTGAGTAGGGCTACATGATGAATTAAAGTGAATGATTTAATAGCTTTTGTCTTTTAGGTTCTATAAAGTTCTCAACCCTTACATTCTTCTTCACTCTATAAACCCACTCTCTAGGTGACTTTTTACTCCATTACTTATTGATGTCCGGAGACGTCTTCGCTGGAGGACATGGTGGTGTCTGGAGGGACTTCCTGAGGAGGAGAACGCCCGAAGCGGAGGTTTCCCAGGGAGTGGTACCTGAAGAGCCCAAAAGGAAAGGTTAGGAGGTCCCCGGAATGCTTTTCCGGGGAGCCCAAGTTAGTTTTCTGAGAGGTGAAGGAAAGAGAGCACTCAGGGGTTTAGTGGCCTTGCCTGTTCGTATCCTCTCCACTGACTGACCAACCCCTTGCAAGGGGCCGTTCTTTGGTATTTATAGAAGTGTCTGGCCCGTTCAGATCGTGACACGTGTTCGGTTAGATCTGCTGTGTACCTTTGGACACAAGGGACAAGTAGCTGTTTGTAGGCTCCCTCGAGCCTTGGTCCGAGACAGGTCGTGACAAGGCTTGGGCAGCGTCGGCATGTCAGAACGTCATTTGAGGTGACATGGTGCGTCTGTGGGCGATGTGTCAGAGGCTCCTTAAATGCTCCTGCCGTACTACCGATGTCCTTTGGGCGAGGTCACTCCCTGGGACGAACACCCTTCTTCGGGAGTTATGTTCGCAGTTCGAGGCGCTGCCTAGCTCGCCGGTTCCGCCTTCAGGAAATCCTCTCTTGCTTGCGGTAGCTGATTCTTCTATCCCGAAGGCGATCCGTTTAATCCCCCGAGGGGGCTGTCTGCACCTTTAGAGCTCTCTGGGGTACTAGGCTAAATCCCGAGTTCGAGGCACTGGAATTCGCCTAGTTCGAGGTCAGTACTAGTGCCTCTCTCGGATGGTGTCAGGCTTCTCGAGCATGCTTTTGATAGGAGGTACATTCTAGGAGAGGCGATAGTCCTTCGGCTATCACATGCCCCCCCTAGAAGCCGAAGTAGGGACTTTGGCTTTTGTCAGCTTTCGGAGGGTACCCTTCGGGGCTTTATGCATGGTACCTGCGCCGAAGATACACCTTTTGTCTGTAGACGTAGCACAGACTGTCTCTTGGTGTCTCCGAGGTAGCCTATTTTCTGTAATCTTTGTAGGTCACTGAAACGTCTCGTCTCGTGCCCAGGCGTGTCAGTCTGGGGCGGCGCGCTATTCGTCAGAAAGCGTGTTCCTTATTTGGCGTGGTTGCTGACACGTGGCACGCCGTCATTGGAGAGGGTTACATCGGTTACAGCGGGCGTGTCTTTTTATGCAAAATGGGCAATTATGGCGACGATTCGCCTTCGCCCAGCACTTATGACGTCGATTCGCCTACCCTTCCTCGGCCTATATATACCCTTAATCCTTCATAACCCCACTTTTGCTTTTGCTTTTGCTCTTTCCTGTCTCTCAACTGCCGCAGTGTTTTTCCTGCTCTCTCACGGCGGTGCTTTTTGACAGAGTGGTTTTCCGGCCACCATTTCACGACGGCGTCCTCAAATCCGGATTTTGGCAAAACGTTTGGTGGGTTTTAGCTTCCAGTTTCTTCTGTTTTTCCAAATTTTTTCTTCGAAATAGCTTTTTGCCTTTTCCCGAACTCGGTTTTTTGCCAGTCATGCCTATTCCCGAAAGCTGGGAACCCCTTCTTTCTCACCCCTGCTGCACCACTTCTGCAAAACTTAAAAAATGGAAAAAGAAGTTATTCCTTCCTTCCTACGTCACTACGAGGTTGCCTCGTTTGGACCAATATAGCTTTTCAAACCGTAGTGACGAGGTTACTGTTTTCCGTGCCCAACTGAAGGCCGGACTTCGGTATCCTCCGCCGAAGATGGTTTGCGATTTCTGCGATTTCCATCGCATTGCCATAAACCAACTTCCGCCGAACTCGTACTGCTATTTCAATGCTTTTCTTTGTATGTGTGGTGTCTTCGGTATAGAGCCACACTTTGTCATTTTTCTGCAGTACTACAAGCTCTTCGTGGTCCCAAAGGGTGGCTTCTATTTCATGCTACCTCGGGGGTCAGGGAGCAAAAAATACAAGTTCACCTTTGCCAACAAAGACAGCTGGCGAGGTGGCAACAGAAATTGTTTTTTATGAAGAAGGAGGAGGCCTGGTCGCACGTCCCGACGAAGTGGGCTCAGGGAAAGCTCATGATGGATGTCATTGACCCGAAGATGCTGTTAACTCCCCAGTTAACACCCATTTTTGCGGACTTTGACAAGCGCATCCGAGCAGTCTCTGACTGGGATTCCGAGGTCCCACCGCGCCCCCTTTACCCCTTTCCAATTAACTGGAAGTTGATGACCGAAGAAGTCCTTCGGGAGTTGAAGGTGGTAAAGGAGCACGAAACGGACCTCGAGATGCCGGCTCCTGCCATTGCTGGGAAGGACTCCTGGCTGGTAAAACTTCTTCAGAAGGACATTACTTATGCGGATTTTTTCGAAAGTAAGTCATCTCCAAGTCCCCTTGTTTTAATTTCATCTTGGACTTACGCTGATGTTTTCTCTCTTTTTCAGAGATGGGCGACGATACTGCTGCCTATTACCGATCGCTTTTCGTTGGGCAGGCCGAGAAAGGTGAACAAACAAAGAAGGCTGCCTCCCGAAGACGGAAGGCGACTGGCGGGGGGCCTCCGGCGGCCAAACGATCGAAGAAGACCGTGCCCCCTCCTATGCCGGAGATTTCCGAGGAGGTGGGCGAGGAGCCCGAGGTAACCGTTGCTGCGCCTTCGACCGAGGTCGGTGCAGATGTTGCTCCTTCAAGCCCTAATTCGGCGGCTCTTCTGGACGCTTTGGTGGAAGCCCCTTCTGCCGAAGATCGCCGCAAGAGGAAAGGGAAGGAGATTTCTTCTGAGGGGGCCCTGGATTCTGGCGACGACGTTGCCGAAGTGCCACCAGGTTTGGTGCCTTAGACACTCAGTTTTTGAATTTTTTGGCAGCTACTTGTGTTTGACAATTTTTCTGCTTTTTGTCGTGCAGAGGAGATTCTTCCTCCGGATTGGGTTGCCGAGCATGCCCGGAAGCGGGCCCTTCGGGATGCCCATATCCCGAAGGGGAAGATTCCGAAGGAGCCGTTTTGGTCCTTTACGGAGGACATGGACATGTACTCCGAGGACTGCCCGCTCATGGCCAAGGAGATTGCAAAGGGGGTCCTGACTGAAGCTTCTTTCAGGGCCCTTGCGGGGGCTCATCCGGATGATGACTCCCTCGCCGCGAAGCTTTCCAAGCACGCCGCCCAGGTGTGTTTCTCTCCTTGCCCCCTTTTTTGTCTCTGATTTCTTCTAAGCATTTGCCTTTCCCTTTTTTGCCTTGTCTCATTCTTGCCTCTGTTTTTCTGCAGCTGCTGGGATATGCCGGATTCCTCAGAGTTCGGGTGGCGAGGCAGGGGATGTACCGGGCCGCCGCTTCAAAGACTATAGAACAATACCAGACCCAGTGCGCGGACCTGCTTGCTCGAAACACTCAGCTGGCCCAGACTTCGGCGTCAGAGATTGCTGCCCTTCGGGAGGAGTTTGCGAAGGAAAAAGAAGAACTTATAAAGGACTCCTCCCAGAAGATTTCCGACCTCGGCGGAAAAGTGGCGGAGCTGACTTCGGTTAATGAGGCACTTCAAAAGGAGAAGTCGGATTCTGCGGCTCTTCTGGCGAAGGCGGAGGCCGAGAAAACCGCACTTCAAGCCGAGGTCGATTCTTCGAAGAAGGGGAAGGATGAGTCGAGAAAAAAGAAGGTGAAGGCATTAAGGAAAAAGGTTGAAGACCTGGAGAAGGAGCTTAATGATCTTGGTGTCGAGAAGAGGAAATCCGACGAGATGACCAAAGTTGGTTTTCAAGACGGGTTTTGTCTCGTTCGTCATCAAGTTCTTCTGAAGTTTCCAGATCTCGACCTTTCTTTCCTGGAGGCCCTGAATATTCCTGAGGGACCTCGGTGGACTTGGTCCAAGCTCGAGCACTTGAACCTGCCTCAGACTCTTCCGGCGCGGGTGGTGGCGGAAAAGGATGCAGGGGCTAGTGGCTCTCGGGACGCCGAGAATCCCTAATTTATCTCAGGCCCCTTCTGCCTTCTTTTTCTCTTTCCTTGTACTCTTTCTTTCCCTTCTTCTTTGTAAGCCGATCTTGTCTGTCAATAAAGACTTTTTTCTTTCCTGTAAGAAATTTTGGCTAAGTCTTTTTTTGTGAGATTGTTCATTCCTTTTTGCCCCGAACGTGTTTGCTCAAGAGACTTCGGAAGATTAGATCGGTTCTCTGTAAGCCTTTGTATTTAGAAATTCTCGCAAGGTTTTACATTTCCTGTTGTCCCGAACATGCTCGCTCGAGGGACTTCAGGAAATCACACCCATGCTTATTCTGGCGACCATCTTCGCGGAATTTTAGTATTTCTTTTGTTCAAGAATCTTTCTTTCAGAAGCCCGTGTAGCTAGAAAATTTTTCTAACTTTGTACAATGTAAACCCTTTCGTCAAGATTCTAAGCATAGAACTTTTTCAAGGCATCTGAATGCCAAGTGTTTTTTAATTCCACGCCTTCGGCGTCACCGAGCTTGTACACCCCTCTTCGTACTTCGGCAAGAACCAGATAAGGTCCCTCCCAATTCGCGCGAAGTACGCCGTGTGACGGCCTCCGGGGTACGAATTCCGCCTTTCAGAGAACGAGGTCACCCTTTTTTATTCCTTTTGGCCTAGCTCGCAAGTTTATAGCGGCGGCCACTCTTTGCTGGAAAGCTTTCCTTCTTAGTTCCGCTATTTCTCTATGTTCGCCGACGAGGTCGAGCTTGGTTCTTAAGCCGAGGTCATTTCCACTTTCATCAAATACCTGCACTCGTATTGATGGTCGCACTACCTCTATTGGGATCAAGGCCTCCGTACCGAAGACGAGCGAGAAAGGAGTTTCCCCTGTAGCTCTTCGGGGCGTTGTTCGGTAGCTCCATAGAACGCTTTGGAGTTCTCCTGGCCATTTCCCTTTTGCCTCCCCCAGTCTCTTTTTCAGACCATCTTTTATGGTCCTGTTAGATACTTCCACCTGCCCATTGCTTTGGGGGTGAGCTACCGGGGCGAAGTGCATCTTTGTTCCGAGGTTGCTGATAAACTCTTGGAACTCTTTGTCTATGAACTGGGATCCGTTATCAGCCACTAGCACCCTCGGTATACCGAATCTGCATACTATGTTTTTCCATATGAACTTGTGCACTTCTCTTGCCGAGATAGTCGTCAAAGGTTCTGCCTCGACCCATTTAGAGAAATAGTCTATTGCGACTACGCAGAACTTCACGCCCCCAGGCGCTGTCGTGAGGGGTCCGATAAGGTCTATACCCCAAACTGCGAAGGGCCAGGGATAGTTTGCCGAAGTCACCAGCTCCGAGGGTGTTCTCTGGATTTTTGCATGTCTTTGGCAATTACCACATTTCTTGACCAACCGCCTGGCGTCTTTCCTCAGGGTAGGCCAAAAGTATCCTTGGCGAAGTATCACCCCTGCCAGGGCGTCGGTTCCGATGTGCGAACCACAAGCGCCTTCGTGAACTTCTTGGAGGATTATTTCAATATCCTCTTCGCCAACACACCTCTGTAGCGGATTTGCATATCCCTGCCGATATAGGTCTTCTCCAATCAGAAAGAAACGACCGGAGCGTCTCCGCACTTTTGCTGCTTCATTGGGGTCTTCGGGGAGCGTATTGGTTTCGAGATATGTTCTTATTGGGTCTTTCCAGCTTCTTCCCGAAGTCATTATGCTCAGCACTGTAATGCTCGGCTGGCTTAGCACCTCAGTATATGCTTTTGATTTTGCCAATTCATCTGCCTCAGCGTTATGTCTGCGAGGCACGCTCTCGATTCGCACGGTGTCGAATTCTCGAATAAGCTTCGTTACTAATTCATGGTATTTTGCCAGTGTTGGATCCTTCGCCCCGTAGTCCCCTGCTGTTTGCCGAACTACTAGCTGGGAATCGCTATGGGCTTTCAAGTTTCTGACACCAATTTTTCTGGCCAGGCGCAAGCCCGCTATGAGGGCTTCATATTCAGCCACATTGTTAGTGACATTGAAGCTGAACTTAATGGCCTTCATTACTTCCAGGCCTTCGGGGCCTCTGATGCTCACCCCTGCTCCTTGGTGCTCGGCGCCCGAGGCACCATCAACGTACAAAGCCCATTCTGGCTCATTTTCATCGGGACTTGGGTGGCTGTCCTCGGTAATGGGGACCTCGGCAATGAAATCTGCCAAGGCTTGAGCTTTTATGGCTTTCTGAGGTTCGTAGGTGATGTCGTGTTCGCCAAGCTCTATACACCATTTGGAGAGCCTTCCCGAATGGTCAACCTTCTTCATGACGTCCCGAAGGGGTAGGATACTTCGGACGATGATGGGGTGAGCCTGAAAATATGGTCGCAGCCTTCTTCCTGCCAGGACCAAGGCATATATAGCTTTCTGTAATAAAGGATACCTGATTTCGGCGCCGTGCAGGGACTTGCTCACATAGTAGACTGGCCACTGCTTCGCCCCTTCCTCTTTCACAAGGACTGAGCTTACTGCTTTTTCTGTGACGGTGAGGTACAACACAAGAGGTTCTCTTTCACAGGGCTGTCGCAAAGTGGGCAGGCGAGCCAAGTAGATTTTGAGTT
Organism: Aquilaria sinensis; assembly: GCA_005392925.1. NCBI lineage: Eukaryota > Viridiplantae > Streptophyta > Magnoliopsida > Malvales > Thymelaeaceae > Aquilaria > Aquilaria sinensis. The sequence continues at coordinate 515,433 of SMDT01002914.1, read as the reverse complement.
CTTCCCAAGCTTTTTGGCAGTCCTCATTCCAAGGACGATCATCACTCCCGAGGTCATCCTCCCTTTTTGCTGCCTTAGTGAGGACTTTGAAGAATGCTCGACACCGGTCTCCATATCTGGAAATAAATCTGCTGAGGGAGGTTATTCTTCCAGCAAGTCTCTGCACATCTTTTATTGTGGCAGGAGTTCGGAATTCCAACAGAGCCTTAATTTTTTCTGGGTTAGCATCAATGCCTCTTTCTGATACCACGTACCCAAGGAACTTTCCCGAATTTACCCCGAAGGTGCACTTCTCGGGGTTAAGGCGAATTCCGAAGGTTCTGAGCTGGTGAAAAGTCTCCCTTAGGTCTGTGACATGGTCAACAGGAAGCTTGCTTTTGACTATCATGTCATCTACGTAGGCTTCCATGTTCCTCCCTATTTGGTCGTTAAAGACCTTGCTCATCAACCTCTGGTAGGTGGCTCCTGCGTTTTTGAGCCCGAAGGGCATCCTGGTGTAACAGTACGTCCCCCCCTCGGTGATGAAGGCTGTTTTTTCTTCGTCTTCGGGGTCCATCTTTATTTGATGGTAGCCGCTGAAGGCGTCTAGGAAACTTAGGAGCCCGTATTCGGCAGTTGAATCTACCAGTTGATCTATTGGCGGGAGAGGATATGAATCTTTTGGGCAAGCATCGTTCAGGTTTCTGAAGTCGATGCACATCCGAAGTTTGTTGCTTCCTTCTTTTGTGGCGATCACCACATTGCTTAGCCATTCGGGGTACTTGACCTCCCTGATTACATCTGCCTCCAATAAACGTTGGACTTCGGTTTTGATGAAGTCATTTTTATGGGCTGAGATGCCCCGTTTCTTTTGCCGGACAGGCTTTGCTTCCGGACTTACTTTGAGGCTATGTTGTACTACGCGCGGATTTACCCCCGGCATGTCTTTCGGCGAGTAGGCGAACAGGTCTTTATTCATTACCAGAAAGGATACAAGTTTTTTCTTATCTCCTTCGGACAAGTTTTTCCCTATTCGGGTACTTCGTCCTGGGATAAGTTCCACTTCTTCCATTTCTACCTTGCCAGAAACTTCTTTCTCGCCATTTTTTGACTTTGAAGCCCCTGCTTCTACAGCTTGTGTGGAATTGTTTGCTGGGGCTTTTCGGGCTTTGACGAACACCTTTCTTACTTCGCCCTGATCTATGAAGATTTCTGCGTCTCCTTCCTTGGTGGCGAAAGTGACAGTCAAATGTCTCACGTCAGGGCGAATGTGCAGATTTCCCTGCGTCTGCCTTCCAAGGATGGCGTTGTATGATGAGGGGACATCCATGACGATGAACCTCGCCATCGTCGAGGCAAACAACTCAGCTGCTCCTTTGACCGAAGTCCCTCTCATCATTAATGGAAGGTCGATCCACCCGAGGACGGGTAACTCGGAAGGTCCTACCCCGAAGGTCGGTGAAGTGACAGGCCTGAGATCATTGATGGATATGCCTAAGCTCGGCAGCAGTTGTGAAAATAGGACGTCAGCGTTTGATCCGTCATCAAGCAATACCCTTTTGACATCCCAGTTTCCAATTCTTGCCATGATCAGCATCCCAGTTTCCAATTCTTGCCATGATCAGGAGTGGGTCGTCGTGAGGGAAGACGACTGTGGAACCATCTTTTCGGGATAGCTTCTTCGCCGGACTTTGATAGTCCATGACAGCTATTTCCCTGGCCTTCCTTTTTCTTTCCGAGGATGGGAGCCCCGTCGTGATTGTTTGTATGACTCCCGCAGGGGGTGGAGGGCGCCTCTTCGGACTTCGGTTTCTCCGCCTGTCGGAGTCGTAGTCCTCATCTTCTACCTTTCCTTCCTCCTCTTTCCTCCCCTTCGGGGAAGGCAACCGTAGGTACCGCCGAAGTTGGCCTTGTTTTATCAGCGATTCAATATACTTCTTCAGCTGGAAGCAATCCTCAGTGTCGTGGCCATGATCGCGATGAAATTGGCAGAACTTCTTCATGTTTTTTCTATTTTCAGCGGTCATGGCCCTTGGCCTCTGAACTTGTGTTCCCTGCCTCTCCAGAGTCATGAGGATGTTGGTCCTCGTGGTGTTCAGCGCTGTGAAGTTCGGGGGTTTCCTTCCTCGCATTCTCCGGGGTCGGGGTGGCTGGTCGGTCGGATAGCGTGCCTGCTGGCTGGGCCCCTCGCCACGGGTGTGCTCGGGCCTGGGTCCGCCCATTCTTAGTTCTTCGGCCGTCATGTGCTGTTCGGCCCGTCGGTAGAATTCGCCCAGTGTGTCTGGAGGGTCCTTGGAGAATTCGTAGAAGAGTTGGGAATCCCTCCGAAGGCCCCTTGTCATGGCGAGGATGCGTATTTCGGGCCGAAAGTCTGGAACACTTAAAGCCTCTCTGTTGAACCTCTCGACATAGTCGCGTATAGTTTCTCCGCTTCTTTGCGCTATGTCGAACATTTGAACGGGCATCTTCGCCGTCGGGCGACTCCCGATGAACTGTTGGGTGAAGGCTGTTGATAACTCCTGGAATTTTCCGATGATTCCTGGAGCCAAGGAGTTGTACCACGCGGTTGCTGGCCCAGAGAGGGTGACCTCGAAGCACTTGCACAAGGTGGCGTCGTCCGCACCGTGCATCATCATGCTGCGTCTGTACTTCGTCAGGTGGGCCTGTGGGTCGGTCCGACCATCGTACGTCTCTAGCCGAGGTACCCTGAAGTCACCTGGCATAGCTGCCTCGACCACAGCTCGGGTGAAAGGAGACTGATCCCCACAAAAAGACTCAGACAGTCTGGCCCAAACTGGCTTGCGAGCCACTTGCCTCTCGACTTGGTCCAGCCTTGCCAATATTTTCTCCATGAGGGCGGCGGCGCTAGGTTCTTCCTCGGGTGGAGGAGATTGACGACGCCTCTTCGGAGAATGGCTTCGCCGTCGGGGAGAGGGTGACCTCGTCTCGAGCAAAGGGCTCCTTCGGCGTCGAATTTTGGGTTGGTTGGGCCCCGTTTGCCCTGGAAAGCGTGCCCCGAGAGGCATATTTTCTGTTGAAGACTCCTCACGTGGGTCTTCACTCCCCGAACTGCGGCGGACTGCTTTGGGGATCTTTTCCCGAGGGCGTACCGGTGAAGGAGACCTTTGGGTTTGAGCTTGTTGTGACCATCTTCTGTCTATCTTTTGTGTCATCTCAGCCACAACAGAGTGTTGGAAGTCACGGAGGAAGCTCATGGTTATAACCAGAGGACGTTCTTCCTCGGGCGTGGAAGTCCCTGGAAAAGTTTGCTCAGCAGCCGGTTGGACTTCAGGCGCGGACGGGGACTTCGGGAGTCCTTTGTCCTTAGAATGCCGAGTCTCAACGACGGCAACCTGAGGGTGGGTTCCCACAGACGGCGCTAAATGATGTCCGGAGACGTCTTCGCTGGAGGACATGGTGGTGTCTGGAGGGACTTCCTGATGAGGAGAACGCCCGAAGCGGAGGTTTCCTAGGGAGTGGTACCTGAAGAGCCCAAAAGGAAAGGTTAGGAGGTCCCCGGAATGCTTTTCCGGGGAGGAGCCTCCGACGCCCAAGTTAGTTTTCTGAGAGGTGAAGGAAAGAGAACACTCAGGGGTTTAGTGGCCTTGCCTGTTTGTATCCTCTCCACTGACTGACCAACCTCTTGCAAGGGGCCGTTCTTTGGTATTTATAGAAGTGTCTGGCCCGTTCAGATCGTGACACGTGTTCAGTCAGATCTGCTGTGTACCTTTGGACACAGGGGACAAGTAGCTGTTTGTAGGCTCCCTCGAGCCTTGGTCCGAGACAGGTCGTGACAAGGCTTGGGCGGCGTCGGCATGTCAGAACGTCATTTGAGGTGACATGGTGCGTCTGTGGGCGATGTGTCAGAGGCTCCTTAAATGCTCCTGCCGTACTCCCGATGTCCTTTGGGCGAAGTCACTCCCTGGGACGAACACCCTTCTTTGGGAGTTATGTTCGCAGTTCGGGGTGCTGCCTAGCTCGCCGGTTCCGCCTTCGGGAAATCCTCTCTTGCTTGCGGTAGCTGATTCTTCTATCCCGAAGGCGATCCGTTTAATCCCCCGAGGGGGCTGTCTGCACCTTTGGAGCTCTCTGGGGTACTAGGCTAAATCTCGAGTTTGAGGCACTGGAATTCGTCTAGTCCGAGGTCAGTACTAGTGCCTCTCTCGGATGGTGCCAGGCTTCCCGAGCATGCTTTTGATAAGAGGTATGTTCTAGGAGAGGCGATAGTCCTTCGGCTATCACTTATTTTGTTCTTGTAACAATTACTGAGGTTTTGTTACAACTTACTGGATATAGCACATTGAGAATGAAGTCAATCCGGCCGAGGTGGCCATTAAGCCTCATCGTAGAATGCACCAAACTTTCCATTAAGGATGTTAAGCATCTTCTCATGATGAGCTTGTCTATATATTTGACAATTTGCTTTAGTTTCTGGGTTTCATATGTCTGTTTGTCTCTCTATCACTCTTTCTTCTATTGATGTTGATCAAAAGTATGGTCAGAAAAAATACACTAGTGAGCACTAATTGCTTAGCCCTTTTAAATATTTTACAAGTCCATCTTATTGAAGGTATATTTGAGGGAAGTCTTAATGTGTCCTGGGTACAAGTAAAAGTTGTAGAAATTCCACAGGTCAAATCTATATGTGATTGCTAAGGTAGCTCATTAGAAAAGTGCAACATGGCCTTGGTATCGATCGAAGCTGAGGCACCAGATCTTGTTGTATCATGATTAGTTCTGGTGTTTAGTCCTTTTATGGTCATTGCAATGACCCTGCTGCTAGGGTAAAACCAGATAGTGAGGTAGGGAAAAAACTAGTGCAAGCAATGGAGAGAACTTGTTGAAGCTTCTCTTTAGATTCACTTGAGCATTTTTGCTAAATCCTTTTCTTCTTTCCTTTAAAGGAGAATATTACATTGGCAATCATCTTCAAAACCCTCCGGTCATATTGCCGTTCTGTTAATAAAGCTTTTGTATTTTACTATGTGACATAATCCTTCTATTTTAGGTCATCACTCAAGCTTTAACTCTCAATTACTAATCTCTTTCATTTTTACAATGCTTTTATTTACTTAAGATTTCAAAATTAATGATTTATTACTCTCTCTCCCTTCTGGAGATGTTTTGGGTCACTTTGGTATTTTGTCATGGTAAGATGCAAGCACAATATTAGGCCCACAACAATTTCACCCACGACAAATGAATCATAACCAAGTAAAGATGGGAGATGGGCCGGTCCAACCCAGTCTAAACCGGGACCGACCCGGCATCAAACCTACCTCGAACTGGTCAAAGCCTGACCCGGCATGGACTGCAATAAACCCTTTAAAATGTGGGATGAATTTGGGCCTGAAGGATGAGTCCTAGTCAAAACAGAACGGCCTAGCCCAGAACCTAGAACTGGCTCTGACTGGGACCGGCAGATCCGATCCGGGCCTAACGTTGGGCAACGGCTATAAACAAATCCTATGCCAGAAATTTAAAAAAAAAAGGTTAATTCCACAATCAGTCCCCCAATAGTTTTTTGCTAAAATTTGACACCCCCAAAATTCTATTTTCACCCCCCCCCCTCAATAACTAAAATTGAAGGACATTTTTGTCCAAACAATTTTTTCCCTTTCCTATATATAACTATGCCATTTTCACTCTATCCTCACACCAAAATTTAATCTCGCTTCTTCCTCTTCTATATTCTCTCAATCATATTATTGTGTTACTTCTCATTGGATTGATTCTAATTAGGTCATACAAAAATAAATTTTATCATTTAGGGTCATTGAAACTGATCAGATTGGTTATCACATATACAATTGCATCTTAGAAACTTTATGAGATTATTTTTGTATTGACAAAGTCCTATGCATTTCATTTTATAATACTTTAAACAAGGTGTTGCTACTCGCCTTTTGAGCCAAGCATTGAAACCACATCTCAACCGTGCATTTTTTCACATTAGATGCATTTGTCATATTCTAAACCTTTGTGCATAAAATGGCTTAGAAGTTCTCCAAAATGAAATTAGGCCTTTTCAAAACTCATTGGTATTTTTTAAATTAAGACCCACTGTGTTTTGTGAAGTCAAAAGGTTTTTTTTAAATAAAAATCCATTTTCTTGGAAATGGTTTAAATTGGATTGTCCAACATACTGGAACTCCACATATTTGATGTTGTAAGATGCATACCCATATGCAAATTTGTTGACACATTTCATGAACATGAAGATGGGTTGTGAATTCCGTATGATTGAAGTATAGGAAAAATGTTCTAAAACTAATGAATTGCTTAAGTTTTTTTACGAGGCAACTAAAATTTTCTTTTCATTTAGTGAACATTACATATATTTTACATCAGTTTAAAGATGATGAGTTGTTGAAACAGACTCTCAAAGCCATGCGGGATAAATGACTTCAGTATTTCAAAAACATTCCACCTATCTTTTTAGTTGCACCTATGCTTGACCCATATGTCAAATTAACTAGCATGACTACATTGCTTGAAGGCATTTATCATACTTATTTAGAAATATCTCATATAAATATTTTGGCTATGTCTTCTACTACTTCTAAGTTCTTACATTCTTTGTACAATTCATATTGTGAGTGGCATTCGGATAAGGTAAGATCCGAAGCTCTTTAAACCGACCGTCCAAGGAGATCAATCTTATCAAGATTCAACCTGGCCCTCCAAATGCTGAAGCGTCCATGACTGATGATATCGAGCTTAGCTGAGGTCGATGACTATTTTAACACATCGTTCAAGCCAAGTAATGTTGACATATTGGAGTGGTAGAAACAAAAAGGTTTCGATCTTGTCGATAATCGCACAGGAGATTATTGGCATTCTAGTCTCTATCGTAGCATCTAAGGCAGTGTTTAGTGCAGAAAAATAAGTGATATCGGATAAATGATCAAGATTGATGCCCAAGGCGGTGGAAGTATGTATGTGTAACTGAGATTAGGGTCTCGCAGTACTCCGGAAGTAAGACCAAAATGGTTCAGATGATGAGGTAATATTCGATGAAGAGACTTGAAATTTTTTTCTCCTTCCTACACATAGTTTGTATTTGATCTGATTATATTGTTAAGCACAAATCATGAGTTTTTATTTTTCATCATTTTTGGAACATTTTTTTCATTTGAAAATGTAAGGCCTGTTCCAATTACTTGAAAGTGTCATTTGGCTTTTTTACTTAATAAAACTTGCACTAGAAGTAATGTTTTTCCTTAAAAATAATTACTAAATATATAATTAATTTTTTTTAATTTTGAAAAAAACTGTAAACTTGCAAACCAGGCCCAAGACCAGCCCAGGACCGAACAACTTGCAGCCGATTTGTTCCTGGTCCTCCATGACCCATACCCAAGCCTGGACGGCCCCGTGTCGGTTCAACCCGGCACCAATCTCTGTAACCAAATGGCTCAATAGGGTAAAAAGGCCATCCATCTAAGAAGAAAAGATATCCCAAAATTACGAAATTAATTAAGAGATTTCCATCTATAAGTGATCCTCTTAGATCTACCTAGCTATATAAGGCCACCTTATTCACCAATCCCAAGGTATGGGATTTCTACCTAACATTAAGCTACTCCTCTTATTACTGCAAACTGACTTAACCATTAGAGGGATTTACATTATCTTTGTGCACAAGATCTTTGTCCAGTACGGGCAACCAAGCTTAGTTCAAGCTTCTCCATCAACTAGCAATTTGGGACCATATGTGGAAACTCCATGGTGAACATTCGAAGATCTCACATGGATGCTCAAGATCTACCCAAAATTGAGCCCCCATTGTAGGAATCAAACTAATCGTCCCACAGGTTCTATAGTGCCTTCGAGGGAAGAAATTGTCTTTAGAGCTAGTGTAGAGCCCTCGGTTCCCCAATGGGACCCTTGAAAAGGGAAGGCCCCATACCATTGAATGGCGACTAGTTTCAGGCACTCCAACATGCCCTTTTTAAACAATTACAGATGATTGTCCAACTGGAGATTCATAAAGCACTACTTAAGGCACCCCGAGAAGGCCGCGGAAAGCCACTTAGTGCATCACGAACCCTAGTAGAACCCTCATCAGGTTCCACACCTGAGGGGCCATGCTATCAACCTTCCCCCGTCCGTAGGGCAATCCAAGGGTCCTGTTGGCAGCGACATAACTGCCATCCAACAAAGGCTAAACTAGATGGAGCAATGTATGAAGGTGCTCGAACCCCATGCAAAAAATGGTTGGCTCTATCATCGATATTGACTACATGTGGATTTAACCTTTAACGGCTGAAATAATCAACAACCTCATTCCTGTTGGGTTTTGAATGCCAAAAATTGATCCTTCTGATGGCCTTAAAGACCTCGTCAATTATTTGCAGTGGTATATTACTCCATGAAGCTAGAAAGAGCCTCAGATACAATAATGTGTAAAGCATTGAGCTTAACCCTGGTGGGGGCAACAACGTCTTGGCTTGAGACCCAAAGAGGATGCCGTTTTTGCTCGTTCAAGAATATTTCCAAGGCTTTCCCCCACCATTTCTTGGGGAGTAAACCGACCCATAAAATTGTGGCCCACCTGTTGAAGGTCCATCAAAGTCAGGACAAGCCCTTGAGGGACTTCATGCAAAGGTTCAATGCTGAGGCCGTACATGTGCAGGGTTTGTCTCTTGAGCTACACTAAGTGGCCATCATCCAAGGCTTGGCACACCATTCTAGATTGACTTGGGATCTCCATGAAAATCCTATAAGAGATGTTAAAGAATTACTTGATCGAGCTACCCGATACATACATACTAAAGAACTCAACTGACCTATGAAGGAACAGCCGAAAGGCCGAAGAAAAGGGATGATCCTTAGGAAAATGGGCAGGGACCAAAACCACCAAGCCCCATCTTACTATCCCTGAAGAAAAAAAGAACCAACATCTTGTATGCATTTGAGATGAGGAACCAGGTGCCTAAGTTGCTCCCACCAATGTAACCTTTCAATAAAAAATTCTTCAAAAAATATTGTCAATTCCACGAAGACAAGAACCATGACATCGAGGACTACTAGCAATGGAAGAGGCTTATGGAAGATATGATTTAAGTAGGAAAATTCAAGATATACCTAGCCAGGCCACAATCACCTTGTTGAAGACCAGAAGAGAAGCCTCGAAGAAGGGACAAGGAAGAAGATCATGATTGAAGATGGTGGCTAGATAGGCAATGGTCCTCATTGAGGGACCCTAAAAATCCAAGACCCCTCACGGTGATAATGCACATGATCACTAAAGGGGAATCTTTGGTGACCCATAAAAGACAGGAGAGTAAGATCATTTAGTTGGAGATGGCAAACCATAGCAATGTTTAAACAAGGCCAAATAGGTCCCACATCATCATGCCCCATGTAGATGCAATCATTATCACTACTAGAATCAACAATTTTTACCTTGAGAGTAATACCGATGCCAATTCCAATGTCCTATTTGCTAGCTTATTAGAAAAAATTAAGGTCAAAAGATCTTTGTTGGCGCCTGTCTTGCGGCCTACATTCAAGGTAAGTAGAGAAGAAGTTCTAATGCTGGGGATGATCAAACTGCCACCCATGTTAATGAGGACAAACAAGGATGGAAGAATTATCTATAACTCCCATAATTTAGAATTTTTGGTCCTAAATGTGCCTTCACCATATAATGGCAAACTCAGACGAATGATTCAAGTATAATTTCACATTATAGTAGCTATTAAATAGCTAATGATCATTTTTTTTACTCTCATTGGGGATGCTACTATTTACATTAACCAAGCAATGGTGTGATAAAGCTACGTGGCCAGCTTGAAGGAACTCACAGAGGAGAGACTAATCCCATCAGAGCCGAAGAAGAAGAAAGAGCCACCAAGCGAGAATCAGCCCAATGCATCCCTTTCCAAAGAGACTAAGGTGATAGAAATTGCCCCTGGAAAAGCTGTGAAGATTGGCAAAGATTTTCCCCGAGAGGTTTAGAATATTCCAAGGGCCCAAAATATGAGAGCATACATGCTCTCTAAAGGTCAAGAAGAGGCCTTGACGAAAGAACTCCATAAGTCATTGATATAACTGTTGGAACACCAGACCCTCAAGGATAACTAAAAGAGGCCAATCGGGCTTTACCTTGAAATCAAGATCCTAAACGGGACTCCTGAAAAAAGAAGGAAAACCAAAATCTGGTTGGAAAGGTTCTTCATCATTGGAAAAGAGCTGTATAGGCAAGGATTTGCCTCCCCACAACACTGATGCCTAACACCATAAAAATGGCAAGAAGTGTTCTAAGAGATTGACCAAGGGGACTATGGAGCGCATATTATAGCTAATTTCTTGGCTCATAAAATTTTGTAACAAGGATATTTCTAGCCCACCATTCGAGCAGACTCCTAAAGATTCGTCCAACGATGCCACCCTTGTCAATTGAATCCTAAGGTAAAAAGATTACGGTCTTCTGGAGCTTCATTGGCCATTGACCCATGGCCCTTTGCTATATGGGGACCATACCTTATTAGGGCACTCCCCATGGCCCCTAGCCATGTCAAATATTGCATTGTGGCTATGGATTATTTTACTAAGTGGATAGAAGTAAAGCCTTTGGCTTTGATAACGGCCCTTTAGATCATCAAGTTCTTATGGAAGAATATAATTTGATGATTTGCGTGCCCTCAGGCCATTGTCACAGATAAAATGAGACAGTTTGACAACCACCAAGTCCATCACTTTACAGAAATAAGAGGTATCCAACTATATTTCATGCCCGTAACCCATCTTTAGTCTAACGGGCAAGTAGAGGTCACCAACTGAACCATCAAAAAAGGTCTGAAGAAAAAGTTAGGGGAAGCAAAAGAAAATTGGCTAGAAGAATTACCCAGTGTCTTATGGGATTATAAGACGACACCACGATGGCCCACTGATGAATCCCCCTTTACCCTAGCCTACGGAATAGACACGCTTATACCCGAAGTTATGCACCCAACCTTACAAGTCCAGGACTTTGATTCATGAGCAAATAGTAAAGCACTAGAAGTCCAACTAGACTTATTAGAAGAACTGTGAGAAGACGCCAGAGTCCCCATGAAGGCGTTCTGACAGAGAGTTGCGTTGATCCATGATAAAAAGGCCAAGAGGAAGGATATCCAAACAGGGGAGCGTGGCCCTTGTAAAAGCAAAACTCATGGGCAAAAAATTCTGGCCACGGGGGCATTAAGGCCTAATTAAGACGGACTTTACATAGTCAAGAACAAGGTTAGAAACGAAGATTTCGAGCTAATGGACACTGATGGAAAAACAATGTTCAGGACCTACCATTCAAATGATTTGCTACCTTACATTACATGATAATGATGTTATTTACTCTTATAAACTAAAATGAAGGCTATCATCTTATTTATCTTTTTTATGGATCGCCTTGTCTTTTAAAATATGATTATCGACACAATTAATGAAGGACTCCATTCTTTTTGAACTTACCTTCTTAACTATGAGGCCTTTTACTTGGCCACCAAATTGGTAAAAGAAGGATCCACAAATTGAGGGATTGCCAATTGAAGGAATAATCTACTAATGCCCGCCCAAACTTGTTAAAGTAATAAAAAGTTGGAACTACGAAAGAAAATGAAATCATAAAGGCAATGAAAGCTAAAAAATATGAATGTGGCAAAAGTTGGTTAATCAAAAACATGAAGGTAAGAGCAACGTTAAAGGCGAAGTTTTCGAGCTAATGGACACTGATGGGAAAACGATGTTCAAGACCTACCATTTAGATGATTTGCAACTTTACATTACATGATAATGATGTTATTTACTTTTATAAACTAAAATGAAGGTTATCGTCTTATTTATCTTTTTTATGGATCACCCTACCTTTTAGAATATGATTTTTGACACAACTAATGAAGGACTCAGTTCTTTTTGAACCTACCTTCTTAACTATAAGGCCCTTGACTTAGCCACTAGATTGGTATAAGATGGATCCATAAATCAAAAGATCGCCAATCAAAGGAATAATCTACTAACACCCGCCCAAACGTTTTAAGCTAATAAAAGCTGGAACTACGAAAGAACATGAAATCATAAAGGCAATGAAAGCTCAAAAATATGAATATGGAAAAAGTTGGTTAATCAAAAACATGAAGGCAATGCTATGAAGGAAATAATTACAAAAATAATAAAGATGGTAAAGGAAATGAAACAAAAAGATAGAGGCTAATAATCCCTAAAAGACAGATCGCCGCTTATAACTAACGACCTTTAAGCGTGAAACTAGTAATGAAGTAAAATGACATAGAAAACAAAATCCACAGATTAGATAGGCAATAACTATTGAATTAATGCAATCTTTGGAACTCATTACAAAAACAATGATATACAAGAAAAACCACGATGGAAAAGTTATGACCCAAATGTTGAAGGCAACACTCAGTTCTGAAGGATCATATGGGTTAAAAGGATGAAGGTCTCCCAGAAGATAATGTTCTGAGCCATCAAGGGTTGAAAGATTTCAAGGGGATACGAGGTAGCACGTGAAGGCTTCGGAAGCACCACGTCCTTGGCCCCTCCAAAACTAATGGTGCACTTCCTAAAAAATAGTTGTGGAGGTACCCTTTTTCAGTGTCGTGGTTGCTTTATTAGTGCCACTTTAGAAGAAGAAACATAAATGAGACCACTTAAGATTCATACTCAAGAGGTGCTTCCTCATTTTCCATCACCGATGATTCATCATCAAAGGGCACCACTCCCACCACCCCTTCCTTCAACGACTTGTCATAATCTAAGCCTTAAAATTTGTAAGCTGAGAAGGAGGACAAGTCCAAGTTTGGGTGCAACAGCTCTACCTGAAAGTGACAGGTGAACAAGCCCTCCTTAAATTTATTGAAGGAATCCTTATCTATCCCTTCTCCATTTTCCGAAGAAATGAGATGAGCTTTTTCATGTGAATGTTGGCCTTGGCCTAGAGCCCTAGATATGCCTTGTGCCTATGACGTCCAACGCAACCAACCCTTATGATCCACTCCACGATGAGCATCATAGGGGCGGTCAAGCTTGAGGAGGCTCCACCTCGAACAACTAGTTCCATGAGCCTTATCTTGTTTTCTACAACCTGCAACAAAAAGCTTAACCGATGGATCTCAACCATATCAAGGGCTTTCCTCTCCACGCCTTTCTCTCTGTCATCTTTCAAGCCCTACATCTCATTTTCTAGCACGTTCGCCCTTCACCTCCTTCCTAAGAGACTCATTTGAAGACTTTAGGTTTTCAACTATAGATGTCAACAACTGAATGCTCCTATCATGAGCAATGTACCTCTCCCCAATAGAGAAGGTAACAATGGCCTTCTGTACATGAAAACCAATTAATACCTTAACATGAGCACTTTGAGAAATGCAGAACAACCAAAAGTGTACCTAAAGAATGTTTGAGGCTATGCCAATCAATTGGAAGCCATCCCCTTGAGTAGGATGGGAAAAGAGATGTCAATTCCTCAGAGCCCTCAAATCCTCTACAATATGGTGAAAGATGTTCGTATAATTCTCTAAGATTGACCCACTAATGCCTACCACCTATTGGGGATCAAACATGTGATCCGGCGCAATCCTCTTAAGTGCCAAACTTTGCCTCTGAGCTTGGGTTTACTCAGGGAATAGATTGCGGGGTTAGAGGTGGTCGTCCACCTCAAGATAAGAGGGGTGGGGATTGAAAGACCCTAAAAGTACCCTCTCCAGGATGACCCTAACAAGAATGGTGGAGGGAGGTGGAGAAAGTGAGCCAAGCATCTTCTGCTTCTGGGACAACACACCCTATATCACATTCAGCTTTTGCGATGCCTTCCCAGGGTCCTTTTGCTTCTAAAAAAACCACCGGCAGCCTCAGGCTCCCACTGGTGGAGGGCTCATTCTTCTTAGATCATTTTGTAGAGGAATCTAGATGAAAAAACCCACAATGAGAATAGAATGATGTTAAATTGATGAAATCGACGCCAAGGGAGAAAAAATCATCAAAACGGGGCATACCGCCGCTCTAATCTTAAAAGGCTTCGGCCTCCTTCGAACTCAATGAGCGTGATCCCTTCTAAACCAATTGAGCCTCTAAATAGGAGTCGTAGACTTACACCACCTGGGGGACGGCTTTGGGAGTAGAAGCTTTCTCACCCTTAGTGTTGATGGCCGCGTCGCCTAGAAGGTTCGACATCTTACAAGCATTAGCTAACCCATTAGTGATGCTCTTTAACTATTTCAAGAACGCCTTAACCTAGCTACTCATCCTTGTAAAATAAAAATGAGGAATAGAGTTAAAACCATCTTAATAACCAAAAGGCAATGCCATTGAGTGCATGTAGAGTATGTTTCTTAGGATGCCCTCGTTGGCCATGGAAGGCTATTTTATAGGCATCCACCAACTCCCCTTTCTACTCCAGGGCCCAGTTGGTGGGATGCAGCACATATGGGTATGTCAAGTAGGCCCTGTTAATCCCTGCCCACTTATTTGAGGTCTCTTCAATCTTTATATGGTGGATGGGGAACAGGTTCATGAAGTTGTCATTCTTCACCACCGACTCCAGCAAAGTAAAAAGCCTAGTGTATGCGTTATGGCCATCAAAGTCCTTATAAAGTGACTGCCTCCCAACCAGAGCTTGCTGAAGAGTATTGGCAAACTCATAAAGAAAGGTCCACGACGGCTCTCTTAGTGTATAGAAGAAATGTCCCTTCCACTCTGCCCATGAATCTCTGGAGGTGGTGAAGGAAAAAGATTTGGTCCCTCCTCTATTAACAGGAGCAATGTAGACGAAAAAGGAACCCTTCTTCAGGTCCAGCATGTAGAATTTGAGGAAAACCTCAAGCAAGAGGATTACCATCCCTATCTTACAATAAATAATAAAGGGATTTATTTGTGTGAAGAAGTTATGGGTCAACTATAAGGGCGGAATTTAGTAGTGGTCATAAACCTACTCCACTAGTGGTTGAATAGGGAATCAGAGGCCCACTTACAATTCGTTAACAAAGATAGTAAAGGCATTAAACCCTTTGTCCCCTTTAGCAAGGCCCTCTTCCTCTAGAGCCTGACTTTTACTAACGGCGGCTATGACCCTGTTTGGCCAAAAATATTAGTTGTGGTAGTCAAGAAAGTCTCCAGGGTAAGTTATGTCCTTGCCCCCCTCAAGAAGGACAAATTGAGGTCGAAAGGCCCTTTTGAAGCCTTAACGTTTATGAAATATAAAGAGACCTAGCCAGCGGCAGCCCTTGAGGATGATATCAAAGAAGCCATCTAGAAAGACCGATGGAGAAGAGGTGAGGATTGCCGCCAGCATTTAGTGGGTAACAGAATAACAAAAATAATGGCAAACAAGGCCCAAAATAAAGACGTGACAAAAATAACAAAAAATAAGCACCAAATCACAAAAATATATGAGAGAAACCGATGGTCATTACTTTATTCTGAGTGATTCGAAGAAAAACAAGAAGCAGACAAATGAGAAAAAGCTCGAAAGTAGCAAAACTCGGGATGGAAAGAAAACTCAAAGTAGAAAAGAAGCAAAGACGGGAGAAAGAACAAGCATAGAGAACAGTTAAATGGTGAAAAAAAAAAGTAACAAAACGCTAAGCCTTATAAAAGGAAAAGATACAACTCTTGAGCACCCTCCTCAGAAACTGTAAACATGATGGTAAACCCACAAGCCACTATGAAGGGAACATGCGGAAAAAAGTAACCACCAAGAAACCACCCCCAGTCATGTCCCTAAGAAGTACATTTAATGGGCGTCGCTTTATCTCCTCACCCAGCCGATGGATATGCCACAAGTGAAGATCCCAGGGTAGTGGGTACTTTTCTGGAAACGGCGGCATTTAGGCTCCTTCCTCAAGAAGTTGTTAGTAAGGGCATTGTACCAGGCCCCCTAAAACGATGTTGCATGGGATAGTAAGGCTACGAGAGAACAAGCAGGGGTCGTACCCCCTCCTAAAATATGTACTAATCACAGAGGAACAACCTGAAGGACACAACGACATTTCGATTCAACCCAGAAAATGCAAGGTCCCAGCCCACATTTTCTTAATAAGGGTTTTTGGTAAGACAGAGGCCCAATATTAGACGCACAAAGATTTTACCCATGACGAATGGATCATAACCAAATTGCCCAATAGGCTAAGGAGGCAATCTGTCCAAAAGGAAAGAGATCCCAGAATTATGAGATTAATTAAGAGATTTCCATCTATAAGCGATCCTCTCAGATCTCCATCAACTCTATAAGGCCATCTCATTCACGAATCCTGAAGTACGAGATTTCTACCCAACACCTTGCTACCCCTCCAATCACTGCAAACTGACTTGACCATCGGATGGTTTTTTCCAGGAAAACAACCCGAGGCTCTGGCGTTATTTTTGTGCACAGGATCTCCGTCAACCACGAGCAACCGGGCTTAGTTCAGGTTCCTCCATCAACTATCATGTCTATTTGATGAAACTTGCTGTTGTTGATCAAAAGTTGCATTGTTGCCGGAAAAGACTTTGAGTTCATTCCTCTTTGAATCTTGTTATCTTATATCCAGTACCAGCAATAAGGCGCAACCGTGCAAGTATGGTATGGGCAAGGCTATGTGTGGCAGGCTTGGGCCACATGCATGGGGAGAATGAAATCCCCTCTGGGCGAGACAAACCAGGGTGTAGTCCAAGTCCAAGCCGAGACACTGAATAGCCGCAGAATTGGGCTGGCCCAATCACACAAGAAAGGCCTAGGCGTCCCCCTATTCTATTTCTCTTCATATTTATATCGCTCAAATCCCAAAAGGACCATCAAACTTTTTATAAATATGTTCATCTAGCCATCTATCAATTAAATTATTTTTTGTGCCCGTCTGCCTTAGAGAACTTCTGAAATTATGAAATAAAATTTTAACTTTGTAGATCTAAAAATTGAGAGGTGGCGCAATACAGAATTAATACTAATAATTCTTTAGTCTCATTAACTGCGCAATTACTAGTAAAAAAAATCAACTAGGATGAAAACAGAATTAATTTATCATATCTTGCTGAGCTAAGATTCTTTCTATTTCACTAAATTTTATTTTCTGGATTTCCAATTAAAATTGCAAACGAGATCGGTTTGCGGTACTTGCATAGCTGTTATCGGCATTAACTCTGTAACAATTTCTTATAAGTTTTAATATTTAGGAAATTACACTAATTAATAATTTCAACAGTTGTTCACATAAGTCACCTCAATGGCTTAATAAACATAATTTTTAAAACTTTTATACTAATGGACGAACACGGGGAAAATAAAAAAGTTTAATGCACGCATATTGCTTGCAACTGAATTTTGGGCACTCACATTGAAGCTAAAATGAGATCAACCAGGATAAGTTGTAATTTTAACATCCAAAGGAAGACCTAGGGAACTAAACTCACACATGCATCGAAGCATGTGATTTGACTAGGGATCCTAGAGAAAATTAGGAGTTAAATTAGTTTTTGTTATCCCCACCGTTGGCATGATGGTTAATGTGCTGGATGGATATAGGAGCGGACACAGAAAATTATATCAAGTAGTAATCAAAAATATAATTTATAAAACATATTTACATTTACAGTTGAATGCAATGAGGTTTCATAGTTTTAAAATATTGCATGATCACTTATTACTTATACTACTAATTACATTTTTTTAATGTAAGGAATTAGATAATCATTCATCAATTTATCTCTCGTTCAATTCCTCAATTGAGATATTTATTATAGAAAAATTATGATTCTAAGGGTAGCGCGGGCCCTTTTGTAAATATTATTTCCTAATTCTATCTTGTTTATTAGGATGGTAATCATAAATTCTTTTTCTTAATGTTGGATCACTAGGAAGATCTTATAAGTTAATCCCAACATATGCTTATTTTGATGGATTGTTTTCAATATCAACATCTGTTTCACAAAAGAACTGAGTTTTTTTTAGTATATTTTTTTCAAGTATCTCTCCATAATCTTAAACTATATAAAAATAATACAATTTAAAAATGTACAAAATAATGTATATTACTTCATATCCTACAAATTGATGTATTGGAATTTCAGAATAACCTACAAATTAGCAAAGAGAAGTATAATGCAGGTTAATATTTGAGAAAGATGAAAAATAGGGTACACAATTTTGCGCGTGCGTTGATGGAGAAGGGAGACGAGATGCAGGCATGTGGCAATGTCTTATGGAAGTGATGAATTCTATTTTTTTTTTTTGTTTTTTGTTTTTTTGTCTTTACTTTAAGTCTACTTTGGTGGACTAAGAATTCAATTGTTTTTTGTCTTTACTTTTAGTCTACTTTGGTGGACCTTAGATTAGACTTTTTTTTATTGTTTTACTCTTTAGTGGTGTTTTTTCGTTTTTATTTTGTGTGTTAAATTTTATGATTATCCTAGTAAATCTCGTTTCTTTTAGTTTCACCGCCGACTGTTTTATATACTTCTATTTTGAATCAAAATTAAATTCATATAGTTTAATGTGAGTGGGCCATCACAAAATATTCTGTAGGGACAGACGGGATATGTTTTAAAAAATTATATAGCATTTGCATTCTTTTTCCAAAATATAATGGTAGCAATGTTTATGTTGCCTACTTCACTTGTGAATGGCACCACTCCTGGGTGGATATGGAGAGATTCGAAGTTTAAACCCTAGCTGCACCATCCCCTACATTATACACCAATGAAGTTATTTTAGTTGTTATTCTGATCCCAAAAAAACTAACATGCCTTTTTTCTAACTTATAATATTATTATATCTCTTCATCATACGCTGGTATGATGCTTTTTAAATACAGAAAAAAGGAATTAGTTTTTTGCTTCTTATAGCATAATACTAACTTCTTTGTTTTTTAATATATTTTAGTGCATTTGAATTCATTTGGGAAAAAATAACAAATAAACCGCTAATATATCTGGTTGGCCCAATGATGCCCCGAGGCATCTTCGTTTGTTATCATGTTGACAGGTGGGGAGACTTCCTGAGGAGGCGAGTGCCTGGAGCTCTGGTTTCCCAGCTGAGTGTGCCTGAAAAGCTCAAAGAAGAGGTTAGGAGGTCTCCGGTTTGCTTTTCCGGGGAGGACCCTCCAACGCCCAAGTCAGTTTTCTGAGTGAAAGTGGAGGAAGAACACTAAGGGATCAAGTGTCTTGCCTGTTTTGTGTTTTCTCAGAGGGAGGAAAATGCCCATCCTTTGCCCAGTCCCATTTCCTAGTATTTATAGGAGTAGCTGGTCCGTTCAGATCATGACACGTGTTCGGTCGGATTTGATCTGTACTTTTGGACCTAGGGGACAGGCAGCCGTTTGCAGCCTCCTTTAGCCCTGGACCCGGACAGGTTGTGTCAGGACTGGGGCGGCTGCGGCGTGTCAGTTCGCCGTTCTGATGTGACGTGTAGGGCTTGTGGGCGACATGTCAGAGGCTCCTTAAATGCTCATATCGTACTCCCGAGGTCCCCTGGGCGAGGTCGCCCTTCGGTGCGTGCACCCTCTTCGGATTCTATCCGTCTTTTGGTGCGAGCACCTCCTTCGGGATCTATCCCATAGTTCTGGGAGTTCCCTTGATGAACACCTTCTTCGGGACTTATACCCATAGTCCGGTGATTCCCTTGTTCAGGTGTTTCTTGTTCGGGGAAGATCCTCTTCGGGGCTTCTGCCTTCGGGGAGATTCTTCCTTGCTTCAGAGAGATGGCTTTCTTACCCGAAGACGGTCAGTTTGGCCCCTCGATGGAGACGGTGTTATCCTCGGAATTCCTGACGAGCTAACCGAAGTCTCGAGTTCATAGTGTTTGACTTCGCACCTTCCGAGGTCAGTAAAAAGATCCTCTCTTGGGTGACGTCAGACTCCTCGGCCAATATTCTGGCAGGGAGTTAGTACCGATGAGGCAATAGCCTTTGGCTATCACCCAATTCAATTATTAATGTTTTTTCTTCCACATAAATCCATAAAGTTATTGAGTTAACTCAAATCTGTCACTTGATTACAATTTATTGGAAGATTCCCGGCTTAGATGAGATATTCCATTTGTTTTAAGGCAAAAAAAATACCAAATACACCACTAAAATTTTGGATTGATCTGATTAGGCCACTTATGTTTGTTTTTTGGCCGAACAAATCACTAATGTTTTTAAATGAATCCAATTGCTCATTCTCCATTGAATTTAATATTTTCTTCTATATTTATTTAAATGATTTCAATGAATTCCTTATCTTGCCAAAATGAAACAAAAGTTATAATATTCATAATAGGATTACACTGTTTAACTAAAATTGAGAAATCGTCGTTCTCAGCCACCACCATTATCCATAGAGGCGGCTTCAACTTTGAGTCTGCTTTCTCCATCCTTGAGACCTTGTACTATTGTTGATGTAAGATACGATGTATCCAGTGGAGGGACAGGTTAATAAGGAGTTTTCAGATAATGACTCTAGAGTCTGGGGACATCAAATGCGCCATGGTTGTTGAAAATATCAGCAAAATTCCCACTATGACAATGAAAGTAGTGTATTTGAAATATTTTAAACTAAAAATAAAAATCGTATCAAAGTTCAAAAAAATGGTGGGGTGCTTGTAATATTTTCATTGTATTTTCACGTCTAGTAGGTGAACCTGGCCATTTGGATAATGTTAGTGGCTTATTTGGCTTTTGAATAACTTCATTGGTTAATTTGGCCTAAAAACAACCTTAGTGGCAGGGGCTACCTAATTTCAAAACACCATTTGCCTTTTTTCCTTTTCTCTTTGATTCTTCCGATCCCGTTCACCGAAATCTCTACCAAGAATGCCTTCCAAAGTTCCAATTCAGCACGTCATTGAGTGGTGACATGTGCTCGCTATTTCAGGTCAGGTTTATTTGGGTTCAGGTTCACTACAGGTCGGTTCAATTTCAGTCTCAGGTAACTTCAAGTCAGGTTTCGGGTTAAATTCGAGTCAACCTTTGTGTTCCTTCGGGTTACTAATGTATAGGCCAAAATAATTGAATGGATTTATTTTTTTTCAATTTTTTATAAAAATTTAAGTAAAAAAACTTGATTTTTTGTTCGATTTAATTTAAATTAATTTTTATTTTTTTTACTATATTTAATCAAAATATTCATAAAAATCTTCTTCATTATAGTTTAGTATATATTTAGGTAATTTAACATTATTAATAATACTTGATTGTTTTTTAGACCCATATCCTTCAATTATCAGTGTACAGATCATTCAGATCCTCACTCAGACAAACAGTACGATAAATTTTTTATGCTTATGTTCTGATGAATTTTCTTTGAAATTACTACGAAATGCAAATCAAGTTCACTATTAATGACTAAACTGTAAATTTGAAAAAAAATTTGTGAAAGTGCAAAGAATTTAAAAGTTCAAGGACCCATGTTGTAATTATTAAGGGTGGCTGAAATGAAATTTTTTTAAATTTAGGTACCTTATTGAACTATACTTGAAAGTTTAGGGATGAATGCTGTAATTTTAACAATTTCCTATCAAGATCATTAAACTTACTAAATATAAAAATTACTTATTTTGAAAAAATCTAAATGTGGGACTTACTAAATATGGAAGTCTCTTCTTTAAATATGGGACTGAAAAAATATCGAAGTTCTCAAAAAATGAAACTTATCAAATATAGAAATCCTCTTTCAAAATATGAAAATTACTAAATATGAACATCTGAAAAAAAAATAGAGCTATTAAATATGAAAGTCTCATTCCCAAATATGAGACTTACTAAATATGAAAGTACCAAAAAATGGAAGCTACTAATTACAAAAGTTATTTTTCCTAAATATGGAACATACTGAATATGAAAGTCCTAAAAAATGGAAGTTTCTAAATATGAAAGCCCTAATATTTAGGACTTACTAAATATGGAAGATAATAAAAGAGGAAAGTTAAGGTTTAGGGTGAAGGTTAAAATCGAACATTGTCAGGTTTAGTCATCAGGTCATTTTGGGTTCAAGTCAGGTCAATCTTAGGTTTGGATCATTTCGGATTCAGGCCAATTCAGGTTCGAGTATTTTGGGTTCAAGTTTTCTTGGGTTTCCATTGAATCAAGTTCGGGTTCAGGTCGTTGACTTTTTTATCAAATCGAATTAGGTCGGGCTTGGGTTCGGATGGGTTAGACCAGGTCATTGGGTTAGGTCAAATTTTGTCATCCCTAACAACTAGTGACTAAAATATAAACTGGAGACTGTGGTTGCCTTAAGTACCCACTTGATGAGAGAGAGGACAAAGTCTAGGTTTTACCTAACTGTGTTCTAAAATCTATTATATATATATATAAAGCGGGATACACTTAATGAGTAAAAAGACTTTTCACTTAACAGATGCAATATGGAGCTAACTCATGGCAAATTTGACAAAAATGGCAAGAAAATTAATATTTTTTACACTTATTTGCTAAAACTACCCTTAAAGCAA
This sequence comes from Aquilaria sinensis, assembly GCA_005392925.1. Classification (NCBI taxonomy): domain Eukaryota; kingdom Viridiplantae; phylum Streptophyta; class Magnoliopsida; order Malvales; family Thymelaeaceae; genus Aquilaria; species Aquilaria sinensis. The sequence continues at coordinate 493,046 of SMDT01002914.1, read as the reverse complement.
ATCTTGCTACCATGTAAGGTAATTTCTCTTTTACTTTGGATGCATTAGGAAAACGTTTTTAATTATTTAGGGAAATATTTAAAGGTCATTTTTTTAAGTAAAGTCAACATCTTTAACATAGATAATATTTTTTAATTGATTTGTGCAAATTCTCGTAATTTTCTTTGCTTATTAAAAAGTATATCTGAATTCAATTATTTTTTTTTCTTTTTCTTGCCCAGTACTGATTGGGGATTTAAAAATGATATATTCCCATTTTTTTCATTTATTTTATGCAAATTTCTATAATTTTATTTTATTATAAAATATATCCAAATTTTATTATCATCAAAATACTGCATAAAATGAAAACAACACATATATTGACACAAAACAATGAAAACATATATCGTAAGAAGGAAAAGATTAAAATAGATTAACCTTATTAATTAATTTAACAGAATGACATTCTTGTCAAGCTTACAAACTACATATTCTTCTTCACAAAATAGAACAAGAATATATTTGACAAATTAGCATTCAAATTAATTAACTAATTTAACAGATCAAAATTTTAGCTCAATCAATATTTAATTCCAACATTAAATATATCAATTTATTTTACTAAAATTAGAAAAACATTAACACTTACCAACTAAGTTGCAACCTTTTTCTACTATATAATAAAGGGTTATTTTGTTTTCTCTCCCTCTTATTTCCTCTCATTCACATTTCTTTACCTTAAATTCGTCACTATTCTTCCTTACTGTTTTTTGCTTTAGCCGCAATAAAAAATGCCCTTCTGTCAATTTTTCGTCATGGATATGCATTTTTTTTAGTCTGATGGTTTTCTTGCTGTGCTACTTGCAGTACTCAAATTATCAACAAATTCCTCTAATGTGAAAGTTGCTATACCATGATGATGTTGCCATGTTCTAAAATGGGCTTGGGTAAGTCGATGATGGACAGTTGAAGCCAAAAGAAGTAGGGCAGTGGTGAATACCCCATCTAAGAATTCTGTATTAGATTTAGCTCATAGGATCCAACATGTCTATAAATAAGTTTGTGTCCGATAAGTCTAACATGATTTTACCCAACATATTGTGTTTTATTGAGTTTTTCATTGTGATATAAATATTTACTTGAAGTTAGTCTTAGATGCATGGTGAGTACCACCTTTTCCTTGTAATGACCATGGATGATCCAGTGAAGTGTCGAGCTGGCGCATTTGATCTTTGTTGCCTTAAAACAATTTTCTTAAAGTTTCTCTCTAAGTATGTGTAGCTAATGCTCTTATTGCAATAGTATACTTTTCCTATTAAGTTGAATGATATGTTCATAGCTTAGATTTTAATACTTTGTTTAGTTTTTTTTTATTGTAAGAGTTTTAAGAAGAGTTCTATAACCTTTGTTGTGTTTCTGATAAATTTTTTTATGCTGTTGGCACAAAACAAATATTGGTTTTGCTCATAATATTCAAAATATGCATTAGAATATATATTATTTAAAGATTTATTGTAAACCATATATATGCACTTTTCCATTTGTCTCCAAATTATGAATCGATTGCTTTTTACAGGCACGGGGTGCATTTCTCTTTTCACTATGTTATTATTGTTGTTGTTGCACCATTATCTTAATTGATTTATTTTTAAGTACTATTAGTTTATATCTCACCTAAGTTTAAGTTTGAGTTGTGTAGGAACAAGATTTAGGTGCTATTTTCATACATATATTTTCATATATGCAATACAAATTAAATGATTAATGAAAATTTTCAACTTGAGCATAAGTTAGAGCTTACCAAATTGTTTTATAAGGAGGGGCCACGCAATGATTTTAAATTAAGGGGACTGGACTCTGTTTTTGAAAATATTTAAGAAATAATCTATTTCCATTATATATATAAGAGATTTTTTTGCTTGTTTTTTATTTTTTATTTAAGTCACATAATTTTTTAAAAAATATTTTGAAGGACTTTTTTCATACGTAGCTTTAAAAAATTAAACATCAATAAAAAATGCCTTTTGTGAAAAAATGTTTTAAAAGTTATTTATGGGCTTTCAAAGTGTAAGATTTTGATTCATGTATACATGCTGAGCAAATAACCCCATACATAAAACAATCACTAATAATCACTTACTAATAATTTTTCCTAAATGCAGCCTAAGATAAACAAACAAAAGAATTGACCAAGAAATCACCCAACCAAGCTAACTAATACATGAATTATTATTTTGAAATGAGAAAAAAAAAATTTAAAATGGCCCACCATGAAAAAGCTAAAACTTAATATGTTATTTGTCATAGGATATAAAGTTGATAATTAGAAAACTTTATAAATGAATTACACATAAAAATTAGTAAAACAAAACCATCAAATAATCTAATGAAATAAAAAAAATTAAAATAATTAACTTTTTATGTTCCAATTCTTAACAAAAGAAAAAAAGGTCTCACTAGTGTCATGTATGAGCAAGATTCAATAATAGAATTGTTTCTCACCTTGTTATATTGTATGCAAATTAGAAAAGTAAAAAGAAATTGATTGGAAATCATCCAACTTAACACAATTAAAAAAAATAAACTATTAAAATGGTAACGTTAAATATATAATAAAAATTTATTTTTATCTGAAACTATATAATTACTATGGGTGAGTGGATTTTGTTAGCTAATATCCCATAGAACATCTATTTTTCTCAAATAGACTATTCCTTTTTTTTTTAATGCCTGATATGTATAAAGAATCAAGAAGCCAATTAACTAAGAATAAAGGAAAGTTTGAAGAGGATGTGTGGGGCTGGGGATGTATAAGGAAATGAGAAGTCATCTTCTTATCTTTCCAAGTAATTTAAAAATATAAATATAATTAATTTTTATCGAGATAGTAAAACTAATTATTTTATGTTGGACTTTTTTTTTTATCTTAGTCATGAAAATCAAATATATTTATAGAGAATGTCAAAAAGAGAGAGAATTTTTGAATTTAAGTGTTACTTTCATTACTTAAAATTGTTGCAAAGTACTTTATAAAAGAATTATAAGAGGCCACAAAAAAGAGAAAGTAGGTTTTATAGGCTTTGTCCTATGGGGCACATATATATTTTGCAAAACCACCATATTGCCTCCACCCCTGTGTTATATGGTTAACATGTAGAAGACTACTAGCACAATTTAATGGATCTCCAACTTGAGCAGGTAGTCAACAAGTGCCCTTTAAAAAATAAATGCAGTTAGTTATTCACCGATACATGTCAAGCAAAGCCTTTGCATATTTGTTGATCGATTTAGATTGTTCAAGTTGGGGTATTGTAGAGGACAAGTAGGCAAGTGGAGGAATGGGAAGTTCCAAATTCTAATTTTAGTTTTTTTTTATGTTTTTAATTTTCTTGTGAAAGAGTCTAATGTACTAATATTTTGTAACAAATATTGAAATGAACTATTTGTTTGATTCTAAAAAAATAATTATTTATCTAAAATAAAATGTCACAATTAGCCACCAAAATATAATAGTCACCATTAGCTACTAAAATAAACAATCACCATTGACAACTGAAATAAACGGTCACTACACGATGACAACCACTTTTTTACTTACCATTTGGCTTTTGTATTGTTTGGTCATAAAAAAGGAAAATATGTTTGACCACTAAACAACCTGTCGATATTTCATATTCATGTTATAGTGTATATCCTATTATGTTTAATGCATTTTACAAAATGATATCTTTCTTTTTAATTTATTCTTTATTTACATAGGTGAACATTTCATACGCGTAAAACTTTACATAAAGGCAACATTCTATCATTTCTATTTTATTATGGTGTCATTTCCATCACCATACCATCTTTTTCACTTTTCGCTTCTATTCATTTTATTTTGTATAATTTTTCTTTTGTATGATTTCGTTAGTACTCCACTTCTAAATTGATAAGTTTATGTCTAACTTTTTTTTTTTTTGTAGAATCCTAATCTTTTAGTTTGTATTTATAAGATTTTTCTCCAATCATCTCCATTTGGTAAGTTTTAGTTAAAAATTAAAAATTTCAATGTTTAATTATTACTCCGTTTGTCCCAAAACTTTTGCTCCATTTATTTTCGGTAATTAATCTATAATTTTTTGTTTTCAATATTTTAGTATATAAATGAAAAATTTTATATGTGACTAATAAATCAAGACATGTAGTTTCTAAATATAATTTTAAAATTTTTTCTAACAAACAATAATATGAATAGATTTAAGTTAAAATACTCAAAAAAGTTAAATGAAGCAAAAGTTTTAGTACAGAAGGATATTACCCATGCTTATATTCATTTTCTTTATTTTTAGGAAATATTGGATATTTATCAACCATTATGTTGTTTATGAAAATAGTTTTACATTTTATAGGAATATGGTTTCAAATTTGGCCTTCATTAGTTTGGTTGCATGAATGGTTGGCGAATTTAAGTGAAGATGTATTAGAAAATATTGTACATGATGCAAATACCATAATTATTATAGTCTAATGAAGTGACACATTATATTTGCCTCCATAAATGATAAAATTACCTCCATCTTTTAAATAATATTTCTATAACAGTTAAAAATATTTACTTTTCTAAAATTTAATTCAATTTAAAATTCGGTAACAATACCAGGTATATAAACTAGTTTTTTCTTGTGTTGCTTCCTTGGAAACGGGTGGCGATAGATGCAAAGATTTTAGAGATCAGGAAGGTCAAACCCGGAGATGCAATAAATGGAATTAGGTCCAAATAATTCGTGACCTGATTGAATTGGGCAAGTTTGAGAGAGCCACAGGAAGATCGGCTAGCAGGAGGGGAGAAAAGGGGGGGCTTAGATTGAAAGACCGCAACGGCGAAGCAAGAGATGCCATAGATAAAAGAGCTTTGCTTGTATGGCTTTCTTGTTTTTGGCTAGAATTCAAGCACCAGAAATCAATAGGAATCCGTCATGTCCTTTGTCAGCTTCAAACTCACTAGCAGCAGTTGCAGAGTGAAAGAGTAGTCATGCTTCAGATAGGTTATTATGGGCTTATATGGCCCAGATTTGTCAACACTAACGTATTTTGGTAGAATTAGAGCTCGTTGGGCTAGGAGAATCGCAAATATAACAAAATAGATTTAGTTGATTCAATCACCGGAACCAACCTCCCTCCCGAACACGATACCAAAACCAAATTTTATTGTATTTCGCTTCAACTAAAACCTAATCGAAATACTAAAAAGCAAAACAAAAATTTTAATTAATCTATCTTATGAATTTTTCAGTTTAAATCGAATAATGATCATCCTTACTTTTTCTCTCTTTCTCTATTTATTGTCATTTTCATGCATAAATTATGCATAATTGTCGCAAAAATGAATGAGAAAGGGATTAGTTAAGCAGCTTCACACTTTTTCATTTTTCAAAAAAAAAAAAATATACAATTTCTGACAATTAACCATCTAAAAGTTCTGATAAAATTTTTCCAACAATGTCCTATCGGAAATTTCCGATGACATAACATTTGAAAATTGTCCATCAGCTTTCCAATGTAGCCAGCCAACAGAAAAAAATTACTAAAAATTTTTCTGAAGGCCAATCGTTGGAAAAATGTTTCTAGCCTTTCCAACTCTTAGAGATTTGCGACTCCAATTTGTCTGATGATGCTGCTAGGAAGCTCATTTCCAACGAGGATTACAATGAGCGAAAGCTAATTGCGATGGCTAGTTGTCAGAAACCTCATATTTGCAACAGCTGGCCGTTGCAAATTAAAAGGTCCTTTTTAGTGATCAAGTCTTATCAGCTCTAGAAATCTGTGTGCTGACCTATCATCAGTCATCACCGGCACCGCCAGTAGCAAGTAAGCCATAAGATTGGAGTCAAACATTATTAATTATTTAATTAATTAATGCATTTCTGTTTGCTCTCCGATGTCGCCGTCCATTTTTATTTTGCTCGTTTCGTCAATTGAAAACTACCCCTGCAATTCTATATTAATATACGTATCTATCATGTCGTATTAATCTTCTTCTTTAAGTCCATTTATCATTAGATTATTGGTTACTTTTCTTATTTAGGAGTTTGAACTATAATCGGATAAATAAAAAAAAAAGCCGACAATTTGACAGTTACTCTAGATATATCTTTCTATATTTTTTTTTATAAGCTGAATAAGAGGAAAGGATTACAAACTACTAGAAATGGTAGCACTCGCTAATTCATGTGCTGCCTGAATTACTGTTTGACAACAACAATAGAAACGCTACTGAAACTTGCGACAAGATCCTTAATGTCAGTCACCAACACTTGATGCTCTACCACCATACAATCTCCATTTCTAATGTTGAGGAAGGCTTGAGCAAAATCTGTCAAAATTGTAATCTTCCTCGCCCGTTGGAAGTAGGCAAAAAACAAAGCATCATAAATGGCTTGTAACTCAGCAGCAAGGGGAGGCAAACCGATAAAACAATCTACAACTACAAAGGAGCCCCAAGCTTCTGCATGATGATTTACGCCCTAGGCTGAAGCACTTCTATTGCTATCGGGCTCCCAAGCTCCATTAGTTACAAAAATCATAGGCTTGACTCCACTTTCTCTAGATCCCCATATGTAATTGAGTTGAATTGGTGGAGTAGAGTAATTTCTTGTCAAAGATGAGCAGTTTCCATCATGGCTATTAGATTTTCTTTCTATAAAGTTAAGTGTGCAACTAGAATATTTATAGTACAATACATTCTTAATTAGCTTTAGCTCATTAGCAAAGATTAGGCCTTAAACCCTCCTAAATTTCATATTTGACATTTGCTGAGATCCAATTACAGCCTAAAGGATGTTGACTTGGTCACAATCCACGAAGCACACAAAATCTAAGTCCGTTAATCATTCTCTTAATTTGTGTCAATTTTGTTTTTTAGGGTAAAATTACACTTTGCCCATCTTATTTTAGAAATAAACACTTTTTTCCTTTTCTTTTCAATACAATTCGACAATAACTCATGAAATTTTAATTTAGACCGTACAGTATTTATCTTCAAATAATTTCAATCGGTTGCTTTTTTATAGTTAATTGACATTTTAAAAAAAATACTATTTTTCATATATATAAAGAAAAAATTAATAATTTAAAATGCTCACGAACTGTAAAAAAATATCATATATATTCAAGTTAATGAAAAATGACAACCGTAATGCTTAAATTAAAATTTCTAAAGTTGCTATTATACAATATCAAAAAGGCAAAGGCAAAGTAGATATTTTTTAAATAGGAAGTCAAAATGTTATTTTACCAAAGCCTCAGGGTAAATTATAATTAGGCATGATAATTATGCTAATTAGTTATCAGGGTATCTAACAGTTGTATGTATGAAAGCAGATTAAGACAAGCTATGAAGAGAAAGTGCTCATGCAGGGGTTGTATTTTGGACACTTATAAAAAACTAAAATAAATGAATAAAAAGTTTTACAGAATCTTAAAAGACTAGTTGGTTCTTGATGATCGAGATTTGTCTCCAGTAAATGTCACCACAACGTAGTTGAGCAAATTCTTTAAAAACGTGTTTCTCTAAGAGTTTTAAGAGTATTTAATGGGAAGTTGTGACGGACATTGGGCACTCGTTTGTTTCTCAAAATTTGGACGATGTTAAGCTACAATTCACAATTTTTCAGTTTTTCCTAATAAGTTGTGATTTTTGAGTGGTTTTGAATCCCCACCTCAGTTGGGGCAATGACCATGCTAGCAAGTTGAACAAACTTGGAAACGGGGGTGGATTTACACATGGACTCGCTTTTTTGAACAAATTTTTTATTAGAGATATATAAATTGGTAATTATATCCCTTTTAATTTATTAAGGAGCCTCTTAAATTTAATAACATCTATTTTAACAGAAAAAGCAAGTCACTTTTACGTTAAAAAAATACAAAAGTAGGCCGCTTTCTTCCCTATACCACTATTAAAAAATGGGTCTTTTCCAACTGCCCATCACAAGTTTCAACGGCTAAATTTCCAACAGTCTTCATGTTGGAGATTTTCAACAGCTTTTACGTTGGAAACTAAAATTCTCAAGTTTCCAACAGCCATATTTCCAATGGCACAACGTGTTGGAAATTTCCAATAGTCGGGCAGTTGGAAAATATATTTTTCAAAATTTCCGATAGTTAGGCCGTTGGAAATTCCTTCCCTCTTTTTTCTACAGCTTTTTGCATTTGAAATTTTGCCGTTGAAAAAAGCTTATTTTTTTAGCAGTGTACAAAACAATTATTTATTGAAAAAATCCTTTTTAACCTCTTAAGTTTCATGTTTCTTCCCACCTAGAACTTTTCCGCCACTTGCTTTGTGACCATAAATATACAAGATTAGGGGCTAATAAGGAACTTTTGCCTTTAATTTTCATAAAGGCATACACATTTGCCTAGGCCCAAATACAATCAATAATTTTCTCAATTGCAAGAAATAGGTAGACTATTCAAACTTTTCTTCTTCAAAAAAAGTTTTTTATAGTTATTTTATATATGTGAACGTTTCATTATTTAGTCTTAATATTAAGTCCTTTTGTATGTACCTCCAGGAAAATAGCACTCATGTATATATGTGGACCTCCTTGAAAAGATCATGGATCTTTCACTGCTTGGAAAGAATAAAGAGGTGGAAAATGAGCAAAGATTCGTTGGTGTTGTTTTTCTTTTTTTTGGGCCATCCCATTGGTCCCTCGAGTTGGTCCATCAACCAAAAATTGTTTTAAATTAGTCCTTAAACTTGGCAAAATGTGATAACTTTGTCCCTGAAGTGAATTGAAGTGGCATGTGATATCACATGAATGTCATCATTTTCCTTCATTTAATGGAAGACAAATCTATTGACTTCCCCAAATTACGCAAGTAGCAGATTCCTAAATTCCTAGATTTAGGGTTCAACCAAATTCACCCCTTCCCTAAATCATTGTCGACAATGTTGAATTCCTAAAAAATTGGAGATCACCGATGAACATAAATTTGGGGCTTGATATGAATGAACAACACAAATGTTCATTTGGGTTCATTACTTGAGATCGAATGTGGGGGCATTTGGCTTGAATGTTAAAGTCACAGCAAGAAGAAAAACAAAGTTCACAGGGGAGGTAATACTTTCTTGCTTTTCACTTTTGTGAACAAAGTAGTACTCTTTAAATAGAGCTATCAACTAACGGTTGGGAGCATGAAACTAGGATATTTAAGATAAATACAAATAGCAACTGAACTAATTTTCCTCCTAAAAACTAGCTAACATTATCTGGTGGAAACAAACTTAACTAGCAACTTTGACTTGGTCAACAGACCTTTGAATTTATGCAACATTCCCTCCCTTAAACTAAAAATACTGCAAGTTTCAATTTAATAGTTAGCAACCAATTCGCAAACTCCCAACAACTTTCTGAGCTTCTGAAACGCAGGAAACTTGAGAGATTTGGTAAATATGTCAGCAACCTGTTCTTCACTCCTGCAATATCTTAAATCAATTGTTCCATCTTTGCTAAGCTCTCTCAAGAAATAAAACTTCACATTAATGTGTTTGCTTATTCCATGTAACACTGGATTTTTTGAAAGTTTGATTGTTGAGTTGTTGTGACAAAAAATTGTAGTAGCTCCGGTTGTTTAAGTTACAGCACCTAAAAAATTCTTCGTAACCAAATAGCTTGACAAGCACAAGTTGTTGCAGCAACAAATTCGGCTTCTGGACTTGACAATGTGACAATTGGCTGCTTCTTGGATGACCATGAGATAGCTCCTGTCCCAAACATAAAAACATAACCAGAGGTGCTTTTCTTGTCATCTTGATCACCTGCATAATCACTGTCAGTAAACCCAAGCAAATCAGACTTTTCACCCTTCTTGTAAAGTAGCCCAAGGTCTCTAGTTCCTTGCAAGTAATGAAGGATTCTCTTGGCTGCTAACAAATGCATTTCTGTAGGATTTTCCATATATCTACTGATTAAACTCATAGAATACATTATATCTGGTCTTGTTGCAGTTAAATACATCAAACTGTAGACAATTTGCTTGTAGAGTCTGCTGTCAATTTTCTCCCCTTCATGGTCTTTATGTAGCCTCAAACCAAACTCTATTGGAGTGCTTACAGGATTACACTCTTTCATCTGAAACCTGTCCAGAATTTCTCCCACATATTTCTTTTGAGACATAAAGATCATATCACTTGATTGCTTCACTTTTATGCCAAGAAAATAATGCATCAAACCAAGATCAGACATTTCAAATTCATTCATCATAGACTTCTTGAATTCTACAAACATAGCTTCACAATTTCCAGTAAATATAATATCGTCAACATACAAGCAGACAATGAACATCTTCCCTTTATTTCCAATTTTAACAAATAATGTATGCTCATATGGACATTTCAAAAAACCATCTTTGAGGAAAATAAGCTTGAATGCGACTATACCAAGCCCTTGGGGCTTGTTTTAGTCCACAAAGTGCCTTTTTAATCCGTAAACTTTATGTTCTTTTCCAATTTTGACGTAACTAAGGGGTTGTCCTGTTCTTCTAAGTACCCATGTAAGAATGCTGATTTGACATCTAGCTGGAAAATAGGCCAGGAATTTTGTGCTGCCAATGCAACCATCAACCTGATTGTGTCATGTCTTACAACTGGAGAAAAAGCTTCAGTATAGTCAATCCCGTACTGTTGCTTGTATCCCTTGGCCACTAAGCGTGCTTTGTACTTGTCAACTTCACCATTTTCTTTAAGCTTTGTTTTGAAGACCCACTTTACACCAATGGTTTCCTATCCATTTAGAAGATAAGATAGCTCCCAAGTATCATTTCTTTCAATGGCATCAATTTCATCATCCATCACCTGTCGCCATTTTTCTTCTTTGACAGCACTTTCAAAAGTTGTAGGGTCACAGTCTGAAAATAAAGCAAAGTGTGTAATTGGATCCTTAATTCCTGTTACCTCATAATCATTCATCCAACCAGGCCTTTTTCTAACACAGCGAATAGATTGGGCTTCATTTTCATTCGCTACAGAAGTTTCTGGTGAAGTTTCAGCAGCTGCTGGAGTTGAATTCTTAGGTATACAAGTTTCTGAAATTTGTTACTGTTCATCAAAATTATCAAAAAGAACCTGGGTAGGCTACTGCCTATCCTAATCCCAAATGTTTTCTTCATAAAAAACAACATCCCTGCTGGTCACAATCTTCTTTGTTAATGGATTAAATAATTTATATGCTTTAGATGCTTCACTTACACCAAGAAAGACACATTTTTTAGCCTTGTCATCAAGTTTCTTCCTTTTCTCATCCGGAAACAGCCAAAAATTCTGAAATAGTCTACAGTTGGTTTTCTTCCACTCTAAGCCTCTTCTGGTGTCATGTTTTGGACAGAGAAGGTTGGACTTCTATTCAAAACATGAACGCTCAAATTTATTGCTTCCGGCCAAAAAGTCTTTGGAGTTCTTCCTTTTGCCAACAAGCTTTGTACAATGTTCAGAATGGTTCTGTTTTTCCTCTCTGATACACCATTTTGCTGCGGTGTATATGCAGCTATATGCTCTCTCCAAATGCCACAATCTGCACAGAAAACTTCAAATTCTTTTGAGTAATATTCACCACCACGATCTGTTCTAAGGGTCTTAATAGTTTGTCCTGCTTCAGTCTCCACATAGGCTTTGAAGTTTTTTAATGCAGTGAGAGCTTCTAATTTTTCCTGTAAAAAATAAACCCAAGTTTTTCTGGAAAAATCATCAATGAATGTAATTAAGTATCGTTTACCTCCATTAGAAGCTGGATTTAATGGTCCACAAATGTCTAAATGCACTAGCTCCAACACATTCTTTGCTCTCCATGACTTCCCTTTTGGAAATTGAGAACAATGTTGTTTGCTAACAACACATTCTTCATAGACATGGAAAGGGGTAGTGATTTGAGGGAGGCCAGTCACCATGTTTTTCTGTTGGAGGGTCTTCAGTCCACCAAAACTCAAGTGACCATATCGGAAATGCCATAACCATGAAGGATCTTTTGTTACAGCCAACAAACAGGATTGAATACTTTCAATCTTTAATGGAAACAATTTGTTTGAACTCATCTTAACAACTGCAATAGCACCTTGAATAGAATCATAAATTTCACAAGTACCATTCTTAATAGTGATAACGTATCCTTTCTCTTGTAATTGGCCAGCACTTAGTAGGTTACTTTTCAGGTTAAGAACATATAACACATTAGAGATTGTTTCCACAAAACCATTCTTGGTTCTTATCTTAATATCACCTTTTCCCATCACTTTCACAGTAGAGCAATCACCAAAACTCACAGTAGAGTGGAAGTTTTCATTTAGATAAGAAAAAGAAGACTTACTTTCACCATGTGGTTGCTATAGCCTGTGTCCACGTACCAAACATTTGACTCAAGCTCCTTTTCTTCTTGAACAGCCATCAACAAAGTTTTTGTTTCCAGCTTTTCGACAAAATTTGAGTTTTCTTCTTTTGCTTTGTCATTAGGCAACTTGGTGTAACATTCAAATTGATAGAGACCATTTATGGCATTTAAAGCACTTCACCTTAGACTTGTCAAAATCCCGTCCCCTGCCTTTGCCTTGGTCATCCTTAAAATTCCTATTGTCGTTTCTGTTTCTTCGATCTCCCCTTCCTCGACCTCGACCTTGACCTCTACCTCTTCCTCTAGAGTTGTTGGAACGGGTATCGGTAGAAGATTTTAATGCTTGCTCCTCTACTGTTAAACTTTTATTCATCTTCTGTTCATGGACTAATAAGGAGCTTTGCAATTCATCAAGAGAAAGTCCATTTATGTCTTTTGACTCCTCAATTGAGCAGACAACATAATCGAACTTTAGTGTCAGGGAACGTAAGATCTTCTCCACGATAGTAACATCATCCATCTTTTCTCCATGGCAGCGCATCTTGTTGCTTACTTCCATTGTTCTAGTATAATAGCTAGTGATAGATTCTCCATCCTTCATTGTCAGTGTCTCAAAATCTCTTCTCAGGGCTTGCAGCTGTGCAAGCTTTACTCTGGTAGAGCCTTGATATTTTTTCTTCATAGAATCCCAAATATCCTTGGAAGTTTCTTTGCAAAGAATGGTTTCTAGGATTAGACGATCAATAGCTTGAAATATATATTTTTTGCCTTCAGATCTTTCTGCCTTTTGGCTTCAAGGGCTGCTTTTTCAAGTTCTGTTAGAACTGCGCCTTCTGGTGGTTCTTGAATTCCAGATTCAATGATTGGCCAATACTCCTTTGACCGTAGAAAATTCTCCATCAGCATACTCCAATGGTCATAGTGACTATCAAAGTGTGGGATGCCTGCTTGCACAAAACTCTCAGTTGTCATCGTTTGCCGCTACAAAAGCAAAAAAGGTACTGTTGCACCAGTCTTATCTCAAGTGTCACCGTGGCTCTGATACCACTGTTAAAGTCACAGCAAGAAGAAGAACAAAGTTCGCAATGGAGGTAACGCTTTCTTACATTTCACTTTTGTGAACAAAGTAGTACTCTTTCAATAGAGCTATCAACTAATGGTTGGGAGAATGAAACTAGGATATTTAAGATAAATACAAATAGCAACTGAACTAATTTTCCTCCTAAAAACTAGCTAACATTATTTGGTGGAAACAAACTTAACTAGCAACTTTGACTTGGTCTATAGACTTTTGAATTTATGCAACATTGAACATTTGTGACTCGACTAACGGAGAAGCATGTGGAAATAAAGACAAAAGAAAGACCAAGCTAAAGCCTTCAAAGAAGAGACATGTAGAAGACAAATACTTTGATCTAAAAATATTTTTTGTTGCAACACTTGAACAAAAGCAGGTTTGCTCCACGAAAGAAACATGGAAGAGGAGGATAAGGCAATAGTGATGGAATCATGGTTGAGAAAGCATCGTCTGGCTTATATTGGGGCCACAAGACACCCTTTCATCCACTACATTTGAGGTGGCATCATTGATCTCTCCTCCTTCAAAACTTGGTTTGTCAGCTAATGATTCTTTTTTCTTTTGCTTTTCTTTTTCTTTTATATGGTTTTCATCTTGCTTAGTTTGCACAATTGAAATGAAAAAAAAAACTTTCAAGGGCTAGTTTACATACTTGTTGTGAGATATTTTGTGCCATTTGTGGCAAGTGCACATCTAAAGACCAGCAAGCAATCATATGATAGAGAGAATGATGGGGAACTCACATTCAGGGATGTTGATGCTCTAAATGAAGAGATTTCTTAGTATAAGAGCCAAGCTCCAAAGCCAAAACCAAGACTACTCTATATCATAAAAGTTATTTTCTTTACTATTCACAGTAATTTATCTATAATTATATTTTTTTCAAAATTATCATAAAAATATGAACTTTTTATATAAAAATAAAATTTTAAAAATTATTCTTTATAAATAAAATTGTTAAGAAAATTTTTTCAATACTCATTAATATGAACATATTCAAGATACACTTAGTTAAAAAAAGTTAAATGTTCAAATAGAACGAGACGGAATGAGTACTTAATTACATTGGCAAAACAAAAAATGCACAGAAACCCAGTTACACTTTCTATTGCACACAAAGCTTCATAACCTTGTGTAGAGATCAAATGAGAGAAGGTTGACGTGTTCTCGTTCTTGGTTGTGCGGTAGTAATTCGATCTAGCTCAACAAAGTTAGCTTATTAGGCAACTCGACTTCAAATAAGATTATGGGCGAGTTCATTTCCATTTGAACCAAGTTAATAAGATCCCATTAAACGTGGGTCAGGTCAAATTTGTGCGTGGATCAAGACAACTCATCTAGCAAGTTTGCGAACTTACCTTTATTTTCAGCGTATTTACAACATTATGCTACTCATCACCATCGCCAATGTTCACAAGTGCTGCATCTCGCACACTAGCCTCTCCATCAACCCACAATCCATGGAGCTATACCGTCACTCCTTCAACAAATTTGCCCTATGATCTATCCTTCACCTTACTTAGCTTGCCACCGGACCTTTTCTATCCGACCATTAGCAGCATCCTTCACCCAACCCAGTCGTGCCACCGGACCTGTTCTATCCGGCCAACCATAGTTTTGCTTGAACCCATCTATCTGGCCAATGCACACCAGGACTAATGAGGTGAAAACAAGTGCGTCGTGGGCGAAGAGGGTGGGAAGAGCACGAGAGGAACCAGAGGCAAATCATGGGGGCATCTTGCCATATCCGAAGCGGAAGCTCACCGGTAGAGCCAGAGCAACCAATAGCATACCATATTGGATGAAGAATCAACTTGCACACTTTATCCTGCCTCTTTATCTTGGCTTTAATAATCGACAATTGATTCAGGCCAAATTCGTTTCAGGCAAATCAAGGCGCATTAGCTGCCGGGGACACGAATCTGAGGCTGGCAGAAGAAGAATTGAGGATAGAGAGGTCGGATAAGTGAGAGCCGAGAACATCAAAGACAGAGTGAAATAGATGAAACTTCTTCCAATGGCAACTATTGTAATTAAAACCAATACCACTCCCTATTTAATATCCCATCTCTAACCCCCATTTGACCCAACAAATAATCTGACCCGACTTGTATTTAATGAGGTCTCATTAATTTGGTTTAAATGGAAATGAACTCGCCTTTGTCAAACATTAACACTCTTCCGTCTCCTAAAACTTTAGTGCTCCTCCGTCTCTGAACTCCAATTCATTTGGTTGGATTCTTGACCTATCACAGAGCCAAACAAAAATTAAGACACCATGGGCCCTTTTCTCCAAAAACTATCTATTTATAAAATAAAAAAAAAAGATTCTGAATGCAAAAAATAGAAAAAAAATCCTTGACTTTTTATGAGTTTTAAAAAAGCTCTCTCTAGTGACTAGATGCAGAATCAAAGGGGCTAGCAAAAGTTCATACTCTACCTAAAATTATAAAATATTTATAATTTTTTTAGAATTTAAAGATAAATACATTATAGTTCCTTCTTAAAATTGGCCAATTTCTTTTGTTAGGACTATAATTTAGAAAAATAATTGTTTTGACCCATTTTTTTATTAAAAAAAAAAGTTTGGGTCTACACCTGCTAGTGACTTTGCATAAAAAACAAATGAATAATAATAATAATAATAATAATAATTTATAATGAGAGACAAGCAATTTGAAACCTTAAAAAGCGAAATAAGAGTCAAATATTACGAGAGTTAATATATAAGTTCTCCATATTATAACAGCAAGGCGACTTGGCCAAAATGATGTTCAATGTACTTCTCGGGGATTAGGTTACAATTGAAAATAACATGACATCTGAATCAGCCAAGCCAAAAGTCAAGAGAAAACAAAAATCAAAGGCAAATTCCGCGACATCGCATCCCTCTTCCCTGCCAAAAGCCAAACGGCAAGCTAACGTCTTTTCAGCCTAACACTTGAAAACGAACTGGCAACTTTTATATTTATTTCTAGTAGGAAGTATCAATTTGTGAGTGGTTTGTTTAAACCAAACCTGCCTCTAATTATCATTTTTAATTATAGACTATATAGTTTAATACAATTCAGATGCGTCCAAAAAAGACATCACCTCCAGACGATATAGTATAATAATATCGCATTTATTGTGGTCCCCTATGATTTCCCGAGTGCAAAAGGAAAAGAAAATGCTGTTGTAATCAACATATTACGTACGGCAATTTTTTTATTGGGTTATGATTTGACGTTGGAGTAGCTTCTACTCAGCCAACTATAGTTTGGCCAAACAATTCACAGATTTGTAATTTGTTTAGGTAATAACTAGTATTCGACATTTCATTTGTAGGTCTATTAACAAAGATATAAACTTTTTATAATGGTTTCATTTATAGAGAACAACAAGTGTTTTCTTAAAAAAAAAAAGTTATGAATTGAAAACTAAGTCATGGTAAATTCAAAAGTTTCAAAAAAAAATTGAAATGTTTCAAAGTAACTCATTCAATAAATAGAAAACATAAATACGGCATAAGATCAAACTAGCGAAATTGGAATTTAAGTACAAACCAGAGCCTTGTAACTTATGAAACTTCAGGGCCTAAACACAAAAAACAAAAGTTTAGAACATTTTTTATTTTTCTTTGGTCAAAGTGGTAAAAATGTAAAATTTCAAAATTTGATGATCAATAGTCACCTTACACAAATTGAGGAACAATCTTGTAGCTTTCTATGCCAAAAGTAAAAACCAAAAAACAAAAAAAAAGACAAAAAAAAACAAAGCGATATATGTGTGTGAGTATGTGTGTGGCCAGTCACTGGACTTTTTGGATTAGTTTTCACATACTAATAAATTTGGTTGATGAACATTTTAAGATACTACAAAAACAGTCAAACTAGCATTATTTTTTCTATATGAAAAAATGAATAAAATAAATAAAAATATTCCAACAAGCTCCTTGATTAAATTCACATTTTGCTCTCAATGCCAAAATAAATACTAACATAATTTTCCATCAACGATGACACCATCCACCACTCTACCTTGCCTATTTTAGTTAAGTTAGATTAATTTAGATCTGTAAAAGTTTTTATGATATCTAAAACTATTTCCCACACTGGTTTGAAGGAAAACTCAATTTATACATCAAATAAGTTAATGTAATTAACTAAGCATTATATGTTATTGATACTATAGTCGGCCAAATGAGCTTAATATCACTATTTTACTCAGACCTGAATATGCTAAAGGGCGGGCAAAATCTAAATATAGTCCTTTAACTTTAAGGGTCATGATAAAGTGGTCCCATAACTTTTTTCCAACCTCTTAAGGTCCCCTAACTCAACTATCGTATCTTGTTTTGGTCCCTACCATCACTTCAATCGTTATTTTGGACGGAAATTGCTAACATGACACTCATATTGCCATGTGATAGCCTTTTTTATGATAAGAAGTAACTAGACGAGAATAACAATAAATTTCAGCCAAAAACTAACACAAAACATAATTTTAGGGACCTAAAAGATTTGTTAACCCAATCTTCCCCAATCTCACTGCTGTCCTTCTCAGATTTGATTATCACTCCCGATCTGCCAACTCCTCGGCCCTTTGGTTGATAGCCCAAGTTTTGCTAACTACCCTAGACCGCTATCTTTCCTTCGCCTTACACCGCGCACTTGGCCTAATGCCTCACCTCGCTTCCTGCCATGGAAGATTGCAATTCTACGGTGGCTCTCCGATTCGTTAAGTTCTTTGATCTTGTAAGACCGGTCTAGAAGTGTGATATGTCTTGGCTAGGGGGCTTCATTGGCTAATATGACGGGACAAATTCACTGTACTTGATTACCTTTCTCCGTAGATTCTCATCCAGTGGGTCGAGCAACTCGACCTAGTCATTACAATAACGACACTCCTGCCACCGCAATGCAAAGCTGTTCTTGGGAGAATACTCTGTCGTCATCAACAAAAGCCTCTACAGGTGGTTCAAGTGCTGTGCTAACATCTCCTTCGCAATCTTCCTCTTTGGCCAAATCCTGACAAAGCCCAAGCCTTCCAGCAATCCTCACCCCTTACTCTCTTTCTGGAGATGGAGACATAATGAGATGTTGGTGAAAAGACAGAAAGATGGAAAGACGGCGAGATGCATAGGTGGTGAACGATGAGAATTAGGGAAGATGATGAATTGGATTAATCAACCTTTTAGGTCTTTAAAATTATTTGTCTATGCCAATTTTAGTCAAATTTATTATTCTTCCAGTCTTGTCACTTATTACCATAAAAAAGGATGTCATGTTGTAATTTCAGTGCCACGTAGGCAATTTCTGTCAGAAATAACAACATGCAATTAAGTTAAAAAATTTTAAAAGTCACTTTAGAGTTAAATGACCACATTATGATGACCCTTAAAGTTAGGGACCAAAATTAGATTTTACCTGCTAAAAGGCCTAAACATACCACTCCAGCCCAATACGAAGCCCTAATTTTGTGGACTAAGTCACCTATCTATCAAAGACAAGTGCAAATTGCCTGACACTCAATTAGGGTATTTAAGTAATAAAAAATGATTATCCAATCCTATGATTTACAGCTTTCGAGCAATCTTCACCATTTAAGACTTCTGCTTACAGTAAAACAGGTTTCAAAAAGCTATAAAAAAGCTTCCCATGCAACCTTAATAAGGTAACTTTATTCATATTTTGTATCGCATGGCTACATTCCTTAGTACACATATTTCGTCTATGAAATGCGAGTTGACTTGAGCATCATATGACCTTCTCCGAGAACACAACCCCAAGCTCTCTAATGTTGTATTTTTTCGGGGCTTTCTGAAGCTTCAAGTCCTTCATTGTGATACCAGGACATTTTTTATCAACTAGCACTGTTTGTGGGAAACCATTAAGTTTTCTACATTAAAAGATATGATAGAAGCAACTCAATTTGGCTTAAGCTAGAACAACAACAACGTCCGTCATGCTGTAAGTTCCTCTTGATAGGAGCTTTCATAGTCCCACAACTACTTCGAAGAAGGATAGTTCTAGAGTCATCCCTTCAAAGGTAGCACAAAAAACACTCATTTAATGATGTGCACCGCAATTTAATCAGAGGCATGGCCCTTGCCTTGTTCACAGATGAACAAGTTGTTGAACTTCAGCAACTAATTGCCTAACTAGTGCATCAGGTGTTTTATAACAAGGTTTGCCAACATTTTTGCAAAAGTGAATCTAGTGGCCAATCCAAACCATCCAGGACCTCGTGGACTTTGAACCTTCATTCTGAAAGAGGTGCACATAATGGTAAGCAGGAACAACAGAGTACAACTACCTTGCCATAAGGTAGCTGTCAAAGGAATAACAAAAATTACAATTCCACTAGTAAGAACAATGCTTCTAAGGGTTCAATGTCATGCCAAAGGCCACACGAAGCCCAGAAGTCAATAGGGCTTGTGAAAGCAACCCAACCCATGGCATAATTAGAGTAGATCAAGAACAGGACTCCAACTGCTAATGGTTTTTCTTTTAAATATTACTAATTTGCAAATCTTACCTTTTAAGATGTTACAAGCACTAGGTCTTGAAAAAAAAATTTATGCCAAAATTGGATGTTTATAATAGGATGATAGACCTATGGGATTGATTCAATGATATGCAGTAGTTATGCATGTGGTAGGGGCCAATGACACTATTATGTGGCTCTCATTTAATAACACTTTTAGGGGGCTAGGAAAATTTTGCTAAAGAATGTGGCTCTTATCCCTAAAAAAAGAACATTTCACGTCTATGCAAGAACTTTTTTAGGCTTTACTCAACAGTTCCTAGGAAGCCATTAGGTACCAAATGTCACAGCCTATTTTCTGAATGCACCAATGAAGGACTCCATCAACCAGTTCAATAGGGAAGCCCTCCAAATAAATAACTTGTATATCAAGGTCAGAATACTAGAACTGACCCAAGGTCTAAAGTCAAGGAACAAGTTAGCCTAGGAAGCTAAAATGCCCAGCATGGATATGAAAGACCTATATGCTCAAATCCACTGATGTATGTTATCCTTTAAAACCTCAACTATTTTAGGGAAATGTCATGGTTAAACATGCATTCTTTTAGCTTGACAAAGGAAAATCTATTTCAAATTATAAATTTCATCAAAAGTAAGATAAATCTCATAGTGAAATGTATATTTATTTGATATAAAATAAGAGTAACAACATTTACACATTAGAGCTTAAAAGCATGGTAACCAAGTGGTTGATATTACTAAACCCGAATGCCACAAGAATGTAGCATCTCTACTATATTTACCATATGGATTATGGTCATAATACTAAAAATTGTAGGGAACTGAAAAGGTTCACAAAAAACTAGTGAAGGACGAGAAGTCAAATCAATATTTCAACCCCAAGTCAACATTACCTTATGCAAATCTAGAATGGATACACTAGAGAGATGATGAGGTGGACAAAATGGCTCTTAGGACCTTAGGAAGCCTCCAAGGGCATCATACTTAAGCTACAAGACAGTTCCACCACTCCCGGGCTCATCAACTTGATCACCTGCATGAACTTTAATTCTAGAAAAATACAAATTGCTAAAGAAATTGATAGCCTTCATGAGGCAAAGTTTAAAAAAATGATTTATTTGACAGAGCAACAGTCAATTGTTAGCTCCACACACAAAACCCTTGGTTATTACGAGATGGATTAGCAACCACAAACTTGTTGAGTGTCGAGAGATGATGGTTCCAATGCCAATGTCATCTTCTCTCATTTTTTTACGCTTTAGTAATATTGTGGTCCTCTCTAAATCCCATTATATGACCCACTTACTGGTTTGGAAAAGAATGGGTTTACATTTTATTAGCACACCAATTGCCTTTAATGTCAAAAAGAAATTTGGCCAACTGTAGGCATGTGCTCCATGATAGTTCCATAATGGATTTTTTAGTTTTAGATATTTCTTAAACTTAAAATGCCTTACTAGGTTGGCTCAAGTACAATTCTATATCTGATCTAAAATCAAGATGCTTATGCTCACCTTTGCTGTAACATTAGAAGATGCAAGAATCTTTATTGATTAAACACAAGTTTAAAAGAACCATATAGCAACTTTGAAAGAACCTTCTACAAATGACTAGGTGCTAATCCTGATACCTAAACCAAATCCTAAAGCTTACTGAGGCTCCCTTAATCATAGAACTAAAGTTGCAAAAAATTTACTCTTAAAGTAAAAACTTAACTTATATAGTCATTAAATGATTACATAGTTTTTCTTAGAATAGATCCCTCGGTGGTCTGCCATGAACTAAAATGGACTCCTATGCTCACCTAGTTAAGTAGATAACATGAAATAAAGGATTAGAATAATTAGAATTTTCAAGTAAAACGTCAGAATGCTCCTAGATGTCAAGATTACATGTCAAGTCCACCACCCAAACAAGGTAGCTAACATGTAGTAGTCCTTAAAGTCAAATCCAAATTATGAATGTGCAAGAATTGCACTGACATGAATGAGGAATGCCCAAAGAATTGATACATTTTCTTTGCATTGATCAACTGTTGGATGCCACCAATGATTTCAGGCTTCTCAACTCAAAGATGCATATAGATACCATCAAATCCGAATACACCTGAGGATAAAAAGAAGATAACATTCACCACTAAGAATGCTTTTTACTATTATATCCAAATTCATATTAAAGAATGTTAAAGGCACCTACCAATGTCTGATGAATAAAGTGTATATCAAACAACTAGGCAGAAGTATGAAAGTGTATGTAGATGATAGGATTGTTAAAGCTGAGATTTTGCCATCCATTAAGTACATGAAAGAGACCTTTTAGAGGCTTTGGTAGTACAACTTATGGCTTAGGCAAAAAATGCCTTTTTTTGGTGTCAAGGCTGAAAATTTCTAGGTTACATGGTTTTTTAAAAAAAAGGACGATTTGAATGTAGAAAATCGTAAAGCTATCATAGATAAGCCTCTTCCAACAAATAGAAAACATGTTTAAAGGCATACTGGTTGCAATTAGTTTGTTTCCCATTTTGTGGATAATTGTTTTCCTCTCTTTAAGATTCTTTATAAAGAATCTGTGTTTGAGTATACCCTTGAATGTGATTAGGCCTTCTAGCAAATAAATGTGTAGCTCATGCAATTTTCTACCTTGTGGTAGCTGAGGAAATGTGAGCCACTGATTTTGTATATGGCAGTCCCTAAGGGGCTGTTAATGTTGTAATAATTAGAGAATAAGGTAATGTATAGTGGCCTATCTATACGTAAGTAAGTATTTGTATGAGTCTGAAACTTAATAACCTAATCTTCAAAAGGAAGTTTTTTTGTATTAATTATTAAAACAAAAGTGCTTACCTCTTATTTCATGCACATCATAAATGTGGTTCACAAATATCTCCTTATCCCAACCTTCCTGTTAAAGCCTGAACACCCAGGAATAGTAGTTAAATTGTACATAGAGCTTAAAAAGCATGATACTGTTTTTGAGCCCCAAAACGCTATCAAGGCCCATGCATTAGCTAATTCCGTAGCTGGGTTATCTCAGGATAAAGCCATCATTGAAGAAATCTTGAAAAAAGGCCCTATATAAAAGTTATATATGCTTAAAAGAGCCTTTTCATAGAGATAACTAAAGTCTTTGAATAGTTCTACAGTGTCCATAAGAACTAGAAACTACCAGAATAGTGCAAGTGGAATTCCCTACAACCAAAAAATCTAGTAGAGCACGGGGAGCTGATAGCTAGCTTTAAACTAATGAACCTAGTAGTTGGTTGTGTAGAGTGACTCCCAACACAAAGGTTGATAGCTTGGTGGTGCATATAGCACTAAGGATCCCACCTTGGTTGAGGTATTCAATTTGTCAAAGAACTAATATAATAATTTAAAAATGTACATATACTACGTATCTCTATATTCAATAAATCTTAGTCCAATGCCCTTTCAAAGGGTAAAGAACCTTCGAATGTTATGGATCTACCCTACATAAACATGTTTGTGACACCAATTAGTACAACAATTAATGACTAGTGACAACCCTTTATCCAATATCTTTTCATGAGACCCATGGAAAAGAAACCCATTAAGGTAAAGTGCTGTGGATCAAAAACTGCCCACATCCTTTGTATTGGTGATGAACTTTAAAGGGATATCACACTACAAAAATCCATTCATTTTGAACAAAGGAAGAAGTTCTAGATGAAATTTATTAGGGAAGCTACGAATCATATCTCGTCCATGAGTGCCTAGCTGTAAAAAAACAAAAAATTAAGGCAAGGCTACTTCTATCCAACACTCTTCAAGGATGCCAAAGAACTTGTGCAACATTTTCATTAGTGCCAAATCCAATTTTGAGTTCAGAGACACTCGTTTCAGGTCATGATTTTAGCCGAGTAGCCTTATTTGTTTGATGTTTAGGCCTTAAATCTTATAGGCACCTTTCCTTGACCCCTGGATGGGTCAAATACTATATAATGATGGTGAATTACTTCATCAAATGGATTGAGACCGAGCTCTTAGCCACAATCATGTACTAGGTACCTTGAAATTATTTTTATATAAAATTTCATTGCCAAAATTCTATCTAACCATGATTACATCGTAGAATACCTATCACTTCATTTTGAAAAACATAATTAGTTGATAGAATATAATTACTGTTGGGCTTTTGTCACTAATAATGAGACGCAATTCTATAGCGAGGCCTTTAAGAAATTTACTCAAGATAAATGTGTTAGCACAAAGTTAATGATCAACCATCATCAATCAAGGGGATATGTAAAAGTCACCAACTGTTCTCTTAGAAAAGACATCAAAAAGTGCCTTGCATGGGTTAAAGGGAAATAACTAGATGAGCTATTACTACATAAAACACCTTCAAGGTTAAAAAATAAATAAATAAATAAATAATATATATCTTAATCTCGGTATTCAAAGAAACAAATCATCCAAAATGAAATGGAGAGAGTATTATTTTAAACTTAATGTAAAAGTTTGTTTATTATTCAATGCCATGCATTTGTTATTTTGAAAATGTCACAAAAAAAATGCTTTAAACATTTTTTTTAAATAAACTGAGGGTAGTGCAAAAAATGAAAAACAAGGAATAAAATGAGGGAAGGGGTAGACAATGTAAAATAGAAAAGAATGGAAATAATACAAAAAATGAAAAATAACTAAAGAATGATGAAAAAAAAATAAATAAATTGAACTAGAAGGAGAGTTGTGTTGGGAATGAAACCTGCTCCCAGCAACCTTCATTAAAGCTTTGAGGCACTATGCCAAACACAGAAACATACTTAAAACCACTTAAAACACACTCCCTCTGGTCCAAAACTAGTGAAATATATTTTATTTTGGGTAGTCTTAAATTTTTGCAACATTTTTATAATTAGTGAGTTTCTTTATTATATTATCTTTTAAATTATCATTTCAATATTCTCTTTTTCAATTTTCTTGTATAAAAAGGTTAAGGACAAAAATAAAATAACATATAAGTTTTTTTCACTTTCTTAATCTACATGTAAAACTAAATAATTTAATAAATATTAGACAAGTAGACTATTTAAATATGGGTGGTACAATTTGACCAGATATGAAAACTTGGATCAACCCACTTGAATCCAAACCTGACATGACCTGATTTGACTAGAAAAGTCAATGACCCAAACTTGGTTATACCCAACCCGACATGAACTCGAATCCTATTAAAGTGAAACTGAAAAAAACCTAAGACCAGAAATACCTGAACCCAAATTGGAATGAATCCAAAATAACCCGAACCTAAATAATCTAAAACCGATACTAACCTGGCCCAAACCTGAAAAGACCCGAGTCTAAATCCAACAAGACTCAGTTTTTCAATTTAGCTCGATATTTCTAGGATTTATTGAATTAACCCATAACTTTATGAGATCATTAGATTTTGCTTTATAAAATTACCAGACCTTAAATTCTTAAGAGTTGACAAATTTATCCCAAAATTTTTAATTTTACCTAGAATTTTCTAAAAACCTCCAATTCACACCCAAACTCTTCCATTTCACCTACACTGACCTTAAATGAACTCTAAGGCTGCAAATTAGGAACTAAACTAAATTAAATCTTATTTTGAACCTAAATAATGATTCTAAATTTCTAAAAAATTATAACTCGGAGTGATAACATAATTTAAATACATCTGATCCTACTAACTTTTTAAGTTCTAAAATGACTGAGTTTATAGTTTCATGAATCAAATTTACAAAGTTTTGAATTAGGTATTTTGATTAAAATAATTGTATATGAATATATTTATATCTAGTTAAATTAAATTTTTTAGATTATTTTTTATGCTTAGTAATTTTTTAGTTATAAGGTACCTAAATTTTAAAATTTTTATTTTAGTCACTCATAAAAATTGTAACATGGGTCTCTAAACTTTTCAAATATTTACATCAAAAAATTAAATTATTTAATTTAAATTTTGGCAAAATCTAAATAAAAATTTAAATTAATGCAGTTATTCCAGCTTATGCACCAATAATCTGATTAAACCTGAATATCAGCCCGAATATTATCCGAAGCCCAAATAACCCAACCTGGAGTTACCTAAGATTGAAATTTACTCAATTTGAATTAATCCCAAAACCCAAATAAGCCCAACTACCCAACTTAAACTTGAAATTCACTTAACTTGAAATCAATCTAAAGCCAAATAATCCTACTTAAATCAGAATTTAAACTAATTAAATTAAACCAAAATTTAAATAACCTGACTCAAATCTAACTCATCCCATCTAATTGTCATCACTGTATTTAAGTTAAACATGTGTCCCTGAGCATGGCATGGGCCAAGCGCATGCTATGCTAGTCTGATCCTTTTGATCGGGTCACGGTTCGAAAAATGTCAGTCAAGTGGCGATTATGAAGGTTAAGACTGTAGAAGGGTAGTGTTGTCTTTTTAACAGTACTGTCCCTTCCGATGGAACTGCTATATAAACCAGGCGAAGGCAGGATATGCTCCCAAAATAGCAGAGCTTTCCAAGAAGTAACACCTGGGAAAGGGAAAAGAACCCCAAAAGAAATCGGTAGAAAATGACTACTAAGTTCACGGCCGCCCCTCTGCCACTGCAGACGGTGGCTGCCGATGACGCCGATTTATGTCACCTCCATCCGGATATCCTTGAGACCCACATATTGACCCGGCTAGACGGTCCGACGCTCGCCTCTGTTTCTTGCGCCTCCGCCCAATTCTGCTCACTCGCTTCGAGGGACACTCTCTGGACCAGAATTTGCAACTCACGGTGGCCCTCCACCGCTTCGCCGATAATCCAGAAAATCATCTCCACGTTTCCCAACGGCTCCCGCTCTTTCTTCGCGGATTCGTACACCGACCCGGTATCTCTGACGGAGCATAGTCCGAATACCGACCGTCCGTCGGAACTGATCTCAGCCGTCGATATTCATTATAAGGGAGAATTAATTCTCAGCAAAGTGATCGAGACAGAAATTGGAAGCGCTTGGTTCAATGGCTCGCCATTCCGGGTCGACTTGCTGGATCCGAAGGAAACGGTAGGCACCCGGATAATTCACCCGGACCCGGAGGAAATGTGTAATATGAAATTGGACATGGAACTCAGCTGGATCGTGATCGACCGGATCGGGCGACGAGCGATGGATATCTCGAGCGCGAGACCGGTGTCAGTGCAGAGGCATTGGCTTAGCGGAGAGGTTCAGGTGCGGTTCGCGACGGTGCTCGCCGGGGAGAGGGGGACGGCAGCGGAGTTGGCGCAGTGCGGTGTAGTGGTCACGTGCCCGGAGTCGAGCGGGGGGGCGATGCACGTGAGGGAGGTGAGTCTGCAAGTTGAGGACACGGATGGAATGCACTTGAATGGGAGGGACAGTTTGGACATTTTGTGGAGGGCTCTTGAGGGTAGAAGAGGAAAGGGTGGAAGGAAAGGAGACGAAGGGAAGAGCAAATATGAGGAATATCTGGAGAGGAAAAGGGCGAGGAAGGAGAAGAAAATGAGGGCAGAAGGGGCATTAGATATATGTTGTGTGGCTTTTGGGGTATTGGCCTTTGCTTCTTCAGCGTTTTTTCTGTTGGGATGATAAAAGTATCATCTTTAATTTTACACAAAATTATAAGTGTTTTTTGTACTCAACATTTTTACAAGTACAACACCTATAAGAGTAATGAGAGTTTTAAATTAAAACACTGTTTATTCAAGTGACATCGGGTTGGGCCAAATAATGAACAGTGGCGGCTCAGGGCATGACGTGGCCAAACTAGAAAATGCAAAAATGTTAAAATAGGTCCCTCAGATATCGTATCTCGCTCTTCTGATCCTCAGGCTTTCCTTTTTGATAGCTGACTCCCTCAATTTGAAGGCTTTTGTCCTTTTGGTCCCAAAAGATGAAATTAACCAACATTAACAGCAGCATTCTATCACGTGTTCAAATGTAGTTCAAAAATATATATTTTTGAAAACCAAGTATATTCAATTTTTCATATATTTTGAAAATACGCACATTCGATCAATATTGGTCGAAATAATCGGGTTTATATGAAACCAAGTATTACTACTATTGGTGGTCTTGGTAATGAGAGGAAATGAAGGGAAAATTAGTACTCCATCCATTTCACAAAAACTGATCATTTTATTATTTATAATTTTATTTCTTTTAAAATTTATTATAAAAATATAAATATTTTATATGAAAATGAAACTTTAAAGATTATAGTTTCTAAATATCATTTTTTAATTTTTTTTAAATACATATTAATATGAATATGTTTAAGTGAAATTTTGATAAATAAAAAAAAATGTCAATTAATATGAAACGGAGGAAATATGTTTCTTTTGTTTGAATATGAAGAAATAAATAGAGAGGGAGGGAGGGTCATTTTCCACTTACTTTCTTCTTTTATATGTTTTATAACCCACTTTCTTCTTTTATATGTTTTATAACCCATTCCTTCATTTCTTTTTCTCTTCCCCTCCCTCCAATTCATTTATTAATTAAATCCAAACAAGCCGTTATTTCTCTTCTATATAGCTAGGCTTCATATTCTCATTGAACAGAGCCGCCCTGTTCAGGCCCGAGCTCTGACTCATTTTAATGACTGTGATAGATGTTTGCTTAAAGAAAAACATTTGGGTAGATTTGCCAACAAAAAGATTATAGTGGCCAATTTCCACTATAGCCAAAGTTAGTGTCAAAGATGCTACTTTTGCCAATAAAATTAAGAGTAAATTACAAAGTCCCCCTATGGTTTGATCTAACCTACACTTTGCCCCATCTATTTTTAGAAACCTACACTTTACCCACTTCTTCTTTTATAGTATCCGACAACAACTTCTAAAATCGTAAATTAAACTGTCTAATAACCATGTTCCAGTAATTTTAAGATTTTTGATATTTTTTTCATAACTAAACGGCCTTTAACAAATACTAATATACATTTATAGGAAGAAAAATGTACTTATAGAAAGGAAAAACTGATAATTTAAAATGTCTATTAACTATAAAAAAAATTAGAAAGACAGACATTATAGGACGATGACTATCGTATAATTTAAATTACAGCTTCAGAAGTTATTATCAGATAGTATAAAAGAGCTAGAGGCAAAGTGTAGGTTTTTAAAAATAAAAGGGGTAAACTATAGATTAGGGTGAATCTTAGGGGTAATTGTAACTTTCCCTAAAATTAATATGTTTCTGAATTGAAAAAAGATAAAAAAAAAACTATGGAAAAGAGTAATTGCTAAATATTTGGTTCCATCAATACAGTTAATTTAAATTATTTAAAAATAGTTTCATAATTAGTGAACAGTTTAAAACAGAATAAAATTCATTAATGATCCTTTAACGTTAATTATTGTCCTATGAATGTCATTTTTCAGCCTTTTATACCAATACAGTCCCTTACCTTATAAAAGCATCCTACACAAGTCCCTTTTGATATGTTCATGTTAACTCTAATGGAACTTCAATGAAAAATGTCAACTCTAGTTCCAATACTTTCTTAAGCTTTCAGTGCCCTATGTTTCTGAAACTAATTCCTCATGCAGCGTCTTCACCTTACTCCAAGTATCATCTTCAATTAAAACAAAGTAATTAAATTGCAACATAAAAAATCAAAGAAGAATAATTTATTTTGTAAGAATTTAAACCATTTATCTAAAAAATTAATGGTTTTACAATAGAAAATACAGACCTATAATTTTTTTTTCCAAACAATTTTTTTATAGCTATTGACTCATTAGGAAAAATCAGAACTTCACAATCACTCAAATGTTTTCTTAATAAATGCCCAAAATTGAGCAATAAATAAGTGCTCAATCGATGGTTATGGATGCGTAAGATCGGTAAATGTTCAAATTTTCAGATTATAAAATAAATACAGAAATTAAGGCGTATTTGGTTATTATTGAAAAAATGAGTGATAGCCTCTTTGATGAAAGATGCCTCTTTATGCATATTGCGGAAGACTTGGCTTGTTGTGAACACCTAGGAACAGATATTTAACTAATTTGAAAATACAAGTAACTAAATATATTGGTTTACAATTAATATTCGACCAAAATTTTCTTTATGGTGATAGAGGAGTTTGTGAAGCCAAAGTTGTGTTCAATAATCTCATTTTCACAATTATATTGCCCTCTATTATAGGAATTGAATTGACACTTATAGAGGGTCATCACCCTTTATAAAAGAGTTACAATTCTTCATTAAAGGTTGTGCTAGTTCACCAATAGATGTACATATCCACTCATAAAATTTTCCTTTGAAATAAGGCCATAACCACCCTTAGAAGGGATGTGTTGGTTGAGCCGGCTATAGAGTCACAACTCTTCTAAGAGTGTATCTCCTTAAATCAAAGTCATAACAACATCACAAATGTTGTTAAATTCGCCTAAAACATGACTCTTCACTAAAAGTAATATTATTTCACTAACCAAGGTAAGTTATGATGTATAATTACTTCCCTAAGGGTCATATATGTTGGGATGAATATATCATTTCATTTAAAAGTCATATCTTTTCATAATATGAATAATTATAGGATGACTATTAAACAATTATCCCATGTATCAAGATGTACATATACATGTCACATAATTGTCATATGACATCTTCTTATTGATTTCAAGGTGATGATGTGTCACACACATATGTCACATCATTCTAACCACTTAACTATCTCTAGTTAACGTTATAAGTGGCGATGTGAGTTAGTGTAATAGCATCAACATATGGTGTGTCTACTCCAATCAATAATAAAATAAGTATATCGTAGTGTATCTATGGAATTTAACAATCACTCTTGCTAAGTAAATTCCAACAACTTATACTATTTTTTCGTTAACAGAAATATTTATGCAAGGTATAAATGTTGAGAGTTACTCATATATGTGAGGAAATATGAGAATGTTTACCTTTTCGGAACCAGTAAACCACCCAAATTAGTATTAAGACATTATATATAAGGAATAAGAAGGTTAGAGTTTGAATCCTTGATCCCAGTTATATTCCTCTAGCTCTTTAACCACTAGATCAAAGTACTGAAATGTACTTTATTCTTCAAATTATACGATAAATGACATTTATAAGGGAGGGAAAAGAAGAAAAAAAAAAGATTGTTTTACAACCCGATAGAGGAAAAAATGGCAATGATAAATTTAAACAGTAGTTCATGGATTAGGATATGAAAATTTAATGTAAGCAACTAAAAGGAGAAAAGAAAATGTTCACATAATTAGGGGTAAAATATTATGTATTCAAAATAGATGGGCAAACTATGTTTTTAATCAAACTTGGAGGCATTTTCTTGATCTCTGCTTATTTGTTGATTTCAAGAAAAAAAAAAGTGCACATATTTTTCAAAAGTAATTATGGTTTAGTTTTCACACAGTTCAAAATATGTGTTTTATTTATCATTTAAATAAAGATGAATAAAAAAAATTGTTGGGCCTGGTTCCGTACGTCATTTACAAGGTTGAGCTTTGTCCTTAATTATTAAATTTGCAGATAAAAACATGTTAACGGCTTTTTGTTGAAGAGTATAATGGTTCAACTGTAGCGTCGAGGTTTTCACTTCTTCGTGGACAGATTTCTCTCACTTCGTTTTTGTTTTGGTAAGCTAAAAAAATTACAAAGTTCTAGAAATGGAGGCAACGCTAAGTCATATGCCTCCTAAACTACCTGACGACAGGCAACAATAATAGAAACATTACTTAATCTTGCAATAAGAGACTTAATCTCGATTTCGAATGCTGAGGAAAACTTGAATACAATCTGTCAAGATGGTAATCTTTCTCATCCATTGGAGACAAGCAAGCAAAAGAATATCATAGATGGCCTACAACTCAGGAGCAAGGGAATAAGACTAGTAATGAGAACTGCAGCTAGAAAGGTGCCTCAAGCTTCAGCCAAAAGATGTGAACACCCAAGCCGAGGTTTTCTTGTTGTTAGAAGACTTCCAACCTCCATCTATTATAAAAATCATAGGCTTGTCTCCACTATCTCTAGAGCCCCATGTGTAACTGAGTTGAGTTGGTAGATTAGAGCAATTCTTTGTCATAAACTTAGCTTGTTTGTGAGCAATTTCCATCATGGCTACTAGGTTACCCCTGTTAAGAACAATTGCGGCCAGATCCAAAGGTTGTCTCCTAAAAACAGTTTCATCCAAATACTTCAAAGAGTAGAAACAAAATGCCTAGCATTCACTTGGGCCAAGGTTGAAAGGGATTAAGACAAAACACCAACCATTGGTTAAAGAAGGTGACGTGGACAATGAGAAGTCTCATTGGCGTATGCCATTAAATGAATTGAGAGCTAGCACAATGGAGGAACAAGTGCAATAATGTTTCTTTTTCCTGATTACATTAAACATAAATGGGATCTATTGTTCTTCATTTTTGGGCTAGATTGTTTGCTGTAGGGAGAGTATCTTGAGCACATCTCCAAATAAAAACTTTAAACTTTTGAAGAATATCTAAAGCCTAAAGCCTTTTAAAAAAATTTTGTTCACAGCAACTAAATTACATTTAGAGGCTTGGCAAAATGTACTGATTTTTCCCAACCACATAACCCGATTTAGTATTGTATCAGCTTGAGTAACTATGGCTCTAGATTACCTTGTCATAATTAGTGCCATGTTGTCCAAGAGGAATGCTAATTATATTCTTGGCCACCTTATCGTTAAATACTCCCTTCTAATTAATGCTTCATTTTGTTGTTTACCATCATCATAGAGTAAGTCTTTGACCTAATGTAGATCATATTGAGCTGCCAAGACACTACATTCTCTAAGAATTTGAGGTTAGTGAAGGGAAGTTCAGAAGCCAATAATCTTCCCATATTTTGATATTAGCCCAATTTCTGACTGACCATCACATATTTGGAATAAAAAGATCTTTCCCATACAATAAAATTCTATAAATTAGTGAACCTACTTTGGAAGGTTTTACTATTCAGAACCTTAAAAGCCAATAAGTAATTACCATTTTCATAAATGTTCGAAATGGTCTTAGCAATGAGAGCTTGATTAAATAACTGAAGATCCTGAATGTCGAGCCTTCCAATACCTTTTGGGAGATAGACCACAAATCTATTATGAAAATGCATATTAGATTTTTTATTGGATCCACTCCACCAGAAATGGATAATGATTTAGAAAATTGGCCACAGGTGGTAGTGGGTACCTTAAACAAAGACTTTATGTATATGAGGAGGGAAAATAGTGATGAATGGATTAATGTAAGCTTTCCCATATTATTCAATAATTTCCATTTCCAATATGCCATAAGGAATTAGATTAAAGAGGTCTTAGATGTATCTTGATGAAAAGGGACTCCTAAATACTTTATCATATCCTTATTCACAGTAAATGAAAGAGATTGCTAGAATAATCTAATGGACCTAGTCAGGACATCTAACTAAAAACCCATTCAGATTTTCAAACATTAACTTCTTGCCCTTTTTCCTTTTGAAAAAATTTTCAAAGTGTCACTTACTACTTGGACAGAAGACTGAGTAGGTCAGAAGAAAATAAGGCAGTCATCAGTGAAAAAAATGTGGTTGATTGATGGACCCATCACATTGACCTGAAAACCTTCAATCTGCTTAGTCCTTCTTTGGTAATCCAGATAGCTAGAAAAAGCTTCAGGATACAAAAAATATATATAAGGGAAGAGAGAAGATCACCTCACCTTAAGCCTATTTCTAGAGAAAACCTTTCTGTATTGCAGCTATTAACTAAAGCCAAATATAAAACTGTAAAGATGCACTGTAAAAACAAATGGACCTAATGTTCTAGAAAACACATAGATCAAAGCATTTTCTTTATAAGGGACCAACTCAATGTATCGTATGCCTTTTCATATCCAATTTAACTACTGCCTTATAGGCTTTTTGCTCATCCTTTTGTTTGTCTTCTTAAGAGCATACAGTAACTTATAGTAACTCATGTGTCACAATTATACTATCTTGGATTGAATGGTTTGGTGTAAAAGCATTTTGAAATTAAGACACTAACTTTGATAAGAAAAGTTTTAATCGGTTGACCAACACCTTGGATATAATTTGTAGACTATATTGCACAAGCTGATTGCCCTAAAGTCTTGAATACATTTTGGATTCTGGATTTTTTGGGATTAAAATGATATACATCCTGTTTAGCTGCTTTAGCAAGAAGCCTTCATTCAAAAAGGATAAAATGACAATAGTAATTGAGGATTCCATGAGAGGCCAAAGCTGTTTAAACACCACAGGTTGAATACAATTAGGCCCTAGAACCTTATAATGTATTTCAGATTTTCTCCATTGTCAATGGCTCCAACAAAGTTTGTTGTTGGCTCCAACAAAGTATGTTCTAATTGTTTCAATATCTAGAATCCATTCTCCATTCTCATCTCAGAGCTTAAAAATCTTGTTGATAGCTCATATGTGTTAAGTAGCAATATGATAGAATATAGTATTTTTGTCTCTTGTTGAAAGACATTTGATCCTTGATTTTTTAGCCCACAGATTCTTTTCATCCATTAGTAGATTCTGGAGTTCATTCCATTTTTGTTGAATTTTGAAGCTTAGTAAGCTTGGGCTCTCCACCAATTACAGGTCAAGGAGTTATTTTTCAGTTGATTTGATTTTTTGTTGTCGATTTCCTATTGCTAATTTATTCCACTGTCTTAATCTGTGTAAGGCCAAATCACTTTTCTTTCTAAATTGGAAAATTCTTGAACTTAGAACATAAGACTAGCAAACCTGTTGAAGAATTTCAGCTTATTGATGATGACATAGCCAAAATGATTCAAATCATAAGGGCTGATGAAAGAATTTTAATTCAGGGCAACTATTCAAGATAATTGGGGCATGATCTGAAGTTTGAATTAACAAATTGAGAAGGACAACATTTGGGAAGATTTCAAGCCATTCTGTATTATAGTAAGCCTTATCTAGGGTTTCAAATATGGCTACTTCACCTATTTGCCTATTGGTCCAAGTATATTATGATCCCTTTCATGGAATTAGAAGAAAATGAAGTTATTAGAAAAGGTTATGAAGAGTGTTCGCAGCAAGAATTCAGTGGGCATTCTTTCCTATTTTTTCAGCAGTAGTGAGTATTTGATTATAGTCCCCAACAATGACCAAATGCAACTCAAAGTGAGAGAGAATATTTGCAATCTTTGTCCAATTTACAACATGGAGAAGAGTGATTGGATTGCCATAAATAAGACCTAATATCCATTGTTTCTTTTTCTCATCCTAAATTTTGAGCAGAGCAAAATATTTCCAACATTCTAAAATGTCTCATAAAATATTATCCTTCCAACCTACCCATAATCCTCCATAACTTCCTCTAGCATTAACAAAAGCTATACTGCTGTAACCTTGCAATTGTAGCTTAACTGTAACCTTTACTCTTGGGACTCGCGTTTCCATAAAAAAAAATCAAGTCTAGATGATGCTTTCGAAGCAAGCCTCTTAACTGATGAATTGCCACCTAGCTGACCAAGTCCACGATAGTATAAGCTTAAAGTTTTCATGGCCCCTATGGTAGTCGGATAAGGTCAACAACCCAAAACCCTTGCAAAATTGAAGTTGATACAATATCAGAAGAATGTTGATCTTGAAAATTTGCTTGGCATGGATTGCCCTCCATCATCAACTAGTTTGTTTTCTTATCATCACATAGTCCTTTTGGCTCGAACAGTCCAGTGTATAAACCTTGTGCTTTATTTTTAAAGAACTTTCCATCATACAACTAAGATTATCCCCCACCCTGATTGTTGGAAGGAACTCTATTTCTTGTTGATCTTTCTCATGTCTCACTCTGCTTTTTTTTTTTTTTATTACATAGAAACATTGTTCCAAGTATAAAAAGTTAAAGAGATGATATAGTATAGGAGAGTTAGAGAAATGCTATAATCTAGTACTGAGAAGTGCATTTATTTTTTGGCTCGGAAAGACACTTGAACCATCATTTTAATTTGCACTATGTGGAAAAGTGGGTGCAAGAGTCAAACTTATAAACTTGCCTCATTTCGAGTGTCTATTTTGCCATTCTGTTATGGGAGGTGGGACCTCCTGTCTAACTTATCAATTTATTAATATATATATATATATTGCAAGTATATTATTGTATTAAAGATTATCTATGAAAGTTAGGGGAAAAATTTACCTGCTTCTTGGAACCTAGGCAACGTCAAGCTGCAATATGGCAATGTTGGTGCACAATGTACATGGTGGGCTGTGCCTAGTTAGGGCTGTAGGTATCCTAGCTCTTAGTCGTTAGGCCAAGTGTAGATAAAATTACATAGTTTAAAAAGTCTAAAAGATAATTTTAAAATATTTTTATATTTTTATTATTCTTTTTAACTTATTCAATCTAAAAAAACTAAAAATTAATACAAATATTTACTTTCACAACAAATATTGTGAAGTTAATTTTTAAAATTCTTAAAATGTAATATTCAAAGAATTGATATTTGAGCAAATAATCACTTTTCATAAGAATAATATACAATAATATATTAAATTTAACGTAAAATGAACTGTCTGTATATTTGATACTTCTAAATCATCTTAACCGGACCTTTCAAAATCATTCACAAAAAGATCTCTCTTGCTATAAGATATGATAGCTTCTTTATAGTCTAGCATTCTTGTCATCTTAATGCAGTGGAACGTGTAATCAACCTACCGTCCCATTTAATTACTCCTATGTCCCAAAATTTTTGCTATATTTATTTTAGGCAATTAATCTAGAATTTTTTTTTTAATATTTTAATATATAAATGAAAAATCTTTATCTATGAATGATAAATTAAGATATGTAGTTTATATATATATATATATATATATATATATATATATATATATATATATATATATATATATATATATATTCTAACAAACAATAATATAAATAAATTCAAATTAAAATACTAAAAAAAAGTCAAATGGAGTAAAAATATTGGGATGGAGGAAATAAATTTGTTCTTGTACTCCAGGCTCCTGTTACCCAACTGTTCCAAATTTCTCAATCTTTTCAACTTTTCATAAAAA
The DNA here is from genome assembly GCA_005392925.1 of Aquilaria sinensis. Lineage (NCBI taxonomy): Eukaryota > Viridiplantae > Streptophyta > Magnoliopsida > Malvales > Thymelaeaceae > Aquilaria > Aquilaria sinensis. The sequence continues at coordinate 456,090 of SMDT01002914.1, read as the reverse complement.
AGGACGTAAAATTTTAAAAACATGCATAAATAACGAACATGCAAGAGTAACTTCAAAGCAAAGTAGATACAAGCTAACTATTGTTAAACCAAAATAGACGTCCAACACATGGACTAGAAAAGCAGAGAGGAATGGAGATAAATGATGCTATTTCATGACGAAGAAGGCCCTTGAATGAGCCAGAGCCTTTAGTATTAATGCTTTGAATAACCTGTACTTCAAGGGAATCTTGGACCATGAATCCTAATGGCTATCATTCGATCTTCCTAGGTCCCTTTGTCTATGGGGGATCAAAATGATAATTACTTCTTGGGATGTCATTATTATGGTAAAGTCTAGTTTTCCCTTTTGTCCTTTTGTAACACTACTCTATTCACATGAACAACATGTGAGTGGTGATGACGATACTCCATCTGTTACACACTCTATTAACAAGAAATATGTTGTTTTTACTTTTACCCTTAATTTTTTACATATAAATTAAAAAAATTGAAAAATGTGAATATTGAAATGATAGTATCAGAGGTAGTATGGTAAAAGAATTACTAAATATAGAAATATCACCAAAATTTGAAACTGCTCAAAATATAATATGTTGCAACGATTTTAAGATGGAGAGAGTAATATTTTTCTAAGGCTGACCATGTGATAATGGGCCAACCTGATTTGAGCTACTTGCTTTGCCATGTGACATAGAGTTTGTTTGACTCGAGCTACTTACCTAGCCATGTGATGAAGCAGGTGAAGGGCTTGCTTTGTTGAAGTTGCTTTTTTGATGGTTTTGGTCTAACTGTTTTTAAGCATATTTTAGGACCTTTTGTTTCTTCTCAAAACTTGGAATAAGTTGGGCTTTAGGTCTACTTCTTTGCATCCAACTTTGTCAACATTTTTGTCTACATAGTCTTCCTCCTCATACTCAACTTTTGCTTCTGCGAGATAGTCCATATTTCAGGGCCTAAGAGTGTCTGTGATAATGCTATTTATAAAGCAATTTTTGTGCCATGTTTTGAGAACCATACTCTCTCTAAACAAGGATTATAATAATATAGCCAATCCGCTTTTTCAGTCTCATAATGCCATTGAAGAATTCATAGTTATAAAATAGAATTTTGCATCATAGACTACTTGGTTTTTCTTACACAATTGATATTGGAAATTGTAAAATTTATCAAACGTATCTAACCTTTTCTAAAAAGGAATCCATGAACAATCTAATTACATAGAACTAGTGGTAAAACCAATTTGTAAATTATGGTTCCTTTGTTCTAAAATAGATCATCGAGGAATGCATACAAATCCTTGTTCTAGATGTGAAAAATTTTGTTCAAGGCTTCCGTCCAATCCCAATAGTTATATGGTAGGTTATGAAAATTATGGGTTTCAACCATAGCTTCTTGTTGGCAAAAAAAAAAAAATCTAGTTGTTGGCGCCAATTTTAAAACATGAAAATTAGTTTCTTATAACTAATTTATCATACTACTTGTTCCATCAGTCACATTAAAATTGTAATACAATTCTTAACTTTTTAAGACAATATAATTTTTATAATTTTCCATTTAGTCCTTACTGTTTTTTAAAAGTTGCCAAGTAGTCCTAACGTGAAAAGTCACTCAACTTAAGTCACTCAATAGTCAGTCACAAACGATTTTGCTCCAAAAGAACGATAATTTTGTACTTATCTAATTCTCTTCTCTTCTCTTTTTTTTTTTTGTTCCCTTATAGAGTTGTACTCTATTTTTAACTGTTTACATTTTCCAATTGGATGCTTATTAGATGTTTGCAAACGGAATGACAATTTTATCACAAATGGTTACTTTAAGAACAGATTTATTTTGTTAGTATAGGAACAATTTTTCAATACAAAATACGGCTAAGAGAAAATCTGTGCTATTTACCTAAAATTAATGGATTATGCGAAGAATCTTTTCAAAATTGAATGGGCCATTGCCCCTACTCCTTGGAATAGCACTGCCCCTATGCCAAACCTTTTTTTTTTTTTTGTATTTGTCCTGCTTTTATCCATTTCTTCTCATTTCTTCCATCTTAATGATACCGCACCGGCCAAAGGGCCCAAATTCCAACTCAAAAGGCCCAGACAGATAAAGCATGGCCCAAAAGACTCATAATGTTAACCTCATAATCAAATGGATTCTTTGTCATACAAAGATACGCTTAAACCTATACAAAGGAGTGGAAAATACATGAAAAAGGTCCCTCATCTATGGGACTAACAACTCCGAGGTCCCCTAATCTTTATCTTTGGCCCCCTAATCTTTGTCCTTGCTCCCATGTCCACAGGTCCCTCGGGCTCACTCGATGCCATACCCTATGTGGTTATTACTTAGTCCTCTGTTCCGTGCTGTTTTGTTAGGCACATTTGTGATCAGCATGGCAATTAAAATGTGGTAAAAACCATACAACTCAGCATATAAACAGGAACCAATGGGCGGCACTAAACTAAATTACGCTATAGACCTACCAATGGTTATTGGCAACAAGTAGTATCCAGATCCCTATTTCAAGTTACAGTAAAGTTGAGCCATAAATCATGTATGAAAATGGTTCCCAGAAGCTATAGGAGTAGTTTCCAGAGGTCCAGTTAAAATCATAACAGATGAAATAATGGATTCGTTCGTGTGAACAGGAGACTTCAGTAGCTAACTACAAGGTTGGGCTTCATGCCCCTCTGCAGGAACATTTCGACCTCTTGTTCCTTCTTGCTTTCACCTCCAGTGGTCATACATATTCTACCAAGCAAAACCTGTCATAAATTAGAATGCATTCGACTGCAGCAAGGTTCAGGTATCATAATTATCATTTCTACAGGTCATCCAGGTTTCAAGGGTCCCGAACAGTTTCCTGCATTGTAGCATTTTGCTCAGGAGGTCCTCTTGCTATGGGCATCCCCTCATTACGAGTTTTCGGCTTTGCATAGTCCACAAAGATTACACGTCCATTCAAAGGCTGCCAAAGATCATCTGTTATCATCGGAAATAGAAATCAATCAACTAAGCTCTAATCCAACTAGTTGGGGCCAGCTACATGAATCCTGCGCCTCTAATCAGCTTAGTTGGTACCAAGCTTGTTTAATAGTCCTAGCAAGGCGAGATCCTTTTGTACTAAATAATCCCAAGTAAGTTTAGGTCTCCCTTTACAATTGTTAACCTTATCCACATCTATCATTGAAACATCTATTGGTCCCCTTTGAATGTGACCAAACCATCATCAGAAACAGAGGTGAACAAAAAATCCAAGGGGAATCTAACTTTAAATTTTACCTTTCCATTCAGCTCTGTTATGGCTTTCTCAGCTTCATCTTCAGATGCAAATGTAACAAATCCAAAACCTTTTGGTCTGTCCGAGACTCTATCCGTCACAATTTTAGCTGGAATAAACAGAAATATTGGAAAATCTCTGTCAGATATAATATAACAAGTTCTGAAAAACTGAAAATGGCTTGGTATCATCAACTCATTGCACAATGAAGGATATGCACTTAATTACCTTCAATGACTTGACCATACCGAGAAAATGCTTCAGCTAAGTTCTTCTCGGTTGTGTAAAATGACAGTCCTGCAACATGGAATCTAAGACTTGCTAGGAATTTACAGCAAAAGCGAGCAGGACACAAACACTTGCATTCATGTTAAATGAAGAAATTTATGCAACACAGGAACTAGGAAGCATTCAAAATCATATGGTAATGCAACATATCGATGAAAGACAAAGATACAGAAGGAAGCCATACATGAGGCTCTACTAACTAATCAGACTCTAGAACAGTTCCTTATCCTCTTCTCTTGAAATGAAACTGTAGTCTAATCTTATGTTGCTTACATCTGCTAATAGAACTGAAGGGCTCATAGTCATACCAGAAAGCCAGAAGATCAAAAGAACCAAAAGAAGGGAGAAATAGATTCAAACCCAAGATTGTAAAGCATGGTTTAAGACGAATGCATTTGATATCACCCAACTGGAAAAGTTGAGTTCTTAATATTCTCTCAGAAAGAAATCAACCTTGATGGTGCTGGAATCGGGAAAATATTTTCCTCTACAATGGGACCTTCAAGAGCAGATATCCGTAAGACCCAATTAAACAAAGGAATAACATCTCCATCATTTTAACAAGAACCACTGTTTTCATACATCAAACAAAAAGATGCCCACCAATCAATAGTAATTTCTTCACTTGAAATAATAGAGAAAATTTCCAAACTGATTCAAGTCACAGCTAGAGATAGACAGAGAGGATTAGGATGGTTACCTCCAACGAAGAGCTTGTAAGCGATGCATCTGTGAGATATCCAGAAAGGCGGAGGTAAAAGTGGTGACTGGGAAGCGTTCGATCGGAGCCGGACGAGCCTCCCAAGAGCCGCCATAAATTGTCCTCTAGTACAGAGACAGAAGCGAAACGAGAGGAGACGGAAAAGGGTTTTTGCCTTGCCGGCGCTTGGATGCCAGAGCTGGCGGGGGTGAAGCTACCACTAGCAGGGCCTGGCCTTACTGGGAATCATAGGATGTTATATGGCTGTGATTGGGCGAGTATAGTTTATTTTCAGCAATGTCAAAAAATACCCCACCAGGTCATATTCTTCTTGAATATAGTTACCTAAATCCGAATCCAACTTTACCCTTAAAGTCATAAAGAAGGTATAAGTTTAATTTATTCTACTTAACTCCATCTGCATCTCTTTTAAATTAATGTATTTATATTTAAAATATAATTTTATTTTAAAAGTAAAATTATAATTCAACATAAATTATCTTATATTACTCTAGTTTATGATTTTTTAAATATTAATTAATTGTGAATATGCACAGTTTTTTTGAAAATATATGTAAATATATAAAAAAGAATGCCTAAACAAGTCAAACATATACTTTAAAATGGGTATGTAGGTAGTACCCACCTACCCGCGGGGCGAATACTACCCGAATCTGATTACTGGAGGGAAGAGTTTGGGATTGATTATACCTAGCCCAAACTTTACCCGTTGACATCTCTGCTTATTTTAAAATTATCTCCATGAGTAATCAGGTTCAAGTAGTATTTGTTTGGTGGGTAGGCAGGTATTACCCATCAACCTATTCTAAAACATAGTTTGATTTTTTAAAACTTCTTTTTTAGATATTTACATATATTTTCCAACAAAAATGTATATTTACAATTAATTAATACCTAAAAAATCATAAATTAAATGGAAAAATTGGTAAATTTTCCACTAAACTATATAGCCAGAGTAATTTTGCCATTAGACTTTTTTTTTACGTGCAAATTTGCTATTAAGGTTTTCGTTGCAGCAAATTTCACCTCTGGCCGTTAAATGATAATAATATTCTGTTTGTTCAGATAATATTTTGTGACAAAACTCTTAAATTAGCCCCTGAAAGTTTTCTTCTTAACCCTTAGTTACCCAAATACTTTACAACACCTAAATGGGTGATCAAAACCATGTGTTTAGCCACACACCCTCATTATCGAGCTTTCTTTTTTTCACATTCTTATTTTCACATTTCTCATTGTCATAGTTGTCTTCCTCCGCAACAGTTGTCTTCAATCCATTATTCAAGAACTGCAATGCCTCTAGATTTAATCTCACCTACATTAATCGAACTTTGTTTAATTAGGATTGACTCTAAGGAGCATTTTTGGGAGCGCGTTGCCGAGATGTATGAAAAAGTGTAGGTAATGCTGATGGAGAAAAGGGTGTAGGGTGGTGAAGGGTACAAGAGTTTGTTGGAGTGAAGGCAATGGTGAAAATGATAGATTCAGAAGCTTAAGAGCCATGGTGTTAGGTGAAAGAAACTTGAAATTGAAAGTTACATTTTTCTCATTTGTCACGTTAATCAATTTTAACAGCTGGTGAAAAATTTGCTCTCGACACAAAATAGTAATAGTAAATTTGTACCTTTCAAAGATTAATAGCAAATTTGCCCATAAAAAAATTTAGCCATAAAATTACTCTGGCACTATAGTTTAGTGGTAAATTTGCCTCTTTTGCAAATTCACATATATGTGCGCATTTACTTATTTATTGTTATACCTTATGTCATAGAAATCATATAAACAAAAATTCCTAGTTAATATTTCAAATTTTAATTTTCTCTCATTTTAATTTAATTTTAATATATTCAGAATGTCAATTTAAACATTGAAACAATTTAACTTATACATATAATTAGATATATTAGTAATAGTTTTTTCAATTTTATTTGTACACATTTTACATGATCTATGTAAATCTCTCATTTTTTTTATACATCAGGTTTATACACATCTATCATCTGATTTGTATTTATCTTTGACTTTCATGTGTATCGCTTTTAACACATTCATACATGTTTTTAGAATGATGGGTTAAACTCATACATATAATTGAATGTGTTAGAAATAGTTTTGTGATCTCATGTGAATTTATGTATCACACAATTTGTTCATATTCCTCATATTTTTTTTACATCAAGTTTATACATATCATTGTAGGGCTAATACAAATCAAATTTTTATTTTATTTTTTTGAAAATTTAATTTTCATTTCATTTATGAATATATAAATTTATACATAAATTGTATGAAAATAAAAACAGCATGTTCAAATAAATGTAAATTTGTATATATCCCTCATTGTGTGTGAGTGATTGAGTGAGTGAGTGTGTCTATGTTTTATAGTTTCTGTCACATTCTTTGTATATTACATTTATATATATTTGTTATCCGATTTGAACATATTTTTTAATTTTTTTAATAAGTAAGTTTTGACGCATCTACACATATTTTATATTATGAAGGCTAGTATTAGAATATAAATATATATAAACATAAGCGGTATGATGCATGTTAGATTCAAAATTGATATGTATGAGTTGTTATTGTTATTATTATTATTATTATTATTATTCATAGTAGTAGTAGTAGTAGTAGTAGTAGTAGTAGCAGTAGTAGTATAATATCTAAAGTTGTAAAATGTTGCAAAGTTGTAAAATTATATTAAAAAGATTTAAGAAAATATGAAAAAATTATAACCATTTAAATTAACTTTAAAAATTGATGTCTTACAATGTTTTCACTTACTAATGCTCTAATATCATAAAAAAAGTGTGATACTATATACATACAACATCAAAACTAAAACTTCTATAATAGATCGTAATGAAAACATAAGTCAATTATCTTATATATCCATGTGGAAACATCATGACCAATAATAGTATCTATATTATCATCTTTACCATTAATATGTCCATATTCTTCTCTAGTTATTACATCATTTAGATAGTTGAATTTACTAGAAATGCCACGATGCAAGAGAGTAGACAAGTAAGATAAGGAACCAAAAAAAAAAAAAGAAAAATAGAACGAGAGGCGATCTATGCCTTTTTTTCCCCTTTAAATTTTCTTTTTCTTTCTTAACTCTAGATTGGTTTGGTTTGGTTTGGTTGTATTAAAACTGAGTTGGCTAATGAACTTACATATATCGGTTTGCTATCATTTTTTAGCCAAATTTCAGTAAAATTTTAACCCAACAACTTAGATACATAGAGTTTTTCACATTTTTACAACTACAGTTAAGTCTTTGCTCATTTTTATTAATATGCAAGTTTCTATTAAGACATAACACGTTTTTACTTCCCAAAAAAATAAATTTCTAAGACTTGAATTTAGATTTTAACAACCATATGAACACGACGCATTTGGTGATGTTGAAGGCCCACTTGGATTCAGCATGGCGATGACCACAACTATGTCATAATAGGCACAATCACGAGGCAACAAATCCTCATCAATTTTGTGGAGCCATGGGCATTGTTAGCATTCACAACATACTTGGCACAAACAGGTTATGGTCATGACAATGGGGATGGTGAGGGTTAAGGTAATGAGAATGGTGAGAGCGGAATGGCGAGAAAGATAAGCGATGATGAAAAAGTAATCGGGAGCGGGAAGTTGGTCAAATTGTGGTTGCGGTAAGGGATTAGGAAGTTGGATGGTTTATGGTTACAATTGCAGAAGTAGAGTGCAAGAGATATGTTGATTGGCCATGAATATTGAAGACACAAATAAACGATAATGAGCATGGATTTGGTGGCTGCATGACGAAAATCACGACTATGTTGATGCAGGCATTAAAATGGTAGGGTGACTCATCATTAGCCTTGCTGGATCTTCTACGTCGTCCTTGGCATTCACAATATGCTCGACAGAAATAGGTTAAGGTCAAGATGATGAAGATAATGATGGTGAGGGTGAGGGTAGGACGATAAGAAAGATAAGCAACAATAAAGGAGTAATCAAGTACAACAGGTTGGGTGGCTTATGGTTGTGGTAGGGGGAAGTGGGTTGTAATTTTAGAATGATGCAAGGTTTACAGTTACAAAAAGAGAACAAAAAAAGGGTGGTGATTGGCCACGGTGGAACTAAGCGATAATAATAAAAATGGATAGTTTGTTTGGTTGAGCTTTAGACTTGCACAGGGTGCATAAAATGCATTTATATGTAGGGTTACAATTCCTATTTCTTAAGGCAGTTTAGAAATTTAGGTTGCATAAGGCTAATACAATCCCAAAGGCTCACTAGTCTTTTGCTTTTTGGCCTGTTTTTGTCCCTTTACTCTTTTGTTCTTCCATTTATGTCCCCAATCTCTTTAAATTAATTAATAGAAATAATATTTTAGATGAGAAATTGCTTCATTAATAACTAAGCTAATTCAAGCTCCATAACAAAGGCATGGTTTGAATACATTGTAATGTTTCCCAATAGTGGCATGACATTTTTCTAATAATGATAATATTTGAGAATTTTGTGATTTACATTAAAGTTTTTTATATTTATTAGTGATAGAAATCAAACTGTTAAAGTTAAAAGTTAAAAGTTAAAAGTTATCCTTATATATTTTTCTCAAAACTCTAATACTAATGTCAAATGGCCGAATAATGTGGTTTTTTAATTCAAGAACATTAGTCATTATGTAATAGTTTGAGCACTTAAACCCTACTTAACTCATGCTTGACTTCCCATAAATTCACTTGCAACTCAGTACTGAAAAAAAAATCATTTCCTTTCACAATTTTTTCGTTATAATATTTTAATGATTTACACGTCATATTATCATGATTCAATTTACTGATATTTGTACTTTCTTACATATACTAACAATTTTTTTTCGTAATTTTCTTATTCTTAACTCCATTCTTATACACAATTTCTCCTTTTTAAATTTGTCACCCATGTACAGTTTATGTTCATTTGCAACACTATCGGACACAAAATTGTAATCAAATCACACATTTTTTTCCTGCCTTTTTCTTTCTTATGTTATTCATTTTTTAAGCTTAAAAAATGTTTGCATGTTTTTTTTTCAATTGTATAATTTAAATTTTATACTTTATTCATTTTATTTTCTTTCTTTGTCACTTGGCATTAAGTTCTTTTGTTAATTATTTCTTATTTTCGTTTTATGTTTACATATGGGTCACTTGCTTAACTACCAAGACAACAAGGTATGTGGCTTTTACTAATTGTTGGTTGGGTAAATAGCTCCTGGGATCCTTAACCTTTACTTTTCATTGCAAATTCATCCCTAACCTACCAAAAGTTGCATATCCATCCCAAAGCTTTGCCTGGTGTTAAAAATTCGTCCCTTGACTACGTTGATCATTGGATGTTTGCAACTTCAGTCCTTTATGTAGCCACCTTCCTCCCTAAAAACCCTAAACTTCCTCCTAAGCCCGTGCTACCTCTGAATATACCCAACTTTATACATTTTTTTAGGTATTATCATGATAGTAGTATTAAATGTATTAAGAATTTTATACCAAAATTTTATAACATTTTATGTTTTAAAATAATGCATATAACATTTTTTTATCGTATTTCTCAAGATCCATGTAAAGAAAAATTTGAATGATAAATCTAATTAACTTGTAATGTTATCTTGAAAAACTCAGTTTATGAAAATTGATGCTATATGTTTTAGATCATTTTTTTATTTGAGTTCACAAATAAATTTTTAGTAGATAAAATAAATTCTTACTTTAAAAAAATATTTTAAGTAGTTGTTCAATAGTTTAAATTTTAAAACAAATTATAAAACTCCTACTTCGATGTATTAGAATGAGCATTTTTTTTGCTCTACGAACAATCATACTTGCACATTATAAGGTATATTATATTTTACCCGCTCTACTTGTACTCTACGGTTGAATTGAACTGATTAACAACCAGGGATGTTTCATTTAAGAAGTGTAAAAAATATTTTACGAGTAAATGTTTTATGTTTGCTAATGAGAAAAAAAAAATTAAACGAGAACATTTCATCTTAGGACCCTGGTATCATTCATTTTTTAAAAGGAAATTACTAGTTAGCATAACTGTATAGAAATTCTTTTAATAGTCTTAAAATTAGTATTTTGTTAGTTTTAACTAGTAAATTAAATTACTTTTAAAAACATGTATAAATGAAAAATGGGTCAGAATTAGGTCTAAAGGGTTAAGATCTGAGTTTGGCCTCAGTTCTCCCTTAGTCAACAATGACAACCAAGCAGCAGCCTGGGCTTTTTCTGAGGCGACTGAGGCAACTTTGGGGACGAGCAAATGGTGGCCGGTGAGTCAGTGATGTTGACAATGGCATATTGCAATGGCCGAAGAGGCAGGCATAGTGTAATTCTCCTTATCCTTCCTTGATGTGGCATCACCAATGCTTAGTGACACTTGGAAACAAAAGCGTGGGCTACGATGGAGTAGTGTCGGCAAATAGGGATGGCCAACAGCAGTCAAGGTGTTAAATATCATTACCACTAGATATACCGCACCTCGAATTTTTAAGGTATATTGCATAGTATATCGCACCACATATTGTTATCATTTAAAAAAAAAATGTTAGAATATTATTTTAAAATGACATAATTTGTTCAATAATTTTTTTTACACATTTTATATATATTCTAATTTTTCTCATCATAATTTATCAAATATAAATAAATTATGTATGATAGAAGATATTTTTTAATACAAAAAAAATATAACAAGGTTATATATAAAGCAAAATAAATAATACTAAAAAAACTAATTTATTGATATAAGAGAAAAAAATAATACTTTAATAATAACAATAACAATACATTTTTTAACACCACATTGAGTTTCTAGGTGGCTCAAAGTATGACGCTTCTTTCCTAGTTTGTTATTCAAAAGTAACATATTCATCTCACGTCATGAAAGTTTAATTTTGAGTCAAGAAATTCTACAAATGTGAGTAATATTCAAGTGGGGTAGCATGTACCAGAAATCCAACTGGGAAATATTGTTCAACACCATGTTGTGGCTGAAAAATATGATAATTGTTACTGAATAGATTATTGAAAAAGATTAGAACCAATGATGATGAACCTTTAAGTTGCTACCATCTATTAAATTTTTATATTAACTAAAAAAAATAAAAGTAAATATTTATTTTATGATATGTGTATTATTTATATTTTAATGTTTTGCATATTTATGATATTTTGATGCAAAATGAAAAAAAAAAATTACAGCAAAAAATAAAATACTGCGGTATGTATCACGAGGCAGTAAAAAATAAAATATTACGGCATGTACCACGAAGTATTTATGTTATACCTTGGTTTTTTGACAAAATGTATAAAAAAATTGAGCGGTGTGCAAAATATCGCAAAATACTATGGTATACCGTAGTATACCATGCGGTAAAATGACAAAATATGAAAACATTTGTACCCCGTATTGTGCACTACCATTTGGCTGAGCTTCCGTGCCCCTCCTTTTATATGATGCCCTAGAGGGATCTTTCTTTGGTAGAAATAGTGCCCTTCGGATATTTTCCAGCAGACGCCTTCTAGTATGACGTAGTATCATCTTGACATGTTGACAGCTGTATGTCTCTGTGACACATGACAGGTCCACTAGTTGTTTTAGAGTCAAAGTGATGCCTATTTAATGCTGATCAAAAGAAGTGACCAGACATGACTCTTCCGATGGCTATGCAATGTCATGTGTTCATCTTTCATTAGTTTAAATATTCCACCATAATTATGACTATTTTTGATAAGGTAATTCAAGGGATCTTATTTCACTTATAAACAGGGTAAGGTTTTAACCACCTTTTTTCTTTTACCAAGCCTTGTTATCATCTTCCTTTCCTCTACTCAATTTTTTAGTGCTTCATCTTCAGAATTACAATCAAGTTTGAGATTTCTTCCTCATTAGGAAGCTTTTCTTATTCATGCATGGTGTGTTGGACGTTTTCAACTTTTTGTTCCTTTCTTTCTCTGTTCATAAATTTGGTAAGGTAATTGATTTTTCTAGTAACTCTAGTCTTTCCTATTTTTGTTTGTTTATTTCTAGTAATTTTTGTTGGCTCTCCTAATTTTGGGTTTTGCTTTTTTGCCTATTTCCTATTTCCTATTTTCCTACTATCACCCGCCCTTCTCTAGCAGCAGCTCTTACCTCATCTACTCTAGTTTTTTCCATATGGCATCACACAAGTCACCATCAGGAAAGGTTGCTGCCAATCACATTCCCTAGTTCGCTGATGGAATTGTTATAGTGGTGGGGTCCTCCAAAAAGCCCATTATGCCCAACTTATGAGTGATGAGGAAGGCAAAGACGTCACTAACTAATGCTACCCTAGCCACTAATTTGAAGTGTTTTTTCCAGCCTAACGTGATGGTGGTTACTTTGAAGAAGTCTAAAGCAATATAGGACAAGGGCTGTCCTAAGGCGAATGTTGAGACTGGCATTCTTATGGTCTTCGTGGAGCAGTTTCAAGCTGGGCTTTAGTTCCCCTTACATCCTTTGGTAAAGCAATTCTACAATCACTACTAGGTGTCGCTCTCACAACTATTCCCCAATTCCTTCACTTACATTAATGCCTTCATCATTTCCTACAACATGGTGATGGTGGACCTTCTCTTCAAGGTTTTCCTATAATTTTATATGCTAAAGCTGAAGAAGGATTCATGCTTCTTTCATATTGTCCCCATCAACCAAGGGGGTAACAAGTCCTTCCCCTTTATTTTTTGCAAGGATTTGTGGTATAATTATATGGATATATTTTTCTTCACTCTAAGGGAGCTGAAGTAGAGTTTTCCTTGTGCATTCATCGAGGCCCCATAGCAGGCCCTTGCTAGGTGACCTTCATTGTTCGAAGGCTCTAAGGGCATGTATCTTATCACAGTCTCTTCACATGGCTGAAGTTTTCGGTCAAAAATGAAAATTATGTGGGATTGTTCCCAATCCTCTACATGGAGGTTATGGAGACTAAAGAAGTTATCCTAACATCGAGTGTTCTTATGAATGACTTCCGGGTAAGAAGGGTTCATTGATAGAGCCCTTCGAGGTGGCCTCCAAAGCCTCATGCTATCTTTTATTGCTTGTTTCTTTGATTGAAGTTATTCGGATATTTTTGCGTCGTATGCAAACATGGGTGGTGTACTCGAAAACACATCATGAGGCATAAAAGTATCACTGACGGACTTGTTGATGCCTGGAAGCTTCAAATCCTTCCAATAGAGGCCACACATGCCCTAAGGCTACTGAAGATGTCTCTGCTACCTCGCTTCCAAGTCAGCACCCATAGTGGTGCACCTGGTTGAGTCTCCTTTGTAGGAGGATCCTTAATTAGTCGGGAAGAGGGCCCACTCTTTGGCTTCTAAGGGAGCTGAAACTTCCAAGAGTGGGAGTAACAACATGCCTTTTTCCATTGAGGATTTTTTATTTCTTGGTGGCATCAATCTAGCATTGTTCTGTGACTGTTATGGACTTTTTATCTGGCCTCTTTTGGAAAACGGTGCAAAGGGAATGAGCCACCTGCTACAACTATACTAACAGCTATGGCATCCTAGGCAGTAATCATTTTTTTTTCACCTCTTATCACTATCATTCCTGTGAGGGTTCTTTTATAGAAGGATCCAATTGTTGGGACTTTAGTTGGCCCATCTTAAAGGTTTTTTTAAAAAAACCCGCTATCTCTAGTAGAGATTGATTCCCACTTTTGACTTGAAAACTTGTTCCTTGAGACGGGGTAAGCTAAAAAAAAAAGGTCTAGCGGATAAGGGGCTAGCTCCAAATTAGCTCTTCAACCCACAATAAGTGGTGGGCGTTAAGGAGTCCATTCTAGAGGACGGGACGCCCACAAGATCCTTGAGGCATTGATGACCCCCCTGGACAATTTGCTTTCACTAATCTTTCTAATTTACATCATTTGGCTAATTTTCCTAAATGGTCCAGTTTCTAAAAAACATCATTCAGAGGAAGTTTTGTTCATATGATGATCTTGTGAATTTGGAAGTACAACCTCAACTTCCCAGATGCCATCATAAGGGCGAAGACAACCTTATTGAGAATAAGATATTGTGGCTTGACTCCTTGGAGGGTTTGATTTATATAATATATAGGTCATTGCTCCGCACCCTATAAGAACAACATTGATCGAGACCTCTGTGACAACTAGATATAAGGTTGAAAGTTCATCGGGTTATGCCTACTTTAATGTGGGCAGCCGTCATATGTACTCTTTAACTTGTCCAAAGGCCTCTTTACATTCTTTTGTCTATTTAAACTCTTTTTCCTTCTTGAATATTCAAAAAGGAGGGCAGTATCAATCTTTGAAGCGAGATACAAAATGTTTAATTTATTGTTAATTTTCTAGCCAGTTTTTGGATATCCTTCTTATTTTGTGGGTTTGCCATTCATAGGATTACTTTAATATTTTATGGGTTGGTGTCAATCCATATTTTTGAGACCATATACCCAAACATTTCTTGGCTCTGACTCCAAATATGTATTTTCAAGGGGTTCAACATCATGTTGAACTATCTATTTCTTTGGAAAATTTCACGAAGAACATTAATGTGGTGGTCTATTGCCCTACTTTGACAATCATACTGGTCTATGTATACGTCCATATTTCATCCTAACTACTCGACAAAAGCCTTGTTCTTCAGGTATTGGTAGGCTGCACCAGCATTCTTCAAGCCAAAAGGCATCCTCTAGTAGCAGTAAATTGCCTCTCCAGTGGTAAAGGCCATTTTCTCTTTGTCTTTAGGGTCCATCCAAATTTAATGGTATCCACTAAAGATGTCCATAGAAGAACGGGATCTTGAACTCAGCAATGGCATTGACTAACTAATCGATGGTAGGAAGTAGGTAAGGGTCTCTTAGGCATGCATCATTTAGGTTCTTATAGCTAACGCACATGCACTACTCTCTATTCTCTTTCTTAACTAAGACTACATTTGTTAACCCTTTAGGATATCATACTTCTCAAATGATCCTGGCCTCTAACAGTCTTTTGACCTTTTTTTGGATGAAGTATCTTCTTTCCAATGCCATGTTCTACTTCTTTTGTTGAACTAGTTAAGTAGAGGGGTCAACTTGAAGTTTATGTATGATAATCATGGGGACTATGACCACCATATCACTAGGAGGCCAAGCAAATATATCCATATTAGTGCAAAAAAAATTAACAAATGAACTTTTTACCTCTAGGGGAAGGTTCTTCCCAATCTTTATATTTTCGCCAGGAGCTATTTTTGTCTCCTCTGGGTCCTTTAACAAAGGTGCACCTAGCTCATTATGCCAAGGCTCTTCCTTATTCTTCTTTAGTTAAAGCAACTTCTATTTTTGTCACAGAGGCCTGGCAAGCTTACCACATAGCTCCGTTGCACTAATGTTTGGTCTACATACACAATGGAATCCTCTATCGAGATTGCGAAAACCATCGTTAGCCATTTAATATTGGGCTAAATGTGAAATTATACCTATGCTGACCTTCTAATGACGGCATAATATGGTGATGGCACATTTAGGATTGGCAGCTCTGAAGTATGAGAGTTACATATAACTTTCCTATCTTCCCTAATGCCCATTAACATGAGGGGTAGTTTGACCTTCTTAAGCATCAGGACCTTGTCTCGCCTAATTCCATATGTGGGCCCCAGGACTATTGGCAACAAACATCTTCAAACTTTGATTTTCTCTAGCAAATCAATAAAAAGGATGCTGGAGTTTACTTCTATATTCAAATAAATTCTCTCAACATTGAAATTGCTAATCCTTGTTGTGTTGACATTGGGGTCCACATAGGGAACCAATATATGGGATCCATTAGGTCTTGTCAAGACATTACTAGCATCGATTACCTTCAGTTGGGCAATCTATGCCGCTAACATTTTTTAGCTAAGGAAGACTTTCCCTTCATGATCATATGAATGAACTTTACAAGTGGGCCCAAATTCTTATAATTGTCCTTAGAGGGAGAATGGACCATTTCTTGTCAGTGACCCTTATCATGATCGTCATCTTCATCTTCTCTTTGGAGCATTTCCTTTTGCCTTCGATAGGGGGACATATTTTAGCCAAAGATTTTCCCAACTTCCCAGCTTGGATTTCCTTAAAGAGTCACTTTAGTTGCCAATAATTCTTTATCTCATGTCCTTTGTCCTTGTGGTAATGACAGTACTTCTTTAAGTCCTTATTCATAAGGCCCATTAATGGGGGCCATATGGGCACCTGGTTCTTCCTTTTTAGTGTGCATAAGACATTCGCCTCCATATTCCTCATTAGGGGAAACACACGCTCAGGTCGTGAAAGTTTTGCGCCCTTGCTCCTTTTCTTAGAGGGGGACCACATTTTTCTTGGCCATGGTAGCTCTTTCTATATGGTTGGTGGGTTAAGCTCTTATGCGTGCATTTGTTAGGTGGCTTGATCAAGGAACTCTTCAATGTTCTTTATAGGGTTTTCATGTTAGTCCTAGGCTAACCAAGAATCTTCCAGCAGTCCTTGGGTTATGGCGACCAACCACAACTTAGGGGACAAATCTTATACTTGGATGACCTCATTGTTGAACCTCCGCATGATGTCTTTTAAGGACTCATCTCTGACCTATCATATTTTTAGTAGATGGACCATTATCCTAGGGGTTGGCTTGCTCCATAAGAATTGACAAAGGAAAGCTTGGAAAAAGTCCTTAAAGGACTGGAAATGACGCCCTCTATTAGTCCTGAACCAAGAAGCAGCCACCCCTGTTAAGGTTGAGCTAAATGCACATCACGTGATTGCATCAATTGCTTTTTCTAGTTTCATAAAAATGATATAGTGCTGCTAATAATTGACTTGGTTGGTGAGGTCATTCTAGAGGTTAATTTTTGGCATCTTAAATCCATCTGGTGTGGGAGCATTGATGATCTCCTCTATAAATGATTGGAGCCATAAATACTCTATGTCTATGGTGATGCTAAGACTCTATGGTGGAAGGCTTCGGCATCCTCATATGCTTCTTCATCTGATCCAGCCTTTGTAAGATAGCGTTGATGTCATTACCGGCTGGCCCATCAAATCATGCTTGTGATACTTAAGGCTCCATGGCTGGAGTTTGAGCTAGGGGATTCCGGGGTTAGGGCTTGCTGGGCCTTGTTAGATGCCAATTGGCTCTTAGGGGCTTCCTCATGTGCCCTAAAAAAGGGCTATCTGTATCTCATGCAACAAAGTTCCCTTCAACTGCTTGAAGAAAGCATGTTGGAGGGCTTGGAATTAGTCGTCGTCTAAGGTTGCAGGGCCTTCCCCCTTCCAAGGATCCCGTTGTGGCAATGAGGTCTCTTCCCCCTTGATCTCTTGAGCCGTTCTAGAGTTCTGAACATCAATAGACCCTTTTAGGGATTGGGAAAATCTTTCCTTTGGCTATGGTGCTCATTTTTTGGGTGATCCTGTTCCAAGCGAAACCTCCTGGTGGTCATCATTGTGTTCCCAAAGATAACGCAAAATTGATAGCTTCGAAGATGGTGAACCTGGGGTCCTGCATTCAAAGATGATGTCAAAGTGCCGACATGTTTTCTTGAGGGAAGCCCTCTGAATATGAAGTCAGTTTTTTAGTTAAGAATGGTAGTAGTAAAATATAGTGTTTTCTCGTACCTCAGGATTTGTGAAAGGAGTGCCTTTTCTGGGTGTGAGCTTCTCCGGCCACCCTACCTTGGGCTTTCTTATTATGGGCCTGCTTCGAGCCCATATGATATCAATAGCAATAGTAAACCATCATTAAAAATGTGATAAAAAAGTATTGATGGTCTACTGTAAAAAAATCTGGGCTTTGTTGCTAGCAGTGGCCAAATCTATACTAAGTACCCAAACACCGTTGACTACTAGTAGCCGCTACATTCCACAAACACCATCCATCACTAACTTGTTGAAGAGTAGAAATAGGCCAACCGTCTTTATTTTAGATGAAAAACTACTTGATTAATAATTGAGTTATTTAAAGCTTATAAACTAAGGCGTTGTTTCAATTAGTGTTTTCCAACAATGGCATGACATTTTTTAATAATAGCCATATTTGAAAATAGCTTTTGTGACTGGTATTAGAGTTTTGGATAATTTATTAATAATGGAGATTAAACTGCTGAAACTAAAAGTTAAAAGATACACTTGTTTAATTTTTTCAAAACTCTAACACTAATATCAAATGGCCCAATAATGTGGCTTTTTTTTATATTCAAGAACATTAATCGTTATTTAATAGTTTGAGTACCTAAACCCTACTTAATTCAAATCATTTCCTTTCACAACTTTTTCTCATAAGATTTTCATGATTTACACATCATGTTATCATACGTCAACTTACTTATATTTGTAGTTTCCTACATATATTAGCAACATTTTTTGGAATTTTCTTATTCTTGCCTCCGTACTTATACACAATTTCTACTCTTTAAATTTGTCACACATATACATTTTATCTTGACTTGCAACACTGCCGAACACAAAACAAATGACGTGTTTTTTTTTACTGTTTTCCTTTCTTATTTTATTCACCTTTTTAAGCTTAAAAATGTTTGTATTTTTTTTCAATTGTATAACTTAGATTTTATTATTTATTCATTTTTTTCTTTGTCACTTGTCAC
Source organism: Aquilaria sinensis (assembly GCA_005392925.1). Classification (NCBI taxonomy): domain Eukaryota; kingdom Viridiplantae; phylum Streptophyta; class Magnoliopsida; order Malvales; family Thymelaeaceae; genus Aquilaria; species Aquilaria sinensis. The sequence continues at coordinate 437,178 of SMDT01002914.1, read as the reverse complement.
TAAGTTCTTTTATTAATTACCTCTCACAATTTATCTATTTATTATTTATTTTCCTTTTATGTCTACATAAGGCTCACTTGCTTAACTACCAGGTCAACAAGACGCATAGCATGATGTGACTTTTTTTAATTGGAAAAAAAATGAATGGACTACTATTGTTTTTGTGCTGGCTCAATTCATCCATGAATGTTTTTTTGGGCCAAACAAACTACTGAAGTTTCTGAGTTGACTCAAATCGGCCACTCTTGTAACTTTTACCATTAAGTTTAACAGAATCTTAGCATAAAATACCAATTTTAGTCCATATATTTTATACTTCTGCTCCCAACGCATCTGAAGTTTATTAATCTAACATTTGAATCACCTTCTTGAAGCCGTCATTGATCTTCAGATTCCATTTGTTGGTAGTAATTAAGAACCTCCTGAACTTGCTGACACTAACCACGATGTTCTTCCTCTTAATCTGCCTTATATTGAATCATAATTTTGAGTTAAGTACTAATATAAGCGAGACATCATTTGGGAGTGACAGTGTGGGGATGGAGGGATCTCATCTTAGGCAACAAAGATACACTTTGAATGAGCTTAAAGAGACAATAAATAGATTGTGCCCAAAAAATATAAGGGTGGAAAGTGGTTATAGAATTTTATAAATGGTAAATGTGGCCTATTTGAATTGTTTTAAACCAAGTAGAGCTATTTTATTATATTTAAAAAGTTAATGATGGAGTTTTGTAATATTTCAAGAGCTGAATGGGTAAATTGACATATTTGAATAACTTTAGTGGTTTATTTGGTTATTTTGAATAACGTTAGTAGTTTATTTAGCCGAAAAAAAAAACACTAATAGCCAATTTGAGCTAGCTCCAAAACGTTAATGGTTTATTCATTAGTTTTGCCCTTTTAATTCTTTGTTTTATGTATAGTCTAAAGTTCTTGATGATGAGACTGTTGCCTTATTGACATAAAATTTATTATATTGTGTACCTGTCCAGACTTTAAATCATCACTTGTACTTTAGAGTTCTTCTCTTTAAGTCGTTAGAAGGTAGAGGTAGCTTATAGATGTAGTTGTAGTATAATTCTTTTTGTGCTCTTACTCTTATAATAATTTTGAGTCTGAAAAATGGGGAAAAATTCTTGTAAATTTTCTACATCCACGACTGCCTATGTTGGGGTCTCCATATACCTCATAATTTTTGTCAATTTTTATTTTTTTAACATAATTACATACAGTTTGTCTAAAAACATATTAAATACGTTCTCCATATGCCTTGGTTTTTTTTTGGGGGGAAAAAGATGGATGTGCTACATATGCTATTATGTATATATTTCCCTAAGGTAACTATTTCCTAAATAACATATAATCAACAATATGTATTCCTAGCAACGGTCGAACTAGCGATAGCCGTAAAATGTCAGTAAATAGCAACAACAAATTGATACTAAAAGGTTGGTAAAAGAATAGTGACAGTTGATCGTTCGAAAGTTTGGTTTTGCTGCTAGCATTATTCAAAGCATCAATAAGTACCCAAACATTAGAAATAGTCAGTTGTCGCTACGTTTCACAAACACTAGCACCAGACAAGCCGTCATTAACTTGTTGAGGAGTAGCAACTGGCCACATGTAGCTATGTTTCACAAACACTAGCGTCAAACATAGTGATGGACAGTTATTGCTAGTTTGTTGAAGAGTAGTGACAGGCCATCTGCGCTACATTTCACTGGTACTAGCGACAAATAGGCTGTCATTAACTAGTTAAAGAGTAGTGAAAAGCTAGCTATAGCTATGTTTTGTAGAAGTTAGTTAAGGATATGCCACCATGAACTTGTTAAAGAATAGGGACAGGGTGTCTGTCACTACATTAAACTGGTTTGAAGAATTTCTTTTTTGCAAAAATTCTTTAAATGGTGTTTATATATATTGAATTGATTTGTGGTTGTTTGATTATTATCATGGTCTCCATAATTATTAGAAGCACTTGGATAAATTTTTAATGGTTGCACATATACCATTGTTTCATTAATTTTTTTAAATTTTCAAAATTTTCACTTTTGAAGGATTTAAGTTGTAAATATAATAACGAATGGTGTCAAATAATGGTTTTTAGCATGACTAATATTCTTCATAATTATGTAAAGGGATTGATTTGTTATTGGTAAGTTGAAATGGTAGTGTTTTTATTTTTTTGGTTATATTTTTTTTATTTTTTTTTTGTTGTTTTAGGGTTTAAGTTGTAAAGAAAAATAAGGGGAATTTAAAAAAAAACCAACGTTTAGCCTAACCTACACTTAGCCTAACTAGTTTAGAAAACCTATACTTTGTCCCCCTGAATAGTTACCTCTGTCTAGGGGTGGAAATAAACCGATCCAAATTCGAACACCCAAGGCTCAAAACTCGGATCATCAAGGATTAACTTGGCTCGAGCTTGAACTCAAACTTGTAGAGCTCAGAAAATTAGGCTTGAAGCTCAACTTAAAAAGATTTGGGTTTAACTCAATGGCTTGATAGGCTCAAAACTTGATTCATGGTTGGAGCTCGATTTAAGCTCGATTCAAGATTCAAGCTCAGTTTTAGTAATGGAAATTTGATTTTTTTATTAGGCATATTAAAAATAAAATTAATATTATTTGTTTATTAAGAAATATTAGGCTCATTAGGCTTGATAAGAGTTTCAGCGAATAGTACCAGACTCGAAACTTAGCTCGAGGCTCGTTAGGCTTGGCTCGATAACCTACTTAATTCTTTCTTGCATCTTTTTTTTATTATTATGTAGGGTAGTTGACCTTAGTGGCTTTACTTATCGACCCCTTTAGTGAGTTATAATTACCTAGTCCAAGACTTGATTGGGGCACCCTTGGATCCTCGCTAGTGTCCAGGGGTTTATAACCCCAAATATTGTGTCACTAGGGGTCTAAGACCCACATTTGCGCCTTCTTAGTGCCCTATCTTTCTTCTTAAGCCATCATTCTCCCTTAGCCACTTTACTTAACCAGACTACCTTGCCCACCCTTTACTATCCCTCTGTGGCTTACTTACCAAGCAAAAACTATTATCAAGCCCAATAAGCTTGACTTGAGCCACTTAGGGTTCCATTACTACCCAGGGATTATAAACCCTTTAACCTTAGATTGCTGGGTTTTCAACCCTGACCATAGCCCACATTAACCTCGTTTGGCCTACCTTGAGAGCCCATGGCCAGTTCTTTTACTAGTTCCTAAGGTCCAAGAACTCATTTTTAGGTTGCCCGTAGCTCTGACCCTTACTTACCCACCATACATAGCCTTAACCCTCAAGGTGCTTGGTACCTTAGCCACATTACCTTGTTTTCTTGAGCTTGAGAGGTTCAACCATGGGGAATGGATGAGACAAACGTGATTGGGGTTTAAGGATGATAATAATGCTAATCTCCAAATGCCTTATAACCTTACTTTCTCTCATCCACTCCACCAACTTTCTTCATCTTGTCACTTAACCTCCCAATCTCATCTTGGCCTTATTTTTGGCCTTTATTAGACTTTATATAGGCCATAAAATAAGTCCTAAGGAAGTCCACTTGGCCCCCTTAACTTAGCTGAAGCCAATTTTGGCCTTAGGTGTCTATTTTACAACACTTAGCTCAAAACCATAATTTTGTACACTTAAATCCTCCCATTAACTTTCTTGGGTTCTATGGGCTTTAAAACTTATGGCCTTGTCTACTTAGGTCACTTTTACACTTATGACAACATTTTTACTAAATTTACAAGCTTGCCACCTATTATGGGTAAAATTACCAAAATGTCTTTGATGAGCCTTAGGTGTCTATAATGCTTCGAAACCTTTTAAAACTTAACTAACTTACTTGAATTGCATAATAAAACATAAAATGAGGTGCTTGGGATTTTCTCTTACCTGGTGCATTCGAGCAAGGTTTGTATTTGAGAGGCCTTTACAAAATTGCTAGAAACTTCTGCATTAATTATTTTTTTAGTAGCAAAAGGGGAAAATTTGTCGCTAAAGTATTATGGGTAAAGTAATTTTGCCACTAAAGTTTTTTTAAAGAAAATTTTCCATTATTTTTTTTAAAATATACAAATTTGCTATCAATGTTTTACATTAGGAGTAAATCTGTCACTGGCCATTAAAATTGCTTAACTTGGCAAACGTGAACAAAATGAGAAAGTTGCAAGTTCCAATTCTAAGTTTCCTTTACCTAACACCCCGGCCTTAAGTTTCTAAATATATCATTTTCACCATCATTTTTACTCTAGCAAATCCCTGTACCCTTCACAACCTTCCACCGTTTTCAGTCATTGGTGTTACCTATACTCTTTCACACATCTCGGCAAAGCTTCCAAAAAAACTTCTTAGAGCAAACCCTAATCAAACTGGGTTTGATTGAAGTAGGTAGGACTAATTCTAGAGGCGCTGTAGTTCTAGAATAAAGGATTGATGGTTGCGGCGGTAGAGAGTTGCTCAGTGACAATGAGAAAGGTGAAAACAAGAAAGCTCAACAATGGGAGTGTGTGGTCAAACATAAAGTTTTGACTCATTTAGATATTGCGAAATGTTTGGTTAGTAGGGATTAAGGACAAAACTTTCAGTGACTAGTTTAAGAATTGTGTCATATATTATTGTCTGAACAAATAGAATTTCCGTACCATTAAACAACCAGTTGAAAAATTACTTACAACGAAAACATCAATGATAAATTTACATGTAAAAAACTTCAGTGAAAAATTTCTCAACCTTCTATAGTTTGGTGGTAAATTTTCCCCATTTGCCTAAACTAAAGTAATATATGATGGTAAGGTCAGGTTCAGGTTTGAGTAGCTAGGTTCGGGGAGGGTAAGGGCAGGTAGGATTTTTTTTACATCCCTAGGAATTACCTTGCTAAGTCCACATAATTTTTTTTGTTTTTTATTTAATGAAAAATTACTATAACTGTCAACCAATAATATATGTAGAAACATATCTGGTAAAAGCAATCAACTTTTGCAAATATATACAATTACAAATGCACTCTTGTTGATACATAGCGTAGGTCGTTTTAAATTACTATAAAAATGATATGGTTTTAAATGTGACATAATTTACTCTATTTCATATTCAATTTAATTTATCGATTTAAAAACAAAAAAAAAGTTAAATTTCAGTATGTTGGTGAATTAAAAATAATTGAGAATCATACAAAATAAATTGAGAATTTAGTGATTCACGTACGATTTTGGCCTATTTAATATAAGTATTAGTGATTTTGAAATCTAAAAAGGCTGTTTAAGTATAGCTTTTAAATTTAACAACTTAATCTCCATCATTGATAAAATATTCAAAACTTCCATACCGATAACAAAAGTTGTTCACAAGTAGGATCTTAATACTCATTTAGATCCTTATGTTTTGAATTGAAAAGATGCTAAACTGTATCGCATGAATTGTAATTACAATATTTCTTTTAATATCTATGTTGCATATAAAATTATCTCAAGCATTTCTCCATAAATTCATTGAGATGATACTACATATTATATAAATTGATATACCCCTCCCCTTGCAGTGGAAGAAAATGCTAAGGTGACAGTTGTGTGGCACTTTAAGATGTGTCTAGGCTTTCAGGCAAATGGAGGCTTTCAAGCCAATTCTTAGTAGTCTTCCCACCCGAGTCAACCCTTTTTAAAAAAATAACAATAAATAAATAAACAAATAAAACCAAACGAAATTGAAAATAAAAATCTAGAGGCAACCGAACATAGTTCCTCAACTAGTGTAAGGCCTTAGTTGACACATTTATATTATACACTAAAGTGGAAGAAGCGGGTCTACTAGTGAAAGGTGTTATGCTTTCTGTGAGCTAATTATGGGTTGGTCTCCTGTTGTTTGTTTTTTGGTGCATCTGAGCATTAGGTTTGGTTTAAGTTCAGAATTAGGGCGTATTTATGTAGGGACGGGGGTGGCAGCCGCCCCATTAGAATTTTGGAAAATTTTATGGAGTAGGTAGTATATGTGATGTAATTGTACGAAATTAAAGTTAGGTACCTATATATAAGTTTTAAAATTAATGGAGGACTTTTATATGTTTTAACCTTTTTTTAAATGATTTTAATGAATCGGGATCCGGTGCGTTTCCTTTCTTTTCCCTTTTAGTTTGGGAAATTTGCAGGAATCCCCCTAAAGTAAGCCCTAACCTACGCTTACCCCCTGGATATTCAAAAACCTACACTTACCCCCCTCTTTGCTAACTCTGCAACTGTTCACATTGATGTTTGGCCCCATCATAACTTACAATTTTTATAAACCTGAAACTACCCCTTGCTAGTTATCTTTCTCTATCAACCCAAATTTGTCACCCATCTGCTCCAATCCCTAGACCGTACATGAGCATATGTAACCCTGATTCCCTGAAATGCTTTCCAGGAAAAGTCATTCCACGCACGGCCGCAGGACCTGCTCTGCTCATGAAATACAAGAACTGGGCCACCAGGCCCACCACAATGAACCACCATGATTCATTAAGGATGACGGCTCCGACCGCTAGTTCCCAGTTCAGCTCTAGTATCAGCAACCAGCTAAAAACCGAGTGCAGAGCCACAGCTACCACCGAACTTGGCGATGGGCAAGTTTTGTGTGTAAGTGAACAACTGCAGGATCATCCATATCGAGAGCATTTGTACATTTGACTTAGATCCAAAAACCTTTTAGAAGCAATTCCTCCCCATTTGGACCAAGGAGCTCCACTACCTCGTCAGAATCTTGCTCGGGAAATCGAAATCTGGTGAAAAAAGAACCTACCTTCATTGGAATCCTACTCGGGAAATCAAACTGATGGGTATGATGCTTGATGTCCTGGACCATGTCTTGATCATCCATTTGTTTGGGAACAGATGCAATTGCCCGAGGTCTTGAATTTAGGGATTGGAATGGATATTGGTTTAATTTGGCAGAATTTCGACAACAGGTCTTGATCAACCATCATCTCTTCTCGCCCTTTCATTCTCTATCAAAAGCAAGAGGCGGACCTGGCGAGCCAATTTCGGATAAGCATCCTTAATTTCTTTGGGGGAGACAGATTTAAGGACGTCAAGAGTGCCATAGTAGACTCCAGAAGCAGAGACTGATGCGGAACCTAGAGGCGGAAGCAGAGGAAGACCAAGGGCTAGGGAGGGAAACCTCCGCTGCCGGAAGAGAAAACTGAACGACTATGAAACACAATGGAAGAGAGCATTAAGGGGCAATTTCGGGTTTACAAATTTTAGGACATTATGGAGCCCACCATCAAAGTGGGTTTAGTGACTGAGTTAGCTAAGAGGGGGATAAGTATATATTTTGGAATATAGAGGGGGGTAAATGTAGGTTAGGACTTATCAGAAGGGGGGTTTTTGTAAATTTCCCTTTTAGTTTCACAGAGACAGAGCGCTTCCTGTTTGTGATTAGCGATTGCAATTTGTGAAGGCTCTTAATGTGAAGGTGGCATGCCAGTGTGCAACGTGATTCACTCTTGACTTTTCTCTTTTTGTTTTCAACGGCAATCGTCAGCGACCAGCCCCCCACCGCCTAGTCTATACTTTTAGCTACGCCCCTAGATTCAGCCCTGTATAAGCGCATCTTGCATGGCTGTATATAGATCTTTTCGTGCTTTATTCTCATAAAGACTTGAACGCTGACAGTGGGGGGATAATGCATAATACAGATGTTCCCATTGTTTTCCCGCTTGAACACTGACATGTGTCAGCTTTATGTCTACTGTACAATTTGGTTATTTTTTTCTACCCTATTTGTTTCCCTTTTGTTTTTCTTAAATGGGGTCATTATTTTTTTTACCTCATGTGTCACCTTTGTAAAATGGGGCTATTATTTTTCCACATTATTTGTTCCCTTTTTTTTTTTTTCTTAAATAGGGTTATTTTTTCTACCTTATGTGTTAGTTTTATGTCTCCTGTAAAATGGAGTTATTATTTTTCTTTCTTATTTGTTTCCTTTTTTGTTTTTCTTAAATGGGGTTATTATTTTGTTGACATTTTTTTTTCTTAAATGGGTTATTATTTTTCTACCTTATGTCTCGGTTTTTTGTCTCCTGTAAAATGGGGTTAATATTTTTTTTGCCTTATTTGTCAGTTTTATGTCTCCTGTAAAAAGGGGTTCTCCTATAAAATGGGGTTATTATTTTCCACCTTATTTTTTTCGCTTTTTTTTTCTTAAATGAGGTTATTATTTTTCTATCTTATTTGTTTTCATTTTTGTTTTTCTTAAATGGGGTTTTTTTTTACGTTTTTCTTTCTTAAATAGGGGTTATTCTTTTTCCACCTCATGTCTCGGCTTTTTGTCTCTTGTAAAATGGGTTATTATTTGTGTACCTTATTTGTTTGCATTGTTTTTTCCTTAAATGGGGTTATTATTTTTCTACCTTTTATGTCAGTTTTATGTCTCATGTAAAAAGGGATTATTATTTTTCTACCTTATTTGTTTTCATTTTTTTTTTCTGAAATGGGGTTATTATTTTTCTCCCTTATTTTGTTTTCGTTTCTTTTCCTTCGACGGTGACATGTGTTGCCTTTATATGTGTTGCTGGGTTTGCGTGCTTGCCTCTGAATATGGCAAGGGATGCGTAGATGTAGGGGGAGGACTTGCATGGGATAAGGTATACCTTTAGCTGCCACATGTCCATTTTATTTTTATCCACAGACAATTGCTCTATTCCCCTGCTATGTATATATATCCATGCCCAATCAACAGCCCAAGTACAAAGCCATCTCTGTTTTCGGCTCTTTTCATTTTCATACTTATTTTTGGTCCTCTGTTTGCTTCCAGCACGTTTCTCACATTTAGCCGTGAGATTTGTAGATTAAACATCTGTTATTTGTGCCTAATTGTATTACCGCTTTGCTCCATATGGCTTAATTGTATTTGTGCCTAATTGTATTACCGCTGCGCAGCGGGTCGCATAACTAGTGGTGGTTAAAAATTCAAAATTCCATGTGGCTTTTTAGTGTAAAAGTACCTCCCAGTTAATGACGGCCATGATATGCAAGTAGAGTGTAATCTACTCGTTGGTTTAGAATACCTCGTAGCAGCACATGAAAAAATAAAAAAGGAAACAAAGAAAGAAAACTATCATTCGCTTTAGTTTTTTTTAGTGGGATTCAAGTGTCGGAGAGTTGACTGGGACGTTACATAAAAAGCCCCCGATTTTCAATATTTTTACACCCATGCCACTTGCAAAAACTGGTAGAATGGCATGCGTGTAAAAAATCTTGCACACTAGGGGCTTTTTGCATAGCATCCAAGTCGAGTCCAACCGACCCATGAACCGACCCAACCTAGATGTTTTAGCCCACGCAGTTAATTCCTATAAATTTGTACTTTTTTCCCATAAACTAAACTAGTCTTCAACAAAATAACAAATCATAACATTTTGATAAGTTTCATAATCTTCTAACAAGAATTACAAGTCATATTCATAGTACTACTTAAGTAGTGGTGAGAATATCTTGTTTATTCAAAAAATATTCCATGACACTATTTTTAAATCAGTCTTTAAAAATTTTCTCATTAACCCTTAGTTGACCTAACCTTTCATAACACTCAAATAAGTACGAACCCTGTGTTTGATCACACGACCCCGATTGCTTAGCGATTATTATTTTGAGGATGATGATGAAAATAATAGATTTAAAAAATTAGAGGCTAAAATATTGGGAAAAGAAAACTTGGAATTGAAATTTATATTTTCCTCATTTTTTTCTTTTGTAACGTAAGTAATTTTAACAAATCGTAGTAAATTTACTCTCAACACAAAATATGATGGCAAATTTGAAACGGAGAAACTGTCATTGGCAAAACTGCTCTATCACCAAAACAATAGTGATAAATCTGTACATTTTCCCTTAGTTTGTTAAACTTGGTTTTGGCTTGGTTGGCTTTGTGAGTAGTTCCTAAAATCTAGTTTGTTTGGGCTAGATCTAGCGTAAGGTTATTTAGGGGACTTTTGGAAGTTATCGTGTGAAAAAAGGTACGGCCAGTGTACTAGATTAGTTAAATAGGAAACGTATGGGACTAGATGATTAAGTGAAATTTAAAGTGGTACAAGGGATATTTTAGAGATGATTTAGGACAAAGTAGGGGTAGAGACGAGTAGAGCCGAGTCAAAACTCCTTGAACTCGATACTCAACTTGTTAAAGCTTGCTTGGCTTGAGCTCAATGAGCTCAATAAATGAGGCTCGAAACTTAGCCAAAAAAGATTTGGGCTTGATTTGGTGGTTTGATGTACTCAAAGTTTGACATAGATGATGGAACTTGATTTGATCTCAATTAAGGTTTATTAGGCTTGATAAGAGCTCGATTATAATTTAATCAAGGGAAAGTACCAAAATAATCGTCATATTTATGGGTGTGGACCGATTTGGTGATTATAGTTTTGAGTGATACCAATTGCATCACTAAAATTATAGTTTAAGCCCAAATTGGCCATTAATATTATTTTTGGTACCGAATATGCCACCAGCTGTAAAAAATCTAATGGTAAATGTGAGAAGTTGTTGGTTTTGAAATTTTAGGTACTAATAGAAAATTTTAACAAACTTTAAGAACTTTACATAATTTACCATTTTCATTTATTTTGTGTGTTACTGTTAGCCATCGTATTAGTCACTGCCGAATTTGCCATTAGTGACGGAGGTGATGTCAAAGGAGATAGCGTTGGACATTAGTATTTGCCAATAAAATAACTGTCATAGCAAGAAGTAGAATATCATAAACACATCGATAATAAATGAGTGGACTTAATTTAATCGAGGTTTGAATTATCTATAGTATCGGAATTCTGTGGCTAATTTGAATATCATTTTTTTAGGGGACTAGTGACAGATTCAGTGAAGGATAGAGGTGGTTGTCGTACAAAAAAAGTGAACATAGTAAATTATGCTTATTTACTAAAGTTTGTTAAAAGTTACATAAGTATCTCAAGATTTCAAAACCAACAACTTCCCATGTTTTTCGTTAAGTTTTTAATGGCTGGTGGTATATTTGGTAACAAACTGTAACATCAATTGCCAATTTGTGACCAAACTAGGACTTTAACGATGCAGTTGGGACCACTTAAACCTATAGTGACTAAATCTGTCCGTGCTCATAACTTTGATGAGTTTTTTTGTATATTTCCTTTTATGAACTATGGTATTAGTATTATTATTATTTTCTGACAGAAGAATCAACTATAGATTAATCCAAACCAGAGCAGATCACAACCAATCCAGGAAAGAACTTGCAAGAGCCGAGCTTCCTTTCGAGCAGAGATCATGACAAACAAGGTTATGTGCAACCACATTCGCTGACCGTCTGACAAATGAGAATAAACATAAATAAAAGAAACTACCTAGCACTCGGGCTTCATCAACAATAGCTCCAAAATAAAATAAAGAAGGGGGTTGACCCTTAAATAATTTAGAAACTAAAGTAGAAGAGTCCGACTCCATGACTATTGAATTCATACTAAACCTTCACACTTCCTTAAGCCTTCATAGGATGGCCAAGGCCTCGAGATAAAGAGCTTTACCACTGACATATTCAAACCAATGCATAATAGCAAAGTGTACCGCACCATGCTTATCCCGACATACCACTACAATGCTACCCCTATTTGCTCTCTGATCCATAGCTACATCCACATTGATTTTGCATCTTCCATTTGAGGGTGGGCACTATCTTGAAACTAGAGGCGAATTGGCTTGACTTGCAGCTTGTCGGCCACCGTGCTTAGCCAATTCGCTATCCATGTCTCATTGGAAAGCAGCAGCTTGTTCAGACTCTAGCAGTAACTCTTTTGCGCAACTAGATTTCTATTGAGCCAAATGAAACAAGCATAAACTACAACTTGCAATGCCACATGACTGTCCAATCCAATCTCATGTTTGAGGCACTCTGGCCAAGTATGCATGTCCATCTGAAAGTGCAACTCCCTGCCTTGCTAAATGCGAATGAGAATAAGCATTGGAAGAAAAGGTGCATGGCCGATTCCATCCCTTGATCACAGACTAGGCATATTGTCAGGATTTCAAGACCACATTTATCTAGGTTCTCCCTTATTGGTAGTGCGTTGGCACATAATTTCCTGAGGAAAAGATGAACTTTGTAGGGAAGAAAGAGGCTCCATAGCCACCTGCAGAATTCTGATCAGATAAGGGGTTCCATCCATATAAAAAGGCAGAAGTAGGGTGATAGGTTGATTGAATTGTGAATTTCCTAGAACCATTCATTCCCCAAGCTAGGATATCCTTTATAAAGTGAAAAGACAATGGAATTTGCTTCACTTGTGCTGCGTCAGCTGCATGGAGAAGGGTGTCAATTGTCATGTGATTCCATTGATAAGCATGATGGCCCAGAAGGTGAGTAACACTCCAATATTCGGTACCATGGACTAAAGAGGTTCTCAATTTCGGTGTCATTCCCGGTACCCAATTATCATTTCGAAGACTAATTTGTGCCCTATTCCCAACCCTTTAGAAGCTACCTCTCCTAATGATTTTTTGGCCAGCAAGCAACCCCTTACAGATGACCGAATGTGAACTTGGAGCATAAAAAATGGGAGAACGGAAAATATCGTCCTTTGAGAACCTTGGAAACCAGACCTTTTGGATTATTTGTAAGCCTCCACACTTTTTTAGCTAGAATAGCATAATTAAAAGCTCTAACATCCTTAAAGCTAATGCCTCGTGCACATTTATCTCGACACAAATCATCCTAGCTACACCAAGTCATTTGTTTTCTCTTCAAAATTATTGAGTTCAGAAGAAACATAGCACTAAAAAACGCAATGAATCACATACCTCCGTGGGAAATAAAATGCAACTTATTAAGTGTGTTGGCATAACTTGACCCACGACTTTAATCAATAAGCTTCTACCCGCCTTAGAAAGTAAAGGATGTTTTCTATCTAGCCATTTTTTGCTTCACTCGTTCAATGAGGAAATCAAATTGTGCCTTTTTTTTTTTTTTTTCAGCCCAAGACCCAAGGAAATCCAAGTTATTTATCTGCCTTTAAATAAAGATTGAGTCCCTAAGGGAAAAGAAATTTGACATCGGATAGCTGACTAGTAGTTTGGGCTAAAGAAGAGTGATGGTTTCTGTAGATGCACTTTTGTAAAGCTTTAGAAGAGCCAATAGATGCCTCAAATATGCCCCTAGAAATGAAACTAAAATCGGTGCATTTGACATCATTTGATTTTTAGACTTTTTTAATTTTAAAGGTTAAGGGCATGACCTTGAGGCTTTTCTTAACTACTCGATCTTGAGGAATAAATTGCAGCCTTATGTCCATCTAGAGATGTCATTGTAGCCTGGTAAAGAACCATGCTTCCCTTGAGTGCCTTCAATATTTTGGGAGAAAACCTGCCATAGCATGACAGTAATGTGCTTCCCATGCCCCATTGTGTAAGTTTGTGGTGAAACTTTGGCCTTGTAGAATGCTTAATTCAATGAATGGATTCTTGTATGCTCCGCCCTTTTCCTTTACCAGATGAATCTAAACATGTGCTTTCCTTTGATTAAAGGAGCATTCAGGTGTGAATTCAAAGGGTTGAACTTCTTCAGAAGGTTGCCTTGATGGTGATTTGAAGGTGTCATGATGAATGTGCCCTTTTACAGGGTGGTTTAATGAAGGTGTCTCACTTATGGGTGCTTTGGTGAACGTGTCAGATAGTGGTAAGGTCTTGTGTAATCAAGTAAATGGTATGTTTATAGTTCACAACAAACCTTTTTCACTAAACTAGCAATAGTGTGGATGCGTTAAATCTCTTTATACTCAAACAAACATAGAACTCACAGGCAAGTGTATCTATTATCAAAGTATAGTAGTGGAAAATAACAAGATCATTTTCCCCAAGGACAGAGGTTGTCTACCGTATTCAATATCTCCTTATTATCTAACTGGCAATTAAGAGGAATTGTTTACTAACTACTATGAACTACTAAATTAAACTAATGCAGTAAAATAAGCTACTTTTATTAACAATAGGCAGGCAATAGAAAAAATTAAGACAATCGACAAACAAAAACCCCATAATTAGAATTGAAACCCCTGGAACTGCCATTGTGTTGGTTTTACAATAGTTTAATAGGATTGTGATTAACTTGAACCATAGAGTACTACCTAATGTAGATTAGCTCATTATTATTTCTGTTACACTAACCTTATTTCTAAGTTACTGATAGGGTGTTTAGGCCTACCGCGCTTGCTAAGAATGCACTAACATCTTACAACCTGCTATTAAGTTTCATCCTAGTCCAGAGGTATTATATCGCACCTATTATCCCCGGTGACGCATGTTCATCATCCCACACAGAATTAATAGATGGGCTACTATAAATCAACGCAACAAAGCACATTAGATAAATCACAAGAAAAACACATAATCATATTAAATTAGAAATAATCACAGTTAAAAAATCATCCTAGGGTTCATCTACTCTAAGCATACGTAGGAAAAGTTTAGCTCATAATGCCATAATCAAAATAAAACTAGGAAAAGAATGATTCATGGCTGAATTTTTTCTTCTCCAAGAAATCTTTGATCCGACTCTTATAAGACGGTGTGGATCATCAAAATTGCCTCCGATAGCCTTCCTCCATAATAAACTCTATTTTTTATCTTTTCCTCTTGCTTCTTGTGTTCTGTCCTCCTTTCTCTTGAATTGACCTAGAACCTAAAAATTAAGGCCAACATGAGCAGCAACACAATTGTGTATCCTCCCTGAAACTTAAAATTTCACTAATTTCAACATGAGCATGTGACACCATACATGGGCATGTGTAACACTATCATGAAGCTAAAATACGACTTGAAAAAAATATGAAATAATTAAGCATCATATCCTAGTAAAAATATATCAAAAGATAAACGAATACAAGGGAAAAACCTATATAAATTATGACTAAATATTATCATATCATATTTTTTCTCTACACTTGAACTTTTGCTGATCCTCAAGCAAAAATTCAAGAAGAAAAATCTGAAAACTTTTTAAAACCATAGAAAACAGTAAGATTGTAGAACCATTTCCTTGAGCAAAAAGATATGGAATGGATTGAGACTCTAATTATCTTGAGAAATTAACAAGACTACCAAGCATGTAACTCCTCGTACTTGACACTTCCAAAAACAAAATACTTCAATGGTAATGATTCCTTCTCAAGCTAGCAACCCATATCAATTGAAACTAAAGGAAATGATATCACATTTTCATGCAAAGTAAAAAAGCACAAATTACACTAAGTAAGAGCTCACTATGCACAACCATACAAACCACAAACCATGGATTGGACAGTTGATTGACTTTTGAATTTTTTTTCTTTTTCTTTAACCAATTTTTGTCATGTGTTAAGTGTATACTATAGAGCTCTGTCTATATCTAAACTAATTCTCAATATAATCCAAGATGACCTTTTGATCATACTTATACTCTTAGCATCTTTTTGAGTTGTGATCAACTCTTATCTTAAGAAAAGACCTCAACCTACTTCAACACCAAAAACAACAGAGAAGCATAACTTCACACTTTAGTTCACTTTAATTATTAGCAATCAACCACAAATCCATCAACCAAATTTCCATAAAACAACATAGAAAATCAAAATTTAGCATGTTTTGAACAGTATACTTAACAAAAAAACTTGGTGTAGAAAGTAGCTTCTCGAGATCATTTTCCACTAGCTTCTTAATGAATTGCAAAAACATTTGAAATTAAGCATTAAAGTGAAAAGGTTAGGAATCAAGGCTTTAAATTAACAATCACTCTCTACAAACACATGCTCAATAAAAATTATTCAAAAATTATTGAGCTTAAAAACTTAAAAATTTCTAGAAAAATCACCAAAAAGATAAATTCAAGAATAATAATAATAATAATGGGTTGAAAATGAGATTCACTTTTGCACACTTAAATTGTACATTGCCCTTATTGTACTAGCATGGAAAATAAAGTGAAAAAGAAGACGGATAGAAACTAATACTACCCTGAAAACAAAAATGAATTGCTTGTCTCACAAGTTGACATTCCAAAAAATAGTTTCATAAGAGTGTTGAATCAGACTTCCATTCAAAAATTTGAAAGCTTCCAAAGAAAACATAAAAGGTAATAAACCTACAAAATATTGGAAACATAAGCAAATATAGTGAAATGTAGGAATAGCAAACAAAGTCACAAGCAACTGATTCTCCAACACCAACAGCAACAAACACATAAACAAGAATAGAAAGTAAAAGTAGCAATAGAAATATGAAATAGATAAATAAATAATTGTATGTCTCGAATCCCTTGCCAAGCTAATCTCCTCTCTCTTTTATAGCATGAATTCTCAAGCGACCTCCTCTACGTTTGCGCAACTGCCTAAATGACCCTGCACATGTCATATTCTCCACCAGGAAAACTCTCATGATCCTCATAGTGATGGATGCCATGTTGTCCCATCAAATGCATAAGTAGCTTTAGAAAAACTATCTATAAGTGGAAGTCACTCATGGCCTCCCTGATACTCCTTTATATGAGTGCCCCACATTTATCTGGCTATTAGAGGCCAATGCATTTATAATCTCAACTTTCTCTTCAGTAACTTTTGGACTAAGCAAGGTGGGGAGCAAACTTGCATTAATGAATTAGAGCTAGGCATGAAAATCATGACATAGTTGAGATGCAAGGAGGAACAGCGGAAGGCCAGGGCAGACGATCTAAGCAACCTGTCTGTCACAGAGCATAAAAAATAACCCTTTGAGAGATATATGATGAACCGGTCCTTGAACATTTTGGATACCAAAGAGTGTATTAAGCTGGTCACTATGAATAACCAATTGCCATCCTTTCATCCTAGTTGCATCAGTGGTTCTAGGAAGTGGCCATTGGCATGAGCATTGGCATAGAACTCGTGCACAAAAGTCAATGATGCAATCCCAGGTGGCCTATAGAAAACATGTCACCCACGATGTTAAGTGATAGCCAAGATTGGTTGGTTGTGAATGCTTGAGTAGTCGAATCCCATCTGATGGACTATTTCTCTTCCCACTATAGCTGCATGAACTCGGAAAGCTTGGAAGGAGATAAACCTAGTGCGATCCCACTTTTGCTCCCACTAGGGCTCATTGTGACCTTCATTATTAGACATCCTTAAAAACATAGAAATTTTTTGTCTAGCACAACAAATGATCTTGAATACCATATACTTTATAACAACTCCAAGAACAAGAGCTCTAATTAAAATTCGATAGAGTTCCTTTATATAAAATAATTCCAAAGCAACTTTAGGCATTAAATCAACCAGGCTTAACAACGAAAGCTAAATGTATAATTATCACACGATTTCAAAAGAATGTAGGTCACAATAGGCTCTTTCTTGGCATCCAAGAAACTTATTTTCTACCACTGCAAAAGAATACCAATTTCTAGAATTCATGAAATTTTAAGATAAATTGCATATCCACGACATTCTTAATAATTCACAAACCAAAACAACATCAATTCAAGCTATATAATCCAAAAAATCATTCAAACATAGCATAAATTCCATAGCTCATCAAATCCAACTCTTCATCTTCCAAACACATAAAAAAAATCCAATACTTGCCGAACACAATATCAACTTGAAACTATCACGAATAGGCATGTAAAATCAATCAACTAACTCATATATAACCTATCGATAACAAGAAATAAAGTCATTCCTACATAAACTTCAAACAAACTTAGAGAGTGAAAGTTACCTTGAAAGAGAGAAAATTAACTATGTGGGGATGAAAAATGGGAAACCGGAAAAGAAATGAAATCGTCCAACAATGAGAAACCTCACCTGGGATGCAAGGAAGATAAGGTTTAAGTTTGTCAGTAAAGGGAAGAAGATTGGAAGAGTTTCGTGCGAAGTAGAAATTGAAATCGCTATTGAGTTTAAATAAGAACAAAACATGACCTGCAACACGGGTGCATACATGCCCCTATTTGCTACCATTTCATCAACATGTTGTTAAACACGGCCGTGCCATGTGTCTATAACATCTTTAAACCCAATTTTTTTTTAAAACAGAATCACACGACATGGGTCTAAACATTATCATGTAAACTACCATGTACACTAAACACATCCCTATACATGGTTGTATAAATGACCTTGTACACAAATTGGAACCCAAAAATTGTTAAAATAGACACCCAACATGGGTTAAACATAGGCATGACTGAAATCATGTACATCAAACACGCTTAAAGACACGATCATGTAAGTGACCGTGTAAAGGTTTTAAAACGTAAAATTTTATAACACAGATATAAGACACGTTCTTCAACAGGGGATGTTAAGGACCGTGTAAGGTAAACATGTTTGAAAACATGGGAGTGTATACGCACATGTTTAAACTCCAAAATTTTTAAAAAATTTGCCAAACACAGGTCAGGACATGGTCATGTTTGAGACCATGTTATGAAACACGCCTTGCTACGTGTTTAGACATAGGCCGTGTATGTTTACTAGAGCTCAAATAAAAATCCTTCATGAAAAACCAATTTAATAAATCAAATATGGCTGTGTTTGAAACCATGTTGCTTAACACGGCATTGAACACGAGCTTATTCAAAAGCGTGTATGGCTGTTGGAACTTTAAAAATTTTACAAACTTACCTCGAGTTACACTTAACCCTTTTCGTCCACTTTGAACACAATTTCTTCCTGAAATACTTTAAATTCCTACATCCACAACACAAATTATAAGATCACAGAACAAACTCAAACTAATTAACTACCATAAATGGAAAAACAAATAAACAGAAATTAAATTAAATGAAAAAGTTTAATGCTTAGGTTGCCTCCCAAGAAACATTTGGTTTAACATCGTTGGCCCGACGTTCGCCTTGATTACTTAGGGAGGCTTTTCCTTCTCAAACATCTTTACTTCGGGTTATTATATTGTAGACCTATGTTTAATTAGACATACTAATCTAGCCCTAATTCCTTATCTATAACCCATAAATCCAGTAAATAAATTGGCTAATTTGTCCTAGACCAAAACTCACCCTCACTCTTGAAAACTCAGCTCTATCGCCGCTTCTGCCGCCGCTGCTGCTACCGCCGTCTCCTCCTTCAATGAACCGTCACTAACTCCAGATCTTATAGTCATCATCCGCCTTCAGATCTAGCAGCTGCTCGGCTCCGGATCTTGTTGTCACTCGCCGAATCTCATTGTCACCCCCGCGGATCTTGCTTCTGATCATTTTTCGGATCTCGTCATCACTCGTTGAATCTTGTCGTCACCCGCTGGATCTCGTCGTCACCCACCGGATCTTGTTTCTGATCATTTTCTAGATCTCGTCGTTACTCGCCAGATCTCATCATCACCCGCCGGATCTCTTCATCACCCGCCGAATCTCGTTGTCACCTGCCGAATCTCGTTGATCACCCATCGGATCTTGTTGATCACCCGCCAGATCTCGTTGTCGCCTCCCGGATCTCGTTGATCACCCACTGGATCTTGTCATCACCCGTTGGATCTTGCTTCTGATCGTTTCTTCCAAGCACATCCTTGTTGTTTCCGAACAACAAAAGTGTCTGCAACAAAATGTAAATGTGTATAATATAGTATGTAAAAGTGCCTACAAAGTAATATAAAATAAATTATTATAATGTTAAATTAAAAGTGTCTAAACTTATAAGAATAAGTGTCTGAATGAATATTGTAAAACGTCTAAATAAACATGTAAAAATGTCTGATACAAAAAATGATAGAATGTTGAACAAAAATGACATAATCAACTTGTGAACAATTTATTATCTTTAAAATATAATAAAAAAAGTGTCTGAATAAATAAGTAAAATTGTCTAATTAAATATTGAAAAGTGTCTAAAGAAATATATAAAAGTGTCTAACTAAATAACTTCTAAATAATTTGTTAACTTTAGAAAATAAATGTCTGAAATAATTAAAATAAGTGTCTGACTAAATATATAAAAGTGTTCAAATCAACACACAAAAGTGTCTAAATATTTGAAGAAATGGTCAAATAAAAGTATATGATTCAATGTCTAAAAAAGTGTCTAAATAAAAATTTTAAAATGTCTAAAGCACAATAGAAAAGTGTTTAAACATATCAGACTCTTCGCATCTCTCATTTGCCTCTTTTCCTTATCATCCCTCTCATCCTTGCCGCCTTCTCTCTGACCACAGCCGCCGCCCTCCCTCCACGCTCTGCCTTCCCTCATCGCTCACCTGACATCGCTTTGCACAGCCGCACCTTGCCTCACCTTGGCTTCGCCTTGCGCCATCGCACTTCACGCCTAGTTGCTCCTCGCCTCGCGCCTAGCCGCTCCTCGCCTCGCGCCTAGCCGCTCCTCACCTTGTGCTTTGTGCCTGTGCTAGCCTTGTCTCACCCTTGGCCTTGCTTTGCGCCATCACTCCTTGCGCCTGGCCGTTCTTCACCTTGCTTGGTCTCTGCCTTGCCTCACGCCTGGCCGCTTCTTGCCTTGCGCCGTCGCTCCTCGCACCTAGTCGTTCCTCACCTCGCTTAGTCTCGGCCTTGCCTCGTGCCTGCCCTGGCCTCGCCTTGCCTTGCCTCCCATCGGATCTTGTAGTCTTGCCTTGGATCTGTGTCACCTCGCCTCAGATCTCACGACCGATCTTCCGATCGGATCCCCGTCGTCTGGCTCTTCTGGTCACCACTCCTGGATTCATCTCTTCCGATCACCACTACTAGCATCATCTCACTCTAGTCATCGCTCCGGCTTCATCTTTAACTCCGGTTGCCACTCCAACTTCGTCTGTGCTTAATGGAGTCGTATCATAAGGTTTAGAGAGTGTGGGAAATTTTTTGCAATAGTAAGGGGTAAAAATGTAAAATCTATACTATGTCTAATTAGACATATGTGTATTATATCCATTGTACTTTACTTCTGCTTGTCCATCTAGCTTATGATGGAAAGCTAGATTGAAAACTCCATTAGGATTCAACTCGCTAATCATTGGCAAAGCTCTTTGCGGCCTTTTGGAAAATATTTTGGCAAGTTGACCTAGGTGGGTCTCAAAATTTTGCATAATAGCCCTCATATTCCTTAATTTTGATTTTGTTGCATCAATCCTAGTGTAGGATTGTTGTATGAACTTGGAAATCAATTCCTCCACAGTTGGCCTTCTTTCTTGTTGTGGTCTAGATTGAAAACAGGGTGGTTGTGGCCTCTAATTGCTCTAAGAAGAGTTGGGATGATTCTTCCACCAGGGATTATATGTATTACTTTAAGGATTGTTTAACGGCCTCCATGTGTATCAAACAAATTCCAATTGCTCAGTTTTGCTCATATAATTTGACATTTGATAGTCATTACTCGAATGACCATCTCAACAAACTTTACATTGCAGCACCGCTTGCTTTTGATTAGCCAAAATTTTTTTGAATTTTCTAGTTAAAGCTTCCACTTGACTTGCTAGAGATGAGAAAGCATTAGAATTTTGAATGGTAGTCACTCTATTTAGCTTAATCCTTGATGATGATTGTCATTGGTAATTATTCATCACCATCTCCTCAATCAACTCTTCAATTGCTTCAGGCGTCATGCTATTCAGGGTACCACCTGCTGTTGCATCGATCATCTATTTGGAAGCATAACTTAGACCATTATAAAGTGTTTGCACTTACAACCATGTAGGTAATCCATGATATAGACACATTTTCAATAAGTCCTTGTACCTTTCCCAAGCTTCACATATTGTCTCTAAATCTATTTGACTGAAAGTAAAGATATCATTATGGAACTTTACAATTTTAGCCAGAGGAAAATACTTTGAAAGAAATTTATTAGCAAGAGCATTTTAAGTGGCAAAAGTGGCAATAGAATCTCTTGGAAGAGAAGTCAACTATTACTTAGCTCATTCTCTTAATGAGAACAAGAATAGTTTCAACTGAATGCTGTCCTCATTAGCTCAATTAATTTTAAATATATCATATACCTTCAAAAAACTAGCAATATTTGAATTAGGATCTTTATTCGCCAAGCCATCGAATTGGACGCAATTCTACACCATCAAAATAATATTCACCTTGATCTCAGAATTTTTGGGATTGACAAGAGTTTTGATGATGCTTGATTCTGCTCCTTCAATAGAAGGTTTAGAATATTCTGACATTGTTCTCACTTGATTGTGGCGCTCTATAATTAATTGCTCCTGATTTTCTCCTTGCCATTCTAACTTAGGATGTAGTGGCTGTGACTTGGAACCTTTTAAAGATAAAGGTTTCCTCAAGATTCTTTCAACTTTCGAGTCTGCTTCAACAACTTCATCGGGACAGCAACGAGCCTACACATAAAATCTTGCAAAAGAAGAAAAAAATTAGTAAACTAGAGATAACTAAAAATTAAAACAAAAATACTGTAATAAAATAAAATAAATTGCTAGATTAATAGAGATCAATCTTTAAAGTAGCAAACTTAATAAATAGCCCTCGGCAATGATGTCAAAAACTTCATGTATTCATAGTTTAGAACAAACTTTTTACGCTACACCAACAATAATGTAGATACATCAAATCTCTCTATACTTGAATAAACATGTGAACCCATAAGTAGGTGCATATATCATCAAAGTGTAGCAATGGCAAATACCAAAATCAATTTTCCTACGGATGGAGGTTGTCTACCATACTCAATATCTAATTTATTATCACTACTAAAAAAAATCAATTTAGCGACGACCTTTAACGGCGGCTGACTAACACAATTTTAGGTTTAGCGGCAGCAAGTCAATTTCTAATTTACTTGCCACTAAGTTTTTAGTGACGACTGTCGTTGCTAATTAGCGACAACAAACCATTACAATACTAACGGTCGTTTATTTACTAGCATTGGTGAGCTACCAGAGATTTAGTAACGACTGGATGGCGCTATTTACTAAAGGTTAGTCATCTCTAATTAGTGACGCGTGACCATCGCTAGTTAGTGATTAACTACTTGTGAGAATTTATGACTCATAACCGTCGCTAGTTTGCAAATCTTCGTCACAACTATTTCATCACCAGACCTCTAGCATATGCATCTATTCCATACAACTCCAACAACTAGAAACAGAACAAATTCCCATTAATCCAAACTAATACCATACACTTTCAAAAATCATAAACATAAGTTATTCCCATTAATCTAAAATAATTTACGCATGAAAATGGCCGTTTACTGTACATCCATTTCCGCTCATTTTCCATTCTCTTGAACGCCAAATACACTGCAGTAATAATATCAAACCTAATCCCTTCTTATTTCTGATCATGTCAAACTATATAAATGAGAACAGAATAGCAAATATAAAATAATTGTGGAAGCTTAACAAATGTAATAATTATGGATGCTTATGGAATTTGCAAGTGAAACAATTGTTATGAATATTAGCACTAAACAAGTAACAATAGAGATAGATCTCATAGTATTTAGATAATAGTAAGCTAGGACAATAGAGAAGGAAACACTAGTTTAGAGAAGAAGTGACAGAAAAGCTTGAACAAATTGTGATTCCATTCTTGTTGTTTTGCTTCATACGAAGTAGAGGGATAAAGATTTTAATAAGGGGAAAGATTTAAATCACTTTTTATAGATACATGTTACAATCAGTTACCAAAAGCTCAAATTCCTCTTGCCACGGGATCGAGCAAAAGATTCTTCAGGCAAGATCATGAAAACAACAATCAACCTCCCCTTCCCTCAATCTACAAGAACATAAATATTTTAATCAGCGAAAGAACATAAATTTATTAAATAAAAAAAAAAGAAGATAAATACAACTCTAAGGTAAAATTTTTGAGAAGAAAAACTAATGAGGAAAGAGACTCGAAGTAAAAAGGAATGCTAAATGGAGAGGAATAACACAAGGCGGCAAAATAATCGTAGATTTATATGGAGGAAATTTTCAATGAACACATCACTTCAAATAAAAGAAAACTTAAAACCACATAAAACTTCATGATGCTATTAAGCTGAAAAAATAACTGAAAACATATAAAATTGAACAACACATTTTTTTAGAAGATTATTGGATTATTACTGAAGAAGACTCAAACATTCAAAGCCCAGGCTAGCGTATAATCAGATACAGACACAAATAGAAACCTAAAAGGAAAAAATTAAAACAACCCAGTAAAGCAACAGAACAATGCATTAACAACACACTTTCCAGCCTAAGTGTTCATCAAAACAAAACATGCTTCAAATTATGCCTAAAGGCTATCTAAACTAAAGTCTTGGGGCTTCGACCAGTTACTTATGTCTAAGGGATGATTCCTACAAAGTTTGAGCCAATTTGGAAGGGTGGAACTCGAAATCACCCCTTAAGCTCCAGTTTTTAAAAGCTGTGACCAGCAGAACTGGTCAAATACCAAATTCTGGTTCTGAAGCCTTAAACTGAGATTTTTTAGTACATATATGTTTCATTATGATAATGGAACATGACTGAAAAGTTTGGCTGGATTCCGAATTGTAGAGAGCAGTGAACTCATAAGACACCCAATATTGTGGCTTATGTGACCTGCAGAACTATTTGTGCTTCAAACTTTGGGAAGATGACCTAGAGCTTGAGATGTAAGACTTAGAGCAATTTTTATATGATAAAAGGATGATGACCGCAAATTTTGGTGCCATTTGGTGCACTAAAACCTGAAATGACCTCTAAAACCCAAATTTCTACTACGCAAGGCTGCAGAACAAGAGCTGCTTCAAAATTTAGGAAAAATAAATCAAAGTGGAGGTTTGAAGTGAATAAAGGTTATATATGCAGGTAGGAAGGATAATGCAAAGTTTGGATTCAATTGGATTAGCAGAACTCAAAATGGTTCTTTAAAGCCCAAGTTGTTGCTATGAAATCTGCAGCAAATAAAATGCTTCAAACTCTTACAAGAAGGCTTATAAACTTGCATTTTTGAGCTCAGACAAGTTTGTTATCACTGAAAGATGAGAACTGCACATTTTGGTGGAGTTTGAAGCTGTGAAACTAAGAAAGAGACCCTTGAGTTTAATGTAACAGTTGCTGGAAATCTGCATGGAAGCTAGAAGGAACAAGTGATGACTTCAGGTTTGACTTTGAGAAGGAGAAAGAATCCTGAGTTGAAATTTTGCAGCCCTGTTTATGAGGTCAAAATGGACCTGTTCATGGCTTGAAACCAAAATTTTGGCCAAGGGAGCTGATTTTATTTACAGCTGCTGAAAACCTATACAAGGATAGGTTGTTGGGCAACTTTGACTCAAGTTTGACCTTCAGTTTGGAATGAAGTTTCAGTCTGAAATTTTGCAGCAGAGTTTATATGGACTTATCTGTAAGTTTTTGTACCATTTGAAGCCCTGGAACTCAAGATGGCCTCTTAAGATCAAGATTGCTAGTAAGACAACCTGTAGAACTTGGTACTCTTCGAACTCTAGGAGAATGACTTCTAAATTGAGGTCTAATGTGACGAACAGGTTTATTATAACCTAGGGAAGTATACTGTTATGTTTGAGATGATTTGAAGCTCTAGAACCTGAAATCACAATTAAATCCACAACTTTTTTGCTAAAACTACCAGCAGAGGCAGAGTTCCTTCAAACTCTGAGATGCAAACCTCAAAATGGAAAACTGCAAATTTAAACAACTTCTAAATGGATATCAAAAGGTCACTACTTTGAGCTTGGAAAAGCTTTTGAGCCTGAGTTTTTCCAGGTATGTTATAAAGGTAAATTACAACTTGTTGAGCACCTTTTCCATGAAAAATTCTTTGGTTTTGAAGGAAGTGCTATGAAAGCCAAGAAATCAGCAATGTTGAGGAGTTTTATGGAGATTTTAGGGGCATATGTAAAACAGATTGGCCAAGTTGTGATTTGTCGAGCTGAACAAGTTTTATTGAATAGAATTTTGTGAAGGGGCAGTGGAACTTTTGTACCATACACACACACTGAAAGAGTCATGAATACAAAAATCCAACATAACTCTTAACTAATGATGACATGATACTATTAACACTACAAAACATGCTGCAAAGAAAATAAACTTTTCTTTATCTTATAAAATATCTCATAACTTTGTCAACACAGATGTCCTTTATTCCTATTAGGGGACAAAATTTGCCTAACCCAAAAACCTATTGCAAAAAGAGCTTATAATTGCTTTTCAAAAACTCTAGAGTTTCATTCCCTAATATTTTTATGAGGAAAAAACACATAAGAAATACACCTACCTAATAGAAAAGTACAATTTTCCCACTCCCGCTGAGGCCTGTGAGTACGATTGTATTAGGTTTCTTGCACTTGAACAAGGTGACTGCAAATGAGAACATGAAAACAAGATGAGAAAAATTTCTCAGAACAAATGAAAAAGCACAAACAAAATCAGCTAGTTTACAAGGAACTGGGCAGAGGCTCAGTTGTTTTAAGAGCAATGCAATAGGAGACCATGCTCTTGGTGAAAAGAAGAGATACTTGCCAACAGAAGTAAGAGGGTTGTGACGAGCAGGACAGAAATGGCGGCATAGAGCTGGGCTGGAGGAACTTCGCGCAAGTACTCGATTGCTCGATTCAACCAAAACATCTTTCTGTTTTTCCACTTCCTTCTTGTGAGCGGAATTCTTATCCAAAGCTTTAAGCACTTTAAGTTGCCTACCTTTGAGAAAAATTCCCAGACCAACAGCAGTCTAGTAGCTCTAGTTCCAGTATAACCATGCTATCATAAAACACACATAACTCATTGCTCAGACATTGGAATTCCAAACCGTAAAATTCCAGGTAAACTAGACACATAGGGCTATAATTCTGCAAAATATCAGCTCTAGATATGCATAACATGAATTATAGCATAATATAGAACACATCAGTTCGTTCATAACAATAGCAGCTTTTGGCTTCATAGTCACTACTTAACAAAACACTTGATTCTTATATCTTGCAACAAAACAAAACTACTTATGACCATAGCTTCCAAATGTATTTTTTTTGCCTTTGTGATTCAGTCTGCAGAGCAATTATGCATTGCTAGTAAGACCGAGCAAAGAGTCATAGAAGCAAACAAATGAAAATAACATGAAAAACAAGCCTTACCAATTTTGCAGTTAACTTCGCACTTAACCAATAGAGGAAAATAAAGCAGGTGAAACCAATCATGCCCACAAACTGTTTGCTGAAATGCTCAACCTTGGCAGAGTGAAACTCGATGCTTGCCGTCTTCCTCTGGCCCTGCCATGTCTCATCGTCGGCGCTGAAAATCCTGTCCCCGAGGAGGCCGCTTATGTTGCTGAAAGTAATGGCCTTCCGGGTAATAGCAGACCACCCGGGAAAGACCAATTCACACCAAGGGAAGACTAGAATAGATCATAACAACTACTGGGCATAATTGAATCGCGAAACAAAGAAATTGAAACCAGAATCAACTGCTGAGAATAACTTTTCAAACAGTCCAACGATATCCAAGAAGCAGTAAATTAATCGGAGGGGCAAATTGAAGCAGCAAATGAACCGGAGCAGCAAATCGATCATAGTTGAACGAATCGGAGCTGGCGGAGGAGAGTAAAAGAAAGTGGAGGGATCGCGCGATGGGAGCAGCAAAACGTTAATGCATGAGTTCTATCTTCCAAAGGGCAGGGGGTTTTAAAAATTTTTAAATACACCTAGCGATTTTTTTCTGTCAATAAAACTCCTATTTTATTCATTTAATTATTTTTATAAAAAGAAGTACAAAGTTTTTTAATTATAAATTGAACTTGATTTAGCCATAAAAATAATTGAGATGAATAAATTTTTAACCTTAATTATAGGTGACTCGCATTAATTTATACATCTTCATATACATACATATATACATACAAATACATATATATAAAGAAATATTATATATGCGTGCATGTGTGTGTCTGTGTCTGTGTCTGTGTCTATAAATATATACAAATTATTGCGAATCACCCATAGAATAATTTTATTAACACAGTTAGCGAAGGCTAACAGTCGCTAATTTTTTGAATTTTAGTGAGGGCAAGCCGTCACTAAATTTAGCGACGGCTAGCCATCAATAACTTAGTGAAGGGTGGCCATCACTAATTAGCAAGGCCAACCCGTCACTAAATTTAGCGACGGCTAGCCGTCAATAACTTAGTGAAGGGTGGCCATCACTAATTAGCAAGGCCAACCCGTCACTAACTTAGCGAGGCTAGCCGTTACTAATTAGTGAGGCCAAGCCTTTACTAAATTAAGCGACGGCTAACCGTCACTAAATTAGTGAGAGCAAACCGTCGCTAAAGTTAGCGACTGCTAACTGTCTCTAAATTAACAAAGGCTAGCCGTCGCTAAAATTTAGTGACAACTAGCCTTCACTAAGTTAGCGAAAGCAAGCCTTCATTAACTATTGCCATAATTTAGTGACGGCTAGCCTTCGTTAAATCAGTGAGAAAAAACCGTAACTAACTATGACGATAAGTTAGTAATAGTTAGCCCTCGCAAAACTTTTATCATACTTTAAGGTACACATCTCCGTTACCTCACATATATTAAAAAAAATTATTTATGTTAAAATAGATAACAAGTTATCATAAAAAATTGACTAAAACGTGACAACTTAAACACAGCTAGCGTGGGTAAGTCGTCTTTAATTAGGGTGTATTTTAGTGATGACTTGTTGTTGTCAGGACCCTTACCTCAATATTTGGCCAAGGCTAAAATGCAAGCTAAATGCATTAAGGCCAAAGTGAAGTAAGTGAAAAATGGTTAATATCATGAATAGACTCACCTGAGACTTATCGGGTTTGTTTGTACATACAAAATGGCTTAAGTTGGTGATATTGGAAAACAAAATTTGAGGGCCGAAATGTACTTATAATCGGGTGTTAATAAGGGTGCAAGTGTTCAAGTAGGGACTCAAATGCACTACATAAAAAAGAGTAAAACCGAGAAGGGCAATTGAGCCCATTTCATGCACATGTGGCACCTAGCCGAATTTTGCATGGCTCCACTACTCGACCGATTGTCTAAACAAGCCAACAGGTTCCATTGAAAGTCAAGGCATGTATTCTTAGCGAAGGGCATCGGGTTCTTGGTGATCCATTGCAAATTCTTGATGTGTGGAGATTAGATTGAAGAATCAAGCTTATAATTGGAGTTTTCGGCCATAGGCCACCAAGTAAGCTTGAATTCAAAGCTTGGCATTGAAGGTTAAAGCTTAGCCGAAAACTTGAAGCAAGAAATTGGTAAGGATTCACTATACTCTACTTGATTTTGATATTGTTCCATGTTCAAGTAGGTATTTGGCTTCTAAATAATAGTAGATTGAGCTAAATGAGCTTAGAATGACGTAGGGGCTTATGTTCTACCTTCGAGTTATGTGTTATGGTTGCTAGCTAGCTACTAAAGGCAAGAATTAAAGTTCATCATAGGTAGGCCAGCCTATAGTTGGACTTGGAGCTCTAGTGGAATGGGAATTGATGGAGGTCAAACTTGGAATGGAATTATGTATACTCGCTAGTTTGGCCTTCGACCGAGAATGAACAATGTGTATGGTGTGTGAGTTGTGTGCTTTGATGCCTTGTTTGTGCTTGCTAACCTTTACTAGTTGTAATTGTTATATATTTATGTTGTATACATTTGTGCTTCATGTTTTCATGTCTTTGATGCAAGGTAAGCTTGAATATGGGAGATCAAGTCCTCGAACTTAACTAAATAAGCTCTAATGAGCTGAGTGAAATCCTTACTGAGTGGTATAACTCATGCCCCGTATATGTATGGTTTTTAGGAAAAGGATTTAAGCTTGATTAGCTTGTGTGCTAAGCTTGTAATTGATTGTGCTAAGGTATGTACTAAACCGAGAGGATTGCTCAATAAGTACATAGTGCAAGGCTTGCATATTTTAGCAAACTCATGTGTTTGAGTTTTTGCAGGCTTGTATGTAGATTGTGGACAAGTCTAGAAACATGGAATGGGTGCTCATGGGCTCTAGTTTTGTGGCTTGCTCTTTTGATTATGGGTCTAGTTGTAGGAATCTTTTTACAAGCTTTGGTATTGTACTACACTTTCAAAGTGGCTTTCAGGTACTTCGAAGTACATGGGCATGTAATGTATAGTTAAGTGGGGTTTTGGGTTTTGAGTGCTCTTGGTAACATTCCAAGAATCTACGCACTAGTAAGATGTATATTTATGTGGATGAGGCCTCGGATGGCTTATCACTCTTGTGTATGTGTTATGAATGGAAGACTAAGTTTGTGTTATGAAATTATTTGTACTCTCGATTATGAACCATATTGTGTTAAACCTCTTTTGGACGTGTTGTGCATAAGGCATGGAAAAACTTATGATTTCAAACTTTGAAGGATATGGGCTTCTTGGTTGCCATGCATTAAATTGCCACACTTGATGAGCACACATGAAACACTTCAATAAAAAGAAATCTAAATCTTGCCTTGCACTGCAAATAATAGTTGTATGTTTAATTGGTTAGCCTCTTGGGGCACCTTCCAGGCCTTAGCCATATGAGTAGAATTTATAATCATGCATGAAGGACATGGCCTGAGCAATAAGCTCATTTATGAACCATTATGGGTGCACCTAAAGAATACAAGTTTTAGTGTCTTTGAGTAGCACTATATGTGCACTAGCTGGGGCCTGTGTGGGGTGTGACAATTGTAGATACTTCATCGGCTTTTAGTGAGGGCTACGTATCACAAAATTCGGAAAAGACTTTTTTTTAGATTTTAGTAAGGGCAAATCATCGCTAATTAGCGACAGTTAACCGTCACTAAATTAGTGAGGGCAAGCCTTCGCTAAAGTTAGCGACGGCTAACCGTCACTAAATTAGCGATGGCAAGCCCTCACTAAATTAGCAAGAGCAAGTCATCGCTAAAGTTAGCGACTGCTAACCGTCACTAAAATTTAGTGACAGACAACCATCGCTAAACTTTCACCGGACTTTTAGTGATTATATGTCACTACTAAGTAGCAACTATTTTTAGCCATCGCTAAAGTGACCGTCGCTCAATGGCCTTTTTCTAGTAATGTCCAGAAATTAAGAAGAATTGTTTACTAACTACTACGAACTACTAAATTAAACTAATGTAGTAAAATAAGCTAATAATTATCAACAATAGGTAGATAGTGGAAAACAATTAAGACAATTAAGAAATAAAAACCTCATACTTAGAATTGAATTCCCTAGAACTACCTTTGTGTGGTTTTTACTCTAGTTTAACAGGATTATGATTAACTTGGACCATGGATTACTACTTAATGTAGACTAGCTCCCTATTATTCCCATTACAATAACACTATTCCTAAGTCATTAATAGGGTTTTTAGGCTTACCGTGCTTCCTGATAAAGCATTAATGTCCTACAACTCACAACTAGGTTCCATCCTAGTTCAGAGGTATTATATCGCGCCTATTACTCTTGATTACAATACTATACCTTTTATCCAAGGATGATCCACAACAAACATACCGAATAGTACTACCTAATGCATGTTCATCATCCCACATTGAATTAACAGGTCGGCTATTATTAATCAATGTAACAAAGCATTTTGGATAAATGACAAGAAAAACACATAATCATATTAATCCATAAATAATCACAGCCACAAAGTCATCATAAGGTTCATCTACTCTAAGCATGAGTAGGAAAAATTTAGCTCATAATGCCCTAAAAAAAACACCATAAAATCAAAAGAAAACTAAGAAAAGAATGATCCATGGTTGAATTTATTCCTCTCTACGAAATCTTTGATCTGGCGCTCATAAAACAGTGTTGATCGTTAAAATTGCCTCCAGCAGCCTTCTTTCATGAGAAACTCTATTTTTTGTTTTTTTTTTCTTTTGCCTCTTGCATTTTGTCCTTATCTCTCCTAAATTAACCCAAAAATCCTAAAATTAAGACCAACACGGGCAGCAAGACGGTAGTGTAAAAGCCTATGTATCTTCTCTGGAACTTAAAATTTCATTAATTTCAATGCCGATTGGAACATATGTGTGTGACACCATACATGGGCATGTATAGGGGCGTGTAAGCTTTAAAACTATGCCAAAATTATGCAATTCAGCTCCAAAACTGCACCAAAATCCTTCCTAACTCTCATAAAGCTGAAATATGACCTAAAAATAAAATATGAACTAATTCAACATCATATCCTAGTAAAAACATATCAAAAGACAAGCAAATACAAGGGGAACACCTGTAGAAAATATAACTAAATATGATCATATCAATAAATTTTTAGAATAAGGACTTATAAGCAATTTAAACCATGAAATGAAATTTCCACAATCTAAAGCATTGGTGCTAGTGAACCATAGGAGAATGTCTTGTAACAAAACACAACTAAAATAGCCAAGAGATTGATATCTCTCTTAATAAAGGCAATCTGCACAATAGCAAGTCCATCCTCAAATATGGACCTTTTATAGGATTATAATATGGCCTTGGGTGAGGGTGAAGAAAGAACAGAATAAAAGGTTGAAATACCCAAGCAAGACCCTAGGGTATGTTTCTCATGAGGCATAAATTTTGATTGCAGGCCTCTTTTGCACTTGATCATCATAGTGGGCCTTACCTTTCAAATCAATGACATGCCTTCAAAATGGAAGTTGAATCTCTTTATTATGAGGCCTCACAACAAAAGTCAAGCCCGATGAAGTCTTTATCCATTTTTTTCTTTTTCACCTCAAATTTTTCCTGAGGCCCAGAAATGTGCAAGGGTGGACACAAGTAGGCCTATCGGGTGTGTATGAACCTTTTGAACATGTACATGTGTATGTTAACTGTTTTCTGAAATGAAATCTTTGACGTTTTGGTTGTACACCCTTGAGGGTTTTCAACTCAGTGAGGGTTCCTCTTAACTTTTGCTTGACTAGCCCTTGTGGGTTTTTAATCTTAGTAAGGAGTCTTTTACCCCTTTTTACTTGAGTTGATTTTTCATGAAGCACAAATTTTTTATTTTTTATTTTTTCTTCTTTTATCTTTTTTTTTTTTTGGTGAGTAATGGGGAAATGCCATGTTTGTTGCTTAAGTTCAACATTCTTGAGAAAAGCATGGTGCATTCAAATTATGTCTCCTTTGCATGGGCAGCCTTGTTGTGAATGTGGGCAATGTCGATCAATACCCTCCATAATGTCTAGTGCATATGAAAAATGAAGTTGAATTCCATGACTTAAGAGTTGCACCCATTTTCCCAAGTTAGGTTCGTGAGTTTAAGAAAGAATAGGCTTAATGTATTTGAGGCTCAAAGTGGTTTGCAAAGGATATTACATGATAAGCATGAAGGGAAGATGTAGGCGATGAAAGATGGTCATCTATTTAGAAAGACTCACTTATATACGAATCATCCAAAATTAAAAGAGGTGCCAATAACTTAAAAGCACAGTTATTGTTTGTTTACCAAACTTAAAGATCAAATTCCCAAATGATTTTTTAGCACTTTGATGTTTCCCAAACATACATAGTGAATATTTCATAGCATTAAAATGCATAAAAGTCTCAATTATTCATTCAAGCATAAAAAGGATAAATTTGGATGGATAAACAACAAATTGGTAAACGACCCCCCTTGCTCATCTCTAGCTTAGCCTTAATAGTTCTACAATATGATGTGGTTTATTGTGCTTGAATCCATTCCATCAGGCCATCACATTCTTCCATTGTGATGGCATTCACTTGACTAGTAGCTCTATGCGCCGGAAGGGGATTAATGGCAACACTTAACTTTGTTGGTGGATTGGCGATGCCATTGTCAACAAGGTCTTGAATTGTATGTTGGCGACAGTACACTTATTAGTAGGATGCCCAAGTCCTTGGTGAAAAGTCCAATATTGACTAGGATTGTAGTACTTTGATAATGAATTTAGATGAGGACTAAGGGCAAGCAGCTTCAAGAGACCTTTCTTCCTAAACTTTGGAGCAACTTGCTTAATAATATATATAACATGGTGAATTACTGAGGTGAGCGAGCATGCTCCTGGGTACTGATGGCATTGAGCTCTATGCCTTTCAATGTTTGAAAGTTAGGTGACTTGTTGAACTTAGTTTTATCGTATACTCTAAATTTCTCTGAGTTAATATCTTCTTTTATTTGTGTTCCAACAGTCACCAATGTTTTGAAATTTGGAAGATATTGACCAAAAAGATGTTGGTTGTAAATCGAGATAAAGTTCTTGACTACTATCGCAATTTTCTCCTCCTTAGTAGGCCAGTTGATCATTTGAGAAGCCTTGGCCTTTCATCAAGTGATAAATGCTAAAAGACTCTCCCTTGGGGATTGCTTGGTGGCCTCAAGACCACTCATTGTAACATCCACCTCCAAATTGCATTGATAGTGCTTTTAGAACTCCATGCATATGTCTTCCCAATCCCCTGAGCGAGATGGTTCCAGATTAAAAAACCATTTGAACGTGGGGCCAGTGAGAAATTGTTGAAACATTTGAGCCATGAAGTTAGCATCGGTACCTAGTGAAGTCATGGCCCTTGCATACATCTTGAGGTGAGTTTTAGGTCATTTATTTCCATCGAACATATCAAGTTTTAGGTCACAACTTGTTTGGAATGAAATGGAAACATTCAGAACTTGTTCGGAATAAAATGGAAACATTCACAACTAGGTTTGAATGAATGGAAATATTCACAACTAGTTTAGAATAAAATGAAAATATTCACAACTTGTTTGGAATGAAATGGAAACATTCACAACTTGTTTGGAATGAAATGGAAATATTCACAACTTGTTTAGAATGAAATGGAAACATTCACAACTTGTATGGAATAAAATGGAAACATTCACAACTAGTTTGGATGAAATAGAAACATTCACAACTTGATGAGCAATATGGGTCATCATAATGGAAAAAGCGTTCACAATTATGGTGCAATTTATGAACTGTTTTTTTTTGTGGTACAAATTATGAAGCCTTGTGGTTTAATTTAGGGGCCTTGCTTGAAACCGCTAGTATATAATTATGGGCCACTTTATGAACCACTTTACCTAGAAATTAAACTGTTGGTATGTGTTTAGGGACCACTTTCTAAACCACATTTCCCAGAAAATTATCCGCTAAATTAGTTGTTGACTTTTCGGGGCCAAAATATTAACTGTTTTTCTGTGGTGAAATTTATGGGCTCTTGTGGTTAAATTTGAGGGGCTAGAAAATGAACCGATAAATTTGTGGTGAACTTTTTGGGGTCATAATTTGAACCGCATTTTTTTGTG
Source organism: Aquilaria sinensis (assembly GCA_005392925.1). Lineage (NCBI taxonomy): Eukaryota > Viridiplantae > Streptophyta > Magnoliopsida > Malvales > Thymelaeaceae > Aquilaria > Aquilaria sinensis. Next base: position 402,008 of record SMDT01002914.1, on the reverse strand, counting down.
GTACAAATTGTGGGATGTTATGGTTCAATTTGATGGGCCTGAATTGAAAACGCTAGTACATGGTTAGGGACCGCTTTATGAACTACTTTACCCGAAAATTAAACCACTGGTATGTGTTTAAGGGCCACTTTATGAACCACATTCCCCAGAAAATTAACCGCTAAATTAGTGGTTGACTTTTCAAGGCCAGAATATTAATCGCTTCTCCGTAGTGCAATTTATAAGCTCTTGTGGTTAAATTTGAGGGGTCACTTTATAAACCACGCACCCTAGAAAATGAACCACTAAATTTATGGTGAACATTTTAGGGGTCATAATATAAACCGTATTTTTTTGTGGTACAAATTGTAGGATATTGTGGGTCAATTTAAGGGGCCAGACTCGAAACCGCTGGTACACAGTTAGGGGCCACTTTTTGGACCACTTTACCCAAAATTTATACCACTAGTATGTATTTAGGAGCCATTTTACAAACCACATTCCTCAAAAAATTAACCGCTAAATTAGTAGTTGACTTATTCATTCTTATATATCCATTTTTTTTCATGTGAAATCATTTTAGTATTTTTTAAAGTTCAATTAGCTACAAAAAAAATATGAAAAATCTTAAAATTAATGAAATTTGGTTATCAAATGTTGTAGTTTTGGATGGCAAAAGTTGTTGTAAAATACTATAAATGAAGTCGGGGTAAAGTATTAGTTTTTAAAAATAAGGGGCAAAGTGTAAGTTACATTAGACCATATGGGGGTGTTGTCATTAACCCTTAAAAGATATGAAAATGTGATAAACCTCTAGAAAAGGCGATAAAAATTTATGCAATAAAAATTTCAAAAAAGTGATAAAAATGTAGAAAAGGTGATAAAATTAAAAAGTGATAAAATTTAGGAAAATGTGCTAAAATTTATAAAAAGGTGATAATATTATTTAAAATACAATAACATTTTAAAGAGGGATAAAATTAAAAGCGATAAATTTAGGAAAAAACGATAGAATTTATGAAAAGGTAATAAAATTTTAAAAAGGCAATAATATTATTTAAAACACGATAACATTTTAAAAATGGATAAAATTTAAAAAGCTATAAAATTTAAGAAAAGGTAATAGAATTTAGGGAAAGGGATAAAATTTTTAAAAAGGCTATAATATTCTTTAAAAGGCGATAGTAATAGTTGTCGTTTGTATGTTCGATTTCATGTTATGTGCAGTTTTCATACTTTGATGATTCATACCTTTGCCCTTGATAATTCACACCTTAGCACTTGATGATTCACGTATGCTCTACATTCACATTCCATTCTTGCATTGTTCCATTAATTTTCTCTAGACTTAAAAACTATGAAAAACAATGAACAAAGCCGAATTAACCTTACTTTAAATTAACTCCTGCTTCCAAATTTCCTCAATCCACCCATCTACCTTCTTTCATTATATTAACTCTTTACCAACAAACTCCTACATTTATTTTCATCTCCGCATTAAATCAAATGCCTCTCAATAACTCTTATTCCTTTTTCCTTTCCACTAACCCAGTCTTTCTCTTAACCTCTTAAATGCTATTTTTTTTATACTTCTATCTCACATTAAATTAAATTAATCACATTAACTATCATTCCCTTTTCCTTCCACTCACCCGCTCACTTCTTTCTTTCAAACTCTTTAATGCCATTTTTAATGCCAACAGTTATATTTATTGAATTTTGTAATATTATATTGCACATTATTTAATCTTTCTACTATTTATTCCATTCATAAATTAAACGTATAACTACATTAATATTAGTTGTAATTTAAAAATCATAACACACACAAAAGCGATTAACACCATAAAAAAGGATACAAATACAATAAAAGCGATAAAAACAAAAAAAAATGATTTACAGTACAAAAAGGTGACAAACACAAAAAAAAATGATAAAAGTCTTAAAAATTGATTTAAAAAAATGAAAAACCGATAATGTCTAAAAACCGATGGATTGACCTAAAAAAGTGATAACAGATCCAGAAAATGTATTTGCGTCAGAAGTAAACTGCCGCAGAACTCTGATTGCAAATCATAACAATCGTAGTTCAAAATCAATGGACCTAAAGGTGAACCGCTAATACCCAAATTATGAACCACTAACTTTGTGGTTTCTAATTAAGAGATATGCGGTTCACAACCAAGGATCTTGAACATAAACCACAAATTTAGAGGTTCAAAATCAGAGATTTACTATTATAAAAAAAAACAATATATATAAAAAGGTGACAACATAACATAAAAGACGTTTAAAAAACAATAAAATGGCAAAAAAAATCATAAAGGCAAAGGGCCATTTTGTAAAAAAAAATGATAATAAGCCCGAAAAAGTGATTACGCAACAATAAAAGTAATTTTACGCCAAAATAATTGATTATTAGTTTATCGAGTTTTTGCTTTCGTTATCACCTTTTCTTGTCCATTGTCACCCTTTCACATCCAGTGTATATACACTATCCCATCACTTTTCTTATAAATTAATCATTTTTTCTATACCAGTATTGCTTGTTTATCTTATTTATCGCCTTTATAAGTAACATAACGCTAACTCATCATCACATTTTTATTAGTAATAAAAGCCAACACCTCATCCGCAAGAAAAGCGAATTAGTAAAAACAAAAGTGATTTAGTCCAAACAAATGCGTTTTGGTTATAAAGGCTATTAGTTGTATTTAAAAGCATTTTCATGTGTAACTCTTTTACTATGCTCTTGGCAAACCATAAAAAAACTTCACAAATAAATTAAGCATCACTACTGAGCTAATCTTTCACAAATTCTTTATAATTCACACCTCCTCCCTTTATGATTTACCTTTAATTGGCACTCACATTCTCTTCTCACATTGCTACATTAATTTTATGTAGAGTTAATTTATGCTTCTGAACTTCTACTTCTACACTTCCTCCCTTCCACCTATCTACCTTCATTGGCTGTATTAATTCCCTCTTACTAACAAACACAACTACTACTTGTTAATACCCAATTTTGTCTAAGCGCTGACTTTTACTTAAGTTTTAGGTTAGGAAAATTAGTTTATAGGGCATTTTCATTTTTAGGGACTATTTGGTCATTTGTTAAGAGTTTGGGTCATTTTTGTCATTTTAGGGTTTTGCATAGTTAGTTGGTCTAGTCAAATTTAGGTTACATTGTTATTTTGGTCTACAAATCTTTAGAAATTTAAAGTGGTCATAGGAGTTAATTTAGTTTAGGTTCTAATTTTATAGGGTCAATTTAGGGAAGAGGGAAAAGTTTGGGTGAAAACCAAGGGATTTTAGAAGATTCTAGGCAAAATTGGAAAGTTGAGGCAAATCTGTCAAAGTTGTGAAGATTTGGGCTAATTGGGTAAATCCTGGAAGTTTTGGGCTTACTTGACAGATTAGAGAAGTATTGGGTGAAATCGAGAATTCACATAGAGCTTGGGGCTGAATAGCAACTCAATAATTTTTCTGGACTTGAATTAGTATTTTGACCAAGTCTCTTTCAAATTGAATTTGGATTAGTTTTAAACTTATAAAACCTAGCTAATCTCGCCTAAGACTCCCTAGTGTAAATAAGGGTCATTATTGACATGAAAAGGAGGAGAAAATTCGTAACCCTAAGCTCCCAGCCAGAAAAAGAGAGAACTACAGCCTTAAGTCCCTAACTTTTTGCTAGCCTACCCAAAAACCCTAAGCTTCTCCCGATCTCCTCCGCCACCCCTGTTTTTCCCCTTTTGCTGCCCGACGCCTCCAGCCTCGTTCCACTTCCACTAGCCGTCCCTGCTCCCTCGATGTCACGCAACCGTGCCCGGTGCCACTCCCATCGCCGTTCCCGTCGCCGATTTAGAGAAGCCCGAGCGCCGTAGCCGTCGTCCCCTCCTCTGTCCCGACGCTCCTGACTCCGCCAACCACTGTTTCCGCCCTGCCCGAGGTCGCCGCCATCCGAACCCTAGGTTACCGCCGGCCGTTCTCCCAAACAACACTTGAGGGAGGAGAACCAAGATCAGATCTGGAAACAAACCCGGATCGCGACCCGCGCACCCAACCCATCCCATCAACAGATCCAGCCAATCCTTCTTTTCCATTGGGCACAATTCTTTATTTCATTTATATATGTCACTAACTTTCTTTTATTTTGCAGATTAGTCACTGATAACAAGCTTTTATTGTTTGTTATTTTTTTTGTCTTCTTTGTTATTGTTGATTGGCTTTGCATTAAATATAGTCATTAAATTGAAATAGAAGAACAACATGGGATTTTGATTTGGTGTGTTTCTTTTCTTGTTTATTTTTTTAGAATAGTTTAATTTTAAAATCTCGTAGTGCATCTAATAGTAACATGCACAAATTATTAGTTAAACAATTTTTAAATACTTAGCAAATTTTTCAAGAATCTGTTCTTGGTGATTTGATAAAATCCCAAGATGGATTATTCGTTCAAATCCAATTGATTTGATAAGATTCACAGCTTTGAACAAGGTGTTCCTTTCAAATTCTTGGTGGATTTTATAAAGTCCCGAGATTCAAGGACATCTAGGATTCCATATCCGATTTGTCTGATAAGATTCTCGGTTTGGAATTAAATTAAATAAAATTCATAAAAATATCTCTTAATCAAAGATCAGGTCAAGAAATAAAGAGTTAGGAAAATGTAAAATTGAACCTCATGGTACCAATTTTTGAGCGCTTTAATAAGGTTATTTTAGTGTAACCGACTCACGATCTTAGAATTTATCGCAAACCATAACGGGTATCCAATCGACCTAGGCGAAACTGATTGGTGACGACTCCTAAAAACACATTGCTACACTACTCATACATTAATTCACTTCTTCATATTAATTCAAATTTCTCACATTAATTCTAATTCCTTTTTCATTCCACCCACCCTACTCTTATTCTGTTAATACATGCTGCTCCTTCTCTCAAATTCTTCACATTAAATGTCGTTCCCTTTTCCTTTCACCCATTGGCTCACTTCTTTTTTTCAAACTCTTTAATGCCATTTTTAATGCAAACAATTATATTTACTAAAGTTTGTAATATAATATTACACATTATTTCATATTTCTACTATTTATTCCATTCATAAATTAAACTTATAAGTGGGAAACTTATAACTACATTTCATATTTTAAGAATCATAAACAGGAAAAAAAACGATTAACATCATAAAAGATTGATAAAATAAAATAAAAGTGATAAAAAAAATAAAAAAAAAGTGATTACTAGTACAAAAAGATGACAAAAACAAGTGATAAAATTATAAAAAAATGATTAAACAAAATAAAAAACTGATAATGTCTAAAAACTGATTGCTTGACCCTAAAATGTGATAAGGTGTAACCCCCCCAATTTTATAAATCTTAATTTAGGAAAATATCGAAATTGCCTAGGGTTATTAATTAAAAATGATTTAAGAAATATGAGGCAAAACATTTTCTTTTAATCTATTTTTCAAATAATAAGAGTGTTAAATGAAATTAGAGTAATTAAGTGACAAACCCAGGAAAACTAATATACGAATAATGTACCAATTAAAACAAACCATATGTTTCTTTAGAAATGAAATAACACAAAGTTGAAACCCAGTCTCAGCCACTTTTACTTTCGAGAGGCTACAGCATACCCTCACTCAGTCTGCTCTATATTTTGAACCTCATTATATGGTTCAGTGTACTCTGTTTCCTCATAGTACTCACCTAAAAAAACATGTTAGAATGAGGGGTGAGCACAACTTGCTCAGTAAGAGGGAAGTATCAGGCCTATCACGTGGGTCCTAATATTCCCGTAACAAACAACAACGAATAATAAAATTTAAATTATAGCAATTTAATTAGAGAATAATTTCATACAACATCATAACAACAATATCAAAGTCCTACTAGCATGCTTGAACTACCATGCATATGCATTATTCCTTTTACCGGTTAAATCATATCTTATTGATCAATCATTTAATCCAATAATTAAATGCTGTCGGACGAACCTAGGGTGGTGAGTGTGTATATCACCCACTCTTGGGATAACTCTTAGGCAGTACCACTAGGGATGCCACCAAACCAGAGCCTCTTGGGATACCTACATCGAGGTAGAGCCTCTCATGATACCAACCATGAGAATGGTCCCTCGTCAGCTATGCTCTGGTAGCGCACAAATCATATCTCCATACTCCATGTCAATATCGGGTCATGACTATAGACGGTCCGCTGCCACCGTAACATGCCTCTCATGTTTGAATTGTCCGTTCCGAACCTCTCGTCTAAATTTACGGCTCATCAGGTCATGCAGATATGGTCCGTCGCCAACCATGCATGCATCGTGTTTTATCTTACTCCTCAAATCTTTTATTTAATGCAGTCTTGTGTATGACAACATCAATCATATGCAATAATCAATTGATGCATGACCATAGCCCATTTTATTTTAACTCTTTTTAGTAAAGTGTCATGATTCTAATGCATCATATTTCTTTTATCTTGTTATCTTAGCTTAGCGTTATATGATGTCATGACAATCAATGATATCGTTTTAAGTGTATTTATGATAAATGTTCATCTCATTTCTCGTGAATTCTTTCTAAGTTGGTCATTTAGCATTTACGCTCTTAAACCTTTATCTATCAGCTTATAGTAATTTATTACGACCCTAACATGCCACTAATGGTTGCTTTCAATCTCATCATGTTGATAGCTAGCTTGTCGGCCCTAAACATGGTACTAGCGGTGTTTGTCTCACTAGCCCTAAACATGATACTAACGGGTTTGTTCAAACGGTCCTAACATACTTCTACTTTAATTCTTGTTACAAGCGGTCCTAGTATGATACTAGCACCAAACATACATCATACATCACATCATTACAACCATGCAACCAACCAACCAAAATTACATCTCAATGGAAAAAAACTAAAATAAAATAAAATAAAATTCTAGGAAAACTAATTAATTACCCAACCCATGTTGCCCATGCATTTAAAAATTTTGTTTAGCCTAATTATTTATTTAGAATTTATTATTTGGGTTGATGCTTATTTTAGGCCTAAGAGGGCTAAAGAGAACTAACCCGCTCTTCCCCCTTACCTAGTATAGAAAACATGGTGAATCGGGGTGATTTCTTAGAACGATCCTACAAAATTTTAATAAGATAGAAAATTAGAAAAATATACTAAAAATTTGAAATTTCCTGAATGATACTTGAAAGGTTCATATTCTTAGCATCTAGGCCAAAATTTACCTAGTGAGCAAAAGGATCTCGAGGTGTCTCCGGTAGCCTCGTGCCTATTCGAGATCGTGACGGAGCCTTCTTGATATTGATCCTAAAAATTACAGCAGCTACACACTAAGTTATAAGCTTATTTAGTGGCTGTAAAAACGGATCTTGGAACGAAATTTTTTTATTTCAGTTACCGATGTGTTTTCAGGATCTTTGACGCTCTAGGAGTCCAAAGAAGCACTAAACCTTCAAGTAAGGATTTCTAACCCTTTGTAACAACATGAACAGCAAAGATAAGATAATTGTTAGGGCTGTAAGATTTGAAATTGGCAGCCTAAAATAATTTTAAAAAGGCTACGACAGCTTACCGGGCCTTAGGAGCAAGTATGGACCAGATTGCACCAGAAACGAGTGCAAAACCCAAAACTTGGATTAACAATGGTCTACCAAAATTTACAGCAAAAATATAAGGACTTTAGGTGCTGGAAGAAAAGAAAAAAAATTAAAAAGAGTAATACTGAAGAATTTTGGCTCACGCGAATCAAATCGGAATAGTCGGTACTCATAGGATCACTTTTGGTGTCCGGATGTGGTTTCCCTTCAACTTAATGAACCTAAGCAATAATAGGGAATTAAATAGAATTCAAAATTAGTTGGATGATGGAGAAATAATACCCAAGGGCTGGATTTACGAAGGTTCGACAAAAACACGATCAAGCCGGTAACGGAGCGGAGAGTGCGACGACAATCCTTTGGTGTGATGTCTTATTCTTCACTTTAATGAGAACGACCCAGAACAATGGAGGAATTATGAACCTATTTAATTGAGCTAAATAAATGGGAGAGATGGATAAAGCCGAAGCTACACGGACATAACAAGGATGGTGTGGTGGATAATGGCGGCCATGGGTGGATTTCTTTTTCTTGGTATGGTTAGGCGGCTGTTTTGGTTGAAATAGAAGAAGAAAAGAATTAGAAGGTGCGTAGGGTTTGGCTAATAGTACATACATATCCGGGAACAAAATAATAATAAAAAGAGAGAAAAAGGATAATTATAGGGTAATTAATGGTGAATATGTTAAAAAAAATTAAAATAAAATGAGATAAAATAAATTAACCTCAACTTCAATATTTTAGGAGGGTTGTGGCTGAAATTCTTGTAAGATAGAAATTAGGTCTAGTTGAGAAATTATCTCATGTAATAGTAGTACGAACCCGATTTAAACCGTATACTCGGGTAGGCTAAATTTTAGGAAACATAGGCAAACAAAATCAGAATTTAGTACGACAAATTTATTTTGACTTATTTTTACGAGAAGAATCCAACGGTGCTCTTATATTTTCCCTTCGATGCTCACTTGGAAATGAAAAAAATGCCCCCAGCCTAAAGAAAATGACTTTGAGTTTCGGGATTGGAATTTGACTTTTCAACCACTAAAGAAATTATCTAAGGATCAAAATTTTAAATTTTATGTTGATTTTCTAAATTGGTAGGTAAAATTACAAAAATACTGTTGAGGGTAAAATTGTAATTTTTTCATTTAGGGTATTTTGGTAATTTTCTTTTCTTTTCTTTTGTTTTTTTGTTAATTTTTTTAGGGTTATTGCATAAGGGATCCAAAAATGCATTTTCCTGAAAAGTAAACTGCCGTAGAACTCTGATTGCAAATCACAACAATTGTGGTTAAAAATCAGGTGACCTGAAGTTCAGTCACTAACACCCAAATTATGAACCACTAACTTTGTGGTTTACAATTAAGAGATATGTGATTGCCAATAAGGGGTCCTAAATATACACAACACATTTAGTGGTTTAAAATCACGGGTCTGCTGTTATTTAAAAAAAAGGACAATAAATATAAAAAGGTGACAAGATAGCATAAAAAGTATTTAAAAACCAATAAAGGCGACAAAAAAATTAAGGCGAACAACAATTTTGCAAAAAAAAAAATGATAATAAGGCAGAAAAAGTGATTACTTTTATGCCAAAATAATTTATTATTAGTTTATTAACTTTTGCTTTCGTTATCACCTTTTTTTGTCAATTGTCGCCTATACAGCATTTCATCGCTTTTCTTATAAATTAATCATTTTCTCTATACTAATATTGCCTGTTTATTTTGTATCGCCTTTATATGTAACATAATGCTAACTCATCATCATCTTTTTTATTAGTAAGAAAAACATCTCATTCGCAAAAAAAGTGACTTAGTAAAACAAAAGCGATTTAGTCCAAACAAATGCGATTTAGTAAAAAATAAAAGCGATTTAGTCTAAACAAATGCGTTTTAGTTAGAAATGCTCCTATAAAAGTATTTTTCATGTGTAACTCTTCTACTACACACTTCTACTATGCACTTGGCAAACCTTAAAAATTAAAATTTACAAATAAATTAAGCATCATTACTGAGCTAATCGTTCACAAACTCTTTCTAATTCACACCTCCTCACTTTATAATTTACTTATAATTGACACTTACATTCTCTTCTTATATTTCTACATTAATCTTATGTTGAGTTACAAATATGGAAAAAGATACACTTAAAACTTCTAAACTTCTACTTCCAGACTTCCTCTATTCCACCTATCTACCTTCATTACTTGTATTAACTCCCTCTTACTAACAAACACAAATATTACTCCTACATTAATTCACTTCTCCATATTAATTCAAATTTCTCACATTAATCCTCATTTCTTTTTCATTCCACCAACCCCTTTCTTATTCTATTAATACATGTTGCTTCTTCTATCAACTTCTTTAAAACTGTTTTCTTTTTCATTTTTTTGACTTTTATCTCACATTAAATCAAACTCATCACATTACATCTCTTTATCTCAAACTGTTTAATACAATTTTTCTTATTTCTACCTAAATTATTTACCACTAATAAATTTTTTAATATAATATTACACATTATTTTATCTGTCTAATCTTTATTCCCTTTATAAACAAAACTTATCATTACATTTACAACCGAAACAAACCAGTTAATCGGTAAAACTCTTTCATAAATTACTTTTTACTTTTGAAAACTAGTTAGTAGATATGTAATATTAGTAGATAAAATGGAAAATATGATGATAAATAAATTTTAAAAAATATGAAAATAAGTTGCAAGCATTTTGATATATATTATTAAATAATTTATTGACTGATGAAATTAAAAAATAAATAAATTTGATGAAGTAATAATTATATTTAATAAAAAGCGTTTGAAAAATAGAAAAAGTGTTTAAGGGGGAACAAAAGTGTTTGTGAGAGAAAAAAAAGCATTTTATTAGAGAAAAAAGCGTTACCACCAAGCATTTGGGCTAAAATGACACTTCCTCGCCTAAAACTTTTAGTCTTTTATCAACTTAGTCCTGAAACTTATGAAGTTTCTAATTAAGTCCCAATTCTTCTAAAGTTACGCAATGACTTGTGAGTCGTTAGGCTAAGAGGTAGGAGTATAGCCGTTGGATGGTAAATTGACTTTTAGCCCAGAACCTACAGTTCTACGTTTTATTTTAACAGCGATAAAAAATTACAAACATATTAAAATATCTTACTTCAAAATCAAATTTCAATGAAGACGAAATGGAGTTCGAATATGAAGAAAATGGAGAATAGTGATTATGTGTTGACGTTGCGTGTGACAACATTGTCGACATGGAAACAGGTATCGAAATGATGATGAAGAATAAAGGGAGAAAGACAACGGATTTGGGAGGAATTTGTGATGAAGAATAAGAATAAGAAGAGACAAAAAGCAATAAGAATAGGAAAAAGATGATACGGAAATTAAAAAGGTGACATAAATTAGTAAAAGATGAAATTTAACAAAAAAAAAAACCATTCAAAAATAGAGAAAGTATAGTTGTAAGAAAGAAAAACAACAAAATAGTATGGCGAACTGAATAAAAGAAATGAGGTACTCCAAATAATCCAAAACAATGTTTTAGAAGGAAAAAAAGTCGTTAAAAGGAATAGAAAACCGATATTGTAATGGAATTTTCAATCGAAGCGTTTTGGGAAGAAAAAAAGCATTAAACAAAACATAGAGGCGATATTACGGTTAGGGGCCAGTTTTTGAACCACTTTACCCTAGAAATTTTACCGTTGGTATGTATTTAGGAGCCACTTTGTGAACCACATTCCCCAGAAAATTAACCGCTATATTAGTTATTGACTTTTCAAGGTCAGAATATTAACGCTTTTTCTGTGATGCAATTTCTTCGCCCTTGTGATTTAATTTGAGGGGCCACTTTATGCAACCACTGTATTTGTGGTGAGCTTTTTGGGGGTCATAATATGAACCGCATTTTTTTGTGGTACGAATTGTGGGGTTTTATGGTTCAATTTTAGGGGTCTAACTTAAAACCTCTTGTACATGGTTAGGGGCCAATTGTTTAACCACTTTACCCAAAATTTATACCGCTGGTATATATTTAAGTCTCACTTTCTAAACCGCTATAGGCAACTTTAGGTTTAACAGTTTTTCCCATCATGTTTTAAAACCTACACTGTCACCCCTAATGTTTTAGATTTTTCTTGTAACAACTTCTAAAACTATAATATAAATTCTATGATATTCATGTTCTAATAATGTCGGTATGTCTAATGTTTTTTTAAGTTAATAAGTAAGCACCATTATCACTTTTTAATTTCTATATATCAATTTTTGTTCGTGTAAAAGAATATCAATATTTTTTAATTGAATAAATTTCAATTAGCTATGAAAAAATATGAAAGATCTTTCAATTACTCAAACAGGTCTATTTTTGTTCGTTTAATTTATGGTCTCAAAAGTTGTTCTCCATCATTATAAAAGAAAGTGGTGGTAAAGTATTACTTTTTAAAAATAGGGGCAAACTGTACATTACATTAGACCACAGGGTGCCTATTGTAATTTACCATTAAAAAAAGGCGATAACATATTTGAAAAGGCGATAAAATTATGAAAAAGGCAATAAATTTTTTAAAAATAAAATAGAATTATTTAAAAAGTGATAAAAATTTGAAAAATAAAAAACATTTTTTAAAAGGTGATAACATTTTAATCAAGTGATGCAATTTTTAAAAACATGATAAAGTTTTGGAAAAGGCGATAACATTTTGAAAAAGACAATATAATTATTTAAAAAGTGATACAATTTAAAAAAAAAAGTGATTTTATTCCAGATTTTTTTATATACATATTTAAAAAGGTGATAAAATTTTAAAAAATGTGATAACATTTTAAAAAAGATGAATTAATATTTAAAAAGTGATATAATTTTTGAAAAGGTGATAAGATTTTTAAAAAAGCGCTATTAGTATAAAATTGATTATTTAAAAAAAAAAGATATGAAATAAAAAAATGATTAATTTAATAAAAATGTCTTTTTTTCTTTTCTCTTTTTCTTTTATTATCACCTTTTTCTATCCATTGTCGCCCTTTGACATCCAACTTTGTATATACCGTTCCATCACTTTTCTTATAAATTAATCATTTTTTCTATACCAATATCGCGTGTTCATCTTGTTCATTGCCTTTATAAGTAATATAACGCTAACTCATCATCGCCTTCTATTACTAATAAAAGCCAACACCTCATCCACGAGAAAAGCGATTTAGTCCAAATAAATGCATTTTAGTGAAAAACAAAGGCTATTTAGTGCAAACAAATGCATTTTACTTATAAAAAGGCTATTACTTATATTGAAAAGAATTTTCATATATAACTCTTTTACTATGCTATTGAAAAACCTTTAAAAAAATTTCACAAATAAATTAATCATCACTATTAAGCTAATCTTTCACAAACACCTTCCTTATTTATGATTCACACCTTCTCCTATTTACATTCACATTCTTCTCTCACATTTATAATTAATCTTCTTTAAAGTTACAACTATGGAAGAAGATTAACAAACTCTAAAGCTTCTAAACTTCTACTTCTAGACTTCTTTCCCTCCACCTATCTACTCTCATTGGCTGTATTAACTCCCTCTTACCAACAAACAAAACTATGACTCCTATATTAATTCAATTCTCCATATTAAATCAAATTTCTCACATTACTTCTTATTTCTTTTTCATTCCACCCTCCATCTTCTTTTTATGTTAATACATACTACTATTTCTCTCAAATTCTTTAATACTCTTTTTTTTATTACTTTTATCCCACATTAAATCAAGCTAATCACATTAACTCTCTTTCTCTCAAACTATGTAATACCATTTTTCTTACTTCTATCTAAATTATTTACCACTAACATGTTAACAATTATATTTACTAAATTTTTTTAATATAATATTACACATTATTTCATTTTTTACACTTTATTCCCTTTATAAACTAAACTTATTTACATTTACAACCGAAACAACCATTACAACTGAAACAACCAGTTAACCGGTAAAAATCTTTTGCACATTACTGTCTTATTTTTTATCATTTTCTTCAATAGCTGATACGGCAACTTGCCGCAGCGGCAATGCAGAATCTTCCCTTTCTTCCTGAAGCCATTTGGTGGAAAAATTGCGTATTGTGACCTCATTCTTTTGACCAAATTGATTTTGCCCGTTGACTCCAATATTGTTCCTCCATTTCATATAATGAGTTAAGCTCGTCAATAATTTTTTAGCACTCCTTATCTGTCACTTGATTCACTTTCTTTCTACAGCCTCTTCTAATTTTTTTTTCAGCATTTTTAATGTTCACCTGAAGGGAACTAATAGACCAAGCCAAGTTGTGGAGCTAACATCTAAACCTGAAACAAACTAATGAATAATCTTCTCACACTTAGGGTCGTTCACCCACATTGATTCAAATCTCCATATTATTTTGTGAAAAAAATTAGGTCGCCCTAAATAAAAATAATTGAATTCCACTATGATCCGAGCAAGCAAAGAGGAAGTGCTCAACATAAGCTTGAGGGAGTAAACTCTTCCAAGCAAATGTGTCGAGGGCTCTATCCAAGCAATTTTTCATGCACTATAACCTTTTTGAACACATGTTTCCATGTGAAGTCTAACACATGGAAGCCCAAATTAATAAAATGTGCATCAGTGACAACTTCTCGAAAAGCTTAACCATTTGCCCTTGCGCTCGAGGTCGACCTTGTTAAAAAATATTAATTTTTACTTTTTTTTATAATTTGCAATTGAGGATAAAACAAGGCGGCATGACAAGTTTCTTTATAACCAAGTAAACATGATTAATTAGCATGTCGTGAGCTTGAAACAACAATTAGCCAATTGTAGACTTTAGTTACTTCTAGGAGTCAAAAAATACGGCTTACTTATTAAAATTTTCTTCTAAAGTGTGGCTGAGTAACTCAATTTCAATTAGAACTCTTACCCATGGCTATCCATTAGTTGATAATTATTTGTTTTTTGAGTTGTATTACTTGGCTACAAGGCTCTATAAAAAGGCCTTCATGTACTAGTTCATATATGTATTTGTCTGCTTGAAATAAAGTAGTATATTCTCCTTTCTCTTCATTTTTCTTTCTGCCTAAAAGATCTTTATTCCTCTCTGCCCAAATCTTCTTCAATTTTTTTCTTGTCTAGCACCCAACAAATTTTGTATCAGAGCATAGGTTAAAGCAATGGTCACAAACACTAAAGTCATATTCAATTATTCACAGTCTCTCATTCTTATATTTAATGATGAGAACTATGAATTTTGAAGTATCCAAATGAAGAAATTATTCATCTCCCAAGATTTAAGAGAGTTGGTAGAATGTAGCTTTAAAGAACTATCTGGTTCAGATGCATATACTAGTTGGACCGAAGTACAAAAAAGGCAATATAAGCAAAATGAGCAAAGTGATGCAAAACCTTTATTTAATATCAAATAAGGATTGAGTAAAGCAATATTTTCACGTATCATGGGTGCCAAAAGATCAAAAGATGCTTGGGAAATATTGAAGAAGCAATTCGGTGACCAAGAAAAAGTTATCTCCATAAAATTGCAAAACTTATGGAGAGACTTTGACAATCTTTCAATGAAGGATGCAGAGAGCGTTCAAGAATTTTCTTTAAAGGCAGTAGAAATAATAAATCAGATAAGGAGCTTGGGTGACAATATTGAAGATAGAAAGATTAATGAGAAAATTTTGTAGAGTCTGTCAGCAATATTTGAGCATGTTGTTGCAACAATTGAAGAATCAAAAGATTTATCAAAATTGACAGTTGATGATTTGATTGGCTATCTAGAAGCACACGAAAGGAGAATGAGCAGATTCTCAAGCCAAACAATCGAATAGACTTTGCAATCAAATATGAAAATAGGAGATAATATCAGGCAAAATAACCAGGGCAGAGGTTTGTTTCAAAATAGAGGAAGAAGATATTGAGGAAGAGGTAATGGCAGTGGCACAGCAAATCAAAATGATTTTAGCCAAAAGAATTATTCAAGCTCAAGTTGCAAACTTTATGGAAAGTCCGATCATTAATCAAAAGATTGCCAATTCAAGTGCTGGTGTTGCAAAAATCCAAACCACTCAAAAAAAGATTGTTGGTATAAAAAATTAAAGCAACAACGTAAATTTTTTAGAAAAATGTGAAAGTGTGAAGTATTTTATTCTTGCTTAAGTACTGAAAAAGAATCAGGTACTATATGGTATGTAGATAGTGGTTGTAGCAATCATATGACCGGTGATACATAAAGCTTTACAAAATTAGATAAAAATTATTTTTTGGAAGTAAAGCTTGGTGATGGCAAACTCCATGATGTTAAAAGCAAATGAGTTATTGCAGTTGATAGCAATTGAGGTAACTCTAAATTTATCACAAATGTCCTTTATGTTCTTGATTTGACTCAAAATCTATTAAGTGTTGGGCAATTTTTGTGAAAAGATTATGCACTAAATTTTGAACATGATGGATGTATTATTAAAAATAAAAAGAAAAGCATCATAGTTGCAATAGTTAGAATGAGCAGGAGTAATGTTTTTCCTCT
The DNA here is from genome assembly GCA_005392925.1 of Aquilaria sinensis. Classification (NCBI taxonomy): domain Eukaryota; kingdom Viridiplantae; phylum Streptophyta; class Magnoliopsida; order Malvales; family Thymelaeaceae; genus Aquilaria; species Aquilaria sinensis. Next base: position 385,858 of record SMDT01002914.1, on the reverse strand, counting down.
AGCTATATCACTACATGATGAGCAAAAGATTTCTATGGCATTTAAGATATGGACATTTGAATTATAATAGTTTGAGGTTCTTAAAGGACAAAAATATGGTCTTTGGTTTGCCTAATATAGGCAAATTTGATAAAATCTGTGAATGATGTATATATGAGAAGATGCACAAACTCCTACTTCCAAAGACATCCTGGAGAGCAAAGAAGCCCCTAGAGCTGGTTCACTCGGATATAGTTGGTCCAGTCAAAACTTCATCATTAAATGGCAATAGGTACTTTATTCCATTTGTGAATGACTTGACCAAGATGATGTGGATTTATTCCTTGAAAAGAAAATCAGAATCCTTTGAAGCATTCAAAAAATTTAAAGCACTTGCAGAAAATAAAAGTGGAAGATAAATCAAAATTATGAGGATGGATCGAGGTGGCGAATATACTTCTGCAAAATCTGTTAGATTTTACCAACAAAATGGAATAAGGGGAAATTAACGGTTCCACATACCGCACAACAGAATGAAGTTGCAGAAAGGAAGAACAGAACAGTTGTTGAAATGGCTCGAAGTATGTTGAAAGACAAAAGAATTCCAAACAGCTTTTGGGCAGAAGTAGTAAATACGGCAGTTTACATCCTGAATAGATCTCTAACAAAAGCTATGCTCAACAAAAATCCATATGAGACATGACATCACAAAAAACCCAAGGTTCAACAATTTAGATTTTTTTTTGTATAGCTTATGCTCATATTGACGCCCAACAAAGAAAAAATTTGATTATAAAGGCAAAAAGTATATCTTCACTGGATACAGCGATGAATCAAAAGGCTATAGCTTATATAATCTAGACACGAGCAAATTTATTATTGCTCGAGATGTTATCCTTGATGGAGTAGAAACTTGAAAATGGCAAGAAGACAATTGTAAACAAGCAAAAATAATTCAAACAGTGGAGCTTGAAGGATATTAAGAAGATCATGGTATTAGATTTGACAATACAAATACTAAAGCTAGTCCATCTACTTCATACCAACAAGATGACATTGCACTAGATTATGATACTCCTCCAAGAAGGTTTTAAAGTTTAGTGAATATTTATGAAAGTACTCAAAGATTATCTTTATTTGTATGTGAACCCCAATGTTTTGAAGAATCTACAAAAGATGAAGTTTGGACTGAAGCCATGGATGAAAAAATCAAAATGATCGAGAAAAGTAGGACATGGTAGCCAATTGATCTACTTGAAGGTAAAGATGTTATTGAGTTGAAATGGATTTACAAGACCAAATATAATGAGGATGGATCAATTCCGAAGCATAAAGCTCAGTTAGTTGCCAAAGGATATTCACAATAGCTGGGAATTGACTACAATGAAACATTTGCATAAATAGTGCGTAGGGAGACAATTAGAACAGTTCTGGCATTAGCAACTCAAATGGAGTTGTCAGTTTTTTAGCTTGATGTGAAATTAGTATTTTTCAATGGAGAGTTAGTAGAGAAAGTATATGTGAAGTAGCCTCAAGGTTACAAAATTAAAAGGAATGAGAAAAATGTTTACAAATTGCAGAAGGCATTATATGGACTAAAGCAAGCCCTTCGAGCTTGGAATATGAAAATTGATAATTCCTTCCGGTAAAGTGGATTCCAAAGGAGCCAAAATGAACCATCAATTTATGTGAAAAATGAAGGTACGAGTAATCTACTCATAGTTTGTTTACATGTCGATGATCTCATATATACAGGAACAAATCTAAAGATGATTGAGCAATTCAAGAAGGTTACGATGGAAGAATATGAGATGATAGATTTAGGCCTTACAAAGTATTTCTTAGGATTCAGATACAATAATAAAAAGGTGTATCTGAATTCCCAAGAGACACTTCGTAAGGCCTAAATATGCCTAAGATATACTTCAAACATTTCATATGAGCAACTGTAATCCTATAGCTACACCATTTTTTGTGAATGAAAAGCTAAAAAAAGATGATAGAGCACCTAAAATGGATGCACATATGTACCGAAGTTTAGTTGGTTATCTTATCTACTTGACAAATATAAGGTCAGGCATAGTTTATCTAGTTAGTCTAATTTCAAGGTTTATGAATCAATCAAGTAAGTTATACTCCCTCTGTCCCATATTCTTTGAAACACTCACTTTTTAGCAATTAATCTATAATTTTTAATTTTTAGTATATAAATAAAAAAAATTATATAAATGATAAATAAAAACCTATAGTTTCTAAATATATTTTTTTTTAATTTTTTTCTAATGACCAATAATATAAATAAATTCAAGTCAAACTATGGCCAAAAGTCAACTATTTCAAATAATATGGGATGGAGGGAGTATTTTGCAGCAGCAAATAGGATTTTTAAGTTTCTACAAGGTATTAAGAAGCTGAGGATCCGATATGTTAAAAAACTGACAACAAATTAGTCGGATATACAGATAGTGATTGGGCAGGTTTGTTTGACGAATGAAAAAGCACATTAGAATATATACTTAGTCTTGAAACAAAAATTATATCATGGCTATCCAAGAAATAGAAAAGTTTATCACTATCATCCTTTAAAGCAAAATATATAACCGGAACTGATACAGCATGTGAAGCAGTTTGGATAAGAAGAATCTTGCTAACTTGCAACAAAAACAAAATGGTCCAACAACAAACTATTGTGGCAATATGGTAGCAATAGTTCTAATAAAAGATCCAATATTTCATGCACGGACAAAACATAATGAATTACGATATCATTTCATCAGAGGCTTGGTACAGAAAGGAGAGATCTAATTGAAGTACATCAATACGAAAGATCAACTAGCAAATATCTTTATGAAGACTATAATGAGAAAAAAGCCATTCAAGTTTCAAGAAGAAGCAAAAATTACAAATTAAGAACGGGTGTTGAAAAATATTAATTTGCACTTTCTTTTTACAGTTTGCAATTGAGGATAAAGTAATGCGGCATGGCAAGTTTCTTTATAGCCAAGTAAGCGTGATTAATTAGCCTGTTGTGAGCTTGAAACAACAATTCGGCAACTTAGACTTTAGTTACTTCTAGGAGTGAAAAAAAACGGCTTACTTATTAAAGTTTCCTTCTATAGTGTGGCAGAGTAACTCAAGTTCAATTAGAACTCTTACCCATGGCTGTACGTTAGTTGTTAGTTATTTGTTTTTTTAGTTGTATTTGTCGGCTACAAGGCTCTATTAAAAGGCATTCATGTACTTGTTCTTATGTGTATTTGTCTCCATGAAATAAGATAGTACATTCTACTTTTTCTCTTCGTTTTTCTTTCTGCCTAAATTCTCTTTATTCCTCTCTGCCCAAATCTTCTTTAATTTTTTTTTCTCTAGCACCCAACAGACCTCCCTCTTTTTCAGGTGACCAAGCAGCCCATTGAAATCCCTAATAACTAGCCAAGGAAAGGATGATTGCAAAGATAATGATCGTAGTAGCTCCCAAGAATCCGAGCACAACTTTTTTTCAGGATGGCCACTGTCACCTTTACATCAACATGATAATCAGAAAAAGAGAGCACCTCCACCATCCACTCAGGTCTCCAAAAAATCGCAAGTTCATGTCTCCTTCCCACACAAGAAACTACAAAACAATGCCGAAACCCTAGTTTGCGATGAACCCATTCGAGCTCAGATGAGGCTCTTCCAGTTTCCAGAAGAAAGACATGACCTGTCCAACTCAACCCTAATCGCTGACAGCTTAGGCTTATGACGCCCATTGTGGAGGGCAGGGTGAGTCCGAGCTCAGCGCTAACTAGAATAAAGTGCTATTGCCTTTCTTAACCTTCAAAGCTTTAGTAAGTTCCGGCCACTTCACCTCTACCTTCCGTTTTGATGGTGTAATATTTATCTGTGGCACGGAAGGCTCTATTTTTTACAGTCCCTCTCTACGACTTTGTGTGGCTTTGATATGAGCGGCCTATTTAGGATTTCTTACACGGGTAAACGCCCTCCCCTTAGTTTAGCAAAATGGAACAACCTCTTGCTGTGCAGACACAAACCCTTTGGTAGTTTGTTGCACAACTTCCTTCTGACCAACACCCACATCCATCATCCCAATGGCAGGATTTAACCCCTTTAAGGTAGCCTAATGCTTAGGAACCTACATAAAAAAGTCCTCCAATATATAGTCATTGGCTGACCGTTTCATAGAATTTTTTACCTCAACCAGCAACAAAGGGTCCATAATTAGCCTGAAGGGCAGCTTTTCCTTGTACTTTTGTCATCTTTGTAAGTGTCCAGTTGATTCCTGATAAAACCTCTTCAAAGTAGTTGCTCGATGATCATCATGTAAAGCACCCAACCTACTATATGAATGACCCTAACGGAGCCACTCCCTATATTGCCTCACTTTACCGTCCATAGCTACTAGACAGTCTAAACAGTCTCTCTGCACATGGTCCACCTTGCCACATAAGTAGCCAAAGTCCAGCAGTCTTTCATATTTCAAATAGTACCACTGATGTCCATCGTCCTCTTCTACCATCAAGCCCCTACAGATTAGTCTTGAAATATCTATGAGCACATGAATTCTTAAAGATGGTCCAGTGTAATCTGACATCACCACAATGCCAAGATGACTCCCCATTATGTTAGCAATTTTAAGTTGGAACCATTGGAAGGGAGCGTCCACAATATGGACCTAAAAGGCAACAAAATTAAATTGAAGATATGATGGAAGATCACTTTTTTTGAGGTTCTGCATGACAATCAAATGATTATGCTCATCATAGAAGGTTCAGTTTAATTAGGACTCTTCAACCTTCACAAATTTAGCTTTTGCTCCAGTGTGAATTTGGCTTCTTCGCGTGATTTCTTCTCTATTCTCGGGATTTGTCCTCGACTTGGCTAGGTTGTGTCTACAACTTTTATGTGATCATGACATGGAAGCCATGGGGGATTTCTTCACAAACCTGAGCTTAACAACTGAGGAGAGGATGATGTGCCAACTCTCGTTAATGGACGAATCATGTGTGGGCTTCTCCTACTTGATGATGGCAGCAATGAAAGTGTTGTCCAATAAATCCATACATGTTGAGCATCGAAGGGACTCCTTGAGAAAAGCCTGGCGATTTCAAATCCATTTTATGCTACGCACAGCCTCCCGTAATCCGAGCCTTAATATCTTCATCGCCAATTTTGAAAAAGACGAGGACCGAATTGTTGTGTTTTGTAACTAGTATATTATTTATGTTATCAAATTAATTATATTATATTAGGATTGTAAGACTCATAATAGTTCAAGGTAAATAACATATCAGGCTCGAACTTGATTTATTAATGATTCAAACCTAAAATATAGGTCAAGCTTAGATTTGATGTAAAAAAAAAATGAAGATCAACCATTTGATAAAAACTGAGCTCGATTGTTCCTTAGGACAAAGAAGCTTAATTGCTCGAAATGAGAAACTAGAGTGATGAAGTAAAAGTCTGGTCGGCTTCTTCCTCTAACAACATTTATTTGTCGAGTCATCCACTCCAGTAGATTGCTCTTTCCCGAAACCTAACTAGGAAACCATAGGATGACTGGAAACTAGAAACTTAGGCTTGATAAAGAAGGTTTAGCTGTGATTAAGTAAGAAATTGGCCAAATGTTAGCAATTTAGACTCCAGTTGAGAGAAAGTTAGGGTTGAAGCAAGATTTATTCAATCAGAAGACATTGTCTGGATTCTGGGTAAGAGGGCAGGAAGATTATTTTGGAGCAAGAATTCTGGGAAGACAGCTGAAATCTTAGATTTATGCTCATCTGTGAATGAAACCAATCATTTTCAGTGAACTACCAACTAGGTTACCTCTTTTAATATAAAATAAACATTTCTCATCATCATTCTCCTGGAGTGGAGTTACATTTCCAGAAATGAGCAAGAGAAATAAAGAACTCAGTCGGATTTACCTATTCTATAAGTTTGACCCAAAATTGACTTCTTTGCAAATTAAAGAATTTGAACTTGAGACTTTACATGAGGTTTCCTCATTGTAATTATGACCTACTAATATTTTTAGTCTTTGATATTCTGGTTTACTCATGAGATTTGAAAAGAACTTTTAGCTTAAACAAGGAAGCTCTTCATTATAAGAGACCAAGTTTTTTCAGACTGTCATAGTCGTAGGAGAATCGCCTGAAAAGAGTATTTGCTACCAAAAAAATTATCACAAAAAATAGCAGGAAAAAATAGTTTCAAAAATAAAAAAAATTGTCAAACAATCAATGATCACTAAAATAATTTAAATTATCATACTAGTGCGACAATTATGTGATGCACATATGGTGATGATTGTCAGATGCCTTTAGCTTCCTACAATTTTCTGATGCCAACCTTAATAATGCTTGTGTGTCCCTATGATGTGATGATTTTCTGATAGAGGCAACATCCTATGATTTTCCAATGCCAAAATTAATAATGTTTATGGGCCTTGAACCTGCAATGATTTTGTGATAAATAAAGCTTCCTGTGATTTTGTGATGACAGATAGTTATACAATTTTTTAACGATCTTTCATTTCTTTCATTTAAATTATATATATAAATATATATATAAAATTACTGAACTATTATATATTAAAATAATCAAATTCTACAAAACAAAGTTTTAATTACAATTAATTTATGAATTAAAAAATTGACAATTCTAAATATCCACTAATAATAGTCAATGAGATACGGAGTTGGGAAAATCACTGCCATCTCACAAAGTACTCCTATCATCACCATGCTGAGTATAGGATTTGGACCGGAGATTGGTTGGGATAGCTAATGCTACTATAAGACCATACTGGATCATTGAGATAAATGTGGCGCGCACTACTATGCTGGTGTCCTGCTGGATCTATGACCTAATCTCTGATAAAATCTAGTCGCGAACATCCATCTAGAATGGGAGAACTGGCTTTGCAGCCTGGCATTCTTAGCCCTCAATTAAGCAATCTCTGACGGATCAACAAACGGTGCCTAATGTAGGTGGCAAGTACAATTAGTAAAATAAAGTTGATATAATTGATAAATAAAGTTATATTAGAACAAAAAATACTTGATTGGGCTTAAATGTGTAGGGATCCACAAGGCGACATAGAACACTTGGCAGTCGACCCTTTTTTGGCAGGCCTCGTACCTTACTCTATGCATCAGCATCAAACATTGGCAGCTCTACGGATTAATGTACATTTAGGTAACCCACTGGACATATCCATCCTATGAAACAAGTGAAATTAGATTTAATTTAGCACTTCATATAAGGTCATATTTAAATTTTATTACTAGTGATAAAAGAAAATTTATTACCTTCAGCTACTGCGTAACGGGATCGATAGGCTTACCGGTCTTCTTCTGAGCGTGAGTCCTAGTCCACCACTTTTCAAATGTAGGCTTAACTCTATCCCATTCTCTCATCTATGACAATTGACTTGTGGTTAACATATCATTTAATAGTTAAAGTATAGGCTTAAGTGTTTGAATGGTCCTCCAACTTTAAGGAATCAAACAAGTTGGTCCTTTAACTAAGGATCAGTTTGATTTATCTTTCTAACTTTGATCAGTAGCATAATCTAGTCCAAAAGGGCTTGTTGAGCCACAAATGACCAAAACTCCTGCTAAATAAAATAATTTTGGAACAATTGGAAGATGGTGTTGAAGATGGAAAAAAAAAGGCTTGACACGTCAATGAATTGCCCCAACATGAAGCATGTGTGAAGGTTTAGCTTCTACGACACGAGGCAAGACCATAATGCTATCAAAACTATGACGAGAAGACCATTTCATGGATCCTCAACGAGCTAAGCAACGATGTGGGGCTCGGAGAAAAGTTTGATTATAGACTTTTTTATGCCTCGAAGACATTCTATTTGATCAAAACTATGAAGAAAAGTTATGAGGGGCTGGATTGGACAATTTGATAGTAAAAATGCAGACATTCAAAAGGGATGCTCTTTTGTTCAGATAATTAATGCAAATTCATTCCTATATTATCCACAACAAATTTAATCAATTGGTGTAAGACTTCAAATCCATGAGTTTAGCAAGGTTAATATCAAATCAAGATCTATGGCTCGACTAAACACTGGGTCGGCCATGCAGTTGGACATAAAAGTAGAGTTTGAGATAGACAAGCAGTAAAAAAAAAGCAAGCAAAAGTGAAGAGCCACTACGTTACAGCACTGCCGCTAGTTTTGGAACTCTGGAACCTTTCGAGGCTTTGGTTCTTTCCAAAGACAATCTAACCGAGTAGATGCCAATGTACTTCTATGTTTTGAAAGATGTCGACATGAAGCTCAAGACGTTCTGCTCTGAGTCATTAAAGGCAACTAACATGAAAAAACCTATGTACGAGAGCATGATTTCGATTTTGAAGGGCAACAAATTAAAAATAGGGTTGCCTGGCCTTTTTTTGAAGAAAAAATTACCTTTTTTCGTGGTTCGACATAATTCTCCTAATTCATGAAAGTTATAGGACTCAAGTGACCAACTTATGTAGTTAAAGGACCAAACATACTGAGTCGTAAGTGGAGGACTAACTCATCTGATTCCACAAAGTTGGAGGACTATTCAGATCCTTAAGCCTTAAAGTATATTAAAATATGCATTGTAAGTTAATGGAAAAAAAAAAATTGTTACCATATGATCCTATTGCATCTTACTTGGGATGAAGCCAATCATTTGCTTCAGGACAGTCCTCAACTCATCTGCTGTATTCTTCACCTATGAACCAACCATCAACCACTACTTCCCTGTCCCCTGTTGCTAATGATCGCACAACTGGTGCCATAAATACTTATTATAGCTCGACAGAATGTGCGAACATAGCAATGTGTAGCTAGGGTTGCCCCAAAAGTTCAGGATATTCATAGCCGCAACTTTCCGCTAGTGATACATACAGTTCTGCATGTACCTTGAGTAGTAGTCAAATACATGCGAGCGAATTTGCTTGAAATCATTGAGGTCCCATGTATAGCAATTCTAAAATAATACTCCCTTCGTCCCATATTCTTTGCACCAATCATTTTTCAGCAATTAATCTATTATTTTTTATTTTCAACATTTTAGTATATAAATGAAGAACTTTTATATAAGAATGATAAATCAGGACAAATAGTTTCTAAATATATTTTTAAAATTTTTTTCTAATAAATACTAATATGAATAAATTTAAGTCAAACTATGTGAAAAAGTCAAATGGTGCAAAGAATATAGGACAAAGGGAGTAACGGAAAAAATAAGTTAGTGCATAATTAAATAACTGACTTAAAAAAGAAGAAAAAAGTCTGTTTACCGTTAATTTGGTGACATGCTCCTCCCGTAACAATCAAGCTATGTGAGACCAGACAATATAAGGTTTGCCCTGTAGCCTCTATGAATGAAGGCTATCTGAGACCGGGCGATATTTCAATCATTCATCCATCTATCCATTATTTGCATTGTTTGTTGTTCTTATACTTGTTATTAGTTGTGTTATTGGTTGCTTGACTATTTTGTATGTGATATGTATGTTTTTTGTGCATTGCATGCTTGTTTTTGTTTCCCCTGTAGGTGCTGAATTACTTGCTAAGTACTTTTGAGTACTTACCCCTTAAGTGTTGTGTAGGTATAATTAAAACAAGTTAGGCTTAACTGTTAGTAAGGGTAATTGTTAAGGCTAAGTTTTACTGGTTTGAAGGTACTCTCTAAGTAGGAAATTTTATGATTTTAAGCTACTTGTAACATAACTTAATACTAATCAAAATGTTTGCCTTTCAATTTGAAGCTAAGTGAGCACATAGAAAGTGTGGCTTATCACTTGAGCTTGTTTGGGTGAACAGTTAAGGATGAATCTTAGTAGTTATATGTTGTTTCTTCTATATGTGTGGTATACCAATCGGGTTATCTTTGTTTGTATATAAGATTAAGATGTATGCACACAATTATTACTTTAAACTGTGTTTTTGTTAATAGCCACAGCATTGATTTCAACGTTGTTTTTGTTTATTGTTATTGCATAGCCAGGATGATGCTTGCATTGTTTTATGCATGGGAGGCTAAATAATTAATTACACGTAATAGTTTTAAGATACTTTATGAGTAATAGGTAGTCTATTATAATTTAAGTAAGATCATAGTTCCCTGAGAGCCAACAAGTGGTAGTTAAATCAGAGCACTGGGACCATGTTTCGCCAAAAAAATCCTTATAAGATTGACAACCACTCTCCCTTGCTGCAAAATGCCTCATGCACTTGCGGGTAGAGTGTGGTTTTAAAACACATTGTACATACTCAACAAGTTTTGGCTTCATTTCCAGGGATTATTTTGATTGAATTTGACAATATCATTACTATACAAATTTTTGGTGTTGTTTCTCAACAAATTTTTTGGGCGGCGAAAAATGGGGGGAAAATGGACCGAATTTCCAATGGCTATCCGTTGGAAAACCCTCCGAAAGTGTTATTGGTTGTCCGTCGTCAAAAAATTTTCAATGGCACACCGTAGGAATAACCATCAAAGGGTTACCGGTAGTCTACCATCAGGGATTTTCTGATGGCACACCATCACCAGAAGGTTACCATTGGTCTGCCATCAAGAATTTGCCCCCCACTTTTCCCCACCAAAACAGTTAAATTTTTTGTGTGTGAAGGTGCATAGGAATACACCTGTGCAGTTGGATCAGAATCTATGTTTATTGATGGTTCGTATACTTTGCCATTTATAGTTTCGGAGTTGTTCAATGGTCCCAGGGGATGGGAAAAACAAAAAAAAAAATCCTTATGTATTATTGTTCATTGGAAGCTTAAGTTACATCATATTTTATTGAATAAACCTTCTCTCTAGACTCGAAAAGCAATTTGTCAAATTAAGCCTCTACTGTCAGGACCATGCCTCAGTGCTTGACCCAGGCCAAAAATGTAAGAAAAATGAAATAAAAACATGAGGGACTCAAGTGAAAATGTGAATACTGGTGTAAGTGTAAAACTGAGAACTCTCGGGTCCAAAATGTACATGTAAAACAGCTTAAGTGTTAATGGCGAGAAATGAAGTTTACGGGCCATTTTGAAAGTTCTTTCGGGTGCTAATCACAGCACTAATGGTTATGGAAAGACTTTAGTGAGCCATGCAACTAATGAGAGCATTAAGACTAGAATTAGTCCATTTTTAATGCCATTTGGCACATAACCGGAATGCATGATTCCACTTAAGCCGAAAATCATCAATTTTGGTCAAAACAGCATCTTAGAAAGTCAAGCTAGTGTTCTTGGTCATTCTTGGAGAGGAAGTGCGGGGTCTTTGCCAAATTCATGGAAGATTGAAGCTTTAAGTGGAAATCAAGCTTGGCATTAAAGGTTTTGGCATTAGGCGACCTTGTACTTCAATTTTCAAGCTTAGTCTTGGATGTTCAAGAGTTGACCGAGAGCTCAAGCCAAGGATTTTGGGTAAGGTTCACGGTTCTACTTTATTTTGGTATTATTTCCATGTTCAAGTATATTAATGGCATCTAAGTGATAGTATGATGAGCTATATGATCTTAGTTTGCTAGATGGGCATACGTTTGAACTTTCGGGTTCATATGGTTTTGGCTAGCTAGTCACTTAAAGGCAAGTACTAAAGTTCTTGGTAAGTAGGCTAACTTACTCTTGAACTTGAAGCTCTAGTGGATTGGAGATGGAATGAAAATGCTTGAAGTGCAAGAAATGGATTTGTACTTGCTAGTGGTTTCGGTTGAGAAGAACAATGTGGTGTGTGTGTGTGAGTTGTGTGCTTTGTTTGCTTGATTGTGCTTGCTAACCAAAAGTAGATAGTGTTCTTATGTATATATGTATGTTTCGGATAACATGTGTATATATTGTTATGCTTGTATTTTGGTGTTTTTCTTGTTTTCTTGTCTTTCTTGTAGGTTAAGTTAAGCTTATTGGAGGTTAAGCTTTCGGATTAACTAAATAAACTCTTTAAGAGTTGTAGTGGACCTTACTAAGTATTAATACTCATGCCCTTATTGATTATGTTTCAGGAAAGGGAATTGAGCTTGAGTGAATATTGTTGTTGTGGTTGCTTGTGTACTAAGTTGTATACTTTTTGCTAAGGTATGTGCCAAAACCGAAAGCTTGGCTTGTTTAAGTACATGTGCAAGTCTTATGGTATTTGCCCGAAACTTATGTGTTAAGTTTTGCAGGCTTGGTGTAGGTTGTGGCACAAGTCTAGGAGGAGATGGATGTGTGTTCTTGGGCTCTAGTGTGGTGGTTTGCATTCATGACCATGAATTTGGTCATAGGGCTAGTTCTCTAATGCTTGATCTTGTATTGCACATTTAAGGTGCTTCTTGGGTACTATAGGTGAATTCAGGTTGTAGGGCATAACTTGTGTTTGTTTTTGAACAATGGATATTCTTGGTATGTTGCCAAGTAGATAGCACTTGTATGTAGGCTATTTTGTGTATATTTGGCCTCATTGGAACTTTGGTTTTGATGTGTATATGTTGAATGGTTGAATGCCAAGTTATGCCTTATTTATGTGCTTATGGAATTGTCTTTGTGAGATAAACCTCTTGTGATATTTACTTGGCCGAATGCACATGAACATGAAAAATTATGTTTTAAAAAACTTGATGAAATGGGCTTCTTGGTTGTCATGCATTGGAGTAGCACACTTGATGAGCACACATCCTAGACACTTAAAGATTTAAGTGTATGCCTTGCCTTGAGTTGCAAGTTATATTTATAGCCTTGCCTTGTGTTGCAAGTTTTCTTATGGGCCTTGCCTTAAACTGTAAGTAAGTATACAGAACAACTCAATAAGCCTCTTGGGGCACCTCCTAGGCCTTAACCTTAAGAAAATAAGACTTAAACTACCAAAAATGAAAGTTGGCCGAAGCTAATAATCACTCATAACACAATTGGTGCTTGTGTTTAATAACTTTCTTGGTAGAATTATGAGTGGCATTGAGAGTGCACAAGTGGGGGCCTGTGTGGGATGTGACATCTACTGCCAATCTTTGTCGAGTGCTTGAATAAAAAATAAAATACGGGCGACTTACAAAAACCCCTTTATGGTTTGAACTAACCTACACTTGCCCCATTTATTTTCAAAAACATACACTTTGCCCCCCTAACAGTAGCCTTTATATTCTATCCTAGTGGGGTCAAATGCTTTGATTGCTAAAAAGGTTTGCAAATCATGCAAATCAACCACAAGGTTCATCCAATGCTACCTCCAATCCAATTTTCCCTAAATACATAATATATTTCTAATAAATTTTCTACTTTAGAATAATATTTATATTTATTAATTTACTAATAATGTTTAATCTACAACATATTTCCATTTTTATAAATCAAGTTTACATTTTTTATTAATAACAATATTTACTTCATATTACTCGATTCATTGATAAACATCTTATTTGGTATTCAATTAAGTTTGATTTATATTTTTTTTCATGTTTGTATCGATTTGGTATTTGTAATTAGTTCATTCAATAATTAGTTACGAGTTAAAATTAATGTAGGCTTACTCTCACACTATCTTTTTGTAATTTTTAAAATAACTTATATATAATCAGTTTAACAACTAGATTGTTTGTAAAATATGTTCGATAAATTTAATATTAATATATATTAGGGAAACTTATAGAAAACCCTCAAATTTTGGCCTAAACTACAATTACCTCCTTATGTTTTCAAAAACCTACATTTTACCTGCTGCTAGTAACTCTATATGTTATTTTAGTTAGCTCAAATGCTTTGATTGCCCAATAATGTTTGCAAATCTTGCAAATCAACCATAAGGTTTATCTCATACCACCTCAATCCAATTTTTTCTTAATATATAATATATTCCTAATATTTTTTTTTCTCATGAATAATATCTATATTTATAAATTTACAAATAATTGCTAAATCTAAAATATATTTTCATTTTTATAGATCAAGTTTATGTTTGTGATTAATATTAATATTTATTTTTTTCATCTTATTTACTTTTCAATTAGTTCAAATAGATAAGTGTTGACACCTAATTTTGTTCGAGCATTATCTTTTATTTAAGTTTCAAGTTAAAAAATTAAGGTTAGGGGGCATTTCATTTTTAGGTGCTATTTTGTCATTTTTAGGGCATTTGGGTCTTTTTATCATCTTAGGATTTTACATAATTAGTTGGTCTAGTCACATTTAGGTTACATTGTTATTTCGTTCTAAAAATTTTAGGAATTTAGTATGGTCATTTAGGGTCGAAATAGGAATTAATTTAGTTTAGGCACTAATTTGGAGTCCTAGGGGTTTTGTAGGGTCAAAAGAAAAAGTTTGGGTGGAAACCAAAGGTTTTTAGAAAGTTCATGGCAAAATTGGAAAGTGTGAGGCAAATATGCCAATTCCCAAAAGTCTGAGGCAAATCTGGCAAAACTGTGAAGTTCTGGCAGAAATCTGGCTTTTTGCAAAGTTTTGGGCTAATTTGATTACTCCTGGAAGTTTTGGGTCAAGTTGAAATTCGAGTAGAATGTGGCGCTAAATCAGCAGCTTGAGAGTTTTATTGGACTTTAACTGGTGTTTTTACTAGATCATATCCTAATTGACTTAAACCTCTTCAAACTTGATTTGGATAAAGTTTAAACTCTCAAAACCTTGTGAATCACGTTTTATACCTCCTCTAATATCGAAACCAGGTCAACTTTTTGAGAAAATGAGGAAGAAATTCTTAACTCTAAGCTCCTATCCAAGAAAAGGGGAAACTGCAGCTTTTAACCCCTAGTTTTTCGCTCACCATCCACAAAAGCCTAAGTTCTTGCCTTGACCGCGGCCACCCCTGGAACGTTTCCCCCTGCCCGACGCCGTTCCAGCCTCCAGCGCTCTGTCCGTCGCTCCAGCCATCGCCAGCCACGCCGCCACCAGCAAAGCCCAGGCAGCCTCTTCAACTCTCATCGCCGGCGAGTGGAGGATTGGAGACGAACCCGTTTGCGACCCGCGAAACAGACCCGGATTCCTACGGATCTGATCCACTCAACCTTCTCATTCTGCCTTTGGTAAAACCAGTACTTAGGCCTCTCTTCTTTTGATTGTTTTCATTTTGATCCTCGACTCTTTATTTTTAACAAATCAGTCACTGAAAGCATTGTTTTTGTTTATTTTCTTGCTTTGATTGCTTGTTTTGTTTCTTTTAGGATCATGAATTAGTTTTGGTAATTAATATTACACAGAATTGCAGGTTTAGGTTCGATTAGATTTTATTTGTTTATTTATTTATTTATTTTCTTTTCTTTTTTCTTAGCTAGCATAAGTTTAAAGTTCATTCACATAATGCGTCTAAAAAAATCACAGTTAGAAAATTCAATTTGACGTGGGTTAATAAAATCATATGATGAATTTAGGATAATAATTAAAAATAAAATTTAAAATCCACAACCGGCTGACCCTATAGGGTCTATGGGTAGGATAATTATTAAAAATCTTGAGAAATAATTAAGAAAATAAACACAAATAATAATTAAATTAAATTTTAATATCCATATCCAGGTGATCCGATCGAATTTATAGTTTGGATAGGTAATCAACTAAAATATTTAAAAAATAAATAAAAATAGATTAAGTTTTTAGGTTTCATATTCAGATAGTCTGATAGGATCCATGGTTTGCAAATATAAAAAATTTCATAAAGAAAATAACCTATCCGTGTGGTTCGATTAGAACTCATGGTTTGAAAAATCAATCAAATTAATTAAAGCAAGCAAAACAAATTTAAATCAAACTAAAGTGCCAATTTTTCGACGCTATAACAAAATTGTTTTAGCGTAATCGTACTGTCAAACCTCTCAAACTCTTGTAGACCATTTTAAGGTGTCTAATCGACTTAAGTGAAACTGATTGGTGGCAACTCCCAAAAATACGTTAAATATATTTTTGGCTAATTTCATTTTATTTTCAAAACTAATTCTTAACCATATAAAAGAAATCTACCCATTTTATAATTTTTTAGCAACACATAATATATATTATATATTAATATTATTATACCATTATACCATTAATTAAGAACATTTTAGCCAAATCGCAATTAATGTTCTATAAATTTTTAGCCTACCAAATGATTAATATATATTAATATTGAATTTATAGAACATGCTTTACAAACAATCTAATTGTTAAATTGATTATATATATAAGTTACTTTAAAAATTACTATAAAATAGTGGAAAAATAAGGGTAAATAAATTTTTGCTCATAACTAATTACTGAATAAATTAATCACAAATACAAAACTATTACAAACATGAAAAATGTAATTCAACCTTAATCAAACACCAAATAAGATGTTTATGAACGTATCATATAATACGTTATTCAATTTTTATTAATTTTTCTAAAATTAACATGAAATTTTATTCACTAACCAAAATGAATGAATATAAAATAAATATTGATATTAATAAAAAATGTAAACTTGATTTATGAAAATGGAAATATATTATAGATTAAAAATTATTAATAAATTTATAAATATAGATATTATTTTGGAGCATAAAATTTATTAAAAGTATATTATATATTTAGAAAAAATTGGATTGAAGGTGGCATGGGATAAACCTTGTGGTTGATTTGAATGATTTGGAAACATTTTGGGAAATCAAAGCATTTGGCCCCACTACAATAAAATATGGGCGTTATATTAGGGGGCAAAATGTAGTTTTTTTTTAAATAGAGGTGGGTAATTGTAGGCTAGGCAAAACCTTGGGGGTTTTTATAAGTTTCCCATAAAATAGTTGTATGGTTGTTGGGGAACTAGAGCAATCTATGAAAAATCTTTCTTCCCTACTTCAACTTTACTAATATTTTGGGGAACATTGTTCTCAAATGCTCTTTTCAAAGGAGTTATAGGACAAACAAACATAAACAAATCTTTTCTCTTGAAGGAGCCTTCATTTTCTTGATGAAAAAGAGAGTCGCTTTGGAATATTAGAGTTGTGGGTTTTCAGGCTGGGATTATTCTTTGTTCAATCAACTTTGAATTTTGACTACAATGATTGGTCTAAATTAGGCACTACATTTAATTACCAAGTTAGGTACTAAAAGGCATATCATCTATTTTGGTCTGACCTAACCTATTTAAACCAACACAAGTAACGAAGTCTCTAACCTGAAACACTCATTTTGGCCAGCAAAGCCTTGTGACATCTTTATAAATGATGCTAAATTCACTAAAAACTCTTTACATATATAACTAAAATAAACAGCAGCTTGATTTTCAAAAGACCCAGAGGAATGACATGTTAAAGCAACAACAAAATCATCAAGCTGCAGTAACATACATGAAAAAAGTGGAAGAATACAAGGCTACCAGTGTCAACTAAATTAAGAGCACTTACAAAGAAAGTGGTCCATGACATAATAGTAGCAATAAGTGATGATCATCTCTAAGTGATAGGACCATTTGCGCCTCCAATGTGGATTAATCCACAAAATCACGAGAACAGCTAAGAATGAAGTAACATAAGAGGCAATGAAGCTGATGTAGAAAATAGACATGTCCATAAAAGCACTATCCTCTGCTTCATCCATGGGAGCTTCAGTGTTTGTCATTAGTGGCCTTGCCGGCATGCAGCTTCGCAATGGTTCTCCACAAAGAAGAGGGTTACCCTTGTAGCTACTTTCTTCAAACGTCCCAAACTGATTCAATCTCTTAGGCGTAGGGCCAGACAAGTTATTGAATGAGACATTGAGAAATTCTAAAAAAGTCAAGCCAACAATTTGAGGTGGTATTTCCCCGCTCAGGTAATTGAAGGAAAGATCCAAGCTCTCGATTTGTGTCAAGTTTGATATTGTCAAAGGAATAGCTCCAACCAAGTTGTTGTAGGACAAATTTAATACATGAATCTTGTTAAGGCTTCCAATTTCTTTAGGAATCTCACCAGTGAATTTATTGCAAGAAAGATCAATTCCAGAAAATAGGGTTAGAATTTCCTTTACATAAAAGTAGGCCATGCCTTTTGTTTGGAATTCTACTGGTGCATATGATTCCAAATAAAGTAAATACGAATCAAATTTGTGCGCAACAAAAAATGAGGTGATACTTAGGCAATGAGGGATAGGTCCAAATAGATTATTGTGAGAAAGATCAATAAGACACAATTTAGTTAGTTGACATAGCTCAAAAGGGATTTGATTTTGAAAGTTATTTTCTTTTAAGATGAGAAAACTTAGTTGCTGAAGCTTTCTGATACATTTTGGAAGAAAACCAGTTAAGTGATTGTTGCTGAGGTCCAAAGTTATGAGTTGAGAGAGATTACAAAGAGAGTTTGGCAGTGTTCCGTTAATCCTATTTTTGAAAAGATAAAGGTGTAGAATCTGCGGTAGATTGAAGTGAGATGGTATGGTCCCGGATATGAAATTGGTGGATAGGTCCAAAAACTGAAGATATTGTAAATTGGAAAGCTCTGATGGAAGTGGACCTTGGAGAAGATTGTTAGACATATTGAGTTCAGCCAACCTTGTCTGATATGAGATCCAGAGAGGAATTCGGCCAGAGATGTTGTTATCACTAATATCCAAAAAACTAAGAGAGGAGAATTTGGTTAAGTTGTTGTGTGAATGGGCAGGCAAGGTTAAAGGTCCAAAAAGAGAAGAATTTGCGAGATAAAGTGATTCTAGTTCAGTATTGTTCTCTAGAAGCCAAAATGGAAAGTGTTCTCCTCCAAAATCAATGTTAGAAAGGTCAACAAAAGTTAAGTCATGTTGATAGTAAAGGAATTTCGGGAATCCTGTAGCCAGCCCTTGACCAGATAAATCCAATCTATTTAGTTGCAAAGTTGGGGCAAAATGATTGAACACATTGTGGTCAGAATATATTTCATTACCATATGCGGTGAAATCGTTAAGGTTTGATAGGTTGAGAAAGGGTGCAAGGGAGCCCGGGATTCGAAATTGATTGTCTGAAATATCTAACCACCGGAGTGAATACAGAAACCTTAGCGAAGAGAATGCCAAGTCTTCTGAAAATTGATTGTCAGAAAGGATTAGGTTCTCAAGAGATGATAGGTTTGAAAAGCAGGAAGGTAAAGTGCCACTTAGTTCCCTGTGGCTCATATCCAAACTTCGTAGCTTTGTTAATCTGCATAGACCTGTGTATATGTAGTCGAAGTTAATTATATATATGTATGATCCTGCTGTCTAAATAAATTATAGAATTAGTATAAAAATAATCATCTGAAAAAATTTGCTTAATTTATACTGTACATCTGTGACAAAAAAGGAGCATATTAATGCCACTTTACCTTCCAATAGTTGGTCTTTTCTTATGGAACTGCTCAAGTACACCTCTTCTGTTTGGGGCGAACCAAACATGCTCAACACTTGAAGGGAAGGCAAGGCTGAAACAACTTGAAAAACGTTTGCTCCAATCGAACTGTCATCTAGAAGCAGCTCTTCCAAGTTTGTCAAAGCATTCATTTCTAGCAATCAATCAAAGGGAATTGGAATTAATCAAAGTGGTGTGAAAACTTAAGGAATTGCATTTGATATCTAATTAAAATTAAGAAATGCAACATATATATAAATATATGGTTTCCAAAAATAATTACCTTTGCCAGTTATAGACCGTTAAATATATTCTCGCTGATGTCAATAGTTTTTATGAAGGGGAATCGGCCAACAAATTGAAGGATATTGCTTCCTCTATATATATATATATATATATATACATACAATATATATATATACATACACACATTCGAAAATTATTAACATTAACTAATTAGATCTAGGCAAGTACTATTTAAAAAAAACGAAGAAAAACCATAGACACCACTTTTAATTATGGAAATATATATTCCTCCAACAGCCACAATATTCTCAATCGGTTTCATGTATCCCATATGAAGATCTTCTAAGTTGCTCGGACCATGAAATTCTGTTTTAGCTCATATACAACAAAGTGAGGAAAAATTAAGCAAGTGGAACAAAATACTAATAGAGATTTGATCGAAAATTAATATATATGCATGAGGTGATCAATATTATAATTGCGTACCTTTCACATGTATTGATCCCTCAAGTATGTTGCCACTCAAATCCAAAAACTTGAGACTTGAAAGGCCTCTCAAAGATGTGACAACATTTGTGTTTAAATGATTGTAAGATAAATCTAGGTACTCCAAATTGGGTAAGTTGAGAAGCTCAGCCCCTATTTCAACAAATTTGCAACACTCCAGTATACATCAATTGGACCAATCCACTGTTATCGGCCCCCTGCCAACTCCAATATAAATCTCATATATCTATATATATATAATGTGTGTACCTTTTGAAGGTTGAAAGTTTTCGATTGAATTAGCACCTAGCACCAACGTGGTCAAGCTTTTCAGACCATTCAGCACTGTTCAATAAAGGTCATGACATGGTAAAAACTTTGCAAAATATATGTACACTTTGTAAAAAGATGGAAAACTGAACCTACTCCACTTAGGAATATAGTAAGGCACACAGCTCACAAGTGATGAGAAATGTATGAAATTGAGAATTAATTATTTATACCGTGTATGGAAAGACTTCCATCCAAAATGTTATCCGTAAGATTTAAGGATGCTAATGATGAAACATTTGGTAGAGAGGCCAAAATGCTGCTATTAAAATAGTTTCCTGTTAAATCAAGATGCTGCAGACTTCTTAGACTTGATAGCCTCTCGAAACCTGCAACAAAGCAAACAAGGCTAAATGTTTTCAACCTAACTGGGTTTGAGTGAGTAAACAAAGTAATAAATAAATATACCTCCGTTTTTAAGGCAGCCCGCAATGCCGTTAAAGCTCAAGTCAAGAGTGGTCAAGTGTTGGAAGGGAAGAAACAAAGATGCATTCAAATAATAACGCTGGTCACCAGACACATCTGTAGACTGAAAAAGATAAAGTTGGGTGATGTAGCCAGTAGAGTCGTCACATTGGACATAATCCCATCCACAACAGTCAGAGCGGGAGTCATAGTGATCCCAATCTTTGTGGAAGGAAGGCTGGAGGCGCAGTAGAGCGAGCCTCTCTTCCTCCCAGCAGCCATGGCACCGCAGGAGACCTTGTAACATGGAAACCACCAGAAAACCCCAACAACAGAGCCGCCATTCCTGTCCCATTTTCAGATATTTGTTCTACAATCTGTAACAAACTCACTCTATTAATTACTTTAATAGATAGTTTCTTCCCCCCTGCACAAACAGCATCCTCCTCTTCCCTTTATATATACTTCAGAGCGCTCAAAATTTCCACAAATTAAAGTACCATTTAGGTCCTTACATGAAGTGGACAAGCTAACGTGTTGGAAGGGAAATAAGGTGAAAACCTTGGTAATGCTTGACCAAGAAATTGCAGTCATCCAGATCCATTTCCCGAAGGAGATTTCGTTTTTTCTTTTTTCTTTTTAATTTTTTGCTGGTACATATATATATGATGAGGAAAACGAAAGGGGGTTGGGCATCCATATCCATTATCAAACTGAGTGTTTGGTTTCTTGTTTTCTCTCTAATGTTTATGATCCAAACCCTCACAGTTATGAGAGGGCACCACCAAGTTACTCTCTGTCCGGTTATTTTATTTTACTTTATTCAATTTTTCATGCGTGCTTTTACATGAAGTTCATTGTGTTTTGTGGCATTTTACTACTTGTGTGGTTTTGCCTCTCACTCGTGTAGCGGCTACACATAGCACATTAGCTAGTTCAGAAACCATATGGGGTACCCTAAGAGTCTTTTAAGTGTGCTTTAATACTGGCTTAATAGGATGAATAATTTGTTTCAGAATTATATACTAATTTCATTGATTTGATGCCGTGGAATTCAAGTAATAAGGAAAATATTGAGAGAGAAATGGAGCACTGAAGACCTTGGCTCGGCCGAGTCAAGTCCTTACACGAACTGGGCACCACTAGGCCGTGTAATGTCCGCTGTGTTTGACACTACTAGAGTCACGCTGAGTCAGGAAATTATCTTAGTGGGGGGCAATTACAACTATTTCCATACATTTTATAATGGGTGAGAAAATTATTTTTTCAATTTTGGTAATTGTATTATGTAATGCTACTTCCTTAGTTTAAGAATTATTTTAAGGTTTTATTAAACCACTTTCGTCCATAGCTTTCCTGCTGGCATTTTTCATGGTAAGAATTCTAGCTAAAATATGCGAATCAGGTTTCTGTTTTTGTTTCTTACGTTGAGCTGCAGCTTGGGATTGTTGCTCCTACTTGTGAACTTAAAAGGGTTGGTAATTCGATTTTCAAACAGGGGAAGGCAACTCAGTATCTTGGGGAGTTTCAGTTCTTAATTATTTTGTGATTGATATCAAATCAGATGCTTCATCAATAATTATTCTTCAACAATCTTCCTCTAAAGAATATATGTTAATTGGATTGCATTAACGACCAAAATAACCAATAGACTTTCTGATGCATGAGGTTGAACCATAGAGGCCAGATGCAGAAGAGGGAAAACAGTTAAGGGTATACCCAAACTTACGTTGGTTAAGAAGTAAAAAGGATCTTGCTCTTTTACAGCTAACAGAGGAAGTTGCCTGTGACTGAGCAAAATCAATAGACTGGACTTAAGAAACTAACTCTGACTAGCTCTGACTGAGCTAACCTGTTCGATGGAGGGAACTTGGGAAAACAGCATTGCCTGGACGAGTTACGAACAAAGGAAAGAGGTGTAGAAAGAAGCGAAGGTCCGGAACAAGGGCAGAACCATCAAGTTAAAACACTGATTGGCAAGAAAGCTGGGAAGACGAATCACCGGCATTTTGGAAGCTTTGCAACCCAACTTGTGTAGCAATTTAGGATTCAATGATTTTGTGAGCGAAGACAACATTGGAAATGAGATGAATTAATCTGACTTCTTGCAACGTAAATTCATCGGTTTACTTTGATGCTTAAGTGGATCCCCTGATTCTTCAAGTTTGTGTTGTTCCCTTCTCTCTGATACTTAGCGATGGCACAAGAGCAATTTGGATGCAATTAGTAAATGCTAAATTGTCACGTCCCAAAACCTATCCTAGGAGTCTCGAGATAACAACATATCTCATACTCAAGAAAATAAATTTTCCTAAGCATGCAAGGCTATATTATTACAAATAATTTCAAACCTATAAAATTCAATTTCTGAAAATGAGTGATAGAGCAATTACAATTCTTGAAATTGAAACATAATCTATAAAATATTAAAGTTCTAAAGAACGAAATGAATTTGAAAGTCTTTCCTAAACATAAATAAACTCCTAGCAATAGTATGACAAAAACAAAATATTCATAACTATTCCAAATTGCAGTTGATGTTGCAGTCACTCTCTCGTTAGCTTACTCAAACTACTTCTTATCTGTATGAGAGTGGTGAAAATGGAGTAAGCATGAATATCCAGCAAGTAGTAAATTTTGATTCTTGTAAAATAATTGCATAAACCTCGGTAGAAAATATCTAAAGAGTGAAAAAAAAAACAATTAATGTAAAAGCAATTTTCAAAATCGAGCAAATAATATTTGCAAATAAAAATACTTAACCAAAACGAAGCATTTCAAAGTACATTAATAGAACAGAAATTTATAGTAGAGTTAGTGGGGTGATTACTGTAACTATACTTAAACCATTGTAATATGTTCAAAATAAACTAAGAATCACCATCAGTCGAGCACTCAGAAGGACTCATCATAAAAGTAGTGTATTGTGAAATAAAATGGAACAAAATACTCTAAGTGGAAGGTCTAGAATTACATTTTCATAGCAGTACGGGCACATAACTAATGCTCACAAAAATAGAGTTGGAACAAAAATTAAGAGCATTGAAATTATCATAAAATTCTAGTATAAAATATCATAGTCAAAATGTACCTCATCCAAACTTAATTCATCAAACACAATATATTATATAAATAAGGTAGAATTCAAATAAGAAGATAAATAAGTAAACAAATAAAATACTTGGAGAACAATTTCAGAATAAAACATATATTTGAAAACTCTTATTCTGATTAAAAATCAATTTAATGAAAAATAACTTTAAATTGAAATATTGAATGATTATTAAGTTGGAAAACTTAACACTTTGAAGAAATAATATATACATACTATCCAAATAATTTAAATTTTAGAAATGGTGATAGTCACTTACCTTAAAACACAACTTTCCAACTCCTAAAATAATTGCTTAGTCACCTAAAATAATTATGCAAAATTTTATGTCAAAATATAACCAATTTAAAGAAGAGAAATTTACAATTATCCCCCTGAGGTATTCCCTAACCTACAGTTTGTCCCTCTATTTTTAGGAACCTATAGTTTGCCCCCTGTAGTTTTTACACTGTTTGATAACAACTTCTAAAACTATATTTAAACTATACGATAGTCATCTTCCAATAATTTCAATCTCTCTAATATTTTTTTATAGTTAATAGACATTTTAAATTATTAATTTTTTTCTTTATGTAAATATATTTTTCTCTATGTAAATACATTTCAATATTTTTTAAAGGTCGGTTGGTTGTGAAAAAAATATCAAAAATTTTGAAATTATTGAAACATTATTACCAGACAGTTTAAATTAAGGTTTCAGAAGTTATTGTTAGATACTGTAAAGCAAATAGGGGGTAAAGTGTAGGTTTTTTAAAATAAAAGGAGCAAAATGTAGGTTATACCAAACCACAGGAGAGTTTTATAATTTTCCCTTTAAAGAATAATCCTAAATCACTTGCTGACAGTGATCCAAATGAACACTCTGGAAAAAAAGATTTCCCTGAAGTAGTGCTAAAACCCCCAAGGACTAATATCATAATTAACCCGATTAAATGTTTCAGACTCAATCTTTGTAGTGACCAAATTGTAACAATTTAAACTGCAGTATACAAATTAACCCGAATTAATACCTTACAGACCAAAATTATAACTATCCTAACTGTTCCCAAAACAAGTGATCTTCGTCTTCTCCCTACGCTGTTGCCAGCGACCCGTCGGGTCACCACCAGGCCAGCCAAAACCTCACCACTTTTGTTTTTAATTCATTCTAAACATTCTCCATTATCAATTATCTCTTTCACTCATAAAAACAAATTATATTCAACTAAATCATTAACCTAAATTTATCTTTTGAGTTCTAAAAAAAGCTAGCATATGTATTAAAAAGTAACTAACAATCACTTATAAAAAATTCTTCTTTTGCAGAAAAAAATTTACATGTTGCTTTCACTTAATCTTCAATTAATGACATCTTCTTCCATTTCTTCAACACAAGGCAATAACTATGTGAGAAAGTAATATATATATATATATATATAAAACCCTAATTCTTTTATTTCTCCCCCTTTTTAACACACATCTTTCACCTCCCGTGTTAACGTCTTTCTTTAGGTTTTTTTTTCCATACTTCCTCCTTTATCGTTTCCCTTGCTCTTTTTTTCCTTTGCTTCTTATTATTTTTTCTTTCTTCTCTTGGACCTTAACTTAAATACCCAAAATAATAAAATAAATCAAATTGCATTGGACCATTACAACCTTCTCCTTAAAATAAATTTCATTCTCAAAACTTACCTTCATTGATGAATAGAGACGAAACCTTTAGCGTAGAAAAAAAATAAAAATGAGAAAAAAAATCACTTTGTCTTAACCTCAAAGATGGACGAAACTCCCTCATAGGTTTGCCATTTATGAAGACCGAAAAGGATGTACTCTTAACACATTGCATTACTAGATGGATCCATGCAAGGTGGAACTCCAACCTTTCCATTACTGCATAAATAAATTTCCATTCAACCCTGTCATATGCCTTTGCTATATCCAGCTAAAGAGCAAGAGCACTTTCACCTGAACCATAGATACCATTTATGTAGTGGTAAGTTTCCAAAGCAATCAATGCATCATCTGTTAGTAGCGTTCCTGGAACAAAAGCACTTTGATTATCAGATATTAATAAAGACAAAATGGGTTTCAAATGATTCACAAAGACCTTGGAAATGATTTTATATAGCACATTACACAAACTTATCGGCCTGAAATCCTTCACCATCTTCGGGTTCTTCACTTTTGGAATGAGCTCCAGATGAGTATGGTTAAGACCTTCCAGGATGACACCACTTTGAAGGATTGACAACACAAACTGTGTAATATTCCTCTAAACAACATGCTTGTAGTTTAGGAAGAAAAGTGGAGAGAGGCCATTAAGCCCGGGGACTTTGTAGGGTGCATCTGGAATAACACCATCCTCACTTCCTTCGAAGGAAACGTCTTCATAAGATTATTTTGCATGGTATTAGTTACCTTCAATTCAATAAGGGGAATCATTGCATCTAATTCTGAAGGACTTAACATCTGAAAAAGTGTAGCAAAATATTTGATGACCTCTTCAATAATGTCATTGGGGTTATGGAGAACCGAGCCCTCCTCCAATCTCAACTCATGAATATAGTCACGGTGCTTTCTTCCTAAAGCCATTTGGTGGAAAAATCATGTATTGCGACCACCTTCTTTTAACCAAATTGATTTTGCTCGTTGACTCCAATATTGTTCCTCCATTTAATTCATGAGTTAAGCTTGTTAATAATTTTTTAGCGCTCCTCATCTGTAGCTTGACTTACTTTTCTTCTACAACCTTTTCTGAATTTTTTCAGCATTTTTAATGTTCACTTGAAAGGAACCAACAAACCAAGCCAAGTTGTGTTTACATTGTTCGACATCCCCAATTACTGAGTTAACATCTGAACCTAAAACAGACTAACAAATAATCTTCTCACACTTAGGGTCGTTCACCCACATTGATTCAAATCTCCATATTCTTTTGTGAAAAAAATTAGGTCACCCCAAATAAAAATAATTGAATTTCACTATGATCCAAGCAAGCAAAGAGGAAGTGCTCAACATAAGCTTGAGGGAGCAAGCTCTTCCAAGCAAGTGTGTTGAGGGCTCTGTCCAAGCAATCTTTCGTGCACTATAACCTCTCCTAAACACATGTCTCCATGTGAAGTCTAACACATGGAAGCCCAAATTAATAAGATGTGCATCAGTAACAACCTCTCGAAAAGCTTAACCATTTGCCCATATGCTCAAGGTCGACCCTGTTGAAAAATATTAATTTGTAATTTTTTTTTTTTACAATTTGCAATTGAGGATAAAGCAATGTGGATTGACCAGTTTCTTTATAGCCAAGTAAACGTGATTAATTAGCATGTTGTGGGCTTGAAACAACAATTAGCTAGTTGTAGACTTTAGTTACTTCTAGGAGTAAAAAAAATATGGCTTATTTATTAAAGTTTTCTTCTAAAGTGCGGCTGAGTAGCTCAATTTCAATTAGAAATCTTACCCATGGCTGTCAATTAGTTGATAATTTTTTTTTTAGTTGTATTAGTCAACTACAAGGCTCTTATATGTATTTGTCTCCAGGAAATGAAGTAATATATTCTCCTCTTTCTCTTTATTTTTCTTTCTACCTAAAATCTCTTTATTCCTCTCCGCCCAAATCTTCTTCAATTTCTTTCTTCTCTAGCACCTAACAAATTTGGTATTAGAGCATAGGTTGAAGCAATGGCCACAAGCAGTGAAGTCATGTTCAATTATTCACAGTCTCTTGTTCCCATATTCAATGACGAGAACTATGAATTTTGGAGTATCCAGATGAAGATATTATTCATCTCCAAAGATTCATGGAAGCTGGTAAAATCTAGCTTTACAGAACCATCTAGTTCAGATGCATATAGTAGTTGGATCGAACTACAGAAAAGGCAATACAAGCAAAATGAGCAAAGGGATGCAAAACCCTTACTCAATATCAAATGAGGATTGTGTAAAGCAATATTTCCACCCATCATAGGTGTCAAAAGATCAAACGATGTTTGGGAAATATTAAAGAAGCAATTCGGTGGCCAAGAAAAAGTTATCTCCATAAGATTGCAAAATTTATGGAGGGGCGTTGACAATCTTTCAATGAAGGATGTAGAGAGTGTTGAAGAATTTTCTTTAATGGCAATAGAAATAATAAATTAGACAATGAGCTTGGGTGATAGTATTGAAGATAGAAAGCTTAATGAGAAAATTTTGCAGAGCCTGCCAGCAAAATTTGAGCATGTTGTTGCAACAATTGAAGAATAAAAAGATTTATCAAAATTGACAGTTGATTATTTGATTGGCTCTTTAAAAGCACACGAGAAGAGAATGAGCAGATTTTTAAGCCAAACAATAGAACAAACTTTTCAATCAAATATGAACATAGGAGACAATATCAGGCAAAATAACCAGGGCAAAGGTTTGTTTCAAAATAGACGAAGAAGATATTAAGGCCGAGGTCATGGCAGTGGGAGAGGAAATCAAAAGAAATTTAGCCAAAAAAATTATTCAAGCTCAAGTTGCAAAATTTGTGGAAAGTCCAGTTATCAATCAAAAGATTGCCAATTCAAGTGCCGGCGTTTCAAAAATCCACACCACTCAGAAAAAGATTGCTGGTATAAATATCAAAGCAATAACGTGAATTTTTCAAAAAAATGTAAAGGCATGAAGTATTCTAGTCTTGCTTAAGCGCTACAAAAGAATCAGGTACTATATGATATGTAGATAGTGGTTGCAGCAATCCCATAACTGGTGATAAAAGCTTTACAAAATGAATCAAGTACTGTATGGTATGTAGATAGTGGTTGTAGTAAAGCTTGGTGATGGCAAACTCTATGATGTTAAAAGGAAAGGAGTTATTGCTGTTGATAGCAATGGAGGTAACTGTAAATTTATCACAAATGTCCTTTATGTTCCCGATTTGACTCAAAATCTATTAAGTGTTAGGCAACTTTTGCGAAAAGATTATGTATTGAATTTTGAACGTAATTCATGTATTATTAAAAATAAAAAGAAAAGCATCATAATTGAAAATGTTAGAATGAGCAAGAATAATGTTTTTCCTCTAGCTATATCACTACATGATGAGCAAAAGATTTCTATGGCATTTAAGATATAGACATCTGAATTATAAAGGTTTGAGGTTGTTAAAGGACAAAAATATGGTTTTTGGTTTGCCTAATATAGCCAAAATTGATAAAATTTGTTAATGATGTATATAT
Organism: Aquilaria sinensis; assembly: GCA_005392925.1. Lineage (NCBI taxonomy): Eukaryota > Viridiplantae > Streptophyta > Magnoliopsida > Malvales > Thymelaeaceae > Aquilaria > Aquilaria sinensis. Next base: position 356,855 of record SMDT01002914.1, on the reverse strand, counting down.
GAGAAGATGTACAAACTCCCATTTCCAAAGACCACCTGGAGAGCAAAGAAGACCCTGAAGCTGGGTCATTCAGATATAGTTGGTCCAATCAGAATTTCATTATTAAATGGCAATAGATACTTTATTTTATTTGTGGATGACTTCACCATGATGATGTGGATTTATTTCTTGAAAAGAAAATCAGAAGCCTTTGAAGCATTCAAAAAATTTAAAGCACTTGCAGAAAATGAAAGTGGAAGGGTGGACATACTTTTGTAGAATTTGTCAGATTTTGCCAACAAAATAGAATAAGAGGCAATTAACGGTTCCACGCATTTTACAGTAGAATGGAGTTGCAGAAAAGAAGAACAGAACAGTTGTTTAAATGACTCAAAGTATCTTAAAATACAAAGAAATTCCAAACAGCTTTTAGGCAGAAGCAGTAAATATAGCAGTTACATCTTGAATAGATCTCCAATAAAATCTGAGCTCAACAAAACTCCATATGACGCACGACATCACAGAAAATCCCAAGTACAACAATTTAGAATATTTTGTTGTATAGCTTATGCTCATATTGATGCCCAACAAAAAGAGAAGTTTGATTATAAAGGAGAAAAGTATATATTCATTGGATACTATGATGAATGAAAAGGTTATTGCTTATATAATCCAGACACGAGCAAATTTATTATTGCTCGAGATGTTATCTTTGATGAAGCAAAAACTTGGAAATGGCAAGAAGACAATTGTAGACGAGCAAAAATAATTCAAACAATGGAGCTTGAAGGATATCAAGAAGATCATGGTATTGGATTTAACAATACAAATACTGAAGCTGGTCCATCTACTTCATACCAACGAGATGACATTTCACTAGATTACAATACTCCTCCAAGAAAGGTTCAAAGTTTAGCAAATATCTATGAAAGTACTCAAAACTTATCTTTATTTGCATGTGAACCCCAGAGTTTTGAAGAAGCTACAAAAGATAAAGTCTGGGCTGAAGCCATGAATGAAAAAATCAAAATGATCAAGAAGAAAAATAAGACATAGGAATCAGTTGATCTACCTGAAGGTAAGATGTTATTGGATTGAAATGGGTCTACAGCCAAGTATAATGAAGATGGATTAATTCAGAAGCATAAAGCTCATTTAGTTGCCAAAGGATATTCACAACAGTCAGGAATTGACTATAACGAAACGTTTGCATCGATAGTGCGCATAAAGACAATTAGAACAATTCTGCCATTAACAGCTCAAATGGAGTTGTCAGTTTATTAGCTTGATGTGAAATTAGCATTTCTCAGTGGAGAGTTAGTAGAGGAAATATATGTGGAGCAGTCTCAAGGTTACAAATTAAAGAGAATGAGCAAAAAGTTTACAAATTGCAGAAGGCATTATGAATCAACCAAGTAAGTTATATTTTGCAGCAGCAAAGAGGATTTTTAGGTATCTACAAGGTACTAAGAAGCATAGGATCCGATGTGTTAAAAAAGCCGACACCAAACTAGTCGGATATACATATAGTGATTTGGTAGGTTTGTCTGACGAATGAAAAAGCACATCAGGATATATATTCAATCTTGAAACAAAAATTATATCATGGCTATCCAAGAAATAGAAAAATTTATCACTATCATCCTTTGAAGCAGAATATATAACTAGAACTAATACAGCATGTGAAGCAGTTTGGACAAGAAGAATCTTACTAACTAGTAACAAAAACAAGATTGTCCAAAAACAATTTATTGTGGCAATATGTCAGCAATAGCTCTGACAAAGGATCCAATATTTGATGCACAGACAAAACATATTTACAATATCATTTCATCAGAGGCTTGGTACAAAAATGAGAGATCTAATTGAAGTATATCAATATGAAATATCAACTAGCAGATATCTTTACGAAGACTATAATGAGAGAAAAGCTATTGAAGTTTCAAGAAGAAGCAAAAATTACAAATTAAAAGGGGGTGTAGAAAAATATTAATTTGTAATTTTTTTTTTACATTTTGCAATTGAGGATAAAGCAATGCAGCATGGAAAGTTTCTTTATAGCCAAGTAAGCGTGATTAATTAGCATATTGTGAGCTTGAAACAACAATTAGCCAACTGTAGACTTTGGTTACTTCTAGGAGTCAAAAAATACGACTTACTTAGTAAAGTTTTCTTCTAAAGTGCGGTTGAGTAACTCAAGTTCAATTAGAACTCTTACCCATGGCTGTTCGTTAGTTGTTAATTATTTGTTTTTTAAGTTGTATTAGTCAGCTACAAGGCTTTATAAAAAGGCCTTCATGTACTTGTTCTTATATGTATTTGTCTCCATGAAATAAGATAGTATATTCTCTTCTTTCTCTTCATTTTTCTTTTTGCCTAAATTCTCTTTATTCCTCTCAGCCCAAATCTCCTTTAATTTTTTCTTCTCTAGCACCCAACAGACCTCCCTTTTTTTCAGGGGACCAAGCAGCCCATTGAAATCCTCAATAACTAGCCAGGGAAAGGATGATTGCAAAGATAATGATCATAGTAGCTCCCAAGAGTTTGAGCGCAACTCTTTTGAAGGATGGTTGTTGTCACCTTTACATCAATATGATAATAAAAAAAAAGAGAGCAACTCCGCCATCCACTCAGGTCCCAACAAATTGCAAGTCCATGTCTCTCCTTCCCACACAAGAAACTACAAAACAATGCTGAAACCCTAGTTTGCGGTGAACCCATTCGAACTCAGATGAGGCCCTCCAAGTTTCCAGAAGAAAGGCATGAACTACCCTAGTCAATCCTAATCCCTGACAGTTCAGGCTTATGATGCCCCTTTTGGAGGGCAGAGTGAGTCCGAGCTCAACCCTACGTGGAATAAAGTGCTACTACCTTTCTTAACCTTTAAAGCTCTAGTAAGTTCTAGCCTCTTCACCTCCACCTTCCGTTTTGATGGTGTAATATTTATATATGGCACGGAAGGCTCCATTTTTTACTATCCCTCTCTATGACCTTGTATGGCTTTGATCCAAGTGGCTTAATTAGGATTTCTTACATGAGTATATGCTTTACCACTTAGTTTAGACAGATCGAACAACCTCCTGCTGTGCAAACACAAACCCTTTGGTAGTTTGTTGCGTAACTTCCTTCTGGCCAACACCCACAGCCATCATCCCAACCATAAGATTTACCCCCTTTCGGGTAGCCTAATGATTAGGAACCTACATAAAAAAGCCCTCCAATATATGGTCATTGGCTGACCGTTTTGTTAGGTTATTGGCTCAAATTCAAAGAAGATGAAGACTTTAAGTTGTTATTAATTCAAATTGTTTTAGGATTGGGTTTATCGTTTCTGTTTAGAATTTGGTGTTAGTTTTTCTACTTATTTGGCTTTTAATTTTCCTATTTTGATATGGTTTAGGTTTGTTGTGTGGCTTATAAAAAGGCTAGTTATGTTAGATTTTTTGGGGTATGGGAGAAAAGTGTGTGTGGTGTGTTGTGAGGCTTGAAAAAGAATAGAGCTTGAGAGTTTGAGAGAATTGGTGTGTGCAATTGTTTTTTAGTTTAGATAGTGGAAAGGCCATGGAATCGTCATGGTTGAAAAGAAAATTTTTGCTTCTTGTTCTGTTTTTTTTTTCTTCTGCCTAACAAGTGATATTAGAGCTTGGTTCAAGATGGCTGGGACATCAAGTTTTCAGATTGATCATTTTGATGGATCTAGAGATTTTAGCCTTTAGAAGTGCATGGTGAAAGATGTGCTAATTCAACAGAAACTTAGCGATGTGCTCGAGAAAATAAAGCCTGAGTCTATAACGAGTGAAAGGTGGAAAGAGATGGAGCAGATAGCAGTGAGTACGATTAGATTGGCTCTTGCACCACAACTCAAATATGATTTGCTAAACGAAACCTCTCCAACAAAATTGATGGATAAGCTTAAAGGTAAATATATGTCAAAGTCTATTACTAACAAATTATGCTTGAAAAGACAATTATATGGTTTGAGGATGAAAGATGGAACTAGCTTGATTGTACACTTAAATGAGTTTAATAAGCTTATTACACAATTGGAGAGTATTGGCGAGAAGATTGAAGAAGAAGATAGAGTTATAATCTTGATTAATTCTCTATTTTATGAGCCTGTTGTGACTCCATTGATGGTTGGAAGAGATACCTTGAAGATTGAAGATGTGACCACTTTGCTTTTGGACCATGATCGAATGAGAAAATTTGAAAAAAAAAAAAGATGAAGAAAATAATGTGCTCATGGTAGGGCAAGGGAGAAGTCGTTGGAGAGGAAAAACAAATTCAAGAGGAAGATCAAGTTCAAGACAAGGAAAATACTGGAGCTATACGGAATGCTGGTACTGTCATAATTTGGGACATATCAAATTTTTTTCACCAAAATTGGAAGAGGACATGGAAGAATTTTTTTAAGGCAAATGAGAAGAAGAAAGAAAAAAAGGAGGAGAAAAATAAAGGTGATGTGAATGTGGTAGAAGATGACAAAAGTAATGATGAAGTTGTGACTTTAATGGTGCAAGAAGCTTGTGCGAAGAAAGATTCGAAAGATGTTTGGGTATTTGATTCTGCTTGTTCAGAGCAGGTTTGCATAAAAAATAGAGTGGTTCACAAAGTTTGAGGCATGTGATAAATCAATTTATTTGGTGAATGACCAAGCAGTGGGAATTGAAGGCATTGGCAATGTGAAGATCCAATTGCATGATGGAAGAATTAAGACGCTTGGTGATGTAAGGTGTGTTTCAAAATTCAAAAGAAATTTAATTTCACTTGGTAGATTGGATAGCTTGGGTTATGAATTTTCTGCTCAAGGTGGAGGATTGCGGATTTCAAATGATGCATTAATTATGATGAAAGGAGTGAAGAACTCAAATAATTTGTGTGAGTTGGTTGGTAGTACAATTATGAGAGAAGAGACAAAGATTTATCCCGTGGATATGAAGGTCCCTACAAGCAAGAATGTAGGCTTCATAAACTTGGTAGAAAGGTGGAGGTAGGGAGAATTTGAGCCAAGGTGGAGATTGTTAGATTATTAGCTCAAATTCAAAGAAGATGGGGACTTGAAGTTGTTACTAATTCAAATTGTTTTAGGATTGGGTTTATGGTTTTTTTTTTAGGATTTGGTTTTAGTTTTCCTACTTATTTGGGATTTAATTTTCCTAGTTCAATATGGTTTAGATTTGTTATGTGGCTTATAAAAAGGCTAGTTATGTTAGATTTTTGGGGTATGGGAGAAAAGTGTGTGTGGTGTGTTAAGAGGCTTGAAAAAGAATAGAGCTTCAGAGTTTGAGAGAATTGGTTTGTGTAATTGTTTTTGAGTTTAGATAGTGAAAAGGCCATGGAATCGTCTTGGTTGAAAAGAAAATTTTTGCTTGTTGTTCTGTTTTTTTTTTCTTCCACCCAACATGTTTCATAGTATTTCTGACCTTAACCAGCAACAAGGCTCCATAATTAGCCTCAAGGGTAGCTTTTCCTTGTACTTCTGTCATCTTTGTAAGTGTCCAGTTGATTCTTGATAAAACCCTTCCGAAGTAGTTGCTCGATGATCGTCATGTAAAGCACCCAAGCTCCTATATGAAGGACTAATAAGCTTATATTTATTATATTTATTTCTCTCATATTTAGTATGTTTTAATATGTTTTGAACCTTAAAGATATATTTTGAGTATGTTTTGTAGCTTACAGCAGATCTGGACTCAATTAATTAAGAGTGGATTTAATTTACCATTTTACAAGTTTTAATTTGGTTGTATTCGTTCAGGATTTTGACAGATTGGTGATGTTCTAGTAGAAAAATCATATCTTGAGCCATAGAGATCGGATCAAGTGATTCTTGATTCTTTGGAAAGCTAACATCTGGAGCTACAAATTATATGAGGACCATGAAACCCAGTTTACGTGTTAAGAGGTTCAAATTCAGCTTCAAAGTCGCGATTTGCGAGTCACTGCTTGTTCAAAAGCAGTTGCGGTATTTTGGGCATATCTTTGGCTGTAGATGTCCGTTTCATGTGATTCAGGTATTGTTTCAAAGTTAAGAAAAATCTATACAACTTTTATGCTTTGAGTTTTGAGAAATAATGACTGAACCAAGGTCGAATCTCAGCTTGAAGTTGCTACTTCTGTGTTTGGAGCATTGTTTGGCTGACAGCTTTGAAACCTTCTAGTTAGTTTGAATTTTTTTATTTGTTTGGGGTACTTTTGTAATAATATAGGAAGTTTAAAGAGTTTTTTGAATTTTACCACATTAGGTTAATTATATTAAAGGGACCAAAGGCTGCTGCCAGACCCATGCTCTCTCTTCTCACAGGGGGCTGCCCCTCACCCCTCTCTTCGCCAACTCTCATTATCTCTTGTTTGTTTTCTTTTCTTTTCAGTGTTTTTTTTATTCTTGGTTGAAGTTGACTGAAACCCCGAATTCTTCAGCACTGTGAGATCAAAGTTATTTTTATTCATCAATTAAGATTTTGAGTATTGGATGTCTTCTACGATTAATTTCATGATTGTTTCGTTTATATGCTAGGAGGCCTATTAGTTGTTATTTGAATTCAATCTACTGCCGGGTTAGAAATCAAATCTGTAATTGTTTGGTTTTTCTAACCTGTGAAGCAACTGAGGTTTAGTGATTTACTGCGTCAGAAATCATTAAGTCTTAGGGAGAAAATTCAAATAAATTAAATGCAGCCGCTTGTATTTGTGTTATTTAGTTTCATCGATCTCTCTAATTTTAATGCAATTGTTAAATTAAATCAAAGCACTTGTCTTAGGTTGTTTAGCAGTTAGGGTTAATTAGATCGCTTGTTTCTGATTAACTACGACTAAGGAGAGGTAGGAAGATAGCTTCAACGATGAATATTCAAAGTCTTGATTGATCTATCTATGTATCGATGATTAGTTGTAGGAATTCGGTGGTGGATGTTGACTGATGCCAAAGTTTGAATTCTTGATTGTTTTGTTGGTTTCTTACTTGATAGGTTTCTTAATTTTTGTTCTCTTATCATTTTTTTATTATTTTATCTTTTTTTTTATTGCAAACAACCCCCAAATCTTTTATTTCAGTTTTCTATCATGAAGCTTTTAGAGAAAGAATTTTTCTTGGGATTTAACCTGGTTTTCATTGCTGGACTACAAATTTATTTATTCTGAGTTGTTAGGGATACTAGAATTATTTTTTGTGGTTTCGACGCCCGACCAAGGACCTTAACAGAGCCACTCCCTATATTGCCTCACTTTACCGTCTGCACCTACTAGACACTCTAAACACTACTCTCTCTCCACATGGTCCGCCTTGCCACATAAGTAGCCGAAGTCCAGCAGCCTTTCATAATTCAAATAGTACCATTGATGTCCATCGTCGTCTTCCACCATCAAGCCCCTATGGATTAGTCTTGAAATATCCATGAGCACATGAATTCTTAAAGATGGTCCAGTGTAATCTAACATCACCACAATTCCAAGATGACTCCTCAGTGTGTTAGCAATTTTAAGTTGGAACCATTGGAAGGGAGCGTCCACAATATGAACCCAAAAGGCAACACAATTAAATTTAAGATATGATGGAAGATCACTTTTTTTGAGGTTTTGCATGACAATCAAATGATTATGCTCCTTGTAGGAGGTTCAGTTTCATTAGGACTTTTCAACCTTCACAAATTTAGCTTATGCTCCAGTGTGAATTTGGCTTCTTTGCATGATTTCTTCTCTGCTTTCGGGATTTGTCCTCGGCCTGGCTAGGTTGTGTCTACTGCTCTTGTGTGATCACAACATGGAAGCGTTGGGAGATTTCTTCACAAACCTGAGTTTAACAACTAAGGAGGGGACGATGTACTGACTCTTGTTGATGGACGAATCACGTGGGGGCTTCTCCGACTTGATGGTGGCAGCAATAAAAGTGTTGTCCAATAAATCCATACATTTTGAGCATCGAATGGACTCCTTGAGAAAGGCCTAGCGATTTCAAATCCATTTTATGCTACACGCAGCCTCCCCTAATTCGAGCCTTAATACCTTCATCGCCAATTTTGAAAGGGACGAGAGGATCGAATGGTTGTGTTTTGTAACTATGATGTTATTTATGTTATCAAATTAATTATACTATATTAGGATTGTTAGACTCATAATAGTTCAAGGTAAACAACATATCAGGCTCAAACTTAATTTATTAAGGATTCAAACCTAAAATATAGCTCGAGCTCGGATTTGATGTCTAAAAAAAATCAAGATCAACCATTTGATAAAAATCGAGGTCGATTCCTCCCTAAACTCAACTGCTTGAAATGAGAAACTAGAGCGATGAGGTAAAAATCTGGTCAACTTCTTCCTCTAGCAACACTTATTTATCGAGTGATCCATTCCAGTAGGTTGATCTTTCCCGAAACCTAACCAGGAAACCATAAGATGACTGGAAACTAGAAACTTAATCTTGATAAAGAAGGTTTAGCTGTGATTAAGTAAGAAATTAGCCAAATGTTAGCAATTTAGCCTCCGATTGAGAGAAACTTAGGGTTGAATCAAGATTTATTCAATCAAAAGACATTGTCTGGATTCTGGGTAAGAGGGTAGAAAGATTATTTTAGGGTAAGGATTCTGGGAGATTTAGCTGAAATCTTAGATTTATGCTAATCTGTGAGTGAAACCAATCATTTCTCACCATTATTCTCCTGTACTAGAGTTACATTTCCAGAAATGGGCAAGAGAAATAAAGAACTTAGTCGAATTTACCTATTCTACAAGTTTGACCCACAATTGGCTTCTTTGCAAATTAAAGAATTTGAACTTGAGACTTTACATGAGGTTTCCTCATTGTAATTATGACCTACTAACATTTTTAGTCTTTGATATTCTGGTTTACTCATGAGATTTGAAAAGAACTCTTTGCTTAAACAAACTAATGTTTAGTTTCTGAAATTTTGGCTTAAACAATGAAGCTCCTCACTACAAGGGACCCAGTTTTTTCATAATGTCATAATCATAGGAGAATCACCTGAAAAGAGTACTTGTTACCAAAAAAAATTATCACAAAAAATAACAGAAAATAATAGTGTCAAAAATAAAAAAAGTTGTCAAACAATCGACGAGCACTACAGTAATTTAAATTATCAGACTAGTGCGACAATTATGTAATGCACAGGTGGTGATGATTTTCAGATACCTTTAGCTTCCTACAAATTTATGATGCCAACCTTAATAATGCTTGTATGTCCCTATGATGTGATGATTTTCTGATAGAGGCAACATCCTATGATTTTCCGATGCCAAAATCAATAATGCTTATAGGCCTCCAACCTCTAACCGATTTTGTGATAAATAAAGCTTCCTACAATTTTATGACAACAAATAATTCTACAATTTTCTGACGATCTTTCATTTTTTTCATTTAAATTATATATATATATATTAAAATAATCAAATTCTATAGAACAAAGTTTTAATTACAATTAATTTATGAATTAAAAAAGTGACAATTCTAAATATCCACTAATAATAGTCAATGAGACACAGAGCCTGGAAAATCATTGCCATCTCACAAAGTACTCCTATCATCACCACGCTAAGTAGAGGATTTGGATCAGAGATTGGCTGGGATAGCTAATGCTACTATAAGGCCATACTAGATCAATGAGTTAAACATGACGCTCACTAATATGCTTGTGTCTTGCTGGATCTGTGACCTAATCTTTGACAGAATCTAGTCACGAACGTCCATCTAGAATGGGGAGAACTGGCTCTGCAGCCTGGCATTCTTGGTCCTCAGTTAAGCAATCTCAACCGGATCAACAAAAGGTGCCTAATGTAGGTTGCAAGTATAATTAGTAAAACAAAGGTGATATGATTGATAAATAAAGTTATTTTGATAACAGAAAATACCCGATTGGGCTTAAATGTGTGAGGATCCGCAAGGCGACATAGAACACTTGGTGGTCAGACCCTTTTTTGGCAGGCCTCGTACCTTACTCCATGCATCAGCATCAAACTACGGAAGCCATCCGAATTAGTGTACGTTTGGGTAACCCATTGGACGTATCCATCCTGTGACACAAGTGAAATTAAATTTAATTTAGCACTTGATATAAGGTCATATTTAAATCTTATTATTAGTGATAAAAGAAAATTTATTACCTTCAGCTACTGCATAATGAGATCGATAGGCTGACCGGTCTTTTTCTGAGTGTGAGTCCTAGTCCACTACTTCTCAAATGTAGGCTTAACTCTATCCCATTCTCTCATCTATGACAATTGACGTGTGGTTAACATATCATTTAATAGTTAAAGTATAGGCTTAAGTGTCTGAATGGTCCTTTAGCTTTAAGGAATCAGGCAAGTTGGTTCTTTAACTAAGGATCAGATTAATTTAGACCTCTAACTTTGATTAGTAGCACAATCTAGCCCAAAAGGGGCTTGTTGAGCCATAAGTGACCAAAACTCCCACTAAATCAAAAATTTTTAGAACAATTGGAAGATGGTGTTGAAGATGGGAAAAAAACAGACTTGACATGTCAATGGATTACCCCAATGTGAAGCATGTGTGAAGCTTCAGCTTCTACGACATGAGGCAAGACCACAATGCTATCAGAACTATGACAAAAAGACCAGTTCGTGGATCCTTGATGACGTAAGCAATGATGTGGGGATCAGAGAAATGTTCGATTATAGACTTTTTTATGCCTCGAGGACATTCTATTTGATCAGAACAAATGAAGAAGAGTTATGAAGAGCTAGATTGGACAGTTTGATAGTAAAAACGCATACATTCAAAAGGGATGCTCCTCTGTTCAGATACTTAATGCTAATTCATTCTTATATTATCCACAACAAATCTAATCAATTATTTAAGACTTCAAAGCCATGAGTTTAGCCAGGTTAATATCGAATCAAAATCTATGGTTGCACTTGACACTAGGCCGACCATGCAGCTGGACATAAAAACATAGTTTGAGATATACAAGCAGTAAAAAAAAAACAAGCAGTAAAAAAAAACAAGCAAAAGTGAATAGCCACTACGTTACAGTACTGCTGCTAGTTTTAGAACTCTGGAACCATTCGGGGCTTTGGTTATTGCCAAAGACAACCTAACCGAGTAGATGCCAATGTACTTCTATGTTTTGAAAGATGCCGACATAAAGCTCAAGATGTTCTGCTCTAATTTGATGAAGGCAACTAACATGAAAAAACCTATGTACGAGAGCATGATTTTCATTTTGAAGGGCAAGAAATTAAAAATAGGGTTGTCTGGCCTTTTTTGACGAAAAACATTACCTTTTTCCGTGGTTCAACCTAATTCTCCTAATTCATGAAAGTTACAAGACTCTAGTGACCAATTTATGTAGTTAGAGGACCAAATCATACTGAGTCGTAAATGGAGGACTAACTCATTTGATCCTACAAAGTTGGAGGAGTATTTAGATACTTAAGCCTTAAAGTATATTAAAATATACAATGTAAGTTAATGGAAGAAAAAGATTGTTACCATATGATCCCACTGCATCTCGCCTGGGATGGAGCCAATCATTTGCTTCAGGACAGTCCTAAACTCATCCACGCATTTTTCACCTATGAACCAACCACTGACCACTACTTCCTTGTCCCCTGTTGCTAGTGATCGCACAATTGGTGCCATAAATGCTTATCATAGCTCAATAGAATGTGCGAACACAGCAACGTGTAGCTAGGGTTGCCCCAAAAGTTTGGGATATTCATAACCGCAACTTTCCTCCAGTGATACGTGTGATTCGACACGTACCATGAGCAGTAGTCAAATATATGCAAGTGAATTTGCTTGAAGTCCTTGAGGTCCCGTGTATAGTAATTCTAAAATAATAACAGACAAAACAAGTTTGTCCATAATTAAATAACTAACCTAAAAACAAAAAAAATCTGTTTACCGTTAATTTGGTGACATGCTCCTCCTGTAACACTCGAGGTATATGAGACTGGGTGATATAAGGTTTGTCCTGTAGCCTCTATGAATGAAGACTATGTGAAATCGGGCGATATTTCATTCATTCATCCATCTATCCATTATTTGCATTGTTTGTTGTTCTTATACTTGTTATTAGTTGTGTTATTGGTTGCTTGACTGTTTCGTATCTTATATGTATGTTTTTTGTGCATTGCATGCTTGTTTTTGTTTCCCCTATAGGTGCTGAATAACTTGCTAGGTACTTTTGAGAACTTACCCCTTAAGTGTTGCGTAGGTATTAAGCGAACTAGTTAGGCTTAATAGTTAGTAAGGGCGATTGTTAAGGCTAAGTTTTACTGGTTTGAAGGTACTCTCTAAGTAGGAAACTGTACAATTCTAAGCTACTTGTAACATAACCTAATACTGATCAAAATGTTTGTCTTTCAGTTTGAAGCTAAGTGAAAACATAGAAAGTGTGGCTCATCACTTCAAGCTAGCTTGTTTGGGTGAAGAGTTAATGATGAAACTGAGTAGTTATATGTTGCTTCTTCTATATATGTGGTATAACAATAGGGTTATCTTTGGGTGCATATATGATTAAGATGTATGCACACAATTATTACTTAAAGTTAAAGAACTGAAGTTTTCACATTTTAGCATGTTTTAAACTATGTTTTTGTTAAAAGCCACGACATTGATTTCAACATTTTTATTTATTGTTATTGCATAGCCAGGATGACGCTTGCATTGTTTTATGCATGGAAGGCTAAATAATTAATTACATGTAATAGTTTTAAGATACTTTATGAGTAATAGCTAGTCGATTATAACCTAAGTAAGATCACAGTTCCTTGATAGCCAACAAGTGGTAGCTAAATCAAGGCACTGGGACCATGTTTCACCACAAAAATCCTCACGAGATTGACAACCACTCTCCCTTGCTACAAAACATCTCATGCACTTGTGTGTAGAGTGTGGTTTTAAAACACATTGTACACACGCAACAAGTTTTTGGCTTCATTTCTGGGGATTATTTTGATTGAATTTGACAATATCCTTACTATACAAATTTTTAGTGCTGTTTCTCTACAAATTTTTTTGGGCAGGGAAAAATAAGGGGAAAGTGGACTGAATTTTCGATGGCTATCAGTTGGAAAACCCTTCAAAATGTTATCGGTAGTCTGCCGTCAAAAAAGTTTCAATGGCACACCGTAGGAATAACCATCAAAGGGTTACCAGTAGTCTAGCGTTGGGGATTTTCTAATGGCACACCATCACCAAAGGGTTACCATTGGTCTGCCATCGGGAATTTGCCCCCTACTTTTCCCCACCAAAAACAGTTAAAATTTTTGTGTGTAAAGGTGCATAAGAATACACCTGCGCAATTGGATCGGAATTTATGTTTATTGATGGTTCATATACCTTGCCATTTATAGTTTTGAAATTGTTCAATAGTCCCAGGGGATGGGAAAAAGAAAAAAAAATCCTTATGTATTATCATTAATTGGAAGCTTAAGTTACATCATGTTTTACTGGATAAACCTTCTCTATAGACTCCAAAAAAAATTTGTCAAGCCAAGCCTCTACTTCCAATCTCTGTCGATTGCTTAAATAAAAAATAAAATGTGGGAGACTTACAAAAACCCCTCTTTAGTTTGACCTAACCTATACTTACCCCATCTATTTTAAAAAACATACACTTTGCCCCCTAACAGTAGCCTTCATATTCTATGCTAGTGGGGTCATATGCTTTGATTGCCAAAAAGGTTTGCAAATCATGCAAATCAACCACAAGGTTCATCCAATGCTGCCTCCAATCCAATTTTCCCTAAATATATAATATATTTCTAATAAATTTTCTGCTTTAGAATAATAACTATGTTTATAAATTTACTAATAATGTTTAATCTACAACATATTTCCATTTTTATAAATCAAGTTTACCTTTTTTTATTAATATCAATATTTACTTCATATTCCTATTTACTTCATTTTTGTTTTAGCCAAATTAATAAAACTGGAATAATATATTACTCGATTCATTCATAAACATCTTATTTGGTAGTCAATTAAGCTTGATTTATATATTTTTTCATGTTTGTATTAGTTTGGTATTTGTAATTAGTTCATTCAATAATTAGTTACGAGTAAACATTATGTACACTTAGTCTTACACTATCTTATAGTAATTCTTAAAGTAACTTATATATAATCAGTTTAACAACTAGATTGTTTGTAAAATATGTTCTATAAATTTAATATTAATATATATTAGGGAAACTTACAGAAAACCTTCAAAATTTTGGCCTAAACTATAATTACCTCCATATGTTTTCAAAAACCTACATTTTACCTGCTGGTAGTAACTTTATATGTTATGTTAGTGAGCTCAAATGCTTTGATTGCCCAATAATGTTTGCAAATCTTGCAAATGAACCATAAGGTTCATCTCATACCACTCAATCCAATTTTTCCTTAATATATAATATATTCCTAATAATTTATTTGCCCGGGAATAATATCTATATTTATAAATTTACTAATAATTTCTAAATCTAAAATATATTTTCATTTTTATAGATCAAGTTTATGTTTGTGATTAATATTAATATTTATTTTTTCCATCATATTTACTTTTCAATTAATTCAAATAGATAAGTGTTGACACTCAATTTTATCCAAGCACTATCTTTTATTTAAGTTTTAGGTTAAAAAATTCAGCTTAGGGGCATTTCATTTCTAGGTGCTATTGAGTCATTTGTTAGGACATTTGGGTCTTTTTTTTTATCACCATAGGATTTTACATTGTTGGTTGGTCTAGTCACATTTAGGTTACATTGTTATTTCGTTCTAAAAATTTGAGGAATTTAGTATGGTTATTTAGGTTCAAAATAGGAATTAATTTAGTTTATGCAGGATCAAAATAGGAATTAATTTATTTTAGGCACTAATTTGGAGTCCTAGGGGTTTTGTAGGGTCAAAAGAAAAAGTTTGGGTGAAAATTGAAGGTTTTTAGAAAGTTCATGGCAAAATTGGAAAGTGTGAGGCAAATATGCCAGTTCCCAAAAGTCTGAGGCAAATCTGGCAAAAACTATGAAGTTTTGGCAGAAATTTGGCTTTTTTCAAAGTTTTGGGCTAATTTGATTACTCCTGAAAGTTTTGGGTCAAGTTGAAATTCTTGTAGGATATGGGGCTAAATCAGCAGCTTCAGAGTTTTATTAGATTTAAACTCATGTTTTTACCAGGTCATATCATAATTGACTTAAATCTCTTTAAATTTGATTTGGATAAATTTTAAATTCTCAAAACCTTATTAATCACTTTTAAAACCTCTCTATGAGCATGGGACAACATTTTGAGAAAAGGAGGAAAAAATTCGTAATTCTAAGCTCTTATCCAAGAAAAAGGGAAACTGCGGCTTTTAACCCCTAACTTTTCGCTCGCTAAGTTCTTCCCTTTACCACCGCCACCCCTGGAACGTTTCCCACTGCCCGATTCCGTTCCAGCGTCCAGCGCTCTGTACGTCGCTCCAGCCATCGCCAGCTGCGCCGCCAGCCATCTCTGTTCCCTCGACGTCGTGCCACCGTGCCCAGATGCCTTCCCTGTTGCCGTCCACGCCGAATCGGAAAAGGACCGGGCCTTGCCCGCCTTTCCAGCCGTTGAGCCCACGACGACAGACGCCATCGGCCGCCGATCGCCCTTCTTCTAAGGTCGCCTCCTCCCTTGCAGCAAAGCCCAGGCAGCCACTTCAACTCTCATCGCCGGCGAGTGGAGGATTGGAGACGAACCTGTTTACGACCCGCGAAATCGACCCGGATTCCTACGGATCTGATCAACTCAACCTTCTGCCTTCGGTAAAACCCGTACTTAGGCCTCTCTTCTTTAGATTGTGTTCATTTTTATCCTCGCTTCTTTTTTTTTTTTTTTCTAACAAATCAGTCGCTGACAGCATTGTTTTTGTTTATTTTCTTGGTTTGATTGCTTGTTTTGTTACTTTTAGGATCATGAATTAGTTTTGGTAATTAATATTACACAGAATTACATGTATAGGTTGGATCAGATTTTATTTGTTTATTTATTTATTTATTTATTTATTTTCTTTTCTTTTTCTTAGCTAGCATAAGTTTAAAGTTCATTCACATAATGCATCTAAAAAAAATCACACTTAGAAAATTCAATTCTACATGGGTTTAATAAAACCTTAAGATGAATTTAGGATAATGATTAAAAATAAATTTCGAAATCCACATCCGGCTGACCTTGTAGGATCTATAGTTTGGATAATTATTTAAAAATCTTTAAAAATAATTAAGAAAATAAACACAAATAATAATTAAATTAAATTTTAATATCCATATCCGGGTGATCCGATAAGATTTATAGTTTGAATTGTTAATCAACTAAAATATTTAAAAGATAAATAAAAATATATTAAGTTTTTAGGTTACACATCCGGGTGATCCGATAGGATCCATGATTTGTAAATATCAAAAATTTCATAAAACAAATAAAATCAAGTGGTGAGGTTTAGAAGTCCATATCCGAGTGGTTCGACTAGAACTCATGATTTGAAAAATCGATCAAATTAATTAAAGCAAACAAAACAAATTTAAATCAAACCAAGTCATCAATTTTTGGGCGTCATAACAAAATTGCTTTAGCGTAACCAATTGGTTAAACCAATCGACTTAAGTGAAATCAATTGGTGGCAACTCCAAAAAA
Organism: Aquilaria sinensis; assembly: GCA_005392925.1. Taxonomy (NCBI): domain Eukaryota; kingdom Viridiplantae; phylum Streptophyta; class Magnoliopsida; order Malvales; family Thymelaeaceae; genus Aquilaria; species Aquilaria sinensis. The sequence goes on along the minus strand of SMDT01002914.1, from coordinate 340,261 downwards.
TACGTCGCTACAATAAGTATCATCTTTCAAGGACAAATATATTTTTGGCTAATGTCATTTATTTTCAAAACTAATTCTCAGTCATATAAAGAAATCTACCCATTTTATAATTTTTTAGCAACACATAATATATATTATATATTAATATTATTATACCATTATACCATTTATTAAGCACATTTTTAGCCAAATGGTAATTAATGTTCTATAAATTTTTAGCCTACCAAATGATTAATATATATTAATATTGAATTTATAGAACATGTTTTACAAACAATCTATTTGTTAAATTGATTATATATATAAGTTACTTTAAAAATTACTATAACATAGTGGAAAAATAAGGGTAAATGAATTTTTGCTCGTAACTAATTACAAAATAAATTAATCACAAGTTCAAAACTGTTACAGACATGAAAAATATTATTCAACCTTAATCAAACACTAAATAAGATGTTTATGAACGTATCATATCATACGTTATTCAAGTTTTATTAATTTGGCTAAAATTAACATGAACTTTTATTCACCAACCAAAATGAATGAATATAAAATAAATATTGATAATAATAAAAAACGTAAACTTGATTTGTGAAAATGGAAATATATTATAGATTAAAAATTATTAGTAAATTTATAAATATAGACATTATTTTGGGGCATAAAATTTATTAAAAATATATTATATATTTATGAAAAATTGGATTGAAGGTGGCAGGGATAAACCTTGTGGTTGATTTGAATGATTAGGAAACATTTTGGGAAATCAAAGCATTTGACCCCACTACAATAAAATATGGACCTTATATTAAGGGGTAAAGTGTAGGTTTTTGAAAATAGAGTTATTTAATTGTAGGCGAGGCAAAATCCTGGGTGTTTTTGTTAGTTTCCCATAAAATAGTTGTATGGTTTTTGGGCAGCTAGAGCAGCCTATGAAAAATCTCTGTTCCCTGCTTCAACTTAACTAATATTTTGGGGAACATTGTTCTCGAATGCTCTTTTCAAAGGAGTTATAGGACAAACAAACATAGACAAATCTTTTCTCTTGAAGGAGCCTTCATTCCCTTGATGAAAAAGAGAGTCGCTTTGGAATATTAGAGTTGTGGGTTTTCAGGCCTGGATTATTCTTTGTTCAATCAACTTTGAATTTTGACTACAATGATTGGTCTAAATTGGGCACTAGATTTAATTACCAAGTTAGGTACTAAAAGGCATATCATCTATTTTGGTCTGACCTAACCTATTTAAACTATATAACACTAGTAACCAAGTCTCTAACCTGAAACACTCATTTTGGCCAGCAAAGCCTTGTGACATCTTTACAAAGGCTGCTAAATTCGCTAAAAACTGTTTACATATATAACTAAAATAAACAGCAGCTTGATTTTCATAAGACCCAGAGGAATGACATGTTAAAGCAACAACAAAATCATCAAGCTGCAGTAACATACATGAAAAAAGTGGAAGAATACAAGGCTGCCAGTGTCAACTAAATTAAGGGCACTTACAAAGAAAATGGTCCATGACATAATAGTAGCAATAAACGGTGATCATCTCTAAGTGATAGGACCATTTGCGCCTCCAATGTGGATTAATCCACAAAATCACGAGAACAGCTAAGAATGAAGTAACATAAGAGGCAATGAAGCTGATGTAGAAAATGGACATGTCCATAAAAGCACTATCCTCTGCTTCATCCATGGGAGCTTCAGTGTTTGTCATTAGTGGCCTTGCCAGCATGCAGCTTCGCAATGGTTCTCCACAAAGAAGAGGGTTACCCTTGTAGCTACTTTCTTCAAACGTCCCAAACTGATTCAATCTCTTAGGCGTAGGGCAGACAAGTTATTGAATGAGACATTGAGAAATTCTAAAAAAGTCAAGCCAACAATTTGAGGTGGTATTTCCCCGCTCAAATAATTGAAGGAAAGATCCAAGCTCTCAATTTGTGTCAAGTTTGATATTGTCAAAGGAATACCTCCAACCAAGTTGTTGTGGGACAGATTTAATACATGAATCTTGTTAAGGCTTCCAATTTCTTTAGGAATCTCACCAGTGAATTTATTGCAAGAAAGATCAATTCCAGAAAGTAGCATTAGAATTTCCTCTACATAAAAGTAGGACATGCCTTTTGTTTGGAATTCTATTGGTTCATTTGAACCGACAGAAGAATAGTGTGCTTCAGAATATGTGGTGATACTTAGGCAACGAGGGATAGGTCCAAAGAGATTGTTGTGAGAAAGATCAATAAGACTCAATTTGGTTAGTTGACATAGTTCAAGAGGGATTTGATTTTGAAAGTTATTTTCCTTTAAGATGAGAAGACTTAGTTGCTGGAGTTTTCTGATACATTTTGGAAGAAAACCAGTTAAGTGATTGTTGCGGAGGTCCAAAGTTATGAGTTGAGAGAGATTACAAAGAGAGTTTGGCAGTGTTCCGTTAATCCTATTTTTGAAAAGATAAAGGTGTACAATCTGCGGTAGATTGAAGTGAGATGGTATGGTCTCGGATATGACATTGGTGGACAGGTCCAAAATTTCAAGTGATTGTAAATTGGAAAGCTCTGATGGAAGTGGACCTTGGAGAAGATTGTTAGACATTGAGTTGGGCCAAGCTTGTCTGATATGAGATCCAAAGAGGGATTCGGCCAGAGATGTTGTTATCACTAATATCCAAAAGACGGAGAAAGGAGGATTTGGTTAAGTTGTTGTGTGAATGGGCAGGCAAGGTTAAAGGTCCAAAAAGAGAAGAATTTACGAGATAAAGTGATTCTAGTTTAGTATTGTTTTCTAGAAGCCAATATGGAAAGTGTTCTCCTCCAAAATCAATGTTAGAAAGGTCAACATCCGTTAAGTTATGTTGATAGTAAAGGAATTTCGGGAATCCTGTAGCCAGCCCTTGACCAGATAGATGCAAGGTATTTAGTTGGAAAGCTGGGGCAAAATGATTGAACACATTGTGGTCAGAATATATTTCATTACCACGTGCGACGAAATCCGTGAGGTTTGATAGGTTGAGAAAGGGTGCAAGGGAGCTCGGGATTCGAAATTGATTGTCTGAAATATCTAACCACCGGAGTGAATACAGAGACCTTAGTGAAGAGAATGCCAAGTCTTCTGAAAATTGATTGCCGGAAAGGAATAAGGTCTCAAGAGATGATAGGTTTGAAAAGCAGGAAGGTATCGTGCCACTTAGTTCCCTGTGCCTCATTTCCAAACTTCGTAGCTTTGTTAATCTGCATAGACCTGTGTATATGTAGTTGAAGTTAATTATATATATATGTATGATCCTGCTGTCTAAATAAATTATAGAATTAGTAAAAAAATAATCATCTGAAAAAATTTGCCCAATTTATACTGTACATCTGTGACAAAAAAGAAGCATATTAATTCCACTTTACCTTCAAATAGCTGGTCTTTTGTTATGGAACCGCTCAAGTACACCTTTTCTGTTTGGGGCGAACCCATCATGCTCAACACTTGAAGGGAAGGCAAGGCTGAAATAGCTTGAAAAACATTTGCTCCAATCGAACTGTCATCTAGATGCAGCTCTTCCAAGTTTGTCAAAGCATTCATTTCTAGCAATCAATCAAAGGGAATTGGAATTAATCAAAGTAGTGTGAAACTTAAGGAATTGCATTTGATATCTAATTAAAATCAAGAAATGCAACGTGTAAAATAATTACCTTTGCCAGTTATAGACCCGTTAAATATATTCTGGCTGATGTCAAGAGTCTTTATGGAGGGGAATAGGCCAACAAACTGAAGGATATTGCTTCCTATATACATATATATACACACACACATACGAAAATTATTAACGTTACTAATTAGATCTAGGCAAGTGCTATTTACATAGAAGCTCACTTCAAAAAAGAAAAAGAAAGACAAAGAAAAACCATAGACACCACTTTTAATTATGGAAATATATATACCTCCAGCAGCCACAATATTTTCAGTCGGTTTCATGTATCCCATACCAAGATCTTCTAAGTTATAGACCCGTTATAGACCCGTTAAATATATTCTGGCTGATGTCAAGAGTCTTTATGGAGGGGAATAGGCCAACAAACTGAAGGATATTGCTTCCTATATATGTATATACACACACACATACGAAAATTATTAACATTAACTAACTAGCTCTAGGCAAGTACTATTTATATAGAAGCTCACTTCAAAAAAAAACAAGAAAACAAAGAAAACCATAGACACCACTATTAGTTATGGAAATAGATATACCTCCAGCAGCCACAATATGAAGATCTTCTAAGTTGCTCAGACCATGAAATTCTGTTTAAGCTCATATACAACAAAGTGAGGAAAAATTAAGGAAGTGGAACAAAATACTAATAGAGATTTGATGGAAAAATTAAAATATATGCATGAGGTGATCAATTTAGGAAATGCAACATATATATATGGTTGCCAAAGCTAATTACCTTTGCCAGTTATAGACTCATTAAAACTATTCCTGCTGATGTCAAGAGTCTTTATGGAAGGGAATAGGCCAACAACTGAAGGATATTGCTTCCTACATACATATATACACACGCACACATACGAAAATTATTAACGTTAACTAATTAGATCTAGGCAAGTACTATTTATATAGAAGCTCACTTCAAAAAAAAAAAAAAACGAAGAAAAACCACAGACACCACGTTTAATTATGGAAATATATATACCTCCAACTGCCACAATATTTTCAATCGGTTTCATGAATCCCATACGAAGATATTCTAAGTTGCTCAGACCATGAAATTCTGTTTTAGCTCGTATACAACAAAGTGAGGAAAAAATAAGGAAGTCGAACAAAATACTAATAGAGATTTGATCGAAAAATTAATATACATGCATGAGGTGATCAATATTATAATTGCGTACCTTTCACATGTATTGATCCCTCAAGTATGTTGCCACTCAAATCCAAAAACTTGAGACTTGAAAGGCCTCTTAAAGATGTGACAACATTCGTGTTTAAATGATTGTAAGATAAATCTAGGTACTCCAAATTGGGTAAGTTGAGAAGCTCAGCCCCTATTTCAAGAAATTTGCAACACTCCAGTGTACATCAATTGGACCAATCCACTGTTATCGGCCCCCGGCCTACTCCAATATAAATCTCGTATATATATATATATAATGTGTGTACCTTTTGAAGGTTGAAAGTTTTCGATTGAATTAGCACCTAGCCCCAACGTTGTCAAGCTTTTCAGACTATTCAGCACTGTTCAATAAAAACTTCGTAAAATATATGTACACTTTGTAAAAAGATGGAAAACTGAACCTACTACACTTATGAATATAGTAAGGCACACAGCCCACAAGTGATGAGAAATAGATGAAATTGAGAATTAATTATCTATACCGTGTATGGGAAGACTTCCATTCAAAATATTATGCCAAAGATATAAGGATGCTAATGATGAAACATTTTGTAGAGAGGCCAAAATGCTGCTATTAAAATAGTTTCCACTTAAATAAAGAAGCTGCAGATTTCTTAGACTTGATAGCCTCTCAAAACCTGCAACAAAGCAAACAAGGCTAAATGTTTTCAACCTAACTGGGTTTGAGTGAGTAAACAAAGTAATAAACAAATATGCCTCCGTTTTCAACGCAGCCAGCAATGGCGTTACTGCTCAAGTCAAGAGTGGTCAAGTGTTGGAAGGGAAGAAACAAAGATGCATTCAAATAATAACGCTGGTCACCATACGTATCTGTGGAATCAGAAAGATCAAGTTGGGTGATGTAACCAGTAGAGTTGTCACATTGGATTTTGTCATGATCCCATCCGCAACAGTCAGAGCGGGAGTCATATTGATCCCAATCCAAGTTGTGGAAGAAAGGCTGGAGGCGTAGTAGAGCGAGCCTCTCTTCCTCCCAGCAGCCGTGGCACCGCAGAAGACCTTGTAACATGGAAATCACCAGAAAACCCCAACAACAGAGCCGCCATTCCTGTCCCATTTTCAGATATTTGTTCTACAATCTGTAACAAACTCACTCTATTAATTACTTTAATAGATAGTTTCTTCCCCCCTGCACAAACAGCATCCTCCTCTCCCCTTTATATATACTTCAGAGTGCTCAAAATTTCCACAAATTAAAATACAATTTAGGTCCTTACATGAAGTGGACAAGTTAAAGTGTTGGAAGGGAAATAAGGTGAAGACCTTGGTAATGCTTGACCAAGAAATTGCAGTCATCCAGATCCATTTCCCGAAGGAGATTTCGTTTTTTTTTTCTTTTAATTTTTTATGAGGAAAACGAAAGGGAGTTGGGCATCCACATCCATTATCAAACTGAGTGTTTGGTTTATTGTTTTGTCTCTAATGTTTATGAGCCAAACCTTCACAGTTATGAGAGGGCACCACCAAGTTGCTCTCTGTCCGGTTATTTTATTTTATTTTATTCAATTTTTGATGCGTGAGTTTACTTGAAGTTCATTGTGTTTGTGGCATTTTACTACTTGTGCGGTTGTGCCTAGGAGTCTTTTAAATGTGCTTTAATACTGGATGAATAATTTGTTTCAGAATTATATACTAATTTCATTGATTTGATGCCGTGGAATTCAAGTAATAAGGAAAATATTGAGAGAGAAATGGAGCACTGAAGACCTTGGCTCTGCCGAGTCAAGTCCTTACATGAACTGGGCACCACTAGGCCGTGTAATGTCCGCTACGTAGCCGTGTTTCACTCTGCTGGGTCAAGGTCCTTGAATGCAATGGACACTATTAGAGTCACGCGGAGTCAGGAAATTATCTTAGTGGGGCAATTACAACTATTTCCATATATTTTATAATGAGTGAGAAAATTATTTTTTCAATTTTGGTAATTGTATTATGTAATTCTATTTCCTTAGTTTAAGAATTATTTTAAGGTTTTATTAAACCACTTTCGTCCATAGCTTTCCTGCTGGCATTTTCCATGGTAAGAATTCTAGCTAAAATATGGGAATCAGGTTTCTGTTTTTGTTTCTTAAACATAAATAAATTCCTAGCAATAGTACTGATAAAATATTCCTAATTAGCCCAAATCGTAGTTGATGTTGTAGTCGCTCTCCCGTTAGCTTACTTGAAGTACTCCTTATCTGTATGAGGGTAGTGAAAATTGAGTGAGCATGAATGCCCAACAAGTAGCAAATTTTGAAAATATAATATAATATACAAAACATATGGGGATCAAGCATAAATGATTCTTGTAAAATAATAGCATAAACCTCAATAGAAAATATCTGAAGAGTGAAAAAAAAAACAATTAATGCAAAAGCAATTTTAAGAATTGAGCAAATAATATTTGCCAATAAAAATACTTAACCAAAATGAAGCATTTTAGAGCACATTAATAGAATAGAAATTCATAGTAGAGTTGGTGGAATGATCATTGTGATTACACTTAAACCGCTATAATATGTTTAAAACAAACTAAGAATAACCATCTGTCAAGCATTCAGAATAACTAATCCTAAAAGCAGTGTATTGTGAAATAAAACGGAACAAAATACTCTATGTAGAAGGCCCAGAATTACATTTTCATAGCAGTACGGGCACAAAACTAACGCTTACCAAAATAGAATTGAAACAAAAATTAAGAGCATTGCAATTATCATAAAATTCTAGTGTAAAATATCATAGTCAAAATGCACCTGATCCAAACTTAATTCATCAAACACAATATATTATATAAATAAGGTAGAATTCGAATAAGAAGATAAATAAGTAAACAAATAAAATACTTGAAGAACAATTTCAAAATAAAACATATATTTGAAAACTCTTATTCTGATTAAAAATCAATTTAATGAAAAATAATTTTAAATTGAAATATTGAATGATTATTAAGTTGGAAAACTTAACACTTTGAAGAAATAATATATACATAATATCCAAAAAATTTAAATTGTAGAAATGGTGATAGTCACTTACCTCAAAACACAACTTTCCAACTCCTAAAATAATTGCTTAGTCACCTAAAATAATTATGCAAAAGTTTATGTCAAAATATAACCAATTTAAAGAAGGGAAATTTACAATTATCCCCCGAGGTATTCCCTAACCTACATTTTTCCCCTCTAGTTTTAGGAACTTACAGTTTGCCCCCTGTATTTTTTACACTATCTGATAACAACTTCTAAAACTATATTTAAACTATACGATAGTCATCTTTCAATAATTTCAATCTCTATAATATTTTTTTATAATTAATAGACATTTTAAATTGTCAGTTTTTTTTCTTTCTGTAAATATATTTTTCTCTATGTAAATACATATCAATATTTTTTAAAAGTTTGTTGGCTGTGAAAAAAATATCAAAAATCATAAAATTACTGGAACATTATTACCAGATAGTTTAAATAGGGTTTCAGAAGTTGTTGTTGGACACTGTAAAGTGACATGAGTAAAGTGTAGGTTTTCAAAAATAGAGGGGAGGGGGTAAAGTGTAGGTTAGACCAAACCACAAGTGAGTTTTATAATTTTCCATTTAAAGAATAATCTTAAATCACTTGCTGAAAGTGACCCAAATGAACACTCTGGAAAAAAAGAATTCGCTGAAGTAGTGCTAAAAGCCCCAATGACTAATATTGTAATTAACCCGATTAAATGTTTTAGACTCAATCTTTGCAGTGATGAAATTGTAACAATTTAAACTTTAGTATACAAATGCACCTGAATTAATACCTTATGGACCAAAATTATAACTATCCCAATTGTTCCCAAAACAAGTGATCTTCCTCTTCTCCCTTTGCCATTGCCAGCGACTCGCCGGGTCACCACCAGGCCAGACAAAACCTCACCAATTTTGTTTTTAATTCATTCTAAACATTCTCCATTATCAATTATCTCTTTCACTCATAAAAACAAATCATATTCAACTAAATCATTAACCTAAATTTATCTTTTAAGTTCTAAGAAAAGCTAGCATATGTATTAACAAGTAACTAACAATCACTTATCAAAAATTTTTCTTTTGCAGAAAAAATTTACATATTGCTTTCACTTAATCCTCAATTAATGGCTTCTTCTTTCATTTCTTCAACACAAGGCAATAACTACTGAACTATTATATATTAAAATAATCAAATTCCTCAAAACAAAGTTTCAATTGCAATTAATTTATGAATTAAAAAAGTGACAATTCTAAATGCCCACTAATATTAGTCAATGAGACACAGAGTCAGTGAAATCATTATCATCTCACAAAGTGCTCCTATTAGCACCACGTTGAGTAAAGGATCTGGGTCGGAGATCAGATGGGATAGCTAATGCTACTATAAGGTCATATTGGATCAATGAGTTAATCATGGCGCTCACTACTATGTCGGTGTCCCACCGGATTTGTGACCTAATCTCCGACAGAATCTAGTCGTGAACTTTCATCTAGAACGAGGAGAACTATCTCTACAGCTCGGCATTCTTAGCCCTTAGTTAAGCAATCTCAACCGGATCAACACACGATGGCTAATGTAGGTGGCAAGTATGGTTAGTAAAATAAAGGTGATATGATTGAGAAATAAAGTTATTTGAGGACAAAAAATACCTGACTAGGCTTAAACGTATGGTGATCCGCAAGGCGACACAGAACATTTGGTAGTCAACCCTTTTTTGGTGAGCCTTGTACCTTACTCCATGCATCAGCATCAAACTGCGTCAGTCATCTTGATTAGTGTACGTTTGGGTAACTCGCTGGACATATCCATTCTGTGACAAAAGTGGAATTAGATTTAATTAAGCACTTCACATAAGGTCATATTTAAATGTTATTACTAGTGATAAAAGAAAAATTATTACCTTTAGCTACTGCGTGACGGGAGCAACATGCTTATCGGTCTTCTTTTGAGCGTGAGTCCTAGTCCACTACTTCACAAATATAGGCTCAACCAAGGTTATTAAAATCCGGTTTCTATCTAGAGTCGTTTTGGATTTCTAGATACATAAAGTCATAAAAAGTCATAAAGTCATAAAATTATACCAAAAAGATAAAAAAAATTTGGAGAAAAATTATTAAAAAATTATAACCATTTAAATATCTTAAAAAATTCATATTTCATAATATTATCACTTATTAGAACTCCAACAATACCATAAACAAAGAGTCATATTGTCATTCATGCATAAACATACAAATAAGGAAACCAAGTTTCACAATCAGGCATCCATGCACTATCACTACTTGGTGTTAGTAAGATTCAGAAAGATTTGGAAGATGAAGGGTAGAACATAAGAAGCGGCTACAACAGATGAAGAACCAAGCTAAAAAAATAAAAGAGAATGGCCAGATGGGTCATTATACGTGAGAAAGAGCTAATGCAATGAGAGAAACTGAGAGAGTTTTTTTTAATTTTTTTGGGTTTCTCAACTTGGGCCAACTACCTTGGGCTAAAAAAATGTGGAAAATTTTTAGCTCTATTCATTTTTTAACCCAAATGACTCAATAAGGTAGAGTCTTAAAGTCTAAATGTTTCTATGTTTCTACGACTAGAATTGAATTTTTCTACATGTTTCTATGACTAGAAACGTTTCTACCTATCTTATGTTTCTACTGCATTTCAACATGGTATCCATCTCTATAGTCGTAAAAACGTACATTTTTATGTCTCAAAACGTGTTTTTAATAACTATGGGCTCAACTCCATCCCATTCTCTCATCTATGACAAGTGATGTGTGGTTAACATATCATTTAATAGTTAAAGTATAGGCTTAAGTGTCTAAATGGTCCTCTAACTTTAAAGAATCAGACAGTTTGGTCCTTTAACTAAGGATTAGTTTGATTTGGCCCTGCAGACATTAATTAGTAGCACAATTTAGTCCAAAAGGACTTGTTGAGCCATAAGTGACCAAAACTCTCATTAAATTAAAACCTTTTGGAACAACTGGAAGATGGTGTCAAAGATGGAAGAAAATAGGCCTGACACGTTGATGAACTGCCCCAACGTGAAGCATGTGGTAAAGGTTTAGCTTCTACGACACGATGCATGACCACAATGCTATTAGAACTACAATGAGAACACCTGTTCATGGATCCCCGATGACCTAAGCAATGATGTGAGGATCAGAGAAAAGTTTGATTATAGAGTTTTTTTATGCCTCGAAGACATTCTATATGATTAGAAAAAATGAAGAAGAGTTCTGAGGGGCTGGATTGGACAATTTGAAAGCAAAAACATATACATTGAAAAGGGATGCTCCTCTGCTCAGATAATTAATGCTAATTCATTCATATATTATCCACAACAAATCAAATTGATTAGTTTAAGAATTCAAAGCCATAAATTTAGCCAGGTTAATATCGAAGTAAGATCTATGGTTATACTTAATGTTAGGCCAGCCATGTAGCTGGACGTAAAAGCAAAGTTTGAGATAGACAAGCAGTAAAGAGAACAAGTAAAAGTGAAGAGCCACTATGCTGGTGCATTGCCACTAGTTGTGGAACTCTGGAACCTTTCAGGGTTTTGGTTCTTACCAAGGAACTTTGGAACCTTTCAGGGTTTTGGTTCTTGCCAATGAATTAAGTCCTAACTGAGTAGACGTCGATGGACTTCTATGTTTTGAAAAGTGCCGACATGAAGCTTAAGACATTCTGCTCTGAGTCGTTAAAGGCGACTAACATGAAAAAACCTACGTACGAGAACATGATTCTGATTCCGAAGGGTGAGAAATTGAAAATAGGGTTGCTTGGCCTTTTTTGATGAAAAACATTACCTTTTCCATGGTTCAACCTAATTCTCCTAATTCATGAAAGTTACAGGACTTAAGTGACCAACATATGTAGTTGAAGGACCAAATCATACCGAGTCATAGATGGAGGACTAATTCATCTAATTCCACAAAGTTGGAGGACTATTCAAATACTTAAGTCTTAAAGTATATTAAAATATGCAATGTAAGTTAATGGAAGAGAAAGATTGTTACTATACGATCCCAGTGCATCTTGCTTGGGATGAAGCCAATCATGTGCTTCAGGAAAGTCCTTGACTCATCCGCCACATTCTTCACCTATGAACCAACCACCGACTGCTACTTCCTTGTTTCTTGTTGCTAGTGATCTCACAATTGGTGCCATAAATGCTTACCATAGCTAGGTGGAATGTGCAAATGCAGCAATGTGTAGCTAGGGTTGTCCCAAAAGTTCGGGATCTTCATAGCCACAACTCTCCTCTAGTGTTACACGTGGTTTTGCACAGACCTTGAACAGTAGTCAAAATACATGCGCTGGAAGTCCTTAGGGTCCCATGTATAGTAATTCTAAAATAATAAAAAACAAAACTAGTGCATAATCAAATAATTAACTAAAAAAAAGAAAAAAAATCTACTTACCTCTAATTTGGTGACGTACTCCTCCCGTAACAATCGGGGTATGTGAGACCAAGTGACATAAGGTTTGTCATGTAGCCTCTATGAATAAAGGCTAGTATGGGCCGAACAGATTCATCTGTTAAAAGACTGTAACAAATTGAAATTATATTACGCAAATAAATTATCATAAATAAAAGATAATTATATCAATAAATGGACTTGGAAGATATTAATACTTACTCACGATGGACGATTATTGGACGGTCTTGCAAAGGTAGAGGCGGAGGTAACTCTGTATTCCTCGAGCCTCACCCCTGAATAGCCGAGGCACCATCCTCTATCTATTCATATGCATTTGTACTACTTAATTGACCACCGTTCCCACAAGATGAAGATGATGCAAAACTACAATAACACGGGTTCAAACTATGCAAATTTTGAATGTGTCGTTCTTTAGGATAATCCCATATATAATAGTTCTGCGTAAATTCATGTCAATATAAATGCTTTTTAACTTTAACTTCAATTTTATAATACTCCCTCCATCCTACATTGTTTGCACCATTTCAATTTGGCATGCAATTTAAGGATGCTTTTACTTTACCAATTTGCCCATGTTCTTCTCCCTGCCTTATAGCAACGAAACAAAACAATTTTCCCTTGCCCTCTCTGATTTCAGCTTGGAAATACTCCAAATTGAAACAAACTATATCCTCAATGATGGTGAGGCCATCATTGGCATTTCTCCAGCCATCGAAATACCCAATTATCATCCTTCACACCACTAAAGCACGAATTGATGGTCACAAAGCATGCCACTCGAATTGATGCCCGCCATCGGCGTTTTCCCACAGTCGCCTTCATCCCTCCTTAACCTGTCCCATTGACTTGCCTCGGTCCACCGCTTTGATTTTGATGTTGAACTCGATCCATCGATTTTGATCCGACGATCGACCCATAGCATAAACCACCTTGATTTTGAATTCCAAGACAAGATACTGGAGATTTGGCGACTGGGCGATGGCAAATAGGCGAAGGTGACGGACAATGATGAGCGGACGATGGTGACCGGATGATGAGAACGATGATGAGAGGACAATGGTGACTAGACGATGGTGGAAGTAGAGGCAAACAAGCGATGGCTGGCGAAGGTAGCACTAGAATCACTCTCTATACCCGCCTCCCTTGGGATGGCACAACCAAGAAAGTTTTGAGAGTTAGAACAGATCAAGGCATACTAATCGAGTAAAGCAAGGGCATATTTGTCATTTTATTTAATAAAATTTACCAAAAGAGGAAATGATACAAAGAATTTGGGACGACCCAAAAAGGAATATGGTGCAAAGAATATGGGACGAAGGGAGTATATGTTATTACATTTTCTTCAAAGGCATTTGATTATTTCTTACTTCGTTCCACTATGGGCCATCTCTATAAACTCATTGACTCCAATCATAAATACAAGATTTATATACTCATCTGCATCTATCCTCTGGTACATCCATTCATGTCAATTACCAGCCATCTTGTTCCCTTGCAAAAAAAACAGTATAAAACCTCAAAATATATACACTGTATATATATGATATTATAGTCTCGTGATTAATTAATTACTTATAAATGTCATGTATGCATGTTGACTTCCCATAACTATACTACTTCTTCCAAATGGTAGGGGCATACTCTGTCTAAAGTTTCATAAGCAGTATTGCATTCCATTGTTCTATTTCAATTTCACTTTATTTAAATTTCAGAAGCATTTTCCTTCAATTCTCGCACATAACGTTATTTGACATTAACGTCACATTGAGGAATGCACTACAGAAACAATTTGGGTCAAGATAACTGAAATTCACATACTACTACTAGAAATAAAACACGTGAACAGTGATATTGCTTGTGCAATTTTGAACTGTCTAACTTGGACAATTCATAATTATGTTAATCATAAATATAAATCAATCCAATACAGCTTACTCATATACAATTTGAATTGAATCAATATTATGTTTGTTATTAACACAATCACGGATAGAGAATCTAAAGTTCAACGAATAAATGCTTGTAATCCAACTACATGATGTATTATAAACCTAATATTCAAATTAAAAATATCTATATATATCTTAAAAAAAAAAAGAATATTGTGTTCGTCAGTACTTCAATCTAAAAATTTTCAATAACAACACACGTGGACACATCATAAGAGCAACACCAGGAAGCGAAAGCAGAGGATCGGGAAAGGATGGAAGTGTAGCAAAAAAAAGATGGGAGAGGAGGCAAAAGTATTTATTACCAAAAACATGTAGCAAAATTATAGTAATTCTGTAATAAGATAGCAATCGACACAAAATCGTAGAAATATATTTCCTGCAGTTTTGAGATAATTTTATTTGCTACTAAGTGTATCAAGTCAAATCCGTAGGAAAAAGAATTGAATTAAAATCGTATGCATTTAAGACAATTTCTTTTCCTTCGATGCCAAACGCATCAAAATTGTCGCATTTATTTCTGCCATTTTTTCCTGCCCAAACTTGCTGACACATTTAAAACGATTTAAATCATTGCAGCTAAAATGGTAACAAAATCGTTGCAAGGGTCTCACTTTGACTGGTCAACGCAACTTGCTTCCTACAGTTTTAGATCGACTTTTGACTGGTAAAGGTAACTACTTCGCACGATTTTCATTTAGATATTGATCTAATCCTGAACCTTTTGGAAGGAGTAGGATACAAATACAAGTCTATAGATACTTTTCAAATTATGACCAAGGCTTTTGCCTAAGGAACTATTATCTATGAACCATAAACAATGGCCTCTCACAATTCCAATTAAAGCAAACAGAATTGGGTGTAGAGCTTCTCGTAGGATGCTTACGTTTCAGCCCTAAATCACCATATGTAACATGTTTAAAATTTGGTTCTTACTGCCTTACATTGAATTAATCTAAAATAGCTTATTTTCATTTTTATGATTTTTTTTTTTTCAATTCAGCATTATTCAGAAGTTAGTACTATATAGGCTTAATAATTGGTTGAATAACATTTTCCTTACAATTTGATTAAATTTTTATTAATTTCTTCTAGACTGAGTAAAAAAATTATAAAAATTTAATTACATTGTAAAAAGATTTTATTCAATGAATGATATAAGCTTTTGAAAGGCATTAGTTCTCCACAAACAAAAAAATCATACTTGTTTGTAATTTACCACACAAACCCTCACAACCAATATGGACCACAGGAGAGAAAAAAGCAATACAAAAACAATAGCAGAAATATCAAATTTGTCACTAATATTTTTTGTAGGGAGCGGATATGCCACTATAATTTTTTTTTTTTTTGCCCAATCTCCTACTAATGTTTTAAAATTGGTCGAATATGTCACTATTAATTAAAAAAATAACATAAAATGGTAAAAACAGTAAGTTTTGAAATCTTGAGGTTATTAGACATCTTTCAAAAAATATCAAAACATTTGAGATTTTTAACGAAAGAGGGTCTAATCTCTGCCATCAACACTTCAGCCTTTTTGTTATCTTCATTACCAACACCTCAACCTCATCACTATCCTTCCTCTATCTCTACTGTCTAATCTCATCGCTGGCATTCTTAAGAGAAAGAGAGAGTTTAATTACAAAAAAAATTTAAAAGTTTATTAAAACTTACATTATCACTCTAAAATTTCAAAACTTGTTATTTTTAACATTTTTCGTTGACTTTTTAACATTTTCCATTAGATTTTTAAGGCAAATAGAATATCCACTCTTAATTTTAAACTTCAATATCATATCCGGCCCATTTTAAAAAATTAGTGGGATATTGAACTAAAAAAAACTATAATAACATATCCATTCCCAACCTAAAACTTTAGTGACAAATTTGATATTTTTGGCCGAAAGCAACCAAGAAGTCCAACACTCAATCTGTCATTATATCATCTTGGTCTCTCTCATACACAGAAAAGTAGCAACAACAATAATAATAATGTATATTTCTAGTTACAAAAAACAAAAACAAAAACAACAACAACCACAACAATAATAATAATATAAAGAAATAAAGAGCCGAGTTTGTTTTGGTTCCACATTGCACTGCAACCCATACAAACACCCAGATACTGACATGTATATTCGCAGCTCCAAAAACAAAAACACCAATGAACAATTAACAGCGCACTTCCGATACTTGTCAGGGACAAACTACGTAAATTTTGTTCAGGCCCAGGCAGTTATTAATGAAACTGTCATACATCACCCCTAGGCAAAGTCTCAGATTCGAACGTGATTGGAAAAGCAGGTATTTTGAGACCTTCCGCCCGAATGGGATCCAACCCAGCTGGACTTTGAAGCAGTCAAACCCTAATATGGCTACTGGAAACCATAAAGTCTTCAACCGAAAAACAAAAAGAACCATCATGCACCTTCAAGAACATAGGAGAAAGAGATTCCAAGCCTGTTTCAACATTATGTTCCAAAAAGGCCAAAACATAAGAATCTTATGCTGGTGGTTACTAGAATACTAGTACTATTGCTTTCAATAAAAGCTTGGAGACTTTTAGGATACTTTGATGCATCAAGCACTTTGATTGCAATAACAAGAGAAAGACAGCACCATTTCCTACCTAGGAAACCTGCACAAGTTACAAGGCTAATATCCGAAAATAAGATTCTGACATTGATCAAGCTCACATTTACCACCTTCTAATCTTGTTTCTGTCAGTGCTTGATTCTAATAGCCTTAAACAGGTAACCATACAAGCCAAGATCATAATGTTCTTCCTTAAACTTCAACCCAGGGCACCATCTAAACCATCATGTGCGTCCAAAACATCTTCACTCTAGAGCGCAGTGGTAGGAGCAACCATCTTGAACAAATCAAGATTTAAACACAAGAAAATGCCACTACTCCATTTGCCAGTGACTCGATCAGAAATGAAGCAATTTTAATCCATGTATCTATCAATAACTTTGGGGCTCAGAGTTCCTCATCGACATACCAGACAGAACAAAGTAAAAGTGTAGCGCACAGATTGAACATTAGAATAGAAACCGGGTTCCAGCCAGCACTAGATGTTCATGAATATTGTACCTTATGCAGTGCTTTGTAGAACATATCAATAAATTGATCATCCTGCATAACAAAGGTAGTCAGTGCCTGTGGAAATGCATGTGCAAGTAATATTGATTTGACCCATGAATAAAATGCCGAATTGACCTGTGCTTAGGTTGTTTCATTTTCGCTGTAGGCTTAGGTCATGTCCCAAGACAGTTGAGATTAACCAATACAAGCCAAATGCTATTTATTAATCATCTTTAGCTATTATTTTCTAAGAAAATTCAAAGAATCTACATTCACCCATGAATCTACGACATGTTCTGCTTGTCCGCATTGCATCAAATTGCAACTACTTGTGATGGCAACAAATAACACAAACTGCTAGCAGCACTTAATCAGTACTGTCAGTATTTCATCACCCATATTGTCCAAATGCATATGAAAGCAGTCATTCATATAAACAAAAAAAAAATGTTCAAGCAGTAATGCACTTCCAAGTGCATCTCAATCAGGGTTTACCTGTACAAGTGTAACAAGCGCATCACGAACTTTATCCCTACTAATAAAGAGCCCATTATTCTGGGTCATTGGAGTGTTAGGTGTAAGAGAAGGAGGTGGGGTGGGTGGTGGGAAGGGTTGAAGCAGGGGAGTACCATAAGGACGTTGCAGACTCAGGGCTGGTTGGAGAGTGGCAGATGCAAGTCCTGGAGAAGAGAAAGGTGCAATTTTCAATGAGGATGATGTAGGTGGTGGTGCAAAAAATGAAGAGGGCTTCACAGGATTGATGATCTGATTGCTATTGTTCATCTGATCAAAAGAAGCTGTAGATGAATGTGGGAGCAGTGGCAGCGGCACAGGTGGAGCTGATGCAGCAGGTGAGACGGTGCTGGGTGCATGTGTAAAAAGAGGAATAATAGAAGGATGATATGGTTGTCTTGAACTTGCCACATTAGGAGCATCAGTTCCAAGACTCGTAGCAGCCTACAGCACGTAATTTTCAAACTGTTAAATCATAAACAGAGGAACTATTCTAACTTCCAGAGCATTAAACAGCCAACATGAGCATAGAACATACACTAAAGAAGTTGACAAATGTTGAGTCTTCAGGGGCGTTAGTAGCAGCAGAGGCTGTTGCTGGCGGCTCCAAGGGGCCTTCTATTACAGACATGCTAGGGATAGCTTCAAGCTCCTCGAAGTCACTGCACCATAAAAATCATGACCACGAGCAAGAAACTTAAAGATGCAACTGATGTCAAGGATCTCTGGAAATTTACTATACAGTAGTAGGCTCTCCTTTGGAAACAATTATACTAACACATAAAAGCATAAGTGCACAGAGAGTAGGAAATCAAATAAATCATTTCCCAGTTTTTAAACAACATGACTCATTTTGCTAAGAAATAAACACCACGCATAGAGATGGCAGAACAGGCGGGTCAGCACTAGCTGTGATCCAGGTTGATTTAAGTCAATATGGTTCTATATTTATGGATTGTCGAAGACAAACAGGGTGCAAGTCATTCACACTTCGGATAATTAGTGTTCCAGGTTATTGTGGGTCTATGACCAATTCTAGTTCAATTTCAGGTTATTACCAGGTTATCTCAGGCTTTAGGCCAAATATGTGTCTAGTATACCCGAGTTTAGCTTGGAGAGGGTTCCAGGTCGTTGGATTTCTGATTAACACAGGTTTGGTCAGATTAAGATTTGAGGAAGTTCGGTCAGGTTCAGCTTCTCCAACCAAGCATCCCATGATGATTCCTATCCAGGCACCCTTCTGAAAATGAATATATGTATCCGGACACTTTGAAACTCTATGTGCTTCTGCGAGAAATATTCCCAAAAATGAAGAAACTGAACTAGCTTTGAGGATGAACTAGAAAGAAGAAATGTTTCAATTCTTCAACAGATTGTTACCTTTTGCTCATGGACAGCTTTGACTTTGCGGGTGATTTTGAGTATGCTCCAAGTATCCTAAGAATAAAGAAAATTAAAAATAAAATAAAATAAAATTTTGAATACAATCAAAATGCACCCCAGCAAGGCTTTACTGAAGCAAGCAAAAAGTACACAAAAGTTTATCCAACACATAGCTATGTCTCACTTCCAACAGGCTAAACTAAAACCTAAATCTCTGAACAGAAAACTTCAGCAATATTTGAGAGCCTCTATTGCCTTTTCCTCAGTAACATAAACACTAACACAACAACATATTATGATCCACATCATTCTTCATGAAGTCTTGAAAGCAATGTTTGAAGCTTTGAGTTCTTCTTATAAAAGATTGATGGTTGCAAAGTAAATACATATACCTAAGGCTGCTTTGCCTAGATTTTCAACAGCTTCTCTATCAGTGAAGCCAAAAGAGAGGACCAACAGGTTTAGAAATTATCTGAACACTGCTATTCTAGAACCAAAATATGTGCATAGAAGCACAAGCCCAAATTTGGAGCTTCTTGACATGAAGTTACTCTGGAAAAAGTGGCAGCCAGATCAAATTAAAGCTAATTGTATAGCATGGTTCTTCCACCAACCAAGCACCCCTGAACTAGTCAGGCAAAAGTACCAACTTGGAACAGACTCATGCAAGGCAAAAGTGCTGGGCATGGCAAGTATAACTGTATTGGTAGGTGCTGTACCTTGCTTGGGTTTCAGGAGCTAGAGTGCAGCACCAAACATGTCCCCAAATTTTTTCTTATTTACGTATTTATTTGTTTCAATTTCTTACCAAAGCACAACATGTGCCAAATACATGACCATACACGTACCATGCCATATTGTGATTGGATTTTGAGGCATTTGCCCCACGCTTTAGATGTCTACCTTACACCCTAATTCATAAATTTTCATGACGAAGCAAACATTCATATTGGACCTTATGGTACATATGTACAGGTCTAATATTTCAATGTTGAAAAAGAATGAAAATCCCAATGAATAATCCATACTTGGGTCAAAAGAGAGTATATTCCAAACTCCATATCCAAGTATGTGTACCAAAGTGACAGCTTTTCTTTTCCCAAAATGTTCCACAGATAAGATTAGATCCACTCTGTGGTAACTGAAATCTGAATCAATATAAAATATCATGATAGCCATTGCTGAAATACAAAAGCTTTACATCATAATTTTCTTTAGGTCAGTTAATTTTTGAAAAGAAGACCACTCAGCTAGAGTAAATACAAACAGAACCAAGATTAATTCAACAGCTCCAAATTTCTAGCCTTCAAATTCATCAAAGGTTAGGACTTGAAAATGATCACTAGCATAATTCTAAGTAAATAACAACAACAACAACAACAACAACAACAACAACACTTTACCGAGTAAAGAGGTTTGCAACATCTTCACATTCCCGTGGATTGTAAAACCAAATACCATTAACTTCTTGGGCTGCATTGCGATACAATAAGTATGGTACTTGCACTTCAAACTCAAAATCCCCTAACAGATCCTCCACCAGATTATCTGCATGTAAATAGTAGTATTAGATAAAGGCCAAGGATTCAGCTGGAAGAAAAAAATGAAGAACAAGGAAGTTTCTTTAAACAGGAGCAAGCTAACAAATGAAGAAAGATGAAAAATACTGAGAGTATCATACTTGAATGAAAAAAGTTCAGAGCCAAATAAGAAAAAATTAAGCAATTTAGTACATTTGAGACCACCTGTATGCCATATGAGACAAAAAATTGAGAAGATTCAACAGCTCTACCCCACTTATTAAAAGCACAGAAATCCCCATCAGTGTCCTCTTTTTATGAGTCCTCCCACTTCATAACAATTCTAAAACCACCTAACTCAATTTCAAAGTTATTGAAGCCTCATTCTTTTGTTATTTAATACCATGCGCGTTTGAACACGTTTCTTGAAGTGTCAGCCAAATGCTGCCCGTCAAAGTTAGGTTTCTTGCTTACCTCTAAAATCATGAAGACACCATTTAGTGTTCAGATAAGGAATTTAAATGCACTACTTACCTGCTAGATACCTGATCCAATATGTTACATGGAAACCTCTACAAGGGCATCATCCAACTATACAGAACCATCACATGGCCATTCATGACATTGATCCAAGATAATGAAAAATGGCAAACAAAAAAGTACTAGACAACTCACTAATAAGCTCATCACAATCGCCGACCATTGACCACAAATCAAGACTCACGAGAGTGAATAGAAGGGTCATATTTTGGGAGAAACATAAACCTGTGTTTCTTCGATTCATGACAATGAACTGGAACCTTGGCTGGGCATTCCTAATTGAAAACAGAATCGATACCATTAATTGAATTGCGTAATCTCTAAGTAACAAAAATGGCTCAAGAAAGGTAAACCCTTGCTACCTCTTAACCACGAACAGTGATCCTTCAACATCTTTTCGGCTCTACATGTCCGTCAAGAAACAATAACTAATGTAATTAACCAGAAAACTGGCGCTTACAATGTCATTATCAGACATTGCAGGAGAAATAGAGAACGAAATCAAGAACAAAAATCCAACAGCACCTTCCAAATACTCATCGGTTTCGAAATAGACAGAGAATTGGGAGAACTAACCCATTGATTGGTCTCGATGTTGAATTCGTAGAACGTGACATGAGCTGCTGTGATCAAAATCTCTTCGATGAAGGGATCGACCCTCTGTAACACTGTTAGATTGAGCATCTTCGTGCTCTGCTGATCGAGATTTGGCATTAATTTTCCGGTCTGAGACATTTTCTGATACGATCAAACCCTAAACCCAGCTCCGAGGTCCTGATTTTCCCAGGAGATCTTCCGAGTTCCTCCGACAGACCTGCTTTTTTTTTTAATTGTTAATTTTCAAGTCGAAAATGGAAAAAAAGGGGTAAAATTTATTTGTTGTCACCGACCTTTCCGTGTTGTCTTGAACGTATCTCTAACCTTTATTTTATCCTTTTAAAGCCTCTAATATGTTAGGTAATGTCCTAACTAATTGTTGTGGTTCCTCAATTTAACGGTCAAAGTTGACAAAATTATAGCAAAAAATATTAACTTTGGTCCCTATATTTTTTTTCTCCCATTCAAAGCACCCCCAAGCCTTTAAATTTAACACTTCAACCTTTATCTCACCCTCTCTTCATCCCTCAAGCCCACTTTCTTCCAAAAACAAAATTTCTGCAAGCAAAATTTTTCTAAACATGAGTCAAAAGTTATCAAAACAAAGACCACTTTCTCATGCAGTGACAACACCATACCCTTATTCGCCACCTCCTAGTCATCCACCCCCAGGAACCTCCTGCTCCTCCCCCTCACTACCGCCATCAATAGCAGTGGCACGATCATCCCAAGCTCGATGCAAAGGATCAGTCAAAAACTTTAACTGGTCTTTATGGTTTGTTTCCAAGCTCGAGTTTACCTCAACCTAGTTAAGGTTCTAGATTTCAACCTGATTATTAACCTAAAGCTGACCTTGAGCTCTAGCACTCTTTTCGCCTAGCACATCACAGAACACCTCTTGTGATAAGGCTTTCTCTTTTACAGAAATCAACAAAACTCAAAACAAATTTTTCAAAAAAAAAACCCACTAAAAAGAACCTAGATCATCTAATTGTAATTACCTAGAAAATATAGCATTGCAATCTTATGTAGGCTCGAGGCACATGTACACCCTCTTCTTCACGTCCCTGCTTGATATTTGACTCAGCTTCCATGGCAAATTATGTCACCTCTAATGGAGATGCAGATTTTGGTCCCTCTGAAACCCCTTTCTTGCCAATTTCGCACACAAACTAGTTCATCGCCATAAAAAGTCTTTAGAGAAAGAGCAATCACTTCCACATCTGGATCTGCACCCAAGAAATTTTCATAATCAAAATTATTAAACCCCTGTTTGGTAAGTAGGAAAAATTTTGTCCTTTGTTGATACCTAGCATTCCAGGAAGGTTCCACTTCTTCTTGGTGGCTAATTTTGGAAGTGGGCTCTAGTTGCCAAAGTAGGTGACGATAGCTTCGCTTGAATCAGGCTAGAGCTCTACACTAGAACAACTCTTGCACAACAAAACAAAAAACTAGATCAAGCCAAAAACAGACCAATTTGGAAAATCAATGGCAGAATGTGGCAAATTAAAAAATGAGGATTATTTGATTTGATTTGTGTGCAGGGAGATCAAGCTTTAGAGTTGAAAGATCTAGAAAGGAGTTATGAAAGATATGGAGAGAAGTTATGAATAGGGATAGCAATTGGATTGATCTAATCAAGTTTGGGTTAAGTCATTCAGGTTTAGGTTTAATCGAGTTATCATGAATTTAGGTCAATGTCAAGTTATTTCAGGTTTGGGTTGACTTTGGGTTTTGGTTGGGTTGGGTCGAGTTTATTTAAGTTTAGGTTCAATACAAGTCTCGTTGATTTTAATCTCGGGTAACTTTCGAGTTGACTATCTAGTTCACTTTGGTTATTGGTGCATAGGCTGAAATGATTGAATCGATTCAATTTTTTTTTTCCAAATTTTTAAAATTAAATTAAATTAAATTAAATAATTCAATTTTTTTTGCATGATTTAATTTAAGTTAATTTTTATTTTCTTAGTATATTTAATTAAAAATAAATAAAAAATTTATTCATTATATTTTAGTACATATTTAGGCTATTTAATATTGTTGGTAATATTTTATAATAATGATTATTTTTCTTGACTCATACCTTCACTCAATTATTACTACATAGGCCATCCAAACCCTTATCCAACTAGCACTCAAACATACGCATTGTGATAATTTTTTCATGCTTCTGTTCCAATGGCTTTCTACAAAATTGCTACAAAATACAACTCCAATTTACTATTAGTGAGTGCATTAATTGTATTCAAAATTGTAGGTAAATAACTAAAAATAAATATTACTTTTGTTGATAATTAGAATACGACTGAGACTCGTATACCAGTAAAACCTACAAGATCTCTAAATCAGTAAATCTCAAAAGACCCCTAAATTAAACAAACTTAAACAAGTTATTTTGTTAATCTATTCTTCAAATTCCATACGATTCCTAAATAAAAAGTATTTTTAAAGTATTTTCAAGTTTCCTAAATTGTGTGATCATGATTGATGTACAATTTAAATAAATGATCAATATATAAAAAATTACAATTTTTTATATCTCTACGAACCATATTTTTTACGTTGATTTTGGTTAAAATTGGGTCTTTATCAAGTTTAGTGATCAGGTTATTTTTGGTTCAGGTCAGATCAATCTCAGGTTTGAGTCATTTCAATTAGGCTAGAGCTATTTCGAGTTTGGTTCATTTGGGCTCAAGTTTTCATGAGTTTCACTTCAATCGAGTTTGGGTTCATGTCGGGTTGAGATTGTTGACTTTTCTAGTTAGATCAGGCCTGGGTTCGGTGGGTCGTGCTAAGTTATTGAGTTGGGTCAAATTTTTCTATCCCTAATTATGAGGAACTATTAAATTTAAAGGCCTGAAGGTGCTTTGAATGGGGGAAAGAAAATTTAGAGATCATAGCAGGCATTTCCCCCATAGAATTCGTCAACTTTAATTGTGAAATTGACATAAGAACGTCAATTGAAATGCAACCTAGCACTTTGAGAACTTTAAGAGGACAAATTGAAAGTTATGGGTCTATCTAAGATATCGCAAAATGGTTAGGGATGACAAATAAATTTTACCTATAAAGAAATTATATGATTTATCACTAAGTCCAAATCAGCTTCCCCTTTTTCCTCTTTTTTTTTTTTTTTCCTTTTCTCAAATACACTATGGAAAAAATGATAATAAATCATTAGTGTTTATGGTCTCAAATCAGCCATTAATGTTTTGTTTAGGTAAAATAAACCACTAATATTTTAAAATTAACCAAATAGGCCATTGATCATCAAAACTTACCGAATATAGTGTTTGAAATTCTGTCAAATATAATGATGTGGCAAAGAAAGTCTACCTTATTAGTCCTAAACTTTTTAAAAATTTTTGTATTAGTTATAGTTCTTCTAAAGAAATTTTATAACTTCGTCAGACTTACTATATTTGTCTTACAACTAGATGAACATCTATATTAAAAATGGAAATAATGTCATGGCACTTCAAATACGTTAACTCTCCACTTTGATACATAATGTGGCACATGTAGATCCATAATTATTACTTTCTCTGTTCACAAAAGCTGTTTTCTTTACTATTCATACTAATTAATTTATGATTTTATTTTTTTCAAAATTTATTATAAAAATATGAAATTTTTATATGAAAATGAAACTTTATAGATCATAGTTTTTAAATATCATTTTTAATATTTTTTTAATATATATTAATATAAATATATTCAAGTCAAACTTTAATAAAAAAATGTAGAATGAACAACTAATACGAGACAAAAATAGTAACTTAATTACTTAAAATTATAACTTCAAGAAACATTCCTCATAGAAAATTCTGGTACTTAATGTGCAAATAGGGAAAAATTTTCTATGTTCTTCTTCGCGACAATGAGCTAACGGAGAACGACAAAGTAAAATTGTTGGTCTACAAACGTCTTCCTTAATCTTTCTTTCCATTACTCTGTAATCTCTTGCAATCTCAGTTTGAACCAAGTATGTCCACCAACCAATTTTTTGCATCTCTTCTGCTGAGCTACTAATCTTATTCTTTCTAGCAGCGGATCTTTCTATTGGGTTCACTTTCTATTAATGATTCTCCTCTCCAGTAGGCCATACGAAGTAATTTTGCCGGTTTCAAGACTGGCTTATATTTATGACTGAGGTGTGGCCTTCACCAATGCAATGGACAGGTGGAGGAATTTCTTCCACAGGCGAGTTTGTTTTCTAATGTTTATTCTATTTATGTTTAATCCTATAAATCAATCCAGTTTTAGGACTAACATACAGGTATTATAAAGCTATAGGATTTATATAGGAAAACCTAAAATCCTATATGGCTAGAAAATTTAGAAAAGTTATAGAACTGAAATTGAATAATTTTAATAATAATGGGTAACTCTAACTAACTCAATAACGTTAGTGTTTCATTTGCCAACAAAAAAAATAGTGGGTGAATCAGGTTACTTCAAAAATTTTAGTGACTTATTCATTATTGTTTTCCAATAATCTATCAACATTTTTAAAGTCCGCTAAAAGCCCTTCGACTAAAAGTTATTATAAAAGCCCTATTTGTTTATTTTATTCTGTAAAAATGAGCTCATGCAATTAAAAGAAATGCAAACAGACTATCTTTCTCTTCAACCTTCCTAAAATTAAAGTACAAATGAACCAATCAACAACCATTGTTACTAATTGGAGAAATTTCAATTATAAATCCCAAGAAACCCTTAATTTAATTTTACAGTTGATTAATTTGATAATCATCAGTAATTCATCATTACTATCATCCGTAGAAAATGATTGGATGATCAATCCTTGCCTTTACTATCAACCTTAAATTCCTCAATGTTGACAAACTCATCTTCATCGTTGTTAATACCCCTGATTACCTTCTAACTCTCTGCCGATGAACAATTCTTAGCAAGACTCCTCCACCCTTGCAAAGCTCTCCACCCAGATTGAACCATCATCTTTTATGTTGTACACTGAGAATGCCTCCAGCAAATTCATTGACCCTCATTGAAAGTTGAAGCCTTTCGTGTTCACCCTCACGTGCTGCTTCAAACTAATGTATTACTCACCATTTGACTTTACCTCCTGCATTAGCGTCCTCAACTCCTCTTTTGTCATCTCATGCCCAAACGAAATTGACCTAGACCCCATTTTCAGGAACTCAACAAGAAGAAGAATTAGTGACAAAAAGTCATGACTCACATCTAAATGAACAAAAATTGGGTCTAGGCTGAATTAGCTTAGGCTTGATATGAGCTTGGGCTAAAGGAGGAAAGGCCCTTGCTGGCGCAAATCAAAGCAAGCTAGGCCTGTACTAGGCTAAATTCCAAGTTTGGTTGAATTTGGCCTAATGTAACTAAAATTCAAATTTCTAAAGGTAAAATAAGTCTAACATAATATAATTATTTTTTTAACTTGTTTGTGATTATATAACAAAACTTTGGTTAGACTATAAATCTTTTTCTATTTATGCATATACATATATTTATATATGATAATACTCAAACTTACTAGTTGTCTTTGAAATAAGCTTGAAAAAGTGTCAGCTTTGTAGGGCTAGTTACCCAAAGAAACTTTGACATCTAAGTAGGTATTAAAAACATTTTTATACTACAACAAATAGTGAGATACCATTCTTGTGAAAGTAGAATGCCTTTTAAATAAGGACTTAGAAGTGGTGGCTGACTTTGGGAGAGTTGCTAAACCAAATAACTCAAGAACACATATACACACATGTACGACTACTGGCTTTTACATTTCAAAGGTTTTCAACAAGCAACTGGGATATTATTGTTAAGGGTGATTAGTATTCGATTTAAACAGAAAAAATAAAATTGAAATAATTCAAAATTTTAGTTTGGTTATTTCAATTTTTAAGTTTGGTTTTAGTTGAAATTGAATAATAAAAATTTCAATTTCAGTTCAGTCTTGATTTGGGGCATCAGTTAATTCAGTAATCGAATAAACTGAAATTTTTGTTATTAGTTTTGAGCTTACCCTGCCCAATAGGCTAGCTCAAAATTATTACCGACCCTGGCCCAAACATGTCTTTACATTTTCCTATGCACATCAGAATTGATTTTGGCCAAAGGCTGAGTTCTCTTTTCCTCCACTCTAAAAAACATCAAGAAGCGTTCTCAATTCCTCTCTCAGACCAAAATCAGCATTCTCTTCTTCCTTATCATCTCAAATTTAATTTAATGCTTTAATCTAAACATATAGGAAACTAAATCAACATCAGTTTTGATTAGCAAAAAGCAAGGTATGTTTCTCCTAATCCTAGCCATACCCACCGTTCACCATCACCGCTTGCTGCCTGCAGCTGTTTCTTATTCGCCTCCTCCATTTGTGATCGCCGCTTGCCTCCCTCTCCCTTCGCCTCCTCCAGTTCATAATTGCATCCTCACCTCATGATCACCACCTATCGGTTTCCCCTCTCCTTATTCAATTCCTTCATGCAAGCCCGTCCTTCAACCTCTCCCTGTAAACAAAAATGATTTCCCCATGAAAATATTGGCCTTCTTATATTGTATTTATAGTAAACGAGTACAAAAGTTTACAACATAGTCAAATTGTACAAGATAAAGATGAGAGCCGGATGAGATAGAAGTTACTAACTAAAGATGAGTTTCTTGAGGCTAAGGCTAAAGTAATTATCTCTAACACGGCCCCTTAATCTCAACTATTATGACTCCAAGTTGAGATTGTGACAAAATTGTTGGTGAAGTCTTACTAACAAAGGTTTGGTGAATATGCCTGCCACCTAATCCTTGGTTGATATGAATCTAACATCAAGATCCCATTGAGCCACCTTCTTATGAACGAAGTAAAAATCAACTTCTATATGTTTTGTACGGGCATAGAACACCAGGTTCTCAGATAAGTCGGTGGCGCCAAGATTATCGCACCACAAGATTGAAGAATGAGGTAGGAAGATTCCAAGCTCAGAGAGCAGAGTTTGAATCCATATAAGTCCAAAGGTAGCATTGGTGAAAGAGTGATACTCAGCCTCTGTACTTGATCTAGAAACTGTCGGTTATTTCCTTGAACTCCAGAAATGAGATTTGATCTGATTTGATCAAAGAAATATTGCATACCCACTGGTAGAGCAACGATCATCTGGGCAGCCTGCCCAATCAACATCCGAGAAGGTGTTTAACATGTCGGAAAAGGACTTGTACAAGTGTAGGCTCATTGAGTCCGTATGTTTGAGATATCAAAGTATTCTTTTAACCGCCAACCAGTAATCCATTGTAGGAGCTTGCAAGAATTGACATAATTTGTTTACTGCAAATGAAATATCCTGGCATGTAAGCGTCATGTACTGTAATACTCCTACAATGCTTCTGTACATGTTAGGATCCATAAGAAGTGTGCATCATTCCTTTGATAGTTTTTTTGTGACAGACAAAGGTGTGGTAGTAGGTTTTGCTACAACCATGTAAGTTCGATGAAGCAACTCTCGAATGTATTTCTGCTGAGATAAAATAAATCCTTGTGAAGTTGGCATGACCTCTATGCTAAAAAGGAAATGAAGTCGACCAAGATCTTTAACTACAAATTCTGGCTAGAGATTATGAAGTAGTTCTTCAATAGCTGGCTGTGAGTTACTTGTAATTAAGATGTTGTCAACATAGATAATAATAAACATGGTAACCCATGCTTGATTGAAGATGAATAAAGAAGTGTCAGCCTTCGAGGCTATGAAACCCAACTTAAGTAATCAAAAGCTGAAATGAGAAAACCATGCCCTTGGTGTCTGCTTAAGTCCATAAAGAGCCTTGTACAATTTACATACATGATGAGGGAATTCCTTGTGGACAAAACTTGGAGGCTGAGACATATACACTTCTTCATTGAGTAACCCATGTAAGAATGCATTTTGAATGTCTAGTTGACAAATGTTCCACCCCCTCGAGATGGCAGTAAACAGAATAAGGCGGATTGTTGTTGGCTTGACAACTGGACTGTATGTTTCCTGATAGTCAATGCCATATTGTTGTCGAAAGCCCTTCGCTACTAAGTGAGCTTTATGCCGTTTAATTATTTCATCGGCCTTCCTTTTGAGTTTAGAAACCCATTTACAATCTATCACATCCATACCTAGTTTTAGAGGTACTAAAGTCCAAGTTTCGTTATGTAGTAGTGCTTTAAATTCAAAGTCCATAGCATGACTCCATTTCGGATGACTCCTGGTTGACACAACATCACTGGGTTCAACTTCTTCATTATCTTTTGTAGCAAGCAAGGCACGAGACAATTGATACCGAACCATTCCATCTGTAAATTACTTTGGCTTGATAATATTATCATGAAGTTTGGTTCTCATTGGAGATGGCAAACAGGTGTAGGAGGTGATGATGGTTCGAGCAGGGGCAAGTTGGTGGAGGAAGTGGTTGATGGGTTGGGATTTTTAGTGGAAACTTTGGTGGATGGATCGTTGTTGGTGATGATGCTGGGATTAACTTCAGGACTAGGTAGGCTGATGGCTGGTGGAAGCTGTATGATTGGTGGAGATGTATTGGGCTCCTTTGGTCCTGTTGGAGGATTGAGTTGAACAAAAGGGAATTTTGTTCCATTAAAAACAATGTTTTTAGAAATGTAGCCCCGACCAGTAGTAATATCAAGGCACTTGTACCCCTTGTGAAGAGACCTATATCTAATGAAAACGCATTCTTTGGAATGAAAATCAAACTTTTGTGAAAAGCAAACTTAAAGATAGGGCCAGCATGCACAACCAAAAACCTTTAAAAAGGAATAATCTAGTTTCTTTTTAAAGAGACATTTCAGAGGTGACAAATTTCTTGTAACTAGACTCAGCAAACAATTTATAAGATAAGTAGTAGATAAGAAGGAATTGTCCCAAAATTTCAAGGGCATGGTAGATTGAGATAAAGGGACTTCCCTGTTTCGATTATGTAACCGTGTTTTCGTTCTGCCAAGCCATTTGTTGATGAAAGTAGGGGCAAGAGAAATGATGTTCGATGCCTACAGACACAAGAAATTAGTGAAGTCTTTGGTACTCTCTTCCCCAATTTGTGTGAAGGACTTTGATCTTAGCATTTAGAAGACATTTTACTTGGTTCTGGAACTTGACAAAGGTGTCATAGGCATCAAATTTTCAAACCAATGGGTATAACCAAACAAACTTGTTGAAATCATCAATAAAAATAACATAATACCAATATTCATTAACAGATTTAGAAGTAGGCCCCCAAACATCAAGAAAGACAATAGCTAAATGAGCTTTAGAAATAGTAGACCAAGAATTAAATGGTAGCTGATGACTCTTAGCTTGCTGGCAGGCATCGCAAACTAGATAACTGTTATTTGAAGAAATTGGAAGATTATTGACTTAAAATTCGGCCAACCACTGGAGCTAAAGGATGTCCTAGCCTTTTGTGCCACTAGTCGGGACTGACATGCTCACCAATGAAATTGCTAACTTTGGTTGAGGGAACATTATTTGAAGGGAAATTGATATAGCCCGTTCCTACATAGTCTTTGAAGCAACTTTATCCTCATTTCTTGATCCTTGACAAGAAAATAATTGGGGTGAAATTCAACAATCACATTATTTTCATTGGTGAGCTTACTAACAGAAACAAGGTTTTTCTTTATATTTGGAACATATAGCACATTTTTTAGATGTAAAGGTACGAATGAGGTAGGTGTTATGGTTTGGCCTCTGTGTTGTATAGACAAACCTGCACCGTTACCAACCTAGATTTTATCTCCACCATTGTACTTCTCACTGAACGTTAGATTACCAAGATCTCCTGTAATGTGATCATTGGCCCCTGAGTTGGTATACCAGTTTGGATCCAACTGATATGACAATATAGATGCAATTGCAACAAAATGACTCTAATCTCCTTGATAGGAGTGATCGAAACTGTGAAAGCACTGTAAAGTAGAATGCCCAGTCTTACAACAAAGTTGGCAAATTATACCATTGTTATGACTTCCCGAATCTCGTTGCACTTAAGGACCAGATCCAAAACAACCTCGGCCTCGGCCTCTCCCTCTATTGTTAGAATTGGGATTACGTCCATGGCCTCCTCCATTTGATGTGGTATGTCTTGTGGCGATATCGGCCGAGGATCCATCAACACTTACGTGGGATGCTCCATAATGTTGCTCAAGCCAAAGTTCAAAGCTCAATAACTGACCATATAGATCATTAAGAGACATGGGATCTACCCAAGTGGTTACTGCAGTAACAAGTGGATCAAATTCTGAATTAAGTCCACCAAGAATGTAAGAAATAACTTCATACTCTTGTAGTGGCTATCCGATTGCAGCCAAGGTGTCGGCAAGGTTCTTGACTTGCTGAAAATATTTAGTGATGGGTAGATCCTTCTTCTTCATGGTGAAAATTAGTACCGAATCTGCATTGTTTGAGCATTGGATTAGGATGCAAACATTTTTGCCAGAGCACTACAAACTTCATGAGACATGGAGAGGTTGATAACTTGTCCTAGAATCTTCTCTATGAGTGATGACATCAGTGTACTCAAGATCATTTGATCTTGTTGGAACCAACTTTCATAAGTTGGATTGAGAATTAGTTCTCCTTCTTTGGATGGCAGGTCGAATGACGGGATGAACTGATCAGGGCACTCAATGGTGCCGTCAACGTAACCAAACAGGTGTTGGCCTCTCAGGTATGGTAGGAATTGTGCTCTTCACAGTATGTAATTATCTCTTGTCAACTTAATGTTGATCAAGTGCCCGAAATTAACTGATGGAGTCGATAACAGACCGAGTAAACAATTTAGGGAAGAGGAAGAAGAATAAGAGAATGAAAATGTAGAGGAAGTAATTAGAGAAGATCCTTCGGTAGCCATTTGACATGAGTCAAGTAGCTCTGATACCATGTAAACAAAAGTGATTTCCCTATGAAAGTTTTAGCCTTCTCATATTGTATTTATAGTAAAAAAGTACAAACAATATAGTCAAACTGTACAAGATAAAGATGAGAGCTGGATAAGATAGAAGTTGTTAACTAAAGATGAGTTTCTTGAGGCTAAAGTAATTATCTTTAACACTCCCCTCATCCTCCGGCTCGATTGGTTCTTTTTACTGCCTTTGCATTTTTTTCCTTGACACACCCCTTCTCCTTCTCCATACTATGGAATCGGTTTCAATTTGATCAATTGATTTAGAGATTAAAATTGCTAGTTTTGTTATTTGGAGATTAACTATGAAATTACTAGTTTTGTTATATGGCCTAGCCATGATTCTGGATCCTATCTTCTATATATATATTTTTTGTTATTTCAGTTGAAATCGATTCAATGAAGTCGGTTATATAGCCTAATTTAATTGATTTCATTTATTACCGTCTGAAATTAAAAATTGAATAAATTGACTAATTCAATTCAATTTAAACCAAATAAACCAAATAATCACATTAATTGTTGTGCCTCTCACAAAGGTATGTTAGTGTTTCATTGGGCTATATACTTAAGTGATCTTATTGTAAAACAGCCCTTCAAGATGATTACTTGGATTAATAAGGTAATTAAGGGTTAATTTGAATTGTCCATACTTAGAATATTATTTACAAGCTAGGTCACGGTTTTAGCAGGTAGTAACTTTTGAAAGGTAATTTGGTTATTTTGACTAAGCTAGACCATGAGAGATACTTTGGTAATTGTTATGGCACCTTGTTTTTATTTCATAAAATGATGCAAATGGTGAAAATAATCATTCATGTGTATCAAGAAAACATCTAAATTTATTTCCATTTCTGAGGTAAAGTAAAATTGCACTTTTTCCTTTACAAGATGGTATAAGTGTAAAATTTTTAGGTTAAACCTTTGATGCATCATTTACCCTAAATTAAGGAATGATTGGGTAAATAAAAGGGATAAGGACGGCTCCAGGATATCTCCAAAGCATGAGAATATAGACCTTATGATATTCTGGAAGACTTACATATTAATGAGACATATAAGCTTATAATGCATCTTAACATACATCATAGAGTAAAATTCACCAAGAGTTACTTATCTTATTTTCTTGTCCTAATTGGGTACCTCACCTTTAAGTTTTCTTAGTGAGATACCTTTTCCCTTATTACACGTTCGAATTTGGTACTTGTCGTCAATTTTAGTGTTAAATATAACCAAAATTGTTGACGTGATATTAATTAACATTAAAATAAATCTTATATAACAATTTTAGTCCTCAAACTTTTTTCATCAATAATTCTAAGACTTAAATATCTAAATCTATAGTTTAGACCCTCCAAATCGAGTTTAGGCCTATACCTCGACCTCTTTTTCTCTAACTAAGTCAAGTTCATCACCTCTACTTTCACCTACGCCATCATCCGGGCCTTTTTCACTTTCGAAGGCCCATCTTCCCTCGTCGATTATCAACCTCATCTCTTTAATTCTCACTCATCTTTCCATTCTCCCTCATCCTAGGTCGTCCTTCCACTACTTCGACTCCCAGATCTCGAATTGCATGAAAAATTGATGTCAATGCCTATGTCATTGAGTTGGGCTTTGGGTTCATATGCAGCACGGTTCAATGATGGCACTAGGGTCTAGGTTTAATGGTGGCATAGCTTGCAGATTTGGCTAATTTGATGCTAGAACCAGCGTGAACTTAGAAAAAGATTAGGATTTAATATGGGGGCTAAATCGAGAAAGATGGGTTATTGGACAAATAGACCCTGATTCCTGAAAAAGTAACGTAGAGGAACGGCAGCAGGTTTGGTGGGAGATTTTTTGAGGTTGTTTTTGGCACATTTAGATCTTCAAGCAAAGGGATTCAGGGTCCAACCATTTTCACAGTCTCTAGTTTTGGATAGTGAAAAGGAAGTTGGTGAAGGTGCCATCAAGAGCAGGGAAAAAGATGGTGCCCGAAGAGAATATGATTACGGCGCTGAAGAATCACAGTGAGGTGGAGGTGAGAAAGAATTGAAAAGGTGACAATGAGAAAGAAAAAATTCTCATTTCAGTACCCCTTGTAATGTTTAGAGGTTTAGATTTAAAAATATTGATTAAAAAAGTTTGAGAATTAAAATTGTTATTTAAGATTTATTTTATTATTATTTAATGTCAAGTCATCGATTTCCACCTGATTTAACACCGGAATTGATGAAAGGTACTCAATTGGGATGTACAATAAGAAGAAAAGTACCTTACTAGGAAAAAGTAAAGATAGGGCACCCAATTAGGACAATAAAATAAGATAGGTGACCTCCAGTAAATTTTATCTATCCATCATAGGTTCATATTTCTAGAAGGACTTTTCTTAACCTTATCTCATCTCCTACCTTAGCACATTACCATGCCATTCCCATGTTCTTTAAAGGAAACCACCAAGCTTAAGTGAGCTCTTGCAAAAACAAGCTCAAAATCAAGGGTTTACTGTAAAAAGAAGTAAGTTTCAACCTTTATTTTTTTTGGTGATTGTATGGATCTTGGTTGTTTTTAAGTTTTGAAGCTTGAAATAGTTAAATGAGATGGATTTGGCAAGGGTCATATCTTTTTTGCTTATGTGCTTATATGAGTTTATGCTCCCAAGCAAAGAAGCAAAGTTAATGCATAAAAAACCAAAGGGGTTTGATTTTGGTTCCATAAAGTAAGTTTCTATGCGTTGGTTGTTTGAACCTTGAGTTTAGTTAATCTTGGAACAAGTATGGTTAATGATCATACTTTAGCTACCAAATTGCTAGGTAAATACCAAGCTTACTGTAGAAAACCCTAAATGAGGCTAAACTTGATGCTATGTGTGTGAATTGTGCTCGCAAAGTACTTGAATTAGTGGTAAGGGGTTTCTATAATTTGTGATGCTTATATGTTAAATGTGATAGCTATGATGCTTGTGTTACAAATAGCTACATGTTGTATGCATTTAACAAGCATATGAAATTGAGTGAGCAATATTTATTTATGATGCTTAAAAATGCATTTGGAATGATGTTTGACCAAATTATGTGCCATTGTGTTGTGTAGTGACGGCCAAGTGAATTACACAAGATTGTTCTTGAATGGTTAGCAACCCCAAACTTGTGTGATGGACATGCATAGGTGTAAACCTTCTGGGCTATTCTCAAGGTGGACAGGCATGGATGTGTGCTGTGGCCTGGAAGGACATATAGGGGTGCACCTGGGGTGCATAGGATGAGGTAGGAGCAATTGTAGCAGAGATAAGGCATACCAAGGAGCAACCTTCTAGGTGCAATTCTAGGGTGCACAAGCAGTAACTAGGGTAGGCAAGTGATAGTGCTAATTGTTAGCGAGCACCCCAAGGCATTAGGAGCACCTTAGAAGCACCTAAGGTGTAAGAACACAATGCCACCCTAAAGGTTTCAAATGGCTATAATACGGTAATATTTTCATTATGACTTGCCTAATGGGTGAATTAGATGCCAAGGGGCTTATAAAAACCTACAATCACCTAGGATGGTACTATGGTGCTCAGGTGTTCCATGAATAGTGGGATGCCTAGGTAATTCACTTTGGTAAAAAGGTGGGCTCTTTAGCTAGTTCACTATGGTAAAGCACAATGGAAAAATAAGCAAACAAGCTTACTCCGACACATAATGAGGGAAATGAATGAACAAGTAGCTAAAGGCTAGTATGAACCACTAAGTGCATTCTCTTAATAAGACTAGGTATTTATGTATAGACAAGGTGCCTGAGGGACCTTGAATATTGATTCATGTTATGGCTTTAAAATTGTATAAGCTTGTAGTATTATGCGTGTATATATGTTGTACATATGCGTAAGTCCTATATGTGTTTTCTTTGCAAGTTTAAGACCTTGCATGGAATTATTTGAATTCTTATTCCTTATATGTTGGTGTAGATAATAGTGTTCTTGAGGAGCCTACCATTGGAGTAGTTGTTTGTTTACTACCATTGTAGGCAATGTCTTGCGTAAATAGACTAAAGTACTATGGTTGGTGGTTATGTTAATGTACTAATTAAATGATTGTTTCTAACAATAAGCAACAGTAGGTTGGATGAGCCCCTAGAGGAGCCAATGCGCTAAAGGATACTATTGTGCTGAAAGGCACACAGGCTGGGCCTATGGATTGGGTCTTCATTATGGAGATGTACTATACTTTTTTAGTACTCTTAAATGCCTCTAGTAATATGTGTATAACTTGAGCTTGAGAATAACTTGCTTTTTACTTACGATCATATGTCTTGTACATGTTGAATGGTTTCTTATATATGTATATATTTCAAATGCATGGTTTTAGTGATGGTTATTTTTATGCATGCTTCTAAAAATTAGATATTACCTAATATTATTTTGAAACTAGGAAGCTTAAAGCCATAGTAAGGCTTTAGAATGACTACTCATTTCTCAAAAGAAAAAGCTTAATAGACTTTATAATAGCTCACAAAGACTTGCCCCTATATTGTTAACGTAATTAAGTTTAAGTATAGTTTTCATACTTAGAAAATGTATTTGCACACAACTATGCTAATTTGATCATTCGAGCAAAGTAGAGCCACTGATCATTTTTCTAGAAAGCTTTATTTTTATGCCAAAACTGTGAATGGAATATGGAATCAAGGAAATCAAAGTTCTTTAATTATTCCTATTTCAATTATTTTATAAGATGAGAAATAAGAGTAAGATGACACACGAAGGACCCAAGCGAGGACAAGTTTAAGAATTAAAGGACTAAGGGGTAATCAAGGGAGTTTGTCTTGGAGATTAAAAAAAAAAAAAGACCATTTGTAAGCTTGAGAATTAAGGACCCGAACCAGCACCATTTCCATGCTCAAAAAACCAATCTTTTGATCCAACCTCTTTTCCAATGTGTTGGTGCCAAACTTGAAGAATTCTTGGTGCTTGTTGTTAGTTTGAGCAAAAAAGAGCTTAAATCATATTTCCACCATTTGTAAGCTTTTAAATTTGATTTTTTTTCATGGGTTTGGTAGCTTGATTAAGTGTAATAGGGCTTGGGTAAGTTATAGAACTCACCCTCTTGCATGATTCTTACTTATGAAGGGTGAATTTCAACCTAAGAAGCTTGTGGTGCAAAAAAAAAAGGTCCTAAGAGTTGTTTTCTATCTCACAAAGAGTGCAAGTGTGGCTAGCCTTGTTCTAAGTATTTAGTGCTCAAATGATGATCAATTAAGGTGTTTTTGATGCATTGGCACTTGAATTTCTAGGCTAGAAACAAAGTTGCTACATTAAGTTCAGGTGAAGCGTTGTGTGTGCATTGTTGAGTTTCATGCTTGCAATCTTGATCTAAGTAAAGGATTTAAGTTACATGAAGTTATATTTGATTTATTTTTTCATCATTTGTGCTTTTGGCATATGTTTTGGTGGGCCAAGATAATATTGAAGTGAATTGAGAAACCCAAGTGCAAAGAAACTTGCAACAGGCATTAAAATCTGCCTTCTATGGGCAAATCAAGGCTTTGAAAAGCGAAAAGCGCACTATAGCGATAATGTTTCCAAAGCGCAAAGCGTAAAGTGCAAAGCAAAAGCGAAGGCTTTAATGAAGTAAGGCGCTCCTTTAGAAATAATTCTAGGATATGTAACTAGCTAATTAGATACATAAAAATACCAAAATAAACTACTAAATATGTTTAATATCTATAAAAAGACACAAACACATCCATATAATGTACCAAAGTAGTAATAACAATTTATAGAAAAATAGTAAAACCAAATACTCTAAATCCCAAGTCTCAGAATACTCAAAGATCAATTGTCATCATCCTGAAAACTAGCAAAGCCATCAAAATCATAATCAGTAGATTTATATCCCTCATCATATTCCTGCTGCTCTTCGTTTCATCTCTTTTTTATTCATGCTGCTCTTCGTTTCATCTTTTTTTTTATTTCTCTCTCCTCCTCTTTAATTCTTTCAACTCACATATGTTTCAATTCAACCCTAATTTTTTTATTTTTTCAACCCGCCGCCGCTTTCTTTAAGTGCAAGTTTAGATAAAATTATTTTATCTTTTTTTTTTAAAAAAAAAAATTACAACTTAACTAAACCGACACTTTGCGCCATGGCTAAAGTGTGCGCTTTGGGCGCTTAAAGCGCGCTTTTTAAAAAGGGCATTGCTTTCATCGTGAAAAGCGCTGGAGTCCTATTGCTATGCGCTTTTAGCGTGCTTTTAATAACCTTGGGGCAAATGCAACAACATTGAAGGGTTGTGCGATCGCAATAATGGAAGGGATGCTTCTTTAGACTAGATGTGATTACACCACCTTTAGCATCATGCTCAAAGTGTGGGAAATGTGCCCAATGTGAGGTCATCGTGTAAGGTATAAGGGCATTTAGTCGGGGCAAGGCTTGGGTGAGTTCCTAAGGGATCCTAGCTAAGTTTAAGGCTAGAAAACATTATTTCAAGGCTCAAACATCTACCTAGGTTAGAAAAATATCATAGGGAGTAAATGGTGGATAAGAAAGAAGTAGCTTAAGACCTAAGTAAGCTAAATGGGCCTAAACATGCATGTACATACTAAGTGTCCAAGTGAGGTTTGAACCCTAAGAGTATGCTAACTACTACCATGCTTGCAACTTGAGCCACCTAAGTCAAGAAAACTCATGTGCAATATGTTAAGAACAAGTAGTGGTTGGCCAAGGTTTACTAAGGCAAGAATAAAGTTCTTGTGAGTTGGGCGAGGTTGAGGGTTGGTTCTTACCATAGACCCTAACTGTTGGCCAATAGTTGAAGACCTCAGGATGTAATGAGCTCACCTCAAGGTGCATTATATATATTCTTATCCTAAAGATATCCTTTGTAAGTTATAAGTTCCTTACTGAGAATTGCCTTATTCTCACCATTTAAATGTCATATTGTATAGGGATTGATATTCTCATCTTAACACCTAGTAAGGGGTAAATAGCTAAGTATTTCTGTAGGTACTTTTTTAATGAATCATAATTGATTAGAAGATATAAGTTAGATATTCATAATGAACTAAGTTGTTTTTTAGTCTTAATAGTAAAAAGACTCAGAAAAGTGTGAAAGTAAGAAGCTCTATTATTAAGGGAAAGTATGCCTTAGTTGGAGCTTAGTTTATGATC
Source organism: Aquilaria sinensis (assembly GCA_005392925.1). Lineage (NCBI taxonomy): Eukaryota > Viridiplantae > Streptophyta > Magnoliopsida > Malvales > Thymelaeaceae > Aquilaria > Aquilaria sinensis. The sequence goes on along the minus strand of SMDT01002914.1, from coordinate 300,299 downwards.
TGATATGCATTAATAGCTAAGCACTTTGATGTACTAAGCTAAGTTTTCAAGTAATGAAAAGCTTAAGTGTATATTTATACATAATGGTTGCTCTTGGATGTAAATTATGTGATCTAGGTGATGCACATAGGTTTAACGCTTGAAGTATCACATAATTGTTTTGTGACTTTGACTTATGGTTTTAGTAGTTTTATAAATGTTTGGGCAAGGGTTTGATTTGTTTTGAATGTTTATTTATATCTTTAAGCCTAAAATAAGCGTGCATATGCCATTTTCTAGTGTGAAGAACTAGTTGCATGAAAATTTTAATGAATAACTAGCATTGACTAACCAAATGCAACTAAGAACAGGACCACCACATCCTCAATCAACTAAGTGATCCTGGGAAACCCCCTCATTGGGGCAATGTGCAAGTCAGTTCCCTTTACAAGCTCACGAGTAACTAAAACAATAAAATGCAAGTTGAATAGACTAAATTATTAATGACATAATAAAAGCCATAAAATCAAGAAAGACTCTTATATTGCATGGAACCTTACACATTGTGTTGGACCGTCAGCCCAAGCATCTAAATTTGTACCAACTTATGGACATCAGCAATCTGGGTTAATTATATTTGAGGCCCTTAACCTTTTATTTTTGTACCATTTTAAACTCTCATCTCAATTTTTTGCATAGAAAATCTCTAACCTCATTTAAATGTTTCATATTGGACATTCCATTAATTGCTGTAACTAAGTTAGATGGAAAAAAGTGAAAATTTAGTTTTAACCCTTGAAAACTTTCCCTTTATTTTTAAAATCTTGAAACTTTTCCATCTAACAATCCAATCACCATCTCCACAATCGGCCATACCTTTGTCCCTCTTAGGCCACTATCCTTTGCTACAGCTGCCTCTACTTGCTCTTCTTCCTTGCTTTCTCTTTCTACCACCTCTCACTCTTCCCTGTATCATCTTTGTTAACTCGTATCCTCTTTGGACAAGTTCACATATCTCCATTCACTGCACAAACACACGATGAATTTACAAGTGACTTGATTAATGTTAAGATGGATGAATTCACATATCTCCACCACTCATAGTAGAAAAAACTAAACCCTTACCTGCATCTGCATCTCGATTTTCATTCTAATGTTTTACATCCCTGGATCTTAAACTTAAATTTCCATCACTTAAATAAAAAAAAAATCAAAGCTGACTTCCCTAGAAAAAAATGTCACAGTCGAGCTACAAAGCAATTCCTTTCCACCCCCTGTCTTAGTTAGACATCGATAAGATCAACAACATGATCCACACAAGTGTTTGGTTAGGATCCACCACGATCCTCCCTACTTGACCTTCCAACTCGCTGCTAGCCTCCATACCTGTTACTTGTTCTCCATTGATCACCACTTTTTCGTTAACTGCTACTGTACCAATATCCGGTGGTTACTGGGAGATCGAGGTGGCAATTTGAGGCCAGGAGCAATAACTATTTTTGTTTTAAGGGTTGGATTTTGGATGTTGCTAATAATAATAATTAAGGGCCTTGTTGTTTGCTAATCTTACAGGTTAGTTTTCCTCATTCTTTTGATTTTGATTATTTTTTCCCTTTCATTTTCCTTTTCTTCTTTAAATCAAATGATTAAATTTAATCCCAGGTAGGTAGTTTAATTGATTCCCTCTATTGTTTCTCTTTGCTTTTTCTCAAAGAATTGAATTGTGCGTTGGTGGAGCATTGTTTTGGTGTAGAGGGAGGGATGTTGGAGGAGGTTCACGCTAAAGTAGTGGAGGAGGGCAACGTTGATGGAAGAAGGGAGGGAGATGGAAGAGGGTGGTTAAGAGGATGTGGCTAGGGCATTAGATGAAAAAGTTTCAAGGTTTCTAAGGCAAAAGGAAATTTTTAGGGGTTAAAACTAGCTTTTCACTTTTTTTTCGTCCAACTTAACGACTGCAATTAACAGAAGGTCTAAACTGAAACACTTAAATGAAGCTAAAGATTTTCTATGAAAGAAATCGAGGTTAGGGTCTTAAATGGTACAATAATAAAAGATTTTGGGCCTTTGATGCAATTAACCCTTAGAAATTCTTAATGCAAAGTCAAAAATAACAAATAAACCACTAATATTTTGCATTTGACCGATTCACCCACTAATATCTTTTTGGGAAAAGAAACCAATAATGTTTCCAAATTGGCTCAAATAGGCCACTCTAGCAACATTAATTGTTAAATCTGACGGAATCTCAATGTAAAATAGTAGGTTTAGTCCCTAGTTTTTTTCCTTCTACTCTCAACACTTTTGAAGTTTATGAATCTAGCATTTCAACTACCTTCTCCCTTTGAAATCAAGAAAATAAAAATGGATCCCTTCGTAATGTTCCCGTAAATGGTGGCTGCGGAAGAGCCATTGTGGCAAGCCCTAGAGGTTCCCCAATGATGGAGGCATCTCTTCCAAGGGTGCATCTGTCGACCCTCCTCGTGAGTTACTCAGCCAGGATCTTTGTTCCACCAGGATGAGCACAACCTCCATACCGGAGTCCAATCCCATCACAGTAAATGGGTCCCATATTGATCTTGTACGTGCTTATGCCAACTACCTGAACCAACTCTCAAATAACAGACAATCTAGTTTTGAAATTCTAGAATTAGGCAGCCAGATTGATACGATTGGGAGCCCCTGCCCAAATTTCGATAGTAGAAACTACATAGAAATCATTAATGTTTAAGCAAGGAATGCTAGAAAATTACGGCGATGAAGGATGGGCTTTGGATTGGGCATGAACCTATGCTTCCATTTCTGAAGAATTTGCTTTTGCAAAGGCAAGCTTTGGGTTTCGATAGGGAAAGGAAGAGAAAGGGAAACAGCGTATCTTAGAGTGAGAAAGTAGAGGTAACGAGGAGGCAGAGGATGGGGCAGAGAAAGATGCAGACAAAAGAAAGAAATTTATCCAATTTTTTTAATTTTTTTGTTTGAATTTGGAGAAAGTAGTTGAAATGTTATATCCACAAATTTTAGTGATTTTGGGAGTAGAACTAGAAAATATATGGACTAAACTTGTTATTTCATACATAAAATTTGTTAGATTTAATGGTTAACATTACAAGAGTGGCTGATTTGAATAAACTTAGAAACATAAGTGGTTTATTTAGCAAAAAAAATAAACCTTAGTGGTTTTTTTCATTGCCTAATACAAATAAGAAGCTGAAAATTGCGCCAAAACCCTTTATGAAATTCAAGATTGTCAAAAAGACCCCATAATCAAACTTTTTGGTAGCAAATAGTATCTTTACCCATAGCTAAACTTCAAAATAATGCCACTTACATAAACCAAAACAATAATAATAATAATAATAATAATAATAATAATAGTATTAATAATAAAACAGAAAATACCATTAATTTAACGAGTAAACCGTGAAGAGTTGATATAAATGCAGAATACCACAATATTCTCCATTGGATATATCAACTTGAACATTAATCTCCATTCAAATTCAAACATTTCAGAACACAGGAGGAAGACCTCTTAAGTACACACCAAAGAAACAAATTATAGTCAATTTAAGTAACAAGAAATCCAATGTTGCTAGTTCCGCCTCCTCATAGCCAAAGCAGAGACCAGGATGAGCAGCATGAAGACAACAACCGAGACAAAAGAGCCCACGACGGCTCCGCTCACTTTCTGGCAGAAATCGGTGAACTGTTGGCAGATGGCCAGCCAGTTAGTGTTCGGATTGCCATTGTGAGCCAGGTACACTATGGCCGCAGCCGCACCAGCAGCAGCTGTGTCCAGGGTCAGCGCCACCTGCAAGACATGACTTTGATATTATCTCTGCACTTAGTTTAGCGACCAAAATGCTTCGGTGGATGACTTTAACGGTTGAAGGGAGTGCTTACAGTGTCTAAAATGAGTAAGAGAAGTCTCGGTCCGACCGCATGGGGACGGATGATGGTTACTATGGAGAAAGGCAGGGAAAGCACCAGGTAGCCTCCCACAATTGCCATGGCAATCACAAAAAACCTGCACAATGCAATTAGTGTTTATTCGGTCTGTTTTGCGACAAGGGCAGAGATAAGTGTTTCAGAAAAAACTATTCAAGTGTAGCTTTTAGCGTCAGAGGTTAGGAGATATGTACTGAAAAGTGGGGAGATCGTCATAGCTAGCCTGGAATTGGAAGAACTGAGTGAAGAACGGGAGGGTCTGGTCGCTAGTTCCCATGGTGGCAGCAGCAGAAAGAGTGGCTATTATGGCACCAATTCTGAGAAGGAAGTCCAAAATGGCAAGTCCCTTTAGGAATCCCCTACGTTCGGGCCTCACGGCCCCTATAAGAGGCGCCTTGCCCTTGGCCACCGCGCTTGACTCAGGAACATCAACGGCTGCATCTCCACTCTTCATTTTGCTGGCGTTTAGACAAGATTTGATCTGCTTCTTAATGGGACTGGATCTTTGGGAATCTGTTGTAGACAGGTTGAAGCCTGTGGTGATGGAATGTGGATCACGTTTATATAGGGAACAAAATATAGCAAGTTTAAGATTATTGCTCATAGGGCTAAGGTCTTTTTGCCCATCATGGAGTTGGTGCTCTACTTCTCCATTTTCACAAGGAAAATAAGCTTTTAGTTTAGCTTAAAATATGGTAAGGATTTATTCCTCAAAGGGCAGGTACCAGCAGAATTAATACCAATATAGTTGTTTGAATTGGCTTAGCAAAAAAAGATCCTGTACCTCTTGAAAGTTTGGGATTGTTAAAAAGCCTAAAGCATGATTTAAGATGGCTCTTTAAACATAATAATAATAATAATAATAATAATAATAATAATAATAATAATAATAATAATAATTCAAAACGTGAAAGAAGGCTTTCCCATACATGTTGGATTAGGGATATGCAATTTGGGTTTGGTTGCTTGGGCACATATATATATATATATATATATATATATATATATATAGGTAAATTGCATAAATGGCCCATAACATTTTATTATTGTTCTATTTTAGACCATAATCTCAAAATATCGCATGAGACGTCCTCAACCTTAATTTTTTGTTCTATTTTAGATCTTTGACGGATGAAAAGTGTTAAGAAAAGTGTTAAAACTAACAGAACTAGCCACTTGGCATGCTAGCGTGGGCAATTTGTCACGATGTCACTGACGTGAAAAAGAAAGGAAAAAGGAATAAAAAGTAAATAACAGCCTAGGTCCCTAATTTTTCGCTTCCCTCCCTCAAAACCCTAACTTTTCAGCAACTGCAGCTGCCACCCTTGGACTACCGCTCCCCTTGCCCAACGCCATTCCAACCACCAGCCCCAACATCACCAACTGTCCTAGCCCGCCGTCCTTGTTTCACCTCATCACTGTTCCCCATCGAATTTGCCAGTCTTGAGCCACCATCATCCCCTGTCTCCTTCCTCGAACCCTAAACCTGCCTAAAATCCGAGGAAATGACGATGACAAATGCGACGACGATGAGGAAACGACAAAGACAACGATGGATGCGACAGCATAGCTGGGATTTGAACCGCTGGTCCACTTCGAATCAAAGGTTGGGAAGAAAAGGTTAATCGATTGAGGAGGCAAGTACAATCAGTGGGGGAATCAAATGGTAAGTGAAATCGAGGATGGTGGAGGCGAATTGAGAATGAAATCGGACAAAATTGTGGGTTGCAATCTGCTGAAATCGAGAGTTGCAATCAGATGAAATCTCGCTGTATTGATATATGAGGATTAACGGATGAGGAAATGAGGGAACGAGGGGAGGAGGGGCAGCGAATAAGGCCGAGGCCGGAGGTGGCAGAGGAGCGCTGAAGGCTGTGGGGGAGGGAGGAGGAAGGAGAGATCTGGGCTAACCTCGTATATGCCCTAAATTTCTTCATTTTTTATAACATAGGCCCTAAATTTTTAATGTGGCTAATTGCAGGCATTTATAGCTGGTGATTATTATGTCACATGGCCAATTGCCCTAAGCTAGTGAGTCATGTGGGCAGTTCAGTTAATTTTAATACTTTCCGTCCGTCAAAGGTCTAAAATGAAACAAAAAACTTGAGGTTGAAGACACCCCATGCAAGGTTTTAAAGTTAGGGTCCAAAATAGGACAATAATAAAATATTAGGGGGCCACGTGTGCAATTGACACACACACACACACACATACACACACATATATATATATGTGTGTGTGTGTATGTATCCATAAAAGTTAAAAGTTTTCGCTCGATTAATTAAACATAATTAACACAAATTTCCCAATTAACCAACTGATTACAACAAATGAATGTAAACATCATTAACAAATGTTATGAGATAAAAATTATAAGTTGAATTTCGGGTTAATTCAAGTTATTATGGGGTTATGGTAAGTTTTGATTGGTCATTCTAAGTTGAGTAATTTGTTACTTAAGGCATTTCAAGTCCAAAACGTTTAAAGCGCAACTCGTCATAGTTCGTTTGGAAATTATTAACGGTGTTTATATTTTATATGGTGATTATTTATATAAATTATATATTTAAAATTTTATATTTTGAGAAGGTGAAAAAAAAACACGGGAAGTAGCTAAGGTGAAGCCAATTTTAACTTAGCTTAAATATCGAGTAATCCTATGGATTATTTTGACTTGGATGCTTTACCATTCACTTACTAGCTCAGTTATGTGGTGGCATGTGACGTAACTCCTATTCATTTAAATAAGAGAAAAACCACATACAATCATTTAATTCTTTATTTTTATAGTTTACACCCTAATCTTTTGTCTCTACAAGTCATGCTGCCATCATCTCCAACTCATCTTCCTCAAATTCACCCCAACCAACTTGACATCAAGACTTAATAGAGGTTTGTTGTTATCTTTTCTAACATATTGCTTAGGCCCACATCACCTTACCCTATGCCAAAACACTTTACTCTCCTCATAATATGTGATCTGAGCGAGCACCATTCTTGCATCCTAAATCATTCCCATTCTTGAATCCCTTAGAATCATCGGTGTTAGAGCTGGGACCACCCCAAGATCGATCAAGCTCACCCTATTCAGTGGATAAAGTGCGATCTTGAAAAGTGCTTTTAGTGCATTCTTTGTCAATTGAGGCATTGAGTTCACAACATTGATTAAGGTCAAAAACAATTAAATGATATCACATTTGGATCCAATGATCGCGCGGTATGACTGCTCAACTACGAAGAAGCTGTGAAGCAAGGCACTAGATGCCTGGATAGTGACTGCTGATGTGGAGTCACTGAGCACGTGTGAGATCACATTTAGTAACCTGTGCATCAACATGAATGTGGGGTGGATTATCAAGAGATTAAGCAATAGGTGGCAACATCCTCCCAAACAAGAGGACAGAAGAATATAAAGCCTTGGAGATGTAAGGTATAGTGCTAGTGTGAACAACAATATGATTGCTCTCAGCGTCGTGCTTAAAGGTGAGGTGGAGATCTACCAAAGCTTTGGTGTGGGTCTACTCTTAAACGGATGAGGGATGGTTAGAGGAGGAGGTGAATAGTAATAGGTCTCAACTAGGTTGAGGATGAGGGCTTGAGTGACGACTGCCAAAGTTTTAGGTGCAAATGATTGAAATAAAAAGCTTAGATGACTATGTTTAATTATAATTTAAGGTTCAAGGTTATAATTTGTGCATTTTGAATATATGAAATTTTAAAATATGTAATTAGATGAAAATTATGTTGTATAATTGATGGAAAAGATATTATGTGACCGAGTCACTAGATCAAAGGACCAAAGTTCTTGATATTGATGTTTCGGGGATCAAAGTGTACGGGTTTATACTTTGGCAGGAAAGTGTCAAAGTCAAAATAGTCCAGGGGCGTACTAATCTTTGTAGGCCCTTTTAACTTATCAATCCCTAAAACTCAAATGCCGGAGCCTCCCAACCCGACCCGACCCTAGACTTGCCCGCCTGCAAAATCCTGTGTTCTGATTCGAAGTTTTTAACACCGTCGATAAAACCTTGTGAGACCGTCCGCTCTCTCTCTCCTATCTCTCTGCATCTCAGTGAAAGAAGAATGTGGGCAAGTGCGGAGGGAGGCGCCCCGGAGGTCACTCTGGAGACTTCTATGGGCTCCTTCAGCGTCGAGGTAATCTTTCTCTTATATGTTTTTCTTCTCTTTTTTTGTCAAAATCTGCATGTTAGTCGATTTAGTTCACTACCCAGTTTAGAAAGCAATCTGAAGTTGTTTTCAATTTTGTTTCTTCAACAGTTATATTACAAGCATGCGCCTAGAACCTGCAGGAATTTCATTGAACTCTCCCGCAGAGGTTATTATGACAACGTGAAGTTCCATAGGATTATTAAGGTTGGCTTCCTTGCCCCTTTTCTACCACTGCTTGATTCATCTCCTTGGTTTCTCATTTTACGGTTTGATGTCGCAGGATTTCATAGTTCAAGGTGGGGATCCAACTGGGACTGGTAGAGGTGGAGAATCCATATATGGGTATGAACTTACCTGAATTTTTCCTGGAGGAAACACTAACTAGAGTAGTTGAAGTTGCCACCTTAAATAGTCTATATTTCACCAATTTTTGATTAACTGAGATGGGTTCTACTTCCTGCTTGTTTGCTTGTACATTTTCTTTACTGGACCCCTTTAGAATCTCTGTGTTTGTGTGTGGATATTTCAGTCCTAAGTTTGAAGATGAGATTAGGACCGAGTTGAAGCACACTGGAGCAGGTATCCTATCCATGGCAAATGCTGGTCTAAACACAAATGGAAGTCAGTTCTTCATTACCCTGGCACCAGCGCCATCTTTAGATGGTAATCATGTTCTTGCCAGTGAGAATGAGAATTCTTATTTTCATCCCAGCATGTATCCTTACATAATAGTTGAAGAATGTGAGATCAAAATATTTGATTATTTGTAGCATCTTGCTTCTTTTTTTACTCCCCTTTTGCAACTCAAGAGCATGCGACTCATGTATATGCTCCTTTTTCCTTCTGTTTTTTTTTTTTCTCTAAAGCAGATTTCCTTTGTTTTCTTTTTGTTCTATATTCTCTATAATGGTTTGTAATGCCTGTGATGTGCGATTGTCATCCTGATTGTGAAAAGTCATACTCATTGTGTATAGTCATTCTCTGGAACTAAAAGACCTAGTGATAAGTCAAGGTCTCTGTAAGTTCAATGGTGTCTTTCACGCTATGTCCCAATATTTCAAACTCTCTTCCTGAATGGTATTGACTCATAGAAGTTTATCAGTTGGCCATTATCTTTTAGCAATCTACTTGTTACCGATTTTTAGTCGTTTAGTTTGGTTATCGGAGTTTTTAATCATTTCTTTTGATTCTCTTATATCCTGTTTGTGTGTAGGTAGGTACAAATATGTATACACGTGTTCCACTGTTCTACATCTTTCCTCTATGCTTGTAATGGTTCACGTTTATTCTTCAATCGCACAGGGAAACACACAATATTTGGCAGAGTATGTAGAGGAATGGAGATTATCAAGAGACTTGGTAGTGTCCAAACTGATAATACTGACAGGTGAATTTACCATCTCTGTTTTCATGCATCTGAAACTAAGGTCCTTAAAAACTTGTCTATTTCAATCTGATTGAGATGCGTGATTTGAACTCTGGAGATAATTTCCTGAGTTCTTTAAGTTTGTTCTTGCTAGACCTTGCGTTGAATCCCGCACAATAGGAACATGACAGACATGAATTCAACCGTAAAACTGTGGTCTAATGAGGAAAACGAATTTCTCACTTTCAAATGTTAATATCTTTTGGTTTTCCTATTCAGATTGATGACATAGTAACTAGTAAGCTTGTTTCATCAGTAGACTGAGTTGGGAACCATCATATATTCTTGTTGTTACCTTCCTTCCTGGCGATTAGAAAATTGTTTAATCAGATTTAAATGAAGGACTTGATAAGAGAGGGCTAAAGGGCATGTATTTCTTGAAAATGGATATCTGTATTTAAACTGGAAGAATTGGTTTACATGTTCTTTTCATCAAGTTAATTTTAAACATAGAAGTTCTTAAAAGAGATCAATTTTGACCCTCTTTCGCAGAAAAATGCACGATACCAAATCATATGTTTGAGGGTAAAATGATCATAGTTGCTATATATGAATATGACCACTTTTGTACTGCACGCATCAACTTTATTCCAATAGAAAATAAAAGGAAGTTCTTCTGTGTTTCCCTTTTCAATTATTTGGGACAATATGGGGAAAGTGCTATAGATGAACCTTTGAAGGTTAGCAAATTCTTCGTAAGCAGTAAGAAAGTGAATTCTCTGCGAGTAGTATGTAAGCAAAATACCAGTAGGATTTAGCTTCTATGGTTTTGGCAGCAAACTGAGGCATTTAGAATGCGGATCTCCGAAGCATAGATCTAATAAGCTTTCTTGGCCCCAAATGATAGAAAAAGGATTCTGTACAGACATGTACATTCACTTAACCGATTCTAACTAGTTTGAATGAAGGTCTTCTACAGTGACGATCAGCGGTTCAAATGCCAGGTGTTAATCACTCTTTTTATCAAGTTTGATTCATGTTAACATTTTTCTTTTGGGGATGCAGACCCATTCATGATGTGAAGATATTGCAAACGTCGGTCAAAGACTAGAATGAGTGATCTCTTGCTGCTAGACTAAAGTTTGATCTGCTTGCTTGCTGTGCTCTTGGATCTGCCATTTTCAGAATTTGAAACTGCTATTTTAACCGGTGGACATTCTTGTACCTTAATCTTCTTATTCCGATTTGTATTTCTATGTGTGAAATTACCTGCCATGAGCAAGATATATATATTTTTGGTTTGTTTTTTTATTTTTATGATAATTTCTTTTTTAAATATCTTGCTTCATTTGTCAAAGAGGCAGTATAACGTCCAAATTGCTTGAACACTCACCACCGAGCTCCGACCGATCGGCTGAGGGTAACTACCCGAGGCATGGTACCTATCATTCCTTTGTTTGCCCGAATACTTGGAGCATCACATTGACTTGCAAAGCATTTGTCAAAAATATTGGAATTTGTGATCCAATGCTCTGAAGCTCTTAACACTACCCTTTGAGCTTGCAACTTTAAGGTTTCCGTCTCACGATCAATGTCATAAGAACTGTCGCGTGGTATAACTGTGTTGATTTCCAAGAAAGTGGTAATGCCACATGCTCTAATTAATGGTAATCAGTATTCGGTTCAAACCAAAAAAACTGAAAAATTGAAATAATTTTGAAATTTGGTTCTGTTTCGGTTGAAACTTAATAACAAAAATTTCAGTTTTGGTTCAGTTTCGGTTTTAGAATTCAATAACCGAAATAATCAAAAAAATTTATACAAAAATTTTTTTTATTTGTTTTATGAGCAATAATGGTACCAAGTAATTCAAATTAGCTTGGATTCTTATTTTCTTTCTTTCTATGGATAATGAATATTCTATATTGAATGAAATTTGAAAAGAAAAACAATATCTCTATCTCATTTCATCACTTATAGAATTTAACTACCATTTTTTCGGTTAATTCGGTTTGAACCGAACCAAACAGAAATATTTCAGTTCAATTTGAATTCAGTTTTATAGATGAATTCGGTTAATTCGGTTTCTTAACATCCAAAATTGAAAACTGAATAAATCAACTAATTCGGTTCGGTTTAAACCGAACAAACCGAATAATCACCCCTAGCTCTAATATAACCAGTGAGTTGAGCGAAGAAGGCTACCACTATGATTGCCTTAAGAATGTAGACTATGTCAAACAGCAAGATAAAATAATAAGTTTCAAATTATAAATTCAAAGTTAGAATCTACATTTCATTCATCAATTGCTGAATTGTTTCTTGCTTACCTGTGTCTACACACACATATATATGTATTGCGGTGGCAATCAACTGTTTTGGAGCCCACAATAGGATAAAGACTAATATTTTAGGGACTTGAATGCAGTGAATTGGAGGACCAAAAACGTAAAATATGATATTTTTAGGGATCTACTTTGGAATTCCACCATTTTTCTATTCAGCCTAATCTGTTTTTACTGTAGTAGAACTTTAACATTATCGTGGGGGAAAGTGCACAGTGAGTCCTAAAACTTGGCAACCTTTTCTATTTGAGTCCTAAAAGTTTACGTGTTTCTAATTAAGTCCTAAACCTATTAAAATATGCACACCGTTAGTCCTACGTAACAGGCAAGCAACGGCACATCTGACTTGGCACTAAACGCCATCTTCCTTCACGTGCCCATGCTTGTGTGTGTTAAATTTGCCAAGGGGGATACACGGTCAGAAGAAGAAGAAGAGTCGAAGCTTTGGCTGCAGAGAAATAAACTTATTAGCTGCTGGAATAAGAGTTTTTCGCTGGTGGATTGGATCAATTCACAAAGTTGATTTTCAGCAAAACTGGTTAAGCAAATTTGAGTGTTGAGGGTAGAGAACGCAGAGCTGGTTAAGCAAATCCTAATATTGACTGAAGGTAAAGAACGCAGAGCTTGTGAAAGAGATGAAGAAGAAAGAAAAATTTGATATATATGTTACCTTCATGTTAGTATTGTTTGTGTTGTTGAAAAATGTTCTATAGGTTGGGGATGTAGATGTTGTAAGGTGAGAACAGATGGTGGTCTTGGGGCTTTTATAGTTGGATGAGCAATGAACTCTAAGTGTTCAATAAAATGCTTGAACGAATTTTGTTTGTTCATGCCTGAAAGATACAATTGGTTGACAATTTGGTGGTTTTTCATCTTGATCACATGTTTGACTTACCGGCTTTAAAACAGAAGGTTATTTTGTCTATGCTTCTTAGTAACCAACCTCTTACTCAAGAAGTCAAATGGCAAGTGAAAATTCAAGCAAAGAAAATTGATGCAATTCGGCAATCTCCTTTCCTCTACTATTGAACATATTAACTAGACCAATGTGGCTTGTTTCCTACTGTTATCTTCCATTGGAAACTTAAATTCCTACTGCAATTCGGCATGTTTGAACCTTTTTGAATAAAATCACAGGATATGTGATCATGTAACTTATGCAACTCATTTAACCAGTCTACGCATTTAACTCATGTAACTCATATAACTTATATAACCAGCCTACGCATTTATGTTTTTCTTTTTATCTTGTTACAAGTGTGGGGCAGAGTTGTCTGCTTCCGCAGTTCTCTGATGGATCCTTTACAACCAGTAGCTTTGCTCACATATAAACACGCAAGAGATCTCTCATTCCAGTAGTTGTGCTCGCATACAGATACACACTTGTACAATCAAACCAAGTCACAATTTATGGGGTTTAGCTCAAGATTAAATGTGTTAGACCAATGGATCTATTGAAATTTCTACAGAGAAAAGAATGAGTATGCAAGGGTGCAAAATACTGTAAGATTCTGCAAGAACTAACATAACCCTAAAGATTTGACTTACATGTTGACTTTCAGCACGGTTTATCAGATTGCTATGAAAATTAATAGGTGCTTATAGGATGTCAAATGAAGCATGTTTGAACTGAAAACAAGATATATGGCTGCAGGAAGTGAGTATTCTGCAGTAATTGGTTCTTGCTACCAAATGTTTGACCATTAGTTGACTTTGAGATTGACAAGGGCTTTAAGCCTGAAACTTTGCAGACACCTTCAACTTTATATTATGAACTTGACTAAGGTTTTAAATAAGAGTTTTAACAACAGTAGGTAACTTTTACTAACTGAAATAGTGGAGTATAGACATTCCCTCAGTGTTGTTCAAGCATTCTAATGCTTGAATGAAACTACTGCTATGTTTTTAATTTTGCTATATTCTATAAGTATAGCCCAGTGGACCAATGTCCATGCTAAATATAGCTAAAGAATGGAAGAAGCGAAACTTGTTGTAGTTAAAATGAAATTACATGGCACAACACTAAAATTTGATTACTTAAAATTGAAAAACCAGTCAAGCTCCTGCAGAATCTAAAATAAATATTTTCTCCAAATACACTTGCTTTTCAATTGAAAGAACACCTCTCACACGTCCCAAATATATCAAAGAATACTTCCACAAAATCTTAAACCAAAATGAACTCTTTATCAAAAAGTCAAATGGTAAGTCAAATTGTGCTAAGATAAGGATCATTTTGATACATACCTGCTGCATAAAATTATTCTAAACTGAATGCATAAAATGGTTCTAAACTAAGTCTACACAACAAAAGACATCATGTCATGACTTCTAAACAGACTACATTCCTTCACTAAGTCGGACTACATTCTTTCACTGATTTTGATTCTGATTCACTGATTTTGATTCTGATTAAAGGGCTGTAAATTTGCATAAGGGTTGGTCGCTGGCAATTTATGCCTTCTAACTTGCAACTTGGTTGCTTGTACTCCTTTTAACTGTTGAGTTGTCATAGTCTTTCTTACTGAGCTTGGACCTTTGGCAACAATTAACTCCCCTTGTGAACCAGGCTACAAATCCAAAAAATAAGCTTTTATTATTAGTTTACAAACAAGGTTTATACTAAAGGGGGAATTAAGGTAGAGAAACAAAATACAAACATTCATGATGGTAATGCCAACATCAAAATTTTGGTGTCTAGAGCTTGGAGGATGAATAAAACTGCTTATTTCTTCCTGTTTACCATAAAAAAAAATAAATGAGGATTATTTTAAAGTTCGTAACGCTCTCAATTAATAATGTAAAAATTCCACATATTATTGAAGTTGCATTAGTAGTTCTTGGTAAAGAATCTGCAGCTGCTTCTTGTTTTCCCTATATATAAGTAAAGGACAATAATTAGTGTCTATCGTATAATACACACATAAACTTAAAACGTAGAAATGTTTGGTCACATACCTTCAGTGGGCAACCTTTCTTATTATGTCCATAGTTTTTGCACAATCCACACTTGACTGTCCCACATTGCCTAGACATTCGATCACCCTTCACCATTTCCAACGCTTCCTTTCTTCTTTTTCTCCCTGGCCTCCCTGTCACAACCTTATGGTTTGGGGGTAAAGGCTTTAGTTGATCACCTTTTTTCCAAAACATATTACTAGTCACAGGGAACAACATATGCTGATATGTAGAGAGAAACATCTCTTTAGTATAGCATGGATCTAAATAATCCTCAGGTTGTTCTCCACGGGACTCGATAGCTCTAATTGCGTGCCTACAAGGAATGCCACTGACTTGCCAACTCCCACACACACAATCCCTAAATTGCAAATTCACAACAAATTTCACATCATTATCCATGATCTCATAACCATCATGACCATTCCAAACACAATGACAAAATCTACTGCCCTTCTTGTTGGCTTCTAATTTCTTAAAAATGTTTGGGCCAAAATTTCTTGCCCAACCAACACAAGAGTCTTTCTGGGTTTGCAACCTAACGATCAAGTTTTGTCTAATTTCTTCAAGCATGGAACAAACAGCCTTGGTTCTTGCTTCAAGAATCCATCCGTTAAAGCCTTCACACAAATTATTGTGCACAATATCACACTTTACCAATGGATTAAAGAATGCTTTACACCAGTGTTTAGGTGAAGTTAACAATAGATTGTCATGACCTTGAGGAGTGATCTCCTTAATTTTTTTCATACCCTCCTCAAACTCAGCAATATTTGTTGATTTTGCACATTCCCAAAATAATTTCTCCAGCTTTTGCCCCCTAAACTTGCTACCCCAATTTGCGTAGATATGTCTAGCACACATACGGTGTTCTGCATTAGGAATTAGATTAGAAATAGCATGCACCAATCCCTGTAGAGAAAAAAACAACATTAAATTTATAAATATCACACATTCATCAAATGCTTACATACAAAAATTATATTACGTATTTGATACCTTTTGTTTGTCACTGATTATTGTCCAACCAAACCCATCGTCAATGTCTAGATCCTCTTTCAATTTTGTTAGAAACCAAGACCACGTGTCTTTGTTTTCAATTCATACTACTGCCCATGCAATAGGAAACATTTGGTCATTGGCATCTCTCCCTATGGCTGATAAAATCTCTCCTTTGCATATCCCTTTAATGAAATCACCATCTAGACCAATAACTTGTCGGCACCCAGCAAGAAACCCCCTTTTTAGTGAATCAAAACAAACATAGAAGCTGTTGAATAATGGATTGGTGGCGCCAGGTAAGGGGGCATCCAATCTCACCTCACATGTAGTCCCCGGGTTTCTAAATTTTACCTCTTCCGCATAGTCACACAACAATCCATACTCTTCCTTATAACAACCCAGTAATTTCTTAAAAACTCTCATTTTAGCCCTTCTGCACTTGGTTAATGACACATCTTGTCCAATTTTCTCCCTCACCATATTTCTAAAATTTGTCAACCTAATGGTTGGCATAGCCTTTATCTCCACAAAGAAGCATGCAGCTAACCACTTACTTGTCACTCTCTTATTTTTAAAAGTAATACCACATAAGTGTTCATCCTTATATGTCTTCACATGATAAAAACCAGTTTTTTGCTGTAACCCAAAGATATAAACCACGAACAACCTGTTCCTTCACATTTAACTCTCACCAACTCCTTTGTATTTTTTGTTATCCTTACAGGTCTCTGTTCCATAACTGATTGTTTATCAATAGCCTCTTTAAATTGTTGTGGGTCATCGAAGGTCATGCTCACTGCAAATATAGGAAAGGTAAAGTTCGGGTCATACCGTGGGAATACTTGACTATCTCCTTCACTAAGTCTTGTTCCCCTAGACCGACGAACAATATTGCTTCTTCCTTCATCATCTTCACCATCGCTTGTACCACCTCTAACTAGAATACTCAGTTTCAACTTTTTGTCTGCCCATTTTTTGTTGAACTCCTTCACTTTCTCTCGAATTACTTTCAGCTCATCATCATCGTCACTCAAGTACTGTATCTCAGTTTTGATGTCCTCATCTTGGTCAATATACCCAAACAACTTGCTCAGTAGTGCATCATCGTCATCCTCTACACTATTGATTATGTGATCCTGATATTCTTTTTCAACATCAGTAGAGTGTTCACTGATTTCATCCTCATTGTCTGCATCATATATCGGTGTACATCTATTCCCAATATCAGTTTTATGTTCAATGTACACTTCAAGACTCCTAATTTCCAGCAATGTTTTTACCATTATATGAATGCCTGCGTCACTAGTTGCCATTATTTCCACCATCTTCTCGTTCCCAATTTTTTTTTGTTCTAACCAAAATAACTTCTTCACAGGTAGATCAACCAAACTTTCAGCCATTCCCTTTAGTTCATGGTATGATATCATATCTGTATCCACAGTTAGTTGACTTCGCATCCCAGCCCATGTATTCACTATGATGCCTATCTTTGAACTGGCCACCGTATATGAATATTAATGAAGCAGATGTGTCTCCCATTCTAAAAAAAAATTAAAACAAGGGATTTTATGACAAATTCTTGTCCTATATTACAATGCCTTACAAACCAAGTAACAAAGGGTAGAAATAGATAAAATTCTTGCCATTTTTCCTGACACGCAACCAGAACTCCTCAATCATGCATATACCCATATTACTAAAATCCACGCACAATAGATGATAAAATTATGTATTCAAATAACAATTTTAACATATATAATTTAGGTTTACTTTAAGTGCCCAAACCCTAACTTAAGATATAATATATATACCTTTTTGTTTCTTAAACCTGTATAATCCGAAAATCAACTTTGTGGATTGATCCAATCCACCAGCGAAAAACAGCTCTTCTCTTCTTATCTGTAGTCCAGCAGCAAATAAGTTTGTTTCTCTGCAGCCAAAGCTTCGACTCTTCTTCTTCTTCTGACCGTGTATCCCCCTTGGCAAATTTAACACACACAAGCATGGGCACGTGAAGGAAGACGGCGTTTAGTGCCAAGTTAGATGTGCCGTTGCTTGCCTATTACGTAGGACTAACGGTGTGCATATTTTAATAGGTTTAGGACTTAATTAGAAACACGTAAACTTTTAGGACTCAAATAAAAAAGGTTGCCAAGTTTTAGGACTTACTGTGCACTTTCCCCCATTATCGTGTGTGTATAATAGGTAGACGAAATGTGCACCTGACCCAAATGTTGCACCCAGGCATTGTTTCATTCCTTTCTCTTCTTCTTTTTCTTACTTTTACAATTTTATTCGTTTTTTTTTTCTTCTTTTCTCTTCCTTTCCGTTTTCTTTTTCGTCACCTATGATTTTTTGTTCGGCCTCTTGGGCACGAGTGGCCCCCACCTACTTCTGGAAGTTCCTTCCGCCATCAATGATGTTTTCAACGTTG
The DNA here is from genome assembly GCA_005392925.1 of Aquilaria sinensis. Taxonomy (NCBI): domain Eukaryota; kingdom Viridiplantae; phylum Streptophyta; class Magnoliopsida; order Malvales; family Thymelaeaceae; genus Aquilaria; species Aquilaria sinensis. Next base: position 282,100 of record SMDT01002914.1, on the reverse strand, counting down.
GAATGGTTTTGTTCACTATCAAAAACTTCTCGTGTATTCCTTTCTACGGACAGTGCCTATTGATAGCCAAATTGTGGAGCTGCCAATCAAATCAGGTCGACTAGCCTCTTAGGTATTGAGCAATATGAACCAGTAACCTGCAAACAATGACGCTCCGGATAGTGTTTTTAGGGGCAACCCTTTTGACAGCCAAATTAAGTCTTCGATAGTATTGGAAATAGCTGAGAGACTAGGATTCTAATTAAACGTGCCTTGGAATTGCTGTGGGGTCCCCTTTTATGGTGATATGATCTGTTTGTGGTAGCAAGTCTCATTAATAGAGGACTTCATTTCTACGTAGGGGTCTTATTTTCTTATGAGACAGGTGTTACCTTATTAGGTGAAATATCCTTGGACCAGGATTTAATAGGCACCTTTCCAGTTTCAGGCCGCTGTATTGGACTCTAGGGTTAGTATAGTATCTCATAGAATTCAGCATATCATAATTTCTTACCACATTATTTAGTTAGAGAAAAATTTATAAAAGTGTTAGTACATTTAGGCCCTACTTAGTTATAAAGAATTCTCCAATTTTTCTTATTTTTTTTTTACAATTAGAAAATGAAAGAGAAAACATGTTTAATTAACTAATTTTCTTTTTTAGTTTTCTTGGAAAATAATTTTTTATTATATGAAAATTTAGAAAACACTGTTTTTGTAGCTTTCCCAATTTCCCAAGGGGATGGATGGGGGGGGGGGGGGGGGGGCCCCCCCCCCCCCCCCCCCGGACCTCTCTCTCTCTCGACTTCTTTACATTCTGCCATCACCGTCACTCGATCAATGTCTCCCTTGCCGCCGCCACCTGTCCAACCTCTCCCTTGCTGTCACCAACCAACCAACCTCTGTCTGTCATTGCCACTTGACTAACATTTTTGAACTCGTCGGAAGCCGCTGGCCAGCCTCTATCCCTCTTGACTTCTTTGGTTTGATGAATTGCTAAATTCTTTCCTCTTCTTCGATTACACGCGATTGAGTAGGACTTAGGGCATGAAGAGATCTATGGAAGCAACAACAGCAGCATCAGAGCTGTTGAATCACGGAATCGGCAACAAACCCTAATTACCGTTTCATTGCCGACAAATACAAACCCAATTACCCTTTTGCCAATGACTGTCTGTTGAAACTGGCACTTTCCAATGGCTAATTGTCGGAATTTTCCATCAAGAATGGCATTTTTTCTAGTAGTGTATCCAAGCAAGAGGGGGAAGTGTATGTCCCTTTCTTTTAATAACTCTATCCAAATAAGGTGAGGTCATGACCCCCCTCCCTTCATTTATGTTCCCTTAATGAATGTACCTAAACAAAGCAAGACAGTTGAGTTTTCACCTCTTAGCAAGCTCTTTAGGATCAAACACAAGTCTTATAGTAGGTGCTTCAGTAAAGTTCTTGAAGTTTTATTAATTATATCATATTTCTAAGAAATTTACTAAATGCACATAACAAATGATGGTAGAAATCCACACAAGATTAGCTTTCGCTGCAATTGGCAGATATGATATCCTGCTTATTGAGAGATGGGTTCAAGGCTCTGTATATAACTACCAGGCAAACAACATTCCACTTCGTAATTACTGCAAACCAAAATTCCATAACAAAATTTAATGTATCCGTATAGGATTTAGTGCGGATAAGTTTTTTTAACCTAACTAATTACATTTCCAAACGCCTATAAGGTGCTCAAAAGATTTTATAATATTATTATTTACTCCATAAAGTATAGTACATTTAGCATCTTATTTCGATTTGGAACATTTTGGTTCAAACGAGAAATGCACATTGTCCAGTTTTACATTAAGTCAATTTAACAAAATGTTTTATTTTAATTTTTATGGTTTTATTCTTGGCTTAAATTAATGTTATTTCAAAGCTAATGCTATGTAAATATAGATCCAATTAGTTTAAATATAGGTTGGTTGGTATAAAATTGCTTATTTTTCATTTTATGGTTTTTTTCTTAAAGAATGTCATTTTGAAAGCTAATACTATATGAGTTTAATAATCCATTGAATAATATTTTTTTATAATGTAAAAAAAATTATTATTTATTATTTTTTATGTTGATTAAGTAAAAAACTCATAAAAATTTAATTACATTATGAAAAAGAAATGTTATTTAATGTTTTATTACAGCTCAATTATTTTAAATTTAGTTTAGATTAATTTAAAATGAATTATTTTTTGTTTTTATGAATTTTTTTGAATGATATCAAATATCATTTAAAAATTAATATTATACAAGTATACTAATCCATCAAATACCATTTTCGTAATGTAATTAAATTATTTTGAATTTTTACTTATTCAACCTGAAAAAGGAGCAATTAACAAAATTTAATTCACTACAAAAAAAATTATTTAAAAAATTATTATATCCATATAATATTTAATTTTTAAAAAATATTAATTTTAAATAAAAAATGGTAAATATTTTAGGTTAATTTTTTCTTAATACGCAAGAAAGTGGACCTCAGAATGGAATATTTGGTGGACACGCCACAAGCCATAGCCCCACGTTCTCAGACAGAACCAGGTCTCCAGGTCAATAGGACCGTACGAATATTAGAATGGTACACGAAAATTCCACAGATACGCGTCGGCTGGACTTTCCATTTTCCAGGCAGACCTGTCCCTACTACGCTACGAACGCCCCCCTCCACACTCCAGTCGTCCCCCTGTTCATTCTGAAATGATTGAGCTACACCTTTTTCTCAATTTTAAAAAGCCAATTCTTTTACATTAATAGTGATATTTTTTGTTGTATATTATTTTAATGATATTTAAAGGTTAATATTATATCTAATGATAACTTTTTAATATTTTTTAATAAATTAACTGATTTTATAAATATTTTTAGCTTAATCAGCCTAAAGGAATTTAGTAAAAATATTTAATTTGAAAAAATTATTTTAAAAACATTTACTGAGCTTTTTAAAGTTGATTCTCGATAATCATACAATTTAAGCAAATAACCACTACATAAAAAGTTGAACACTATCAACGCATTATTATTAATGCAAAATGCCTGATCCATACTTTTATACTTCTATTTTTTTTAGGCAATGATAGATCAATTTTTAAAATCCTAACTTAAATTAGTCATTAATTAGATTTTTGTAACTTTAGTGATCTAATAATTTTTTAATAGTTAATAGGTAATGTATTGACTTAAGTCAATCAAATATTCTCCCTTATTTTTCTTTTATGAATTAGTGAAAAAAAAAACTTATAAATTTAAATTTTAGAAACATAAGTTCAAAACAGTTGTAACCCCCCCCGCCCCGCGGCGCGGCGAGGGCGCTCGCCAAAATGAAATCAATCGCTCAGAGCAAAAAAGGAAGAAAAAAGAAAACAAAAAAGAAACTACAAGCTCTCTTACTACATGTTTCCATTTGATAAAATAAACACTATAGGTCGTCAGACTATATTGGACTTAGGCTCATACTGCATCCTCATTTCAGTTAAGCTCGTGTGTTTAGAGGAGATAAGTCCATTACCACATTTGATGGGATTTGAGACCAAATAGGTTACTTATAGGATCACAATTTTAAATGAAGAGAAACTCTTACCTTAGCTAATAAGATACCAATCCTATAAAGAGGAACGTAACTCATGAAAATCTCTAGATACGTTTGCATTACTCGGCATAATTTCCTAAAAGGCTTTTATCTCAATCTTGAACATTAAGCATCAAATGGCTTTTCCCCAATACACAACTCTGGGCCCCTTCAACCTTGTCTTTGGTTGCTTGTTTTACTTGTCATCCATCATCTTCCCAGCTCTTCGATCTCAATTGGATATCAACTTGGCGCCATCTTTGGGAACAACGGTAACAGAGACATGGAGATTATGCCTATAGATTGAAACAACTCATTCAGATGTTCAGGATGATGCTAGAACAAGACTACATTATAATCCCCCTATTCATCCAAAAAATTTAGATGATCTGCCTCCTCTATCTCATGACCCAACAAAGGGAAAAGCACTGACACGTATAACTGACAATCAATTCAATGCCCTCAAGCATGTTTTGCTGAAGCATTTGCATAAATAACTCAGACAGGAGATTTGAAGAGCCCTTGCCTAATTATTAAAGGATGAAGTAGACTATTAGTAGGATACAAATAGGTCACCAACACCGAAAAGTACCGCAGATCCACCAAAGGATCAATGAAGAAAGGATAGAATCCCTGGAGAGTCAGAAGTCAGTAACATGAACACTATTTTCTAGTGATTGGATGAGATGGAAAAGTGTCTGAGGAAGGATCCACGGTTTGCCAGAAAACCCTTGTTTGCTATTAGCTACTTACAGCTCTAGCCCTTCATGGATGAAATCCACATGCACCAACCCCTTTAGGGTATTAGATGCCAAGGATGGACATGTATGATGGTCTAACCAAGCCAATTAGTCACTTGTAGAGGTACATTACCATGACGAATCTTGAGGAAGCCAACAATGCCATGATGTACAAGGTATTCAATTCAATGCTTTTTGGGGCAACTTCAACTTGGTTCGGGGCCTTCAAGAAGGAGCGGCTTGGTTTATTCAATAAGTTATCACAGGTGTTCATGTGGTTCATGCTTCACCCCTTGAAGAAGATAGTAAACCAGCTATTGAACATTAAGTAGGAGAAGAATGAGCTCCGAGATTGTTTGAAGATATTCAACTCACAACCCCTCTAAACTTTGGACCTTTCTTTATATGTAAAATCACTTGCTTTGACAAATGGGATATTTCCAAAATCCCATTTCCCTTGGTAGATAAAAGAGAAACTTGCTCAGAGTGTGGAGAAGTTATATAACCATGCATACTGACACATCTAGACAAAGGACGCAACTCACATGAATAAAGACAATCGGTCAGGCAAAGACTAGGCCAGTAAGCATGGAAAGTGCAAATGAAAAAAATGTGAGCATCCCTCAACCTTAAGCCCTAAAACCTTGAAACCCAACCTTAAATTACACTAAACACTCAAGTGATAAGATTAGGGGTAGTGTAACTAAACAAGTTGAGTTGAGCATTTCTTGGGTAGCTCAAGCTTGAATCAGGCTTGAAAACCTAAAGCCTAAAACCATAAAGCCTAAATCCTAACGTAAACCATAAACCATAAATCTTAATATATTAAGCTTGAGCCAAAAAATTGCCCATTCCAATAACTTAAATGGCCCGAGCCCATAAAACCCTTATGGATCTAATTAAACAATTTGATCTAGGCCATTTTTAGGTAACTCGAGTTAGAGTCAAGATTTTTCGAGTCAAGCTATATCAAGCTTGAATCAAGACATTTCAAGCCAAGCTCTATCGAGCTTGATCCTAAAAATAATCCTAATACCTTAAAGTTCCAACACCCTAAACCATAACTGATGTGAACCCCATTGGTAGAAATCAGGAAACTCACATTCAAAATAGGATATTTTCAGAAAAGCTATTTAAGATTGAAAAGTCTTTACCCCAAATAAACCTATGGCTGAAAATGTAAGATATATTGATAAACTACGCTAAGAATCAATCTTAGTTTCACCCGGATAACTAAGTTCCTAAGAACTCAAGTTGTATGGACAATTATCTCACAAGAAATTCCATTAATTGAAGAATGTTAGTTGTATGTACAAAGCAAAAGTGCATCCTTTATGTAGGCAACATGATACGCATAAAATAATAATAAGCCTAAGTCTAATTGTACTAAGGTCCTAGCTGTAAAACACATAAAATTTTTAGGAGTTCTAATACTAAAGTACTAGGAATTATAAAATAATTAGAATAACTAAAACAACCAAGAAACTAGGATATAATGCTTAATTATATCAAAAACACATACAAGAAAGTGTTTAGGTGGCAAAGGCAAAATCCTCACACAGTAGGTCACTCATGTGATAATATTCTTTTGCTAATTGGCACCCTTGATGGTTCTCCCTAAGATCACATCAATAACAATCATAAATCCTAAAAAACAATAAATCCTAAATTCAAAACCCTAAACCTAAACAGCTGCTAAAAGGTGATGAAAGGGCCAAATACCAGGTAGATGATGAATAACGAACAACTAAACATTTCAATTGCTAGTTTTAAATGATATTTTTAAAGGCGATTGAAGGGCAACTAAGCAATCTTAACTATTGAAGTTTAGTTGCCCCTTTCAAAAGCTATGCTGCATTTCTAGTGTAATGTTAGGCAGAAAGCAAAATATACTTTTGATTCTTCAAGTAGAAGTAAAAAATTAAATGCTTAGAAGAATAAATAAAAATGCTAGAACTACAACAAAGAATGAATATTTGAAAAAAGTATTGGTTAATGTCTATGCAGAAATTCCAAATGCTTTATGGGGAAGTATATGTCAGTCAACTTTATGAAACAAGGTTTAAACAAGAAAACATTTGTACAAGGTGTAAGGCCATCCAAATGGAAAACAAAACTAATGGCTCATTGTAGGAAAGAAATCCAAGATTTGTTAGATAGAAAACTAATTAAAAATAGTTCATCACCTTAGAGTTGTTCTACCTTTTATTTAAACAGAAATTCAAAATTAGAAATAGGTGTTTCAAGGTTAGTCATCAATTATAAACCAGTGAATAAGGTTCTCAAATGGATTATATAGATTGTACTAAAAAGAATGATCTTTTGTCAATACTTCATAATGCTATGATATTATAAAATTTGATATGAAGATACTTGCACTTTCAAATTCGTGAATAAGATAAATATAAGATAAGATTCAATGTTCCATCTCAGCATATTAGGGTATCAAAGCCAAGTAAACAGCATTTTTTTAATATTATTGTATGCTTGTCTGACCTTACTTACTAATGTTCTGTGCATTTCTTTAATAGTCAGGTACTTAATTGAGTTTTGTAGTAAAGTTAAAGGGGTATAACAACTCGTATAGAAAGCTTTTGAAACTACTAGGACTTAAAGTCAAGATCCCGTAAAGTTTTAGAACTCAAATAAAAAGTAAGTAAAGATATAGGACTCAAACAAAAATTAGAAAAAGATTTGGGACCCCTTTACACAAGTGAGTAAACTTGTAGAACTCTTTTTGCACTTATCCCTTTGCAGATGCTTGTAAGTTGTAACCTCTTTCTCATCAATAAAGTATTGTCGCCTTTCAAAAAGACAAAAATTTTAAAACATGACCGACCGAACCAAAACGTATTAAGAAAAAACAAAACAAATCAATAAGATCATTAACACGAAATGGTGAGATATTTTTTTAAATATTTTCATTATAGTCTAATGATGTCAATTTAGTGGAGATTAAAATAGGGGTCTTCATTTAATGATTTTAATGAGCCTCAAAATCATTCTCTCTTCTTTTTTTTTTTTTTTTTTTTTGCGGCAGTATAGCTGCCTGAGCCTGACCAGAAGGCTTTTGAAGCCTATAATCACTAGAATCAACACGAGTATTTGGAGTGTTTCGGCTCGGTTGTTAACGAGGTCTACTTGTTAATATTATAATATTGATTCTAATGAATAATTTATTTTTTTTCTTTTTGGCCATAAGAGAAAGATTTCGTTGAAATCCAATAGGGGATTTATATAAAGGATCATGTTGATTGAGAGAAGAGAGGAAAGATGAGGGGCAATTTGTCCATTCTAAAGATTTCATCTCCCTTTTACAATACGGTGTTATAAAAGTATGGTATGCTCACAAGTTTCATCTAAACCACAAAATTGACAAGCAGGATTACTCTTACATCTCCTTTTAAATAAATTCAGATTAGTGGCTAAAGCATTGTGACATATCCGCCATACGAAATGACAGATTTTTTGCGCACATTTCATTTTTCACATTACCTTCCAAAAATGTAGGGTCCAGACAGTGTGAAGATGAACCCTGGTTACTTGAATTTTTACCCATCCTTTAAATTGTATAAGTTCTCTCAACAGAAAACTCCCCAAAGTTTGCCAACGGCCAAACTAGTCCATCAGATGCTTGAATATTCCCAGCTAGAAGCCTCATAATAGCTTGTTTTCGCTCTTTAGAGAGCCACTGGCCAATACCATCAAGATTCCACGTATATGTTGTATGATCAATAATCTGTTGCACTCTTAAAGCCAGGACTTGAGGGGGAGAATGTACAGTGGCCTGAAGTCTAAAGCCTGGCAAAGTAACTAGGAACCCATGCATCACCTCAAGGTTTAACACAAGCCCTATTTTGAACTCGTCAGCATATTTTAGGTTTTCAATTCATTTTACTTTAATTTAACTGACTTATTTTTATTTTTAGATCTTTTTAACCTAAAATCAATTTTATTTAAAAGTCAATATTATTTAGATGTAATAATCCATTTGAAAGTAAATTTTCACAACTTTGTTAAATTTTTATGAATTTTTCTTTTTTAATACCTTAAACTAGAAAAAAAATCATAAACATTTAGTAAAATTATAAAAATTTTATTTTCAATGGATTATTATAACTACATAATATTGAATTTTAATTAAAAATAATTCTGAGTAAAAAGACTTAAGAATAAAAATGAGACATTTTGTAATCAATTAACTTAAATTAAAATTAAAATGAACTAGGTGTTAATTATGTCCCTACCCACTAACATGTTGCTCCAGCCCCAGGATGGCCTTGCTCTCTTTTCTGCTACAAAAAAAAAAAAATTGAGGGAATATAGAGTCTTCAATACTTAAACCCATTAACTTCTCAAAAATTTTAACAATTTTCCAAGCCATTTTTGCTAGAAGAGCTTTAATAAAGGCCTCCAAATCACTGAATCCCAAACCATGATGATTCTATTTTGATTTAGTCAAAGATCTCTAGTTCCTCCAATGCATCTTTACTTCCTTTTTCTGAAGATCCCACAAAAAGTTAGCTATGGCAACATTCATCTTTATGCACCAATTATCCTTGGAAATTTAAAACACTGCGTGGGGTACACGGGGATGGACAATGCCCCAGATTTTCTTCTTACGTTCAATTGAAATTTTGGCACCTATCAAAAAACAAAAAGTGGAATGCATTAATTATGCGTAATTCTATACCATACAAAGAAAGACTAACATTTCAGTTCATACAAGAAGTCAAGAACACTTAGGAGTTAGGACTACGACTTACATATACAACAAATAAGTTGACCCAAACAATAGAAAAATGATGCTTCGTTTAAAAATAAAAAAATAAATTGAATACTTCAAACTAATTTAACTGATAAATACCTTTATTTTCCCTGACATTTGTCAACTGGTACGAAGCTAATTTAGAGAAAATCGCATGGATGCTCCCTAACCTTTAATTATTCTTCTGCATTAGTCCCTAACTTATTGAATATCCTATATTAGTTATAATTCTGTTAAAATTGTTTTATTTTGATTCCTCATCATATGAAATCTATTAATTTAGAATAACTATCTGACATAAATTTTTAAAATTTTAATATAAATATTCAATAACTATCTTTTAGTAAATTTAAACTGTTAATATTTTTACAATAAATAGATAATTTAAATTGGTAGTTTTTTCTTTCTAAATAAAATAAGTTCAATTTATAAAGAGAAAAATGTGATCAAAATTTTTCATTAACAATAAAAAAGTATTATATAAATTAAATTTATTGTAAGACAGTTACTGATAGTTTAAATTATGATATAAAAAGTTATTCTTACACAAATACTTTGAGTGAACAAATTTTGTCCAATAGAGACCAAAATAAAATATTTTAATAGATTTAGGACTAAAATAATTTTTTTTAATACGTTTATTACTAAAAAAGAACATTTAATAGGTAAAAAACTGAAATAAAATGATAATTAAATGTTAGAGATCATCTAACTAATTTACGTAACTAATTTATCTACCATTAAAGAGGGTGGTTCAATCACTTACTGAAAACCTAGTTTTTGTTAAGTTGTTTCAAATTTGAATCCTTAGTATACCAGCAGTAGGTTTGTCATAAAGTGGGGAACAATTTTATCCAAAACAGATAAAAAATTCAGTTCTATAACTTTTACAATTTTTTTCATTAAATCCTATAATTTCACGAGTTTCTGTTTGAGTTATTTATGATCGAAAACGTGAGCAACGGTAGTCCTATGGGTTGACGGCTTTGATGGAAATTTAAAATCAGACACCCAACAAGTCTTTTCCACCATCACCAAGCTCTCCAGTACCTCTGAGGCTCTACAGTCAACAAGCTCCACCAGGGCCAGGCCGGCGACGATGCTCCTCAAACGAAGGAAGAAATGACATCGGTGTCGTCGACGCCTCCAAGGCAAAGAATATCATCCACCTCATTCCAATTGTAACTCTCCTCTACAACGGTCTGCGCCCTTTCCGTGTAATTTCCCCTCTGATGCCATCTTGTTGTTCCCCAATTGCAAAGTTCGACGTTCTTCTTGATGCCTTCACATGTTCCTTCATCCTCAAAGCCTGCACTGCTCTGTCCGACCTCAACATTGCTAGAATCGTTCACGGGTACGTGGGAAAACTTGGGTTTACATCCAATTTGATTCTGCAGAGTGAAATCCTTGGTTTGTATACGATGTGTGGAGAAATGGGTGTTCCACGGTTGTTTTTCGATTAAACGCCCCAACGGGATGTTGTTAGCTAGAATACAATGATTTGTCAGATGTTGAGGGCCGGAAATGTGGAGGAAGCATATGAGCTATTTGTGATAATGCCTGAGAACTGAGAAGAATGTGAGGTCACGGACAGCAATGATTTCAGGCTACGTTCACTCTGGGAGCCCAAGGATGCCGTTGAGTTGTTTATGAAGATGGAGGAAGCTGGAGTTGAGGCAAATGAAGTTACAGTAGTAGATGTTCCTGCAACTCGTGCTGATTTACAAGTACTCGAGAAAAAGTTGTTTGAGATGGATGTTCGACTTTGCAGTACTTTGATCGATGTGTATGTGAAATGCGGTTGCTTGGAGGAGGCGAGGCCCATTTTTTTTCAACTTTTGTTGTTTTGTTTTATTTTTTTCAAAAAAAAATTATTGAATTTAACTAGAAAATAATATATTATTTTTAAGGATTTTTTGTTAGATTTATTTTTTCATATTTCTAAAAAATCTAAATTAATTATAAATTTTTATTTTTAAATTCAAATATTTTTCATTTATTATTTTTAAATTTTACTTTAAATGAGCGGATGATCATTTTAAATTTTAGGAATTTTTTTTAGGATTAAGAAGCAGAGGAGAGTAAACCTGTAAACGAACCGAATGAATACGAATAAACAATGTTTATGTTTGTTTATTTAACTTTAAACAAACACAAACACGAATATGAATAATAAATGAATGTAACTCCTTTGTTCATATTCGTTTATTTATTAATAAATAAACACAAATACGAACAAGAACAATTAAATCTGATGGATATCACCAATCTGAATATGAGCGAATTTAGTAATGGCTAATAGGGCAATAGGTGATAGTGAGAGAGATTATGGGTTAAGACAATAAGGTTTGACTTAATGCTGCAATAGTTCACGCTATAAGGGAAATGGCTGATTATGTTTGAAGAAACAAAAATAATAGATTATTTTGGGAGAGATTGAGGCATAATCATATATATATGGAGTAAGTGGACACTTATTAAAATATATGATATATAAGATATATATAATAATAAATGTACAACTAATATATAAAAAAACAAACAAATAGATATAAACGAACAAATAAACAAATAAATAAATATAAACAAATGAATATAAACGAATAATAATTGAACAGTTCGAGAACGTGAACAAATGAACGGGACCTTGTTCGTATTCATTTATTTAATTAATCGAACAAAAAAATTTATCCACATTTATTCATTTAATTAAATTATGAATATAAATGAACTCCTACTAAACAGTTCATCGAACGTTCTGTTCATTTACACCTCTAGAAGAAAGCTGAGCTATTGTCTCTGCATGTTTGGGAAAAAGAAGCTGGAATAGACTGGTTGAAAATTAGGCTTATTTTTTCTATTAGACTTAATTAAAGAAGTTTTGAAAATTTGATGACTAATTTTGATTTTTCCCCTTCTTTTTTAATGCATTTATGCTGAGAAGCTCTAAGCTCTACTTTTACTAATTGGGTAAGAGATAATGTCCGTTATATGCCACAAAGCATAGGGCTAATATTGCTCACGTTTCTAAAATGTATAGGATCCAAACAGAAACTCGTAAAGTTATAGAACTTAATAAGAAAAATTATGAAAGTTATGAGTCTAATTTTGTTATTTCCCCTTATTAGATCATTTAATTTGGCACGAAGATTAAGAAAGTAGAAACAATTCATATGTTGTTTACCTTTAACTTTTTTTTTTCATTTAAACCGAGATAATGAATAAAAGTAAATATTAAAAATAATAATTTGAAGGATATTATGATAAAGTAACCCATTGAAAATAAAAATATTACAGAGATTTAGGATTATCCAAAATAAAATATATTAGAGTAGTTTTTTTTTTTTTTGAGATAGGGTATTCGGTTAAACGGGTGATTCATAATTGCTTTACAAAACTTAAAAGTCGAATAGACGAGAGAAAATGCCATGCTTTAATTATTCTCCATCATCTTCGTTCTAGGTCATTTCGGGGTCTTGCCTAACTACCGCTGCCTTCCCCGTCAGTTCCAAGTGATGCTCTTGACCACGACTCTGGTCTTTATGGACATATTTTATTGGACAATTTTAACCCTATTAATTGATGCTTGAGCCAACTAGATAGATTTGGGAAATTAGTGGGATTTACTGTGTCTAATTATGGGGCAGAAGAGTTAGGATTTAATTTGGGAATAAGTAAATTGCTCTCATTAATAAAAACATTAGGAGTTAATAGTCAATAAGTAAAAAAGGGAAATTAGATATCACTTAAAGTTAGAAGTCACTGTATAAACAAATGATTCAAAAACAGTTCTTTTACTCTATCCTTTTATCCAGTTTAGGTTTTGTGCGACGTAATTATACAATTATGTTCTCATATTTTTCTTTTTTTATTACGATGCTTGTACACTTTGTTCATGTTTTTGAAGAAGTAAATCTCTGTTCATAATTATACATTATATGTTCTAAAAAATATAATAAAATTGTTCATCCAATGATTATAATATATAAAATTGGATTATAAAATATATATAAAAAAAAGTTGTATATTATTGTACAGCCATGCTCATAGTTGTAATATACACTGTCGTACAGTATAGTTGCACTATCTGGCGCAACTATAGTACATAAAAGCGTTAAAATGGACAATTGTTCTGTTTAAGTGTGGACAACAAAGTACAATATATATATATATATGATTATTACTATTACAAATAAGAAATATCAATAAATTATACCAAGAACAAAAAAAATTGGAAAGAACAATTTCTAAAAGAGGTAATTTGTTTGCCTCTTCCTTGTTATAATTTTCCTTGGCAAGGTATAATATTGATTTAAAGTCTAGGCACGGTTACACCACTGTTTTTTGTGAAATTGCACTACCAAGGACTGGCAGATGAATGTCTAACAACTGATCTTGAATCTTTTGTGGGCGTTGATCCATAATACTTTTGCACTATATATGGTTGTAGAAGGAATATATACAAAGCAGAGGAAAGCAACGAAGAAAGCAAAGAGAAATGCTAAGAAGAAGGTTACATGAGAGATTAATTATAGGGTAATTAAATATGATTTGTTTCCCAAAATAAAAATTGCATCTTAATGAGATAATAGGGTAAAATTCATATGTAGTCCCCTAACTTTAACGATCTTCCTAATGTGGTCCCTTAACTCAAAAAGTGACTCTTAAAGTCCCCTAACTCAACTTAAGTGTCCTATTTTGGTCCCTACCGTTAGTTCTACCGTTATTTTGGATGGAAAATTGCCTACGTGGCAGTTATATTGCTACGTGGCAGTCTCTTTTATGATAAGAACTGATTAGATTGGAAGAACAATAAAGTTCAAGCTAAAATTGGCACAAAAAATAATTTTAGGGACCTAAAACGATAGTTAACCCAATCTTCCCCATCGCCTCCCCACTCCGATCAATCGCCGCCGCCGCCCCTCTCCCTCTTTCCGCTGATGCTCCATCTTCCTTCTTCCCGACCGACGCTCCACCTTCCCCCTTCATCCATAACCTAAAAGGTGCAGACGAGTCGCTCTCGCCACGGAATCGCCGACGTCTGTCGCTCACCTGGGTTTCGATTCGCCGAGAGACTATTCGCTCTTCGACTCACTTCTTCTCCTCTGGTTGCCCTATTGTTTTCCTCTGCCCATCTCTTCTTCGCACCCGTTTCCGATTTCCAGGTTCCAATTCATGCGAAATCGTGTGACTACTACTCCTCTCTCGACGCCCTCCTCCGTCCACCTGGGAATCGCCGTCCCTTCCCTTGAATCCGCCCCCACCCGATATCTCCTCCTCCCCGCCCCCACCGTCGTTCCCACCCTCGGCGCAATTCGAGATTCCATCAACATTCGGGCGAGAGAGAAGTGGAGACCTCTGAGGATTCACAGATTCACGTCGGTCACTGGTGAGACGAGGGTTTGTGGGTTGGGCGACTGTCATCTGAGCGATTTCCTGGCGAATCGAGGCTGGGCGCCATTGCTAGGCGAATTGAGGCGATTCACGGCTTCGGAGGCGCGATTCAACAACTAACCAGCGGGGCTGTGGATGAAGGAGGAAGGTGGAGCGTCTGTCGGGAAGAAGGAAGATGGAGCATCGGCGGAAAGAGGGAGAGGGGCGGCGGCGACGATTGATCGGAGTGGGGCGGCAATGGGGAAGATTGGGTTAACTATCGTTTTAGGTCCCTAAAATTATTTTTTGTGCCAATTTTAGCTTGAACTTTATTGTTTTTCCAATCTAATCAGTTCTTATCATAAAAGAGACTGCCACGTGGCAATATACCTGCCACGTAAGCAATTTCCATCCAAAATAATGGTAGAACTAACGGTAGGAACCAAAATAAGACACTTAAGTTGAGTTAAGGGACTTTAAGAGCCACTTTTTAAGTTAAGGGATCACATTAGGAAGATCATTAAAGTTAAGGGACTATATATGAATTTTACCCTGAGATAATACCATCTAGTCAAGTTTGAATGGTCCCTCAATTCCACCAATTTACTGTTTAAATTTACATTTATTAATTAGAATACTCTGATGATTATTATCTCTCCTAAATTTCAGCCATTTATTAGCCTAGTCTATTAGTTGACGAGTGATAATTTGGTCAGGAGAAAAAAATGGGGTCTTTGCAGACCCTGGCGTACTCAAAACCAAAACTCTCCGACGACCTTCGCTATATATCACAGACCCGTATTATATATCTCCACAAACTTTAAGATACCGACCCGAGAAGGTGAAAAAATGGGGGATATTACGGCTATGCCACCTGGGTTCCGTTTCTACCCGACGGAAGAAGAACTTGTCTCGTTTTATCTAGCAAGGAAGCTCGACGGCAGTGCCGCCCAGACCGACCACCTAAACTGGACCATCCACCGGGTCATTCCGGAGCTCGATATTTATCAGTTTAATCCATGGGATCTTCCAGGTAAAAATTATTAAAGGTCCCTGTCAAGTAGTAGATTTTAAGTGCTCCCTCCTCGCACTAATATTGCTCGGTTTGGTTTAGTGTGAAGATTAAAAAAATAAATTAAAAAGAGTTTGTGTGTTGTTTTTATATTTGTCTTTAACTTTTTATACGTAAATTAAGAAAGTTAAAATAAGTGAATAATAGAATAACAGTTTAAAGGATAATAATATAAGAGCATCTCCAACAGCTTCCCCATTTTGCAGTTTTTCTCCATTTTAGGGAATATGAAGCCATTTTTCACTCCAATAGTTTCCCCATCCTATTCTCTAAAATGGGGAATGGGATGAAAGAGAAGATCTCATTCCCTATTTCTGCAGAAACTCCAAAAATTTTTGGGGAATGAAAAATAACATTATCTCTTTGTCGTAAATGTTGTCTCATTTATTATTCACAACAATTAATTCAGAATTTTATTTTCCTCCAAATTTCTTATAGAAATATAAACTTTTTATATGAAAATGGTATCTTAAAGACTCTATTTTATAAATTTATTTTTTTAAAAAAAATTATAGTACAAATTAATATGAATATTTTTAAGTCAGACTTTAGTTAAAAAAGTTAAAATAGTCATTTTTTGTGAAACAAAGGTAGTAAATTTTTATATTTTGCACAATATTTAATTATCAACAATTATTTCATTTTTTTTCAAAATTTCTTATAGAATTATTATTTTTTTTGTGAAAATTGAACCTAAAGACGCTATTTTATAAACATAATTTTTAGAATTTTTTTATAATATAAATTAATATAAATATATTTAAGTCAAATTTTAGTAAAAATGATAAAAGAGTCATTTTTTGTAAAACGGAAGACGTAATTTTTAAAATTTTTTAATAATATTTAATTATACAATAATTAATCTAGTCATTAATTTGAATTTGCTTTAAATTCATAATATTTAATTACTATATAATAAATAAAAAATTCTACAAAATAGAGAAGCTGTTGGAGTTGGAGCAAAAAAATTATAGAGATTTTACTTTTTGCTTCTCCATCTTATAGAAATTTTAGGGAAGCTGTTGGAGATGCCCTAACGTAAGTTTCTAAATATGAAAACGTTATAAATATCTGGGACTAAAGAATATTATAGAATATGTTCCAATAATTTTGAGATGGAAAGAGTTGTATTTTAGCAGTGTGACTGGTTGAATTTGTTTCTGCGACAGATATAGCAGTGAGCCTTCTGCCTCAGCAAGACATGGAGTGGTTCTTCTTCGTCCCGAGGCAAGAGAGCGAAGCACGAGGGGGGAGGCCGCGGCGGTTGGCCGAGAGCGGGTACTGGAAGGCCACCGGGTCCCCCGGTAACGTCTTTTCGTCTCTGACCAACCGTCCGATCGGGGAGAAGAGGACCATGGTTTTCTACCTTGGAAGGGCTCCCGCCGGAAGGAAAACAGAGTGGAAGATGAACGAGTATAAAGCTTTCCACGGCGATCCTCCTCTTGTAAGACTCATTGCTCCGTTAATCTCTCCTTTCTGAAAAAGTGCATTCTTTTGATTTTCACTTACTCATTTTTAACTTAGATTTAGTGAAAGTTCAAATTATTTTTATCTAATAATCACCTGAATCTTATTTAAAAAGAAATAACTAATTTTCAGTCATTTTTTTTTCATGTTCAGCCTAAAAAATAACAATAAAAAGCACTTTTTTTAAAAAAAAAATGGCGTTCTTGCTTTTAAAAATTAAATATAGAATTTCAACTATATATTATATGATTTATAGAAAAGACTATTATACATAGGATAATCACTGATATATAACTCGTTATTAAAAATTCCTTTGAATGCACTCATAATCCTTTTATATGCTAATTCAATAATCTATTTGCCCATTTATGGTAAAAACATAATCAAAAAACTTATAAACGTTAAGATGAAGGGCTCATAGAAAATGTGTGTCTACGAGGCATACAGTTGAAGAAAGTGAAGAACGGCTTCTTTTGTTTTTTGTTTTTGTTGTTTTAATCTAGAGAACAACCAAACAAGTATTTTGTTGCATTATTGGTAAAGGAGTGGAGGTTGGAGTTGAATTCCAGAATTTCATGTGTCCATTAACCATTACGCCAAATAAGTAGAGACACAAACAAATATATTTGAAAATTTTATTTGAAAGCAAATAGCAAATATATAGCTGTACGAAAATTTATATATAATACGCCTATATATATATGTGTGTGTGTGTATGTGTGTATGTATATATATAT
The DNA here is from genome assembly GCA_005392925.1 of Aquilaria sinensis. NCBI lineage: Eukaryota > Viridiplantae > Streptophyta > Magnoliopsida > Malvales > Thymelaeaceae > Aquilaria > Aquilaria sinensis. The sequence continues at coordinate 264,350 of SMDT01002914.1, read as the reverse complement.
TCTACCAATACACACAAATTAAGAATTACTAACATCTGGTGTATTGCGGATGCTCCGTTTGGAAATAGCATTTGTAGTGTATGTAAAATTTTTGGATAATTAATGAACTATGAAATATATTTCTTAAAACATTTTACGTTAATTTTTAATTAATAGGGGCATTAATTGTTACCAACTTAATACTTTTTGTATGGAGTATATTTTTTCATATAAGGTTTTAAATATAATATCAGAGATTGTATCTGTTTTTGTACCTATATTTAATAAAATCCTAGTCTATATACAAACATACAGATAAATTAGAATTTGGCTCACTTGATTTTGCTTTTTCCTGTGGAAAAGTGATAGATTAAAGAACAGTACACAAATTGCTTGTCCCCTTGGCCAAGGAAGCTGTATAGAACCTGCGGAAACAGGTATAATTTTAACGATAAAGGAAATAGAACTACAAAAGCTAACATATTTTTTCATATTAATTTCTATTTTTACAAATTTTTTAAAATACTGTTTAAAAGTTTATTATTTGCTCTAAATTTATGGGGTGATTGGCACGATTAGACTTTAACCTTTAATTATTATTTCAATTTTAATCTCAACCTCCAACTTGCACGTTTAAACTCCATAACTTCCTTTAAATGTTTTATTTTGGACCTTTGGATGATGAAATTTGTTAGTTTGGAGGTAGGTTTGAAAGTGAATTGGGTGAGTGAAGGCAGGGAGAGTAGTCATGAGCAATAGCAGAGAGAGTGGCAGAGAAGGAGGGAAGGGAGGCTGAAAGGGAGGGAAGGAAGGTCGAGACTGCAGTAGGGAGCGGCATGAAGAGGCAATGGTCGGATCGTTTGATTTTAAAGGTTTAATGCTTTTTATATGAAAGTAAATATTTAGAGGTTAAAAATAGTATTTATCCCTATAATTATATGCTGATGTCATATTTTTTATCCAAGATAATGTTTTTCATCTAACAAAGGGCCAAAATGAAACGTTTAAACGAGATTAGGGAGTCAAAATGTGCAAGTTGGAAAATGGGATTCAAAATGAAACAATAATTAAAGTTAGGGTCCAATCGTGCAATTTACACAAATTTATGTGTTCAATTATCTTTAGAAAAATATACATAATAAAATTTAATTTTGAAAAATTAAAAGTAAAAACCTTTTGGAACCAATCAAATATTTACTATAAGAAAAATATAAAAACTAACTGACATATGAATTAATTGTCAATTGCTAGAAGATGTTGGCGATAAGTTTGGTGACCAATTGATGACTAAAGTCAGTTAATGGTAGGTTGCTAAACATCCTTCAGCAATCGATTTGTAGCTGAGTTGCAATCAGAATAGTAGCAATTGATTTTGGATCAGTCTTCCACATTTTTTGTAGTGATTAGCTTGTTAATTGCCTTCTTAAGCCGACCATTTCTTTCTCCCCATTAGTTTCCATATCTCTTAGTCCCCGTTCTCAGTTTCGAACCTATCTGAGCACAATACGGAAAATATCATTCTTAGTCCTACAAGGTGTTCTACTTTTCTGTTTGAATCATAAAATTTTTTAATTTTTTAAATCAGCCCTAAAACTTTGCTAATGTCAATAGTTAGTCATATGTTTACTAGAATAGGAATATATAAAAATATTTACAAAGGACAAAAATGGTAATTTAAATTATTTACTAATTGTCAAAATTTTTTTAAATGGTCAGAACTTATTTAAATATAGTTACCAAATAGTTTAAATATAATTTAAAAAGAGCTAACTTGGAAATATAATCAATTTTAGAACTAATTATTTACATAGTTGTAAAATTTTATGACTAGTTTAGGAAAGTCAAAAGTTTTAAGATTGACTATTTACGAAATTGCAAAGTTTTAGGACTCATTTAGAAGTTTTAAAGTTTTAAGATAAAAATGACCTCTTCCCTAGCACAATATATACTGAAGTATTCTTTTTCTTTTGTTTTGCTCCCTTTACCCATTTTATTTGTAGTACTACCTCTGTTCCATATTCTTTACACCATTTGACTTTTTCACATAATTTAATTTAAATTTATTTATATTAGTATTTTTTGAAAAAAATTTTAAAAAATATATTTAGAAATTATATGTCTTGATTAATCATTCTTATATAAAATCTCTTCATTTATATAATAAAATGTTGAAAATAAAAATTATAGATTAATTACTAAAAAGTAAATAGTATAAAGAATATGGGACGAAGAAAATATTTTTTTAAGATGTCCCAATAGGAGTAACATTTCCAAAAGTAGATATATCTTTCCAAGTTTACCCATTAATTTTTTTTAAAATTTTTTAGACTGTAAATGAAAGCTTTTAAAGGATAGATTAAAAAAGAAAATAACACTATGAGATAAAAAATTCTGAAACTTTTATGCGTGAATTTTTTTTAATTTCTGTACATGATATTTTTACATGTACAGATCAATGAAAAGCCGATGCGCTACTATATATAACTCTCTCTCTCTCTCTCTCTCTCTCTCTCTTTCTCTATCTCCAACATCATTTCTTATGTATTGCATATATTGTGCAAAACCCTAAACCCTTGAAAAGTAATACGGTAAAAAAATAAATATTCATAGAAATTGAGACAAATCAATACAAATGAAACACTGATTTTCTTATGTTCGGCTCACATCTCAAAAAAATAAAATGAAAAATTTTAACTTTTTTATTTTTGGTTATAACTTTTAGGGACTATTTTGCAAATTTTTTCAAAATTTCAGGCATTAAATATATAATTCTTTGGGGGATATTTTATAAAATTCTCAAAGTTCAAGGACAAAAATGTAAGTATTTCAAAGTTCAATGAGCATGTTGTTGGTTTTCCAAATATAGTTACTTTATGGATTCTTACTTTATCTAATAGTAAATTAGGGAATAAACCATACAAAATTGTAAAGGATGGAGGTTACTTAGAGAATGAGAAACATGAATAAGTATTCGCCAAATTCAACCAAATATGGGATTATATGTTAAAATTTTAGCTTTTCAAACAATCTAGCTTCTCACAATCCTTAAACCAAACACTATCAAATTATTATGTTTGTTTCAATGATGGAAGTCACTCCACAATGTAAAGCATATTCACAAAAAGCTGACCTTCTACTATTCATAATAATTAATTCATAATTTTATTTTTTAAAATTATATTTCCTAATTATAGTTTCTAAATATAATTTTTTTAAAAAAATTAAACAAAAATTGATACAAATATATTCAAGTTAAATTTTCACTAAAAAATAAAAAAGGTGAACGAGATGTAGGTATATTCAAAATTTATACATACAAGTCTATGGACAAACCATAAATTTAAAAACAAAAAAGTAAATATATCATAAGGTGTATTATGATTTTCTTTTTATGTGTTGAAAATTGATGAATTCAATTAGTATACATCGAACCTTTTAAAATATGGTCACCTATCAAAACATAATACTCCTCTATCTCAGTTAGTTGAGACATTGTTTGACACAGAATTTAAGAAAGAACAAAATTTGTGTTTTTTTTTTCTCATTTTTACCATTTTCCTTTTGCACACAACTAAGAAGATGAAAAAAATAAATATTAAAATGATAATTTGAAAAGTAATATAATATTAACTTACTAAATATGAAATTATGAAGATTTTGGACAATTCAAAATATAATATATTATAAACTAAAATTAAGAAGATTTTGGATAGTTCAAAAATAGAATATATTACAAACAATTTGATATTGAAGGAGTATCTTGATATAACTAATAGCATCATGTTTTTTTAAAGTGTCTGATTTCTCTCAAATAAGCGATTGTCTTTTAGAAAACATAATATTGTATGTCCTTTAATACTAGTTCCTTGGTAATTGTGAAACCTAAACCGAAAATTTTAGTAAGATTTTAGTATAAAAGAATTTACAAAAATGAATGATTCAGATGGGTTCATCATTAAAACAAACTAATTTACATACCTAGCATTGCCTTGGGATTCTAAAATGTTTAAGTATGACAAAATAACACATATATTAATAATAAACAATTATTATGTTGAAATTATTATCATCAAAACAGTAATTTAAAAAGTAGCATATTAATATCAAGATTGTCTTGAGTATCATCAATAAATTTAGTCGTTAATGGAGAACATTTTTGTTAAAAATCACAAAAATTCAAGTAAACCAATCATCATTATTTTTTGGATACGTTGGTTGAGGTTGCTCTATTTAGAGTGCTAAAATAGTGATTGGTACATATGAAAGTATTATTGTAATGTTGTTGTTAATCAAGAATAGATAATATATTATTTTCAGGAAAAATATGTAATATGTGTGAAGACTCAAAATTTGCAACTTATGATGGGGCATTTATGATAATGATTATAGAATGATAAAAGAGTTTTCTACTGTTGGTGTATTTTCAGATGTTATAGTTTAATAATATCCAATATCAATTTTTGTTTGGTCACTTATTGAAAGATTTGGAGAACTTAAGTATTAGCTCACCTAAACAAACAACAACAACAACAACAACAACAACAACAACAACAATAATAATAATAATAATAATAATAATAATAATAATAATAATAATAATAATAAAATATTATATAAAGTTTCTTTGCTCATAATTTGTTGCCTACATAATACATGTGCATAAATACATACATTTTTGCGTAATGTAACTTAATGACTACTTTAGAAAATGTTTGGTACAAGCTAAAATTCAAATCCTGATTAGCAATGTGATATTATGGATCTCATACCAATAAGATAACACATAACTTTTCTGTATAATTGTAGTTGTAAAATTATGGGTGGTCTTACATAAGGCTATCATCCAAAGATACTTTCAACTATAATTTCTATAAGCATAATGTTTTTCTTTTTTCAAAAATAGGATATGTGTGACTTAACTGTTCAAATAGAAAAAAAGTAGACATAAAAAGTGAAAAAAACTGGAAAAGGAAAAATAAATCTGACACTGTAACAAAACTTAAATCTGAAAATAGCCATCAAACTTTCACAACTATTCGTTAGCCCATCATTTTCTTTTATGCTTATTCATCCGTCAAAGTTATTTTCCATACAAACCATGAATCTAGTTACATTTGATGGCTATGAGAATCCTTCCATCAACACTGACTACAATAGTACCTCTGAATCACTTACATGCATCCTTACTTTGATACCAACAAGTCAGGTGAAAAAAATAATACAAGTAACACCAAACATTCATGTCCGCTCAAAGAAAATCAAACTCAGATAAATTAAGGAAACCCAAGCTTTGAAATGGAGGCCATGTCCCAAAACTAATAATAGTTACAAATTAAGGTCATGGATGGCTCCATCCTTTTGATTTGGAACTCGCACTTCAACGGAACGGACATTGATAATCCAAATGAAATTAGGTAAAGTCAATTAGAATTAAAAAGGTACATATTGTACTAATCACATTCTTAGGAGAAACAAAAGCCCTATGTTGCTTTCCCTTGTCTCTAACTCTCCATTCTTGTTTTACCTCTGGCTCTGCTATTGTTGTCTTTTCCTTTTTTTCATTTTCCCAATTATCAAACAAAACAAGACCAAATGAACCTCAAAATTTTTGAAGCATTGTCATTTGATTGAAAACAAAAAGCCTAGGGGAGAGAAAGACTCTATCCAATCTTTCATTGTGCAAACATTTGTAAGACAAAAAACAACACCATAGAACAATTCCGATCTCTATCAATGTTATAACACATTAAATGATCTACTAATAATATGTAACTTAGCATTTGTAATGATTTTTGACCTTCCTACATACACAAGGCCTAAAAAGAATTTAAAAGTGAAAACAAAGATAGAGTGGCCTTGGGAATAAATAAAAAAATGTAAAATAATCTAAATTACCTCTTAGAACTATAGATGGAGAAGCAACATGGATTTCAATGCTGAAACAAAATCCAAAAACAAAATCAAAATAATTACATGTTGCAAGCTTCTTTTTAATTCATGATCAATAAATTAGTAGAATAAAATTAATTCATATTATCATGAAGAATATAAAACCACTCAAATTGAAGTATGGAAAGGGGACAAAGCATACCATGAAATAGAATTTAAGGTAAAAGAGCAAAACAATACAATAATAAGGATCAACATAAAGACAAAAACTAAAAAACAAAAACAATAGATACTAAGACACTTACTAGGCCAGACTAAACATAGCAATGAACAAAAAGCGAAACCCTGATCAGATTGAAATGATTAACTCATTGCATCCTACAAAATAGTCTTATTTAGAATGATTAAGCTGCTGAAATTATGCTTGTAATTTTTTAATTAATTGTAATTTTATGGTAAAATGTGTAATTGCTTTTCCATTTTGCAAGACATGCCATTTTCTTTTGTATAATTAATTATTGAGATGCATGGTCACCAATCTCAACACGTTCAGATTCAAATTCTATGAGAGAAGGGGCAAACTCATCTTATTTATTCAAAAAGACCAAAATAATTTCCTTAAATATATAGATTGACACATGTCAATTTCCAATCTAGTCTCTTAAGTGAAAATACATTTATATCATTGTGTTTAAAGGGTCCAATAGGTACATTTGTCTTTTCACAATGTAAACACATGAGAATGTTTCTATGAATAAAATAAGTGACATGTGTTAACTTGTTGCTTATTCTATTAAGTGAAAGGACCCTCAACTATTTACCTATATCCTGTTATATATATATAGTTAGAACTAATGAACATAAACTGATAAATTGGAGCTCTTCTTTTGTCTTTTTAATCATAGTTGAGACAAGAATTCAGCCTCTGCCGGGTGTATAAAAAATCAAAATTCGTGAGGTCCTTTGACCGGCGGCCTTTGGCACTGCCAGGAGTCTCGTTGCCTCAACCACAAGACAATCCCGGGGCCACGACTGGTGCACTTGCTCAAAGCTCTCAAACGGGTACTACTACGAAAGACCATGTCCAAAATCTATCTCAAATTGGGGAAGGTAGCAACTCAAGATCAATGGATGTTGAGGATGAGATTTCTTTTGATCTAGAGGACTTCTTTAGAGCAATGAAATAGATAAGGACCATATACCTTTAAAATGAATTTTGCATATGTACTATTCTTTTTTTCCTAAATTGTTTGAAACATATATTATTTTGGGATTTTATAAACTTTTATAATATTTTTATATTTAGTAAATTACTTTACTGTATTATATAGTTTTTAATTTTTATATCAAATTCAAATGTTCCAACAAATTCAAGATAGAGGGAGCAATTCCAAGCTAGAATACCATGTTCGGGTGTAATGGCTAATTTCATGCAACATCAAAATGAGTATTAAATAGTATGCTTGTCAATTTTTTTCCATTTAATTTTAAAGTTACAATAAGAGCAAGGTAAAAGATCATATATTATATATTACTTAGTTTACATATACTGACTCTTTGATTATAAAGAAATTCGCAATGTACAAGCTATATATTCAATCTTTAGTCAATTATATAATATGATGGTTCTCATGCAAGCAGAACTATCTTGTCATATAAAAGTAACTCACTAATGTAGTTGAGGGACCGGTACCCCATTTGAATGGTTTTGTCTCATTTCTACAAATTTTGGCTATTTGTGCACAAATATTGGGTAAGTTTAATGTGCATCATAACTCTTATATTTATATATATTTGTATCCTGATACTACTCTTCAAAGTATAAAATAAGTATGAACACATCAAAATCTTTGTCCCTAAAAAATTGAAGATATGTACAAATTAAGTACCAAATATGTACAAATTTGATGTATAAAGAAATTGAAAGATCTGTGTAAATAATATGTGACATATGTACAAACAAGATCTTATATATGTTTTCAGTAGTATGTATGTGTTTAACCTCCTATAAAAAAAAAGATATGAATGCACCAAATCTTGTTTTTTTACCAAAATTAGAGATGTGTATAAATTTGATGATAGAAATGTATGAAACTTGATATATGAAGTAAGTGATGGATATGTATAAAATATGTGACACAAATGTATAAATGAAACAGAGATATGTTACAGATATGTAAATGAGTAACTTTACATATGAATAATAATGTACTTAACATATTTGTATAAATGAGTTTGTTCAATTATGTTTATTTATTCTTCTATATTATAATGTCATATTAATACTATATTATAATGGGATGTTAAAATTGTTCCTTTTTTTATGTATCGTTTATTGCATGCAAGAGAGTCCGGAAAAACATAAGCTACTAATCTAAAAAAAAAAAGTAAAAAGATCATGGAATAAATTATAATTTTTCCTGAAATTCCAACCCTACCAAGTAACTACATTCCTAAATCATTTCCAGCTACCGCCACACAATTGTGCATGTCTCATCCATGCTTACCTCCCAATCTCTTCCTCCCCTATTCGCTGCTTAGCTCCTTTTGTCGTATCTTGTCCTCTCATCTTTCTATCAGATGAAATGGTCCCCTTGCCTCTCATGATACCAGATACCTGGATGGTGGTGCTTAGCGGTGCCAAGTCATTGTGGCTGCAATGCATTATGGAGGAGTATTTGCTGGCTCAAACCCAAGACTTGGGATAGGGAGGAAGACGATAAGGTTGACAAAATAGGGGGTTCATAGGTGAGGCACGAAAGCAGGGATGGGACAAGATGGGAACTATCAAATTGGGCTGAAGATAAAAATGTATTTATAAGGGTGGGGTGCATATCAAACTAGTCTCACAAAACATTTGCCAACTAGAAAACGTTGAACAGTTATGAATCTTTGCTTTTGCCCACTGCATATTTGCAACTATTAGGGGTACACATAGGCCAATTTGGAGTTAAACTAACCTAATACTAATATTTAGATTTAGCCCTAATGTACTCCTAAATAATTTAACTATAACATATAAACACACCAAATAAAATTATTTTTGTGTACATCATAAACCCTAGCAGCCATTTCCTTTAGCTAGCATAAAACAAATGGTACAATGAGTTGCTGATCATATGAATCAACACCATATGGAAGAGTTGTGTTTATAACTCTTTGTCAATCCAGTTCCATTGTTCTTTATTTCATGATTTGCATTTTTGACATGTTATCATATTTGATTATGTATGTACGTGATGCTTAAGATGAAAAAAGATCTAGAAATCGAATAAGAGCTCAGAAAGGTATTAGAGCAAATTTGTTTGTGATTTTAGAGTCCGTTGGGATTGAGAGAAGGGAAATGGAGGAGGAAAATTAGTATGATTCATTTGTTTGGATAGGAGGACATAGAGGTGGAAAAAGAGTTATTATTTCCCACTTTCATTCCATTATTTCACCTTTCCAATTTAAGGTAAATAACTCATCCTCCTTTTTTCTTTCATTTACTTCCATTTCATTCCCTTGGTAATTGAATCCATACAGACTCTTAAGATCAGTTAATACTACAAATTCAAATTTAATGCCATTGCATGAACCCTAGAAAGGCGCAAACTTTTAAAATTGCTTGAATTGATGCTTAGATTATGTAATTAATGATCATAATTGTGTAACAACTTTTTTAGGCAATTACAATCTGGCTCTAAGATTTAAGTGGAATTACAGTTAGCCCCTCCTATTTTAGAAATATATACATTGCTCCTGCCCTTTTTACATTACTCGGCAGTTACTTTTAAATTAAATCTTAATTTAAACTATATAGTATCTATATTCCAATAATTTATATCTAATTAGCACGTTCCGTACAGTTTATTGACATTTAAAAAGTACAATTTCAAATTTATGGAGAAAAGAATTGAAAGCTTAGAATATCCATTAACTTTAAAAGCATACAAAATTACACAAAGATTACTACTGTATAATTTAAATTAGAATTTTAAAAGTTGTTGCTAAACAGTGTAAAAAAGATAAGGGATAAAGTATATATTTATAAAAAAAAATGGAATAAACTGTAACTTCACCCAATGATCTAAAAACTTAAGTTCAATTGAGTCCTTAAATCTTGGGTTGGACTTAGTGGACTTAGGCCTAGTTATATTGGGCTATTAGTTACTTTTACAACCCAACAAATTCTCGAGAGTTGAACTCTTATCATCAAGAATAAGAGACATGCATTTTAATTATCTACATTCTGTAATCTAAACTTAAGCTCTCAGTAACAACTTTTTTTTATATATAATTTACTTTTATAGTGTTCTTGTTTTATCTTGTACAAAGAAGTATTACAAACAAACAGAAGTAAAAAAAACTCTTGTTTGTGAATCAACGCAAATCAACCATTTTTTTGTTCAAATATACCACTGATAGTATATATTTCTAAAATAGAATGGAGTAATCTGTAATTTTAGTTAAATCTCAAGAGCTAAACTATAATTATCGTCTTTCTTGATAAATAATCATTATAAAAAAAATTGAGTTGAATTGAGTCTTGAAACTTGAAAGCTTGGGTTGGACTAGGCATAGGTATATTTGGCTACTTTTAAACCACAGCAAATTCTTGAAAGTTGAACTCTTACCATTAAGAAAAGAGATATGCACCTTATTAATTATCTATAATCTAAACTTAAGCTATCAGTAACAACATTTTGGTATGTAATTTTATATAATTTACTTTTATATAGTGTTTTTTTCCTTTACACAGAACTATTACAACACAAACACAATTGCAACTTAAAGAGGGAATCCATGAATTCTAGCTGCAGTAGGCTCGATCCATGAGTCTTGAAAAAAATCCTACATTTTTCTACGGTAAAACTTGCAAAAAAAAAAAAAACTATTGTTTGTAAATCAATCCAAATTAGCCACTTTTCAATTCAAATATTCCATTGATGTTTGAATGATGTTTTCAAAGTGGGCCAAATCTCCTACTCTTTTTTAAATTACTTGAATATTCTGTAAAAGAAAATTAGACATTCCAGTTTACTAATGACCCATAGGTGCCTAAAAGATTTCTCCTCGTCCTACTATAACAGATAATTTTTTTTTAAAATTACAATTGGCTCACTCGTTGGTGTAGAAGTTCAAAACATGGATCCTCCTTCAATGCATGAAGAATGGGTTCATGATTAACGGCATCAACAAGAGCAAAGATGAGTTCATTGATTGTAAGGTGTTAAGAGTAATATATCCACATGGACATGCTGACTTGGATGCTGATCTGTCAAAGTCCAGATTTACAGAAACGTGGATATGGAGAACAACCAGATTAGGATCAAACTCTTCTCTTTACTATATCGCTACTCTATTGTTGTTTGTGTTTATCCGGCAACTGCTGGAATATGTACATATACACATGAATTCTTCTAGTACGTAATAACAGAAACAAGCAATTCAAGCTATGCTCTTTAATTTTTTATATGGTATCAGAGCAGAACACGATACCTGAAACATGAGCAGCGATAGAGATGGAGGCGCCCCGTCAAAATCAGGAGGAAGTGCCGCCAGCATCTTTCAAGATCCTACCTCACCATATTTTCTCACTTCAGCCGACTACACAAACTCGTCTCTAGTTCCAATACAGCTGGATGAGAACAATTACTCCAGATGGAAGAGGGCAGTCTTGAACGTCTTGAGAAGCAAAAACAAAGTTGGGTTTGTGGACGGAGAACTGCTGAAACCAGAAGGAGATGCAGTCGAAGTATTGGCATGGAATAAATGTGATGGTCTGGTAATCTCGTGGCTCACTAATTCCATTTCTCCTAATTTACATGATTCAATAGCATATCATGATACAGCATTTGAGCTCTGGCACGATTTAGAAGAACGATTTGGGCACACCAATGAGCCACGTGCTCATGAACTAAGGAAGAACATAGCGCTTGTGAACCAAGGGACGATGAGTGTTGCTGCATATTATACTAAGCTAAAAGGTTACTGGGATGAACTAGGCATTTATGCTCCTATACCTAAATGCACTTGTCTTGCAGCGAAAGAATGGTTGACTGAGAAAGAAAAGGAACGAGCACATCAATTCTTGATGGGCTTGGATCAAAAATTCAAGACAATACGTTCCCAGATCTTGGCGACAGAACCACTTCCCACCTTAAACCGAATTTATGCAATGATCGTCTCAGAGGAAAAGCAGCTGTCCATCACGCTGACAGAAGAGACGGAGTCAACAGGTGCCTTTGCAGCACATATGCGAGGAACACAAACCAAAAAAATCCAAGCCAAAACAAATCGGGGAATTCATCAAATTCCCAGATGTGAACATTGCAAAAAATTAGGACATGTCCAAGAAGACTGTTGGGAGATAAAAACCCACCAAGGAGGTCATCAAGTCCCCAGATGCGACCATTGCAACAAATTGGGACACATCCAGGAGGACTGTTGGGAGATAATCGGTTATCCCAAGAATTGGCAGCCAAAAGGGAAACCAAGACGAGGTAAAGGGAACGTGAATCTGTGCAGTGAGGGGGACAGGAAAGAAGATTTCAATGCTCCTTCAGTAAACTTAACCACCGAGCAGTACGAGCAGCTTCTTGGTCTGTTGAGCAAGGACAAGGGACAGAGTGTGGCCAACTACGCAGGTAAGAAACAAAGCCAAACATTTCTAAACACCACATGGATCCTTGATACTGGAGCTTCCAACCACATTACTTCCAAGCGAGGTAATCTACAGAATACCAAAACTATTTCAAATCACGATATACGTTTACCTGATGGTACCACCAAGACCATTAAGGAATCTGGTATCTTTTTTTTGTCTTCAAAACTTGTCCTACAAGATACATTGCATACACCTGATTTCACATGTGACCTTGTTTCCATCAGCAAACTCACCAAAGACAATAACTGTGTGGCCATTTTTTTCCCGGATTTTTGTGTCCTGCAGGACCTAGCCACGAAGAGAATGATTGGAGTGGGTGAACAGAAAGGAGGGTTGTACTATTTTAAGAAAGATGAAGAGAGAGTTCAAGCAAACATGGTGGAATCCGAGACGGCTAGTTTATGGCATCAAAGATTGGGACATCCTTCGCATGATAGGATCACAGCCATTACAAATCTTTCCCACATTAATTTTGAAGGGGTCTGTCAGGAATGTTTAGTCTGTCCTCTTGCCAAGGCCACTAAACAACCTTTTCTTTTGAGCAATAAAAAGACTCATGGTATTTTTGAACTTATTCATATAGACATTTGGGGGCCGTATCATACACCAGCCAACTCTGGAGCACATTTCTTTCTCACCATTGTTGATGATTTTTCTAGATCCACATGGACTTATTTGATGAAATATAAGCATGAGGCGCCAAAGATCCTTGAGAATTTTTACCAACTTATCAACAGTCAGTTTGGTGTCAAGATAAAAAGGGTGAGAAGTGACAATGCCTTAGAATTGACCGAAGGAAGTATGGGTCTTTTCTATAGGTCCAAAGGGATAATCAATCAGACCACTTGTGCAGGAACACCACAACAAAATGGTGTTGTGGAACGAAAGCACCGAGACATCCTCAATATAGCCAGAGCATTACGGTTTCAATCAAATCTACCCATACGTTTTTGGGGGGAATGCATTCTTACAGCTACACACCTCATCAATAAACTACCCACTACTTCCCTAAAGAACAAGACACCACATGAGATCCTTTTTGGTCAATCACCACAATATGACCATCTTCGCACCTTTGGGTGCCTTTGTTTTGCAATCAACCCCATGCAGCCGCGAGACAAGTTCCAAGCTCGCTCCCAAAAGTACATTTTCGTTGGATACCCACCTAATCAAAAAGGCTATCGGTTGTATGACTTGGAGCAACACAAATTCTTTGTTTCACGGCACGTTACCTTCCATGAACATGTTTTCCCCTTTAAAGACAAAAAACCAGACCACACCAATGCTCCCATGCCTGCGCAACAGCCCGCAATTATAGAAGATCAACTTTCCACTCTTGATCTGTCAGTTCCATCAGAACAAAAGCAAAGTGACCATCCAGCCGAGATCAACAATGAGGATATACCAGCACAGCAAGACCTGCTTCAAAAGAGCACTCGAAACAAGCAGCTACCAGACTACATGAAGGATTTTGAGTACAACCTTCCTGGACAATCGGCCCACTCCAACTCAATCTCTTCAGGTAACCCGTATCCTCTTTCTTCCTTCCTCACTTATAAACCCTTTTCTCGTAACCACCAATCCTTTCTTACAGCTGTGATGGCACACTCTGAGCTTACATCTTACTCAACGGCTAAAGAAAACTCATGCTGGCAATCGGCGATGCAAGCAGAACTTGAAGCATTGGAATCAAACAAAACATGGGAGCTACAGTCATTACCAACTGGGAAGAAAGCCATTGGATGTCGATGGGTTTATAAAATTAAGTATAAGTGTGATGGGACGATAGAGAGATACAAAGCAAGGCTGGTAGCCAAGGGATACACACAGGTTGAAGGACTCGACTACCATGAAACATTTGCTCCTGTAGCTAAGTTAACCACTGTGCGTTGTTTACTTGCAGTTGCTGCAGCAAAAAACTGGGAGTTGCATCAGCTAGACGTGCATAACGCTTTCCTTCATGGCGATTTGCACGAAGACATATACATGCAACCGCCCCCTGGCTACCTTCCTTCTAATGACATGCGTGTCTGCAAGCTTTGAAAATCCTTGTATGGACTTAAGCAAACCTCACGAGAATGGTTTGCAAAGCTATCAGGCGCTCTCATTGATTATGGATTCATCCAGTCAAAGGCAGACACTTCCTTGTTCACTTGGCGCTCTCACGGCACATTTCTGGTTGTCCTAGTCTATGTCGATGATATGGTGGTAGCAGGCAATGATGCACAGGCATGCTGCCACCTCAAACAGTTTCTTCATACACATTTCCATCTAAAGGATTTAGGACGACTCAAATTCTTCCTCGGCTTGGAAATTGCGCATGGAGAAGGTGGCATATTCATCAGTCAACGAAAGTATGCGCTTGACATATTGGAAGATGCAGGTCTCATTAACGCCAAACCAAGTCTAACTCCTATGCAGCAACAACACCATCTTGGGCGTTCAACTGCCACCGTTCTCAAGGACCCCTCTCCATACAGACGCTTAGTTGGGAGACTTCTATATCTGTCGGTCACTAGACCGGATATAACTTACGCCGTGAACATGCTCAGTCAGTATATGCACAGTCCATCAGTCGATCACTATAACGCTGCACTTCGCGTCCTCAGATACATCAAACTTGCACCAGGACAAGGGTTGTTGTACCCCCGATCCAATGACCTACAGCTACGAGGCTATTCAGACGCAGACTGGGGAGCATGCCCCTCAACGAGAAGATCCACCACCGGGTATTTCACCACCTTGGGCCTTGCGCCCATCTCTTGGCGAACCAAAAAGCAAGCAACTGTGAGTCGGTCATCAGCCGAAGCAGAATACCGCTCGATGGCAGCTGTCACCAGTGAACTCATATGGATACGATCATTGCTAAAAGATCTTGACGTCAATCACACAAGGCCAATGCAACTTTTCTGCGATAATCAAGCCGCCATGCATATCGCAGCCAACCCTGTTTTTCACGAACGAACGAAGCACATTGAAATGGATTGCCACTTCATTCGTGATCGTATTATTGCCAAAGAATTGGAAACTAGCTATCTTCCTTCACAAGCTCAGCCAGCAGATGTTTTTACTAAAGCACTGGGCACAGACCAATTTCATACATTGATTCACAAGCTGGGTATCTCAAAGCTCCATACTCCAGCTTGAGGGGGACTGTTAAGAGTAATATATCCACATGGACATGCTGACTTGGATGCTGATCTGTCAAAGTCCAGATTTACAGAAACGTGGATATGGAGAACAACCAGATTAGGATCAAACTCTTCTCTTTACTTTATCGCTACTCTATTGTTGTTTGTGTTTATCCGGCAACTGCTGGAATATGTACATATACACATGAATTCTTCTAGTACGCAATAACAGAAACAAGCAATTCAACGATGGTTAGAGCGAGGACTAATGATTATTGGATTAATCAATTTTGAGATTTAATCAAGGGTTTCTAGGGATTTATAGTTGAGATGTCGCCAACTAATAATGATAACTGTTGATAGATTTACACTTTAATTTTATGAGGATTGTTGGAGAGAGGTCGCTTATTTGCATTTTTCAAATTACATGAGCTTATTTTGCCAAATTAAAACAGACAAAGGAGACCTTTGTAGTTTTTTAAGTTGAGTGGATAATCTAGCCAACTTTTGGGGAAAAAAATGTGGCTGAGTTGAACCGAGTCATAAATAATGCTGGTTTTGTTAGGTTTTGCCTTTATAGTACAAGAATTTTTGATTTTATTTTGTAGTATTATTTATTTACTTATTTTAATTTTATTTTATTTATGTATTTATTTATTTATTGTGGCAAAGCCCCGATCCATATGATCCTAATCGGCCAATCCATTCCTCTCTCCGACAGCCTCATCTCTTTGTACACCTCTCTCACTCTTAGCATTTCTCGAATGGCAACGGCGGCGAGACAGCTACTCCACTCTCCTCATGGCGTCCGGCGAGGCCAAGCTAGATCTGTCGTCGGAACTCGCCCGTCGACCGCCGTATTTATATCTGGAAAGCGGGGCTCTCTCGCCGCGGAGCTGGGTCAACAATGTTGTGGTTCGCAGAGTCTTCGGCTGCCAGCGCTGAACGCCTCACCAGAAACTGACCCCCGCCCGCTGATTGACGACCCAGAAGACGGCGTCTCTCTGGGTACCATGAAATTGCCTGGCAACACCGACATCCAGAGATTCGAAACACTGCTTTTCCAGGTAATATTTATCACTCTTAAAGATTTATAAGGACTTCCGTTCAACTGCAGCTGGAATAGCTCAGTTGGTTAGAGCGTATGGCTGTTAACCATAAGGTCGGAGGTTCGAGCCCTCCTTCTAGCGATTTTTTCCCTTCTTACTTTTAAGCTGGAAATGTCCCTCCAGTTTGTCTCAATAAGCCCTGTCATACGCACCAAAAAAAAAAAAAGAAAAGAAAAGAAATCCTTACAATTTTGGTTACTTAAGTGAAGATCCTTTAAGTTTGTTTCTTGTTTTTCACTTCTGTTGGATTACAAATAGCTAATGATTTGTGGAAATGTAATTTATGTAATTAAGAACAGAGTTATGGAAATGTAGTTTATTAAAATGTAATTTATGTAATAAAGAACAGAGTTATGGAAATGTAGTTTATGTAACAAAGAACAGAGTTATGTTTCCTTTAGTGTTTGATTCCTGTTCTTCCTACAGCCTAGCTTTTGGTCAAATTCATATTTGCCCTTTTGGTTCCATATAATTTGCTCTTGCTTTGATTCTCTTCTTTCCTCTTCTGCTTTCCTGACAGTGGGCAAACAGTTTGTGCCAAGGAGCTAACATACCACTTCCAGTACCATTGAAGGTGTGCCTTGAATCTTGAGGTGTTAAAAGATTGGGTTAATTGCAACTTATCATCTAAGATTTAGGTGAAATTACACTTTGTCCCCTCTTGTTTAAAAAAATTATACACTTCACCCAAGCGTCGTTAATACAATCCAATAGTAACTTCTGAAATCTTAATTTAGACTATACGGTTACTATTTTAAGTAATTTCAACAGTATAATATTTTTTTTATAATTAATTGACATTTAAAAAAATACTGTTTTAAAAACTGAAAGAAATACATAAAAAAATTGATAATTTAAAATGTCCATTAACTGTAATTAAAATACCATAAAGATTCAAATTACTAGAAGATGGTTACTGTAATGTTTAAATTAAGATTTCAGAAGTTAGTGTTGGATTGTATTAAAAGGTGGGGGCAAAGTGTATATTTCTGAAACAGAAGATGGTAAAGTATAATTTACCTAAACCTTAGAGGACGAATTATAATTATCCCTAAAAGATTTTATTGTGTGCGTATGGTTTACAAATTACTGGGAAGTAGTTTAGCTGCATGGAAACATATTCTGCAGACAAATTGCTACCCAGTGCCTTTCCTAAGCTAGGGAGTTCAAGATGGCATGTATCTGATGCTGATGAACTTCTATGGTTCAACAACTTGTGATTAAACAGGTCGATAAAATACCGGGAGGAGCTAGGTTGGGTTTCGTAACCATTGGAGATGGGAAAACTGAAGTCCCTGTCTATATAGATTGCTTCGTCGTCCCAGCCAATGGTGAGCCATTTCCAATATTTCGAGCTACAAGAAATGGGCCTCTGAAAGATCAGGCACCTCCTGGTGAGCCTAGGATCATGAGAAGTCTTCTTCAGGCGCTGCAGAAGTCGGTTCAGATCGCTACAATTTGAAGAGAGGTTCACTTGCAACTACAAAACTTCTTTGGTGTAGGATTTTCAGTATTCAATAACCATTTTAGTTCTAGCTAATCCAAATCGAGCTGCGTTGGACCTCGTTGGTGGAGAAGTTGTCTTAAAGCTTGTTTCTCCATTGGAACAAGTTCTAATGGCACCCTTTTAATGTAATTAAATTATAGTGTGTTTTCCTTGGAAAGAATCGATTTCCTGTCAAATAATACGTATTACAATTTATATGGTATTAAAATATCACAATTTATATGGTATTAAAATTTGACTTCTTTACAAGGATATTTAAGAGGTCGTGATGATAGGGAATTGTGCATTATTATTGATGCACCGCCTCATCAGTTGACTTCATTATGTTCATCGCTAAATTGCCTCAATTAGGTTCAAATGGACACAATCTATTAGACATTGTCAAGTTATTACATACCGCCTTCACTAGGTATACTCTACCCTATAAAATATAGGTATACAATTTGGTATACCATACTGCATATCATTATCCATTTTTTGCGTGTGTGTAAAATATAGTTCTTTACACCTTTTTTTATGTACTATAATTATTTTAATTATAATTTTTAAAATAAGAATAAAATATATATGAAGGAAAATATTTCTTGTACAAAAAAATATAAAAAATAAAATATATAAAATGAATACATATTATTTGAAAAAAAACTAATTTATTGATACATGAGAAAATAATAAAATTTCTAATAATAACAAAAAAATTTCTATTACCACATCGATTTCTTATGAGACTCAAAATGTAATGCTTCCTTCCTAGTTTGTTCTGCATAAGCAACATGTGGTAAGGTATAGGTCCAATGTTAAGCCCGTAATAAGTAAACTCATAACAGATGGATCACAGTCAAGTGGCTTAGCAGGCTAAAGAAACAAAAAAAATCCACCCATAAAGGAAAAGGATCCTGAAATTATGTGTTAAGTAAGGGATTTCCTTCCAAAAGTAATCTTTTTGGATTTTCCCTCGGCTATATAAGACACCTCATTTGCCAATTCTGAGGTATAAGATTTCTACAAAACACTCTGTTACTTCTTTACTCGTCGGTGACTGACTTAACTATTAGAGGGCTTTTCTCGGAAAAATATCCCAGGGCTCTAAGGTTATCTTTATGCACAAGATCTTTGAGCATCACGAGCAACTGAGCTTGGTCTAAACAACTCTATCGACCATTAATTTGGTGTCATCTGTGCGAAAGCCACGATGAACACCCAAAGATCTTGCATGGATGCTCAAGATCCACTAAGGAACGAGTATGAAAGCCAGCATAAGGATCAAACCAATCACCTCACGGGGTCTATAGTACCCATAGGAGAAAAGACATCCCTTAAAGCCATAGAAGAAAAGGCCTCAACGCCTCAGAGGGACCCTTGAAAAAGGAAAGGCCCGCACCATTACATGATAACCAATCCATACCCTCCAACACACCCTCTTCAAACAATTGCGAATGACTATTCAACAGGACATTCGTAAAATGCTGCATAGGGCACATGAGGAAGTTGTAAGAAGCTATTTGGCACCCAACAAGCCCCAATGGGTCCCTCTTTACGATCCATTCCCGAGGGCCTATGCTATCAACCCCCCTTCCTTAGGGCAATTTGAAGGCCATACTAATTAGTAAAAACGTCATTCTACAAAGACTCGATCAGATGGAACAACGTATGAGGGTATCCGAAACCCCCACAGTGGGGGTTGACTCTGCCATCAATATTAATTATATGTGGATCCAACCATTTACGGATAAAGTAATCAATGCTCCCACTCCTGATAGATTTCACATGCCAAAAATTAATGCTTATTATGGCCTTACAGATCTTGTCAATCATCTGCAACGGTATATCACCTTCATAAGGCAAGAAAAAGCCCTAAATGCAATAATATGTAGAGCTTCAGCTCAACCATAACCAGGGACGTCAAAAAATACTTTATTTGAAACCTGACTACCCAAACCCGAACCGACCCTACCTACAATGCCATGGGGAGTTATAAGTTTAACTTATTTTACCCGATCCTACCCGCACCCTTCTTAAATTAGTATATTTATATTCAAAATATGATTTTATTTCAAAAATAAAATTATAATCTAGCATAAATTATCTTATATTGCTTTAATTTATGATTTTTTAAGTTTTAATTAATTATGAATATACACAGTCTTTTGAAAATATATGTAAATATATAAAAATTAATTCTTAAGAAATCAAACATATGCCTTAAAATAGGTTAGGGGTAGTACCCGCCTACCTGTGAGGCGGGTACTACTTGAACCCAATTATTTAAGGGGAAGGTTTGTGACTAACTATACCTGGCCCAAACTCGACCCACTGACATCCCTAACCATGATAGGAGTAGCAGCCTCTTAGTTCAGGACCTATAGGGGGTGTCATTGTCACTTATTCAAAAACCTTTTCCAGGTATTCCTTCACCATATTTTAGGACCAGGTTAACCCCAAAACGGTGGCATACTTGTTAACGATTTGGCAAGGCTGGGTTGAGTCCTTGAGGGACTTCGTATGAAGGTTCAACATTGAGGCCCTACAGGTGTAGAGTTTTTCTTCTGAATTGCATGTGGTACCATCACTCAAGGCTTGGCAAGAAACTCTAGGTTGGCCTAGGGCCTCTATGAAAACCCTATAAAAGATGTAAAAGAATTTCTTGATCAAGCTACTTGCTACATACATGCTGAAGAACTCAATTGGCTTATAAGACCAAAGGAAGACCCGAAAACCCAAGAAGGGGGGAATAGAACCTCCACATGCAAATCCCATCCTACTACTCCTAAAATAAATGAGGTCAAACATCTTGTATGCACTTTGAGAAGAAGAACCAAGTGCTTAGATGGTCCCTCACCAATGCACCTTTCTAATAAGAAAACCTTGAAGAAATATCATCGGTACAAAAAAGACAAAGGTCAAGACACCAATGACTACTAATAGCTAAAGACACTTTTGGAGGACATGATCCAAGCAGGAAAATTGAAATCGTACGTAGCTAGACCACAGTCCCCTTGCCGAAGATAAGAACAAAGGACTCAAATGAAAAATAAGGAAGAAGATCATGACCGTAGATGATGGCTAGACATGCAATGATCCCCCTTAAGGGATCATAGAAATCAAGGAGCCTCCATGGGGGTAGTGAACATGATCACTAAGGAAGAATCTTCTACAACCCATAAAAGGCAGGAGCGTGAGATCATTCAGTTGGAGGTAACGAACCACAGTAATGTCTTAACGAGGCCAGATGGGTCCAACATTCTTATACCCTATCTGGATCCAATCATCATTACTGCTAGACTCAACAATTTTGATGTTGAAAAGGTTTACCTAAAAACTAGTGCCAACTCCAATGTCCTCTTCGCTAGCTTGTTGGAGAAGATTAAAGTGAAAAAATCTTCATTGCCCCTTGTTCTAAGGCCTACATTTAGAGTAGGTAGAGAAAAGGTTCCAATGTTAGGGACAATCAAATTGCCTCTCCTGTTGCTAGGCATGGAAAAGAGTAGAAAAGCCATTTGTGACCCCCATAACTCAGAAATTTGGTCCTAGATGTACCCTTGCCATATAATGCCATACTTGGATGGATGACTTAAGTATGATTTCACATTAGAGTAGATATTAAATGGTAATGATGGTTTTTATGACTCCTATGGAAGACACTACTATTTACATAGATAAGGCAACACTGTGATGAAGTTACATGGCTAGCTTGAGGGGACCTAGGGGGAGAAACTGGCTCCTTTAGAGCTAAAAAGAACAAAGAGCAATTAAACGAGCCTAGTGTGTCCCTATCCAAAGAAGATGAGGTAATAGAGATAGCCTCTAGAGAAACTATGAAGATAAAAAAGAACCTCTCCCAAGAGGTAAATCAATTGTTTATTGAGTTCTTACAGGCTAATATGGATGTTTTTGCATGATTTCTTAGTGATATGCCATGGATAAGCTTGAAAATTATCACCTACAAAGTGCAAGTTAAACCATTCATTCGACTAATCTAATAGAAAAAGTGAAATGTAGCGCATGAAAAGTAAGATTTCATTAAGAAAGGTGTATAAAGGCTATTAGAGGCAGGCATCATCAGAGACGTATGATATCGCGAGTGGCTCGCTAATGTGGTCCTAGTGAGTAAGAAGAATGGAGAGTGGTGCATGTGCATCAATTATACAAACTTAAACGATACTTGCCCCAATGATCTCTATCCTCTACCATCCGTAAACTAGTTCATTGATGCCACTTCAGAGTTCAAAATCCTATCCTTTATGGACTCTTTTAATGGGTACCAGTGGTACCATCAAATTCGCATAAACCTTAAAGATGAAGAAAAAATAGCTTTCATATTGGGAAAGTCGTTTACTACTACAAAATGATACCCTTTAGTCTGAAAAATGCTAGAGCCATTTAGCAAAGGCTTATAAACAAGATATATGCAAAATAACTCAAGAAAAATATGAAGATTTACATAGATGACATTATAGTCATGAGCTAGATGATAGATCATCATTTTGATGATTCGTGTGAGACTTTCCAGAGAATGAGACAATTTGACATGAGGCTAAATCCTAAATGTGTATTTTTTGGGTCGGAGCAAAAAAATTCTTGGGCTATATGGATTCAAAAAGGGGGATCAATGCTAACCCTAACAAGATCAAAGCAATCATGACTATGTCTAAACCTAAAAAAAAAAAATGATTATGAGCTAGCAGGAGGGTTGACCACCTTTGGATGATTTATAGCTCTCTTTGGTAATCGTTGCCAACTTTTCTTCTAGATATTTAAAAAAAAGTAACATTCAAATGGATCGAAGAATGTGGTGAGGCCTTCAAACACATTAGGGAATTACCTAAAGTGCCTCTTAACTCTAAAAAAACCAAAGCCTAATGAGCCTTTATTTTTATATTTAGTAGTAACAGAGGGCTCCGCCGGTACTATGCTCATACGCGAAGAATGATCTATACAATAACCTATCTATTACACTAGCTGAACTTTCTAGGGAACGGAGTCTTAGTATGCCACTCTCCAAAAAGCCATCTTGGCCCTCCTATTAAACTCTTAAAATCTAAAGCTGTACTTCTGGATTATCATCTGGATAGAATAACCACTTTAGGATATCTTTCAGAAACCCAATAATTCAGGGAGATTAGTAAAATGGTGCATCAAATTAGGAAACTTGGATATCCATTAAGAAACTCAAAGGGCAATCAAGGTACAGGCCTTAGTGGATTTTGTTACAAAACTGATGCTAGCAGGAGGAACCAAGGAAAATGAGCAAGAACACATGATAGAAGCTTCACCTTAAGAAATATACGTAGATGGAACCTCTGAACAAGAGTACCAAGGTGCAGGCATTCTACTATGAAGGCCCATTGGCATGGAAGCAATGTTCTAAATAAAGTTTAAATTCCCGGTAATAAACAATGTGACAGAATATAAAGCTATCCTAGTAAGGCTATAAATGGATTGTTGGATGATGGTAAGGCACCAACGAATTTACAGTGACTCGCAGTTGATAATGAACCAAACTGTCAGGATAGCAAGGGTTAAAGACCTTTCCCTTAACAAGTATTTAAAAAAAGTTAAAAATTTAATGCAGATATTTGATTACGCATAGGTCCAGAAGATATTGAGGGCCCAAAACTTGACAGCACACGCTTTTTCAAAAGGCCAAGAAGAAGATTTGATGAAAGAACTCCTGGAATCATCGATACAACTGCTAGAACACCAGGCCCTCGATGATGGCTGAAGGAAGCTGATTCAATTCTACCTTAAGGTCGGGATCCTGGGTAAGACTCCTAAGGAAAAAAGGAAGACTAGGATTTGGTCAGGAAGGTTCATTATTATTGGAAACGAACTGTACAGAAGAAGATTTGCCACCCCATTGTAATGATTCTTGACACCTTGATATGGGTAAAAAGTACTCCGGGAGATTCACCAAGGGAATCATGAAGCACATATTGGCACCGACCCTTTAGCACATAAGACATTATGGCAAGAATATTTTTGGTCGACAGTCTGAGTAGATTCCCAAAGGTTTGTTCGACAATGCCACCCTTGTCAACTAAACACTCAGGTGTAAAGATTACTATCCTCTAGAGCTTTATTGGTGGCTGAACCATGGTCTTTTGAAATGTGGGGACTAGATTTTACTGGAGTGCTCCGTACGACCCTTGGCCAAGTCAAATATTGCATTATAGCCATAGACTACTTCACCAAGTAGGTGGAAAACAAACCCTTGGCCTTAAGAATAGCTTCTCAAATTATCAAGTTTTTGTGGAAGAATATAATTTGCCCATTCGGGTGCCCCTAGGCCATCATTATAGATAATTGGGGCAATTTAACAACCAGCAGCTCTGTTAATTCGTAGAGATGAAAGGCATCTGACTCTATTTTGCGCCTATAACCAATTCTTATTTGAACAGACAAGTAGAAGTAACTAATTGAACTTGAAGAAAAGGTTGGGAGAAGCCCCGAGGAAATGGATGGAAGAATTACCTAGTGTCCTATGGGATTAAAGGATGTCACTATAAAGGCCCACTAGTGAGTCCCCATTTGCCCTAGCCTATGAAACAAATACACGTATACTCGTGGAAGTTACTTACTCAACCTTATGATTCCAGGCTTTCAAATTAGGAGAAAATGACAAAGCACTAAAAGGCCAGTTGGACTTATTGGAAGAGCTAAGAGAAGACGTTAGTGTTCACATGAGGGCATTCAAATAGTAAGTTGCCTTGACCCATGATAAGAGGGTCAAGAGGAAATACATTTAAATAGGGGGCATGACCTTTGTAAAAGCAGAAATGATGGGTAAAAATCCTGGCCATGGGGTACTAAAGGCTAATTAGGACAAACCCTATATAGTTAAGAGCAAGGTCAAAGATAGATTCTTTGAACTAAATGATGTTGAAGGAAGAAAAATGCACAAGGCCTACCACTTAGAGATCTGCTACCTTATATTACATGATAATGATGTTATTCTCTCTTATAAATTAAAATGAAAGCTATCATCCTATGTACCTTTTTAATAGATTGACTTCTCTTAGAATATGATTATTTTATAAACACAGTTAATCAAAAACTTCATTCTTTTAAACTTATCTTCTCAATGGACCATTTTGTGAGGCCTCTAACTTGGTAATCAGATCAATGACAGAAAGATTGGTTAATTGAGGGTTAGCCACTGAAGGAATGATCTACTTACGCATATAAGGCTAACCTAAATTTATTATGGTGACAAAACCCAAAATCATGAAAATGATAAAAACCAAAAATAATGAAGGAAATAACGTAAAAGAAAATGGGCTGAAGACCCCTAAAAGATGGTTCACCACTTATAACTAACGATCCCTAAGAATGCAACTACTGAAGGAGTAAATTTTGATTAGCGTGGCAAATGAGTTTAAAATCCTCACATTAGAAATAAGCAATGACTACTTCATTAATATAATCTTTAGAAATCTTTACAAAAGCAACGATATACAAAAGGTTATGAAGAGAAAATTATTACCCTAATACTAAAGACAATGCATGGTCCTATAGAATCATATGAATTAAAAGGTTGAAGGAGTTCAAGGAGATACTATTACAAGAAATAAAAGGAATGAAGGGTTTCAAAGGGATACTAGGAAACAGGAACAAATCAAATGGAGGCCTCGAGATAAAGAAGCAACTTGTTGATGCCTCTTCATAATTGATGTTATTTTATTGGTGCCACCCTAAAAGAAGAAAAGTAGACGAGGCCACCTAGAATTCATCGTTGAGGGGCATTTCCTTGGTGTTCGTCATAGATCATAGATGATTTTTCATTGAAGGGCGCCACTTTTACTTTCCCCTCTTTTTACCATACATCATACTCTGAACCTAGCTCTTTATAAGCTGATAGAGAAGATAAGTCTAGGTTCAGATGTGCTCACTTAACTTGGAAATGGTAAGTAAGGAAGTCCTCTTTAAATTTGCCAAAGGCCTCTTTACCTAGCCTATTTTTTTCTTTCTGGAAAAGGGAGATGAGTTTCTTCATAAGGATGTTGGCCTTGGCCTGAAGGCCTTGATATGTTTCATGCCTCTGACATCCTCCATAAAGGGCATCGTAGGGGTAATTAAGCTTGAGCTGGTTTCACTTTTAATAATAGGGGGACCATTGGAAGCAATTGGTCCATCGGCAGACTAAACTCCATGAGCATTATTTTGTCCTTAGCAGCTTATAGGAGATAATTCAGTCGATGGACCTTAGTCTTATTAAGGGCCTCCCTCTCCCCAACCTTCTTGAGGGCCTTTATTGGTTCTTTTAGCTTTAACTCCATATTTTAGTAGTGGGCCCGGCATTCCCCTTGTTAGCTTTCAAGCCTTGCACCTCATTCATCAGTGCCTCCCTGGTAGTGCGCTCACCTTCCAGCTGTTTCCTCAGAGACTCATTCGAGGACTTTAAGTTTTCAACCTGAGAGGCCAATGACTAAATGCTCTGATCGTGAACTATGCACCTCTCTATAATGAAGAAGGTGACGATGGCCTCATGTTGATAAAGGCCAGCTAGTACCTTAACTTGAGTGCTTCGTATTGTATAGAACAACAATGAACATACTTGAAGAAGGCTAGAGGTGATGTCGTTAAACTAAAACCCATCCCTTTGAGTAGGATGGGTAAGAAAGTACCAATCCCTCAATGTCCTCAACCTTCCAAGATATGGTGATAAATGTTCGTACAATCCTCTAGGATCAACTCACGGATGCCTACCATACAATAGGTATAGAACACATGTTTTAGCACGATTCCCTTAAGCACCAAATTTTGCCTTTGAGCTCGGCTTCACTCGGGGACCAAATCACAGGGCTGAAGGCAATCGTCTACCTCAAGCTCATGGAGGCTTTAATGGGTCATGTTGGGTGCTCTTAAAGGTGCCCTCTTCGAGATAACCTTGGTAGGAATGGTGGCTGGGGGAGGAAGAATCGAGCTAGGTGCCTTTCTTTTTTTGGACCACATCCCCAGCCTTCTTTTGCTTTTACAATGCTTCCATAAGTGTCTTTTGCTTTTGGGAGACCACCATTGGCCTCAAGCCTTCATCGATAAAGGGCTCACTCTCCTTAGATCGCCTTGTAAGGCAAGCTGGATAGAAAGACCCATAATTAGCATAAAATAACATCGAATCGATAAAAATCAATGCCAAGAAAAGAAAAACCATCAAAACGGGTCATACCATCACTCTTGCCTTGAAAGGCTTCAGTCCTAGTTGAGCCATAAAAGAGAGATATTTTTTGAACCAACTGGCCTTCTGAAGGAGAGTCGTCTACTTGCACCACCTGGGACATAGCCTTGGGAGCAAAAAAATTCTTACCTCCAAGTTGGATGGCCACATCAGCTAAAAGGATCAGGAGCTTACAGGCATCGGTTAGCCTGTCGGTGATATTTTTCTGCCATTTCAAGAGCTCCTTAGCTTAGTTTTCCATTCCTACTAAAGAAAAAACTGGGAGGAATAGAGTTAGAACCATCCTAGTAAGCAAAAGACAAGGCAAATAAGTGCATGCAAAATATGACTATTGGAATTTGTTGGCCCTTATAAGGCATAAAGGTTATTTCATATGAATCCACCAACTGTCCCTTATACTCCATGGCCTAGTTAGTAGGGTATGGCACATCTAGGTACATTAGGTGGGCCCTGCTAATCCCTGCCACCTGAGCAATGTTTCTCCACTCTCCGTGTTGTGGATAGGGAATAGGTTCATGAAGTTGTCATTCACCACCACTGACTTTAGCAAAGTAAGAAGTGAGTGTATGCTCAATAGCCATTAGAGTCATTGTATAATGATAGCCTCCCAACTAGGGCTTGTTGGAGGATCTTGGTGAACCTGTAGGGGAAGGGTCATGATGGATTTATCAGTGTGTAGGAAAAATGTTCCTTCCATTCCATGCATGAATCCTTACAGGTGGCAAAGGCAAAGGATTTGGTTTCCCCAAGTTAATAAAGGTGATGTGGAAGAACAGGGAACACTTCTTCAAGTCCAGCATGTAAAACTAGAGGAAAACCTCCAGCAAATAGCCCACCATCGCTATCTTGTAGTAGAGGATGAAGACTTTTATTTGTGTGAATGAGTTTAGAGTCAACTACATGGGCGGAATTTGATAATGGTCACAGATCTGTTCCACCAGTAAATGAAGGGGGAACCAAAGCCGCGATTGTAGCTAATCAACGAAGATGGTGAAGATGTCAGACCTCTTGTCCCCTCCAGCAAGGCCTTTATCCTTCAACTCCTGACTTCTGCTAAGGGCGGCCATAAACTTGTTTGGCCAAAAAATAGAAGTTGAGGTTGGTCGAAAGGGTCTCCAAAGTAAGTTATGTCTTTGTCCCCTTCAAAATAGACAAATTAGGGGCAAACAGCCCTTTCAAAGCTTTGACATCCTCAAAAGGTGAAGAGACATAGCCGGCGGCAGCCCTTGAAAATGATCTTGAAAGCACCATTTAGAAAAGATCAACCGAAAGAAAATAAGGGCTGACACTAGCATATGATGGGCGGCAAAAGAACAAAAGTAGCAACAAATAAAACCTAGATAGAAGAAGCAATTAAAATAACAAGAAATAACATCATTGCATGGAAACAGATAGGGGAATCCAAGATTTGTAGCCTAATTATGAGGATTTGAAGAAGGGAAATAAATGAATAAATGAGAAAAAGCTTGGTGGCGACATAATGTCAAGCGAAGTAAACCTCATAGTAGAAAATAAGCAAATACAGGAAGAGGAGCAAAAAATAGAGAATGGTTAAATAGTAAAAAAAAGAAGGGTAACAAAACCTAATGCCTTATATAGGGAAAATATGTGACTCTTGAGCACCCTCCTTAGAAACCGTCATCATGATTGTAAACCCTTAAGTTACTAAAATGAGAACTTGTGGCAAAAAGCTACCGCCAAGGAATCACCCCTAGTGATGTATCTGGGAGGTGTATTTGTTGGGTGTCGCTTCATCTCCTCACTTGGTCATTGAACCTATTACTTCTGGCAAAGATCACGAAGCAGTAGGCATTTCTTTGGAAATAACAACATTTAAGTACCTTCTTCAAGACGGTGCTGGCAGGGCCACTGTATCAACTCTCTAAAATGACACTGCGTAAGGTAACATAGTTGTAAAAGAACAGCTAGGGGTTTTAACCCCTTACAAAAAATATTAACTGTCAAGGAACACTTTGAGGGACATGACAGTGTTTCGACTTAATTCAAAAAATGATGGGTCCCATCCCACATTTTCTTAAAGGAAGGAATTGTTGGTAGGCCGCAGGCTTTATGTTAGGCCCATAATAAGTAAACCCACAACAGATGGACCATAGTCAAGTGGTTTAGTAAGCCAAAGAGGCAATCTACCTAAGAAAGAAAGGGATCTCAAAATTATGGGATTAATTAAGGAATTTTCATCCAGAAGTGGTCTTCTCAAATCTTCCATCAGCTATATAAGACCACTTCATTTGCCAATGCCAATGTATGAGATTTGTACATAACACTTTGTTACTCCATTGCTTGCTAGTGATTGACTTGATCATTGGAGGGTTTTCCTAAAAAAATATCTTTGAGGCTCTAACGCTACCTTTGTATGCAGGATCTCTGTTTATCGCAAGCAACTGGGTTTAGTCCAAATAACCTTGTTTACTATCAATATAATTATTTATAGTTCTTACCTTGCTCAAATACCAATAAAATTTTGTTTAAAAACAAAGAAAATAAAACTAATATTTATGTCAAAATATGCATATTATTATATTTTTTCATTTTATAGATTTTATATATGTTACTTTGATGCCAAATGATACAAAGATTATTTCACATACATTGCGGTGAGTGATATACCATGGTATGTACTACGCAAAATTATTATGCAAAATGTTATGCTATACCAGGGTAAATTGATAAAAAAAAAAAATACATAGAAATTTAGTAGTATGTGGAATATATGGTATATTTATAGAAAAAAATGGTAAATTGTGAAAATTTTATGTCACATGCAACATATCCACGGTAAACAAAATTTTGCATGAAATATCATGAAAAAAAAAGTCCATGGACATTGCCAAGAAAATAAGAATGACTCAAAAAAAGGCAGGGGCTCAACATTGGGCCAATAGACTAAAGTAACTAAAGGAGAAAATGAAGGACTGATGGGTCAATCAAGCCGGTGGGCATACAGGGCATAAAATGGAAATTCCTTCATTAGGTTTATGGAAGAAATATTAAACATAAAAGGGGAAGGGTCATACAAAAGATAAGTAAAAGGAAATCCGAAGGGGGTAGTAAAGAATCTATAAAAATTGCTTGAAAATTGATATTTCATAGAAGTATTATTAGGTTAAAAAATAAATAGAATTGAAAAGGTCATGTACATTAAAAGGTAGCAAGAGGTTTTGAAGCAGAGCAAAAAAATAATCATGGCAGAGAAATTGGAAGTCATTTTAAAGGAAGGTTGTAAGCCATTAGTATGGTATCTGTTGGCGATTGAGGAAAGAAAGATGATTTTCAGCTTGAAGAGTGAAGGCTTGGATCAAAAGGTAGGACTTAAAGTTTACTAATTTGAAATTCTTAGTTGGAATGTGAGAGGTGTTTTGAGGCATATGAAAGAAGGATGCCTACGGATTTGGTTGTTTAGGGACATGTGTATTTCATAATGTTACAAAGAAAGATGGTTGGGAGATTATCACAGCGCAAAGTTCAGTCTCTCTGGTAAGGACGCACATTTGGGTGGATGTAAGAAAAAGCTCAAGGTCAATGAGGTTGGCTCTTATGCATCTAAAATTTGGATTATTTTTCTATGATAGACTCATTTGATGATTCTAGTTTTCTTAAAGTTACCGAAAATTGATGTGGGACTAAAAATCTTATGGTCTTGATAAAAGTTTATGCCTTACATAATTTAGATGTAAAGCACCTTTGGGATAATCTTTTTCTTATTAATTAAAAACTTGATGGTGCTAGGTGTTGTATGGGAGATACAAGTTGAGTATGGAAATAGTGGAATTATTACATTTTTTAACGTGTGGCCAAGAAAATATCATAGCTACAAAATAGGCTAGAAAAATGGGATGTTACAACAGAATTTTGTGATCTTTCTGGTTCTATGATTGGAGAGAAAAAATGCACTATACAGGAGTTATCGAAGAGATTGAAGGTTAAAATGTTGATGGTAAAATAGAAGTCAAGAGCCCAATGAATAATAATGGAGGTGTGGATATTTTTTAAACAATATTTTTCAGAGGATATTATACAGAAAATGTATGTGGAGTTTAAAAATGAAAAAAAAATTGATTATGGTCATGCTTAGGAGGTTGAAAAACCATTTGAGGAGCTTGAAATCAAGGAATCTGTGTGGAGTTATGGAAGTTGAAAAACACCAAGGCTTGATGAATCTAACTAAAAGTTTTCAAAAATGTGTTGGGAGATTATGAAAAGAGATGTGATCAATTTTTTTGAAGAATTTGAAAGAAAAGGAAGGTTGGAAAAAAGCTGTAATAATAATGTTATTATTTTGATTGCAAAATAGAGGAATACTATAAATCTAATGGACTACTGACCCGTCAATTTTTTTGGTTTAATGTACAATATTATTGCAAACTTACTGGAAAATAAACTTAATTAGTTATATGTAAAAGTCAATTGACTTTTTTAAGTAGAGGGCAAATTTTGGATGGAGTACTTATTGGGAATTAGGTGGTGAACTTTACAAGATGCAAGAAAATGAAATGGCTTTCTTAAAGGTTGACTTTGAAAAAGCATTTGACTCAACTAGTTGTGAGTTTTATGTGATATGCTATGATAGATATGTTTCCATGATAACTGGATAGGATTTAAAAAGATTGTTTGGCCGTAGCATCACTATTAATTTTGGTAAATAGTGGTTAAGAAAAGAAGTGAAACTAGAACAGCATCTTCCACTAGGAGATCATTTATTATCCCCATTTTTATATCTAGTGGTAGCAAAAGGCCTACATTGTCTAGCAGATGAACCAGTTCATATTAATAAGTTTTCTAGAGTAGAGGTCAGATATGATGTTGTAATAATCTTTACCTACAATATGTTGGTGATACTCTTTTTTGTTGTATGTAGGGTGTGTTTCAAAAAACTTATTTATCCCACATTGGGCAAAACCTTGAAAATGAATCTTTATCCCGCATTGCTTAGAAAAAGCATTTACGAAATGTGTTTCCCTCTTCACTTTTTACAAATACATGTTCATGCTTCACTAATTTGAGGCACATAACTTGAGTTATCTTTTCTCCTTCAAAACACTTTTTCTCATAGTCTTTGTTGGTTCAGCTATTTCTACTAATCCTTAAGTATTCCGGTTACGCATGCAAGTAATTCGGAAGACACATTGTATTATAAGGGATTTTGGCAGACTTGATCTCCTGCACATTTCAGAAAGATGCAAATTATAATCCTTAAGGATGGTATTTACACACCTCAAGATTTTCATTCCTGTGGTTCATGATATTTCAGCTTTAATTTTTCCAGCAATCTTAAGGATTATGTTATGGATCTAAGTTGCCGCGAATTTGTCAATATTAAGGTTGCTGTATTGTGAAGAGGCCCTTGCTAATGTAATCACCTGTTACTAGTTGTGACAAAGTTGTTGTTAACATTGAGTTTTGCATGAAAACTACTACAACTACAAAAAAATGTTGTCATTATGCCTTTATTGCCATTCCTAACACTAGCCAAGTCATTCCTCAACATGTCAAAGATCAAATTTTTTGGTAAGGAGAATCACAAAGGATTGGTATAATATCATATCCAATATGGAAAGGTTATCCTCCAAACTTAAAGTACTTGAAAGTTTGGTAACGTCTTGTAAAAGTTATGCTTCCTGAATTGAAAAGCATAAAAATCAAAATAGAGACATTCAATAGCATGTTTTATGCATATGTAGAGTATAGTACTGCATATAGATTTTTTGTATAAAAAAGTATTATGTTGGACTGCAACACTGTAATTGAAACTAAAAAGCTAAGTTTTTTGAGCGTATCTTTCCTTTAAGGAAAGAAAAAATGTCTTATACTCTTACTATTAAAGATTTCTTTGAACATCAAATAGAAAAATTGATCAGTAAAAGGCAAAGAAAAGAAAGTTAAAATGACTTTTACACCTATCTTATAGATAATCCTTCTAACTTTTGCACAAATAATTTTTTTTTCAAAAGAATATATTTTCTAAAGAAGAACCATTCAAAAAGAGATTGACTCTATTTTATAAAATTATACATGGGAATTAGTAGATTTACCCCTAGTGTTAAACCCATAGAAGCAAGTGTTTTTTAAGAAAAATTAAACTTGATGGTTTTGTTGACAAATTCAAAGCAAAGATTTGTAGCAAAATATTTTTCTAAAATAAATTTGATTACTTTGACCTTTTCCATCAATTTCTAGAATTTCTCCCATTATAGTTTTATTTGCTTTAACTTTTACACATAAACTTTTCATACATCAAATGGATGTTTAAAACTGCTTTATCAAATGAGGACCTAGAAGAAGAAATATACATAGTTCAGCTAGAAAGATGTGTTGTTTTTGGACAAAAAAAATGTGCAAGTTCCAAAAGTCTTTATATGGATTAAAACAAGCACATAAACAGTAGCTTGAGATATTTGATCAAGTTTTGTTAAGTAATGATTTTTCAACTACTGGAGTTGATAAATATGTTCACATAAAACTTGATAATGATGAATGTTTAATAATCAACCTTTACATGGATGATATGTTCATTTTTTTAACTATTCTTGAAATAATTGAACACACTAAGAGTTTTCTATCTTTACAGTTTGACATGAAAGATCTAGAGGAAGCTAATATAATTTTAGGTGTTAAAATCATTAAAAAAATGATTTGATGTTGTCACGAGAATGCTATGTTGAAAAATTTCTATGAAAGTTTAATAATTTTGATGTGACACTTGTAAGTACTTTTTATGATGCAAATACTTAATTAAAGAAAGAAAATGAGAAAGTATTGCTTAACAACAGTATGCGCAAATCATTGAAAGCTTAATGCATCTAATGAGCTTTACTTAACATGGCATAGCTTATGTTGTGTGTAAATTGAGTATATACACTCAAAGTTTGAATGAAGAGCATTGGACTGCATTGATGAGAATTATAAAATATTTAATGGATATCATGAAATATGGTATTGTATATAATGGATTTCCCACTGTACTGGAAGGGCACGGTGATGCAAAATTAGATTTCTGACTCTAATGAGACAAAATTTACTAGTAGATACATTTTCACTCTTGGTGATGGTGCCATATCTTGTTGATCTTCTAAGCAAACCATCATTGCTAGATCTACTATGGAGTTAGAATTTATAGCCTTGGAAATAGTTGAAAATAAAGCTGAGTAGTTGAGAAACTTCTCGACAAATATACCATTAGGCATAAAACTAATGCTTTTTATGTTTATGCACTGTGACTACCAAGCTATAATAGTAATTAATTATAAAAAATAAGACTTATAATGGCAAAAATTGACACATTCGTTTGAGACATGATATTATAAAATAGTTACTTAATGAGGTTGTTATATAAATTGTTTATGTAAAATCTGAAGTAAATTCAGCTAATTCCCTGACTAAACCTCTAGGGAGAAAAATGATATATGAAGTATCGAAGGGAATGCGATTGTTGCTCACTTAAGTCAATAGTGATGATAACCCAACCTATGTGATTAGAAATCCCATGAACTAGGTTTATATGGGTAATAACAAGTCACTGTTAGACCTATAAGCATTATCGAAGTTTCTTTAAAGTCCCTTATATGGTGCAGATAATGCTAAACTGCATTTAATAGAGAATGAGCAAAGGTTATTAATGATTCACATAGCCTTTTTCTACCTTGGGTGGTGTATTAATGCAGTACATAATTGATGAAATCACCTATATAAGTGTAAGAGCAGAGCCGCTCTTATGAGATTTATGGTAGAAGCCCTAAAGCACTCACAAAAACAAGGACACACACATGGTCGATAAGCACATCACCATGACGAACAACAGAAATTGTGGGGATACAATATGATCAATGAATCTCTTAATTTATAATAGGGGCATTTGGTTTATAAAAGCTATAGGCTTCACTAACTACTCTGTAAGTTAAGTTTCATTGACTTTAGGATTGGTTTATAGTCTAAAAGATGTTGGTCATTATACATTACATTCTTGAGTTTAAAACTAGCTAAAGACCTTCTGTGGGGAATTGTTGTATGTGAAGTGTATTTTTAAAATACTTATTTATCTCACATTGGGCAAAACCTTAAGAATGGTTTTTTATACTACATTGCTTAGAAAAATCATATCTCCCCCCTTCAGTTGGTATACATAGTTTATCCCACATTGCTTACAAAATGTATGTCTCCTTTTTCACTTTTATAAATACATGCTCATAATTCACTAATTTGAAGTGCACAACTTGAGCTCATTCTTTTTCCTCAAAACATTTTTTCACCAAGTCTTTTTTTGTTTAGTTATTTTTAATAATTCCTTAAGTATCCTGGTTACAAGTGGACACAATTCGAAAGACTTGTTGTATCATGAGAGATTTTCGCAAACTTGATCTTTTGCATATTTTAAAAAGTCGAGAACTAGAATCCTTAATGACAGTATTTACATGCCTTGAGATTTTCATTCTTATGATTCATGATCTTTTGACTTTAATTTGTACAACATTTTGATGGTTTATTGGAGTAAGAATAATATTAGACAAATGAAAAGGATCGTGAAGTGTTTGCTTATCATCTCAGCTTTGAAGGTAAATATGGGCCATTGCTGGGGATTAATGTTAATTATTATATTATACATATATGTCTAATTAGGCACACTAATCTAACCCTTAATTCCCTATATATACACCACACCCAACACATATTTGACCAAATTACCCCTCTTTTAAAAAAGAAAAAACCATACCTCGTAGCTGCCACCTTCCACCATCGTTCCTCCGACACTGGCGATTGATGCTCCAGATTGGACTTTCTCCGACCATTGTTCATCTCACTCAATTAGTTGATACTCTACATTGGACTCTCTCTGGCCATCATTGTCTTCCTATCGCAATGTTACTGTCTGTCTGTGAATAGTACCATTGTCCTTTCATCCCGATCATCATTCCTGTAGTGTCACTTACCTCCAGATCTTGATGTTATTGATTTCTAGATCATGCTGGTCATCGCTTTTGGACTACATTGCTTGTTGCTTCCGGATCACCATAGTCATCACAGCCGCAACACTACTACTAGGTGACTCTTCCATTGCCTCCTTCGTCAGACTATTTATAGAAATAACCTATAAAACTGTCGAAGACGAATACGAATAAATGTCTAATATAGTGTGTAGAAGTGTCTATAATAATATGTAAAAGTGTTTAGTATAATATATGGAAATATTTGAAGTAACATAAAGACAATTTATTATCAAGAGAAATTTAAAGTGTATAAAGCAATAAGAATAAGTGTCCAATTAAATATAAAAAAATGTCAAAAAAAATATGTAAAAGTATTTAAACCAACTTATAAATAATTTCTTATCTTCAAAAAATAACTATCTAAAATAATTAAAAATGTCTATATAAATATGTAAAAGTGTCTAGTATAATATATGAAAGTATCTGAAGTAACATAAAGACAATATATTATCATGATAAATTTAAAGTGTATGAAGCAATAAACATAAGTGTCCGACTGAATATCAAAAAGTGTCTAAAAAATATGTAAAAGTGTTTAAACCAAATTATAAATATTTTGTTATCTTCAAAAAATAACTGTCTAAAATAATTAATAAATGTCTACATGAATTTGTAAAAGTGTCTAAAAAAATATGTAAAAATGTCTAAATAAACTTATGAAAAAAATTTGTTATCTTTAAAAAATAACTATATGAAAAAATAAAAAAATTGTTTGAATAAATATACAAAAATGTCTAATAAAAAAAAAAAGTTTCTGAAGCAATATCCAAATAATTTGTTCTTCTAAAAAATAGAAGTATGTAAACTAATATATAAGAAGTGTCTAAATAAATGCCTAAAAACATCTAAAGTAAAATACAAAAGTGTATAAAACAATAACTAATATAAATTAAATCTATGTTTTTGGGACAAAATATTGCAGTGGCCAACTCTCCCTCTCTCGCTAATCTGCTTTCTTATTGCCCAGACGTCTCCAAAGTGGCCACACGTTTCTCACCAAGCTCTTTCTGCCATCGTCATCATCCTCACGCTTGTCATTGTTGCCCGATCTTAGTGGCCGCCATCTCATAATGCCTGTAAGCCTCATTCTTCGTTGCCATCTTGTTCTCCATTTGTCGGATCTGAAGCTAGCTTGAAGCTCCCCGCTCTCTTCGCCTGAATCGGTGTTCTCCATCTCCCTAGCCTGGTGAAGCTAGATCTGGTTTCATCCTTGTCGGACGAAGAGTTCTCCTGAACTCCCACTCTTCCTCGCTTGCGCCTGCTTTTTCCATCTCATCCTTGCTGATTGGAGGCTTTGCTTGAAGCTCTCACTCTTCCTCGACTGCACTCACGTTTTCCGTCTTGCTAGCTTGATGATTACTTCTCCAAATTTGATGCATCTCGTCCTTGATGGAAATATCATTTGGAGCCGATTGTGGCTGAAGCACATGGAAGAATGTGAAGGATTGTAGCAGCTGGCAATATGAGAAGGTTTTGGGAAGACAATGCATTCTAGGGTAGTGGATTAGATAGAAATTAGCATATATTCACAATAGTTGTGGTAGATTCATGTTGCAGAAGAAGAGATTGAGGGGATATAAAGAAAATTGGAATACAGGAGCAGTAGCTTGCCAATGATGTATATAAGGATTTAGCTTAGGGGGATTTAGCTTGCTAATACTAATGTTTGTATACCTGTATATGTTGGTGGGATGAAATAATCACCAAGTCAAAAAATATAATACCTGAACGGCTTATGTGACTTGGAATCCAAAACCTTTAACGAAATATGCAGGGTTTACTGTTATTACTTCATGTTAGTTTTTCAAATTAATTATTAAATTTTTTTTGTGTTGTTTTATTTAAATAAATATTTTTTATTTTTCATTATAAATCAAATGTTCCATTGTTAAAGGTTATTTATTAAAAAAAAAAGGTAAGCAAAAGAAATAATACACTTCATAAAATGAAAAGGGAAAGATGAAATGAATAAAAAATTTCACAAAAAAAATATAGAAAAGTAATAGATAAGTTGAAGGAAATAAAGGAGGTACAAAGGAAAAAATAGTTTGGAAGGATGAGGCAGCAACGAAAAAAAGCAAGAAGAAAAAAAAAGCATTAAAAGAAGAATTAAAAAACCAAAGTGATGGGAAGAAAGAAAAAATGAAAAGAATTGTAATTAGGAATTGAAAAATTAGGACTAATAATATATATGTTTTCATAGTTTTGAGATTGATTAATAAAAAAGTAGAGTTTTAGAATTAACATAGAAAGGTTTTCTAATTTTAGGCCTGTGCCTTTTCTCTATCCACTTTCATCCATTTTTAATGCATGTAATAGTGGTAGGACAATTGATGCAATAATTGGGTAGTTTGATAGTTTTTTGGATGTTTAAGTAACATGAAATATAGTTTAAAGACGATAGGTGGAGTTTATAAAAAAAAAAAAATTAAAAATCGAAGTGATGGAAAAAAAAATGAAAGGAACTATAATTTGAAGTTGAAAAAAAAAATAGGACTAACAATGTACATATTTTTCATAGTTTTAAAACTGAACTAGAAAATTATAAAGTTTTAAAATCCATATAGAAAAGTTTTCTTAGTTTTGGAGCTGATTATGTATTCTCTCACTTTTGTCACTTTTTAACAACTAAATAATAGTAGGATAAAAAATATAACAATTAGGTAGTTGGATGATGATTAATACAATACTTGACAATTCTGAGATAACTAATTGATAAAGAAATATGAAATATAATTTAGGGAGCAGGTGTTTAACAAAAAAGAAAAAAAAAAAAAAGAAAGAGGAAAAGTAATCCTTATTATTACATGGGCAGATATGTAATTTAAGTTGCAGAAGTCCCGTCTCGTCATTAAACCCTAACTATAAAACCGTGGAAACCAACCGACAGCAGTCTCGGCTCGGCCAAAAGACGCAGCGCGAAGTGGCTTTCAGCTTAGAAGTTGCGTTTCCACTGCTTCACATTTGCTCGAATCCATGGTAAATCTTCATCTCCTTCTCGCTTAGTTTCATCAGATAATTGCGAGATTGGAAGTTCCCGAATCGAAAGAATCATCGCCCGGATCTTTTCTAAATGGGCATAACTTTTCTTAATCCAATCTAGTTTTCTGACGTTGATGTTGTTGTGTTAATCTTATTTGGTTATGGCGCTTCATAAGCACTTTCTAATGGTCTTGGTGGATGAAGTAGATAATATTTTCTGAAATTCGAGTCATTATTCGCTATTTGGAGACGCTCGAGGAGTTTGAAATGCTTACAAGGAATTGGAAGTATCGATGTTTTGGTGAATCAAAGTGTTAAACTGTTTAAGAAAACAAGTCTTGGGTTTTTGCAAATGTTGAAGTTCAACGTCACTGATATTGGTTAAGTTTGGAATTTTGATTTTGTTTCTGGTGAAATGTGTTTGTGGGATTTGTAGTCTAGAAGAAAGGTCAGGGAGCCCAAGGAGGAAAATGTCACCCTAGGACCAGCTGTCCGTGATGGAGAGCACGTTTTTGGTGTGGCTCACATTTTTGCATCATTCAATGACACCTTCATTGTAAGTATTAGTCGGATTAAGCTAAAAATTCCAGCTGTTTTTGTGTCTTAGAATCTTAAATCCACTGTTCTGATCTTTATATTAACAAATTGCAGCATGTCACTGATTTGTCTGGAAGGGAAACACTTGTCCGTATCACCGGTAAGATTTATCTTTTGCTGTATCAGTGATTCTGCAGGATGTATGTTATTAACTATTTCTGGTTTGGCAGATGGATCGACTGAGAAAACATCTTGTATTAGTAACTTTGATGATATACTAATAAGTTGGCCACTTCTCTCATCATAGGTGGTATGAAGGTGAAAGCTGACAGGGATGAGTCCTCTCCGTATGCTGCCATGCTTGCAGCACAAGATGTTGCTCAACGATGCAAGGTTGCAATTGAAACCTTACTGGGCTATAATGTAGTTTGCCGTACAATGGTCTTAATTCTATTTTGGTACTTTTGTTCAGGAGCTTGGCATTACTGCTCTTCATATTAAACTTAGAGCTACAGGAGGAAACAAGACAAAAACACCTGGTCCTGGTGCACAGTCTGCCCTCCGTGCTCTGGCTCGCTCAGGCATGAGAATTGGTCGCATAGGTAATGTTCACTGAGCATGTTTTTACTTACATTGGATTCAAGTCATAGCATTTCGTTTTTGGTTCATATTAAAATACGACTTAAGTGTAATCTATTGCAATCCAACTGTGTGAACACGATTGTTGTATTAT
Source organism: Aquilaria sinensis (assembly GCA_005392925.1). Lineage (NCBI taxonomy): Eukaryota > Viridiplantae > Streptophyta > Magnoliopsida > Malvales > Thymelaeaceae > Aquilaria > Aquilaria sinensis. The sequence continues at coordinate 223,660 of SMDT01002914.1, read as the reverse complement.
TATCAAGTTGCAAACCCCATGGTGGACTAACGTATCTAGTTTGTCTGCCATTTCAGAGGATGTCACGCCGATACCCACTGATAGTACCCGCAGAAAGGGTGGCAGACGCGGAAGAAGGCTGTAATTTCTATCATGTGCTCCATCATTAATTTGGTATATGCAGGATGCTGGGAATATTTTTGCCCTTCTGTGGTTTAGTTGCAAGTGGTGGTTCCTCTGTTCTGTTCTCGAACTTTTCTGGTTCAGAATTGGGTGCATTCCAAATTGACGTAAACCTTGTAGTTACAGCTACTGTTTATTTTATCAATTAAACTTAGGCATTTCATGTTTCTCTTGCCATTTCTCTCGTCTGCTTAAGTATGGTTTTTTCTATTTTGAGAAACGGGAATATAATCCAATGACAAATAAGGTTTTGTTATGTTGTCTGATTTCCATGCAACTAGATCCACTCTCGCGGGTGGTTCGGCTCAATTTTAATGGGCTGATCAAATCTCTGTATCGCTGCCCCAAGTTCTCAGGTAGAAACTACGGATGACAATCATGGCGGGCCTCGTTTGGGTTGTCCTTGGTTTGGAAAGCGTTTCCGGATTTAGCTTTAGTTTGTTTGGATTTAGAACAACCCAATTAACATGTGTTTTGTCATTTTGGATCAGGTTGCATACTAGTTGTCTTTGACCCAGTTGATTTAATTAAGAGAATGTGTCTGATTTTAGTTGAAACTAGGTTTTTTTTATCCGCACTTTGTAGCGGATAATTTGTTTTGATAAATTTACCATTTAAATAAATTTTAATTAAAATTTTACTTTATTTTAATTTTGAGTTGAGTTTTCTTTATGTTATATTCTTATTATTAAAATGATTGGCCATGATCGAAAAGTAGCATTGTACATATTTAAAAGTGATGGATATTTTTTTCTTGTTAAAAAATAATTAACTAAAAAATTTCTCTAATCAACTCAAATTATAATTTTTAATATTGATGGGAAATTTATTTTGAAAAGTTCACTTTCAATTTTAACAATTATGGACCAAATTACTCTATTAAACCATAAAGATTTTGAATTAAATAACTCATGCTACAAAACTCAATTATCAATAATGAAAATGTATGATGGAAATAGCAAAATTGTGTTTAATTTATTTTTCTTTAGAAAATTGTACATAAAAAAATAAAAAAAAATTAGGGACTGAGACAGCAAATAGAAAGAATATTAATTAATTATTAAGTTTGCTGACCAAAACGTAACATGGGTCAAACTTAGTGACTTATATGGAAAAGGTTAGAAATTTCTTGGAACAGAAAACACATTTAACTACAACTAAAAGTGAAACAGGCTTAAATTGAAAAAATTGCAACACTGGCCCTCAGGATGCTGTCCACTTACCGAAAAGTGAACTTAACTTCAAAAACAGTCAATCTAGTCCAGGAAAAGGCAAAAAAAAAAAAAAAAACACAAGGCCGTGACGCTGTTGATGAATAGTGCACTTTCACTCTAATTTTACATATTCATCTACAGCACTTGTGTTCATCTTTAGATATATAATGTAATTACATCCTACACCTGATTCGAACCATTTCCCACATACTAACCCACTTAAGATGTCACTAAAGACGGATGGATTTACTAGAGACAAATCTAGCCTAAGGATGGCAACGGGGCAGATCGGGTATAAGTACCATTTACTCACCTTTCATACCTACAGCTTTTTTAGTACCCGTGACTTTGCTGGTATCTACAAACGGATGAAAAATATCACCTATGCCCATAACTTGCGGGTAATCCGTATCTGCGGGTAACCCGTAATTTTAAACTGTGTTTTTAAAATTTTATAAAAATAAAATATGAAAAATACATGCAAAGTCATTTTCGACATATAATAAAATAAAATCATAAAATACACAAAATCATAAACTATATACAAGAAAATATTCGATGAGAATTAGTATAAAATATTAGTTAAATGTAGGTATTGCATTCTGTTATAATTAATAAGAATAAAATTTACACTCGCGGGTTTTGCGGGTAAACGGGGCGGATTTACCTGCGATGAATACCCCCTACTTGCCATCCGCCCATACGTATCAAATGGGTGTAATTTACTATCCATGTCCGCCTTGTCACGGGTATTTTTACCCCATTTAACCATATGTTATGGGTGAATATCTGCGGATAATGGATTTTACTCATCCACTAGCCATCCCTAATCTAGCTGAGGTAGCTTATGACGATGGTGATGTGCACATGAAGAGAATGGTTAGACTCAGTCAACAGGCTTTTGCACCTTCGGACTTCTGCATCACTCTTGAACGACATCTTCCTCTTTAGCTCAATCATCGTTTTCTTCATTAATCCTCCCTATGTTTTCCTCCCTTCATGTCGCAATGAAGTTTGTGTTAGTGTTGTGCCCAAAAGCCAGTCATGAGATGTTTGTATTTTTGCACGTTGAGTTATGATATTTTATTAAGGCATTAATCCAGCAATTATGTTTGTTGTTTTGTTCCTGCGTAACTTAACAAACATAATTGTAACCCTAGAATAATGATATTCTTAAAAGTCCCTGGTCTAGTATTATTGTGGAGCGGGTTGCAATAATACATAACGACTAGCATATGTGGAGACTAATATGAGATATGTAGTCTACATATGGGTACAAGTTGGAGAACTTGTGTACTGGACCGACCCACCATGAGAACACTACATGGATCGTTATACGAGTGTCATAAGTGATTCCCATAGTGATCAGGGTATATGTAGTCCTTCGACCTAAGATCATCAAGGTTCCCTACATGTGAGTCACATACTTTGATACTTTCCTTTGTTGCTCGTAACTGAGTGAACTTGAAGGAGGTCATTGGGTATGTCACATATCATGCGGAGGGATTTGTATGATCAAGATGGGATTTGTCCCTCCTATGTAACGGGAGTGATATCTTCGGGCCCCTTGATAGAGTGAGACTTAGAAAATGCATGGCCATGCTTGGATGAGTTGATATACGATATCAATGTCATCAGTTTAAGTTGGTCTACTCGGTAATCAAGAAACCAAAGATTGGGCTATACGAGAGTGACACATTCCATGTCTCGTGCTTAGTCTTGATATCTTGGACAAAGGGACAATGGCATATATCGGTGATGATCATAAAGGTTTAGTCGAATCATCGACAATCTTGTCACTTGGGTAGCAATGATGTGTTGCTAGACACCGCTCATTGCTTATGATCATAAATGTGATTTATGATCATTGCCAACGTGGTAAGAGCCTATTGGGTCGCACACATAGAGCTATTTGGATCATTAGAGTGCATGGGCTAATTATTTGGGTTATGGTTTCACTTTAATTTCGTATTAATAATGGGCCCAAGAGTTGAGCCATTATTAAGCCCGAAATTAAATCCTAATTGGATTAGGGCTTTGAAACCCATTAGGCCTGGAAGTTGAGTTTCACTATAAATACAACTTTTAAGTGAGAAATTCGCAGGTCTCCTTGCCCTAGCCTCCAAAAAGGACAGCCACACTCTTCTCTTGCAATTCCTTGGAGGACGCAAGCTAGCACTGCGAGCGCAAGAGAAACACATCTGTCGGGACGTGGTGGAAGCGTGGTGATCCCGAGAGGCTCGTGTGGATACCATAGAGAGCCTGAACACGTCAACTGTTCAGGTTTTGTGATTCGACTCTACAGTTGAGTGAGAGATCTCAACCGAAAATTAGGTATGAAAATTTTTGAACACCCGGTTTACCCCGTTTCACTTGGATCCTGGAGGGTTTCGGTTAAATTCCGCTGCGCTGTTTGGCTCCCGAAACCCAACAGTGGTATCAGAGCTACTGGTGAAACCCTAAATCGGGATTGAGTGTTGAATCGCATGATGCTATGTGTTCGATTGGTTTTCGGCCATGATTAATTAGATTGATTCATGATGCATGAAACTGGAATTCGTAATGAACATATGAGATATATGAAGAAACGACACAAATTGGTTAATGAGATTAACTCGAAATTGATAGGTATGAGATACCTATATGGATTAGGATTCTTGCAATAGTTGCAAAAACCCTAGCTTTGTTCGGATTCGGCCTGTTCGGGCACCGAAAGTAAGGTATTTTTGGTGGCTCGAATAGAGGAGTCTCGGGTGCCTACTTTCTCAAAATACAAGATTTCGGGCTAAGCAATTGTAAGAAAATTTTTTGCGCAGGGGGGCGCTGCCCCCCACGCCCCCCGCAAGGGCGGCTCCCCTTGACCCCGTCCGCTGACCGGTCAGCGGAACCACCGCCCGCTGACCGGCCAGCGGGACCGCCGTATGCGAAGCGCCACATAAATAAAAACTGGTTAATCAACGTGCAAAAATTGGCATGCATCTTTGTTGAATGAGATTTGACATGATATGCTGATTGGTGTTTGAAGCATGGTGCATGGTTATAGCCCTTGATTGGTTGTACTTGTAAATACGGCCTGCGAGTCATGCCTTTTCTTATCACTCTCATTGTACATTCTCTTCTCACCTTACTCCCCTCGAATGTAACTCGAGGTTTCTATTATTGATGTAATGGTGCATTATGGGATCATCCAAGGTGGTATGTCCAAGGATCATCCAAGGAGGTATGTCCAAGGAGATGACAACAAAAGGGCAACCAAGAAAGGAAGAGAAGGAGCTTGTGAAGACTCTTTTCTTTTCTTAGGCTTTTATGATATTCTCATTGGCTTGAGAATATCGCATAGTTTGGGCTATAACCATGTCACATTTATTTTCTTGTAAGCATGAGATGCATGTTTTATATTTGTATGTGATGCATGTATAAAACAACCGGAGATAACAAATTGGTGAGATCAAAAGAAAAAAATCCCTCAAACAAATATTAAGTCATTAAATGTGATGCCTTCCAAATGTTGGCACTCGTCAAGACTTTGATCAACATTAGGTGGGTTTGCCAAAGCAAAGCACCTATGTTCATCTTGGTAAGGCGCGATGGGATAATAGTGATATCCAAACTGCTAACTTTGGGTTCGACTTAACTAAGTCATCCTAATAGGATTAGGGACTTAGAGGCATAGAGTTGGGCTTAAGTTCATGAGATGAGCTTGGACAAGTGTTGTTCACCCAACTATCCAAGAGTTGCATAAGATGCAATTGGCAAGGAGTTGCCTACCTAAATAGCTGTAACTTGAGAGAAAAGCCAAAGCTGACTCAGGTTGTGGTCAAATATGGATCTTGGCCCACTAGAATACCTTAGCGCCGAGGTGTTCCGAAATAATATCGAGGGTTATTATTTTGAGGAAAATAGTGGGAGTATCGTTTAATAAAAGTCCTTATTAAATGAATTAAAATACATGACTCTTACACTGCATATTTACTGTTGTAGATAACCATGGCACAAAACACATCGACACTTTCGTTGCGATCGATCCTTGAGAAGGAAAAACTGAATGGGACCAACTTTCTCAAATGGTACCGAAACTTGAGGATAGTCCTCAAACAAGAGAGAAAGGCTTATGTCCTAGAGCAGCCCATTCCGAATGAGCCTGCTGCCACTGCTCCAAGAGCTGAAAGGGATGCTCACAAGAGGCATTCTGATGATGCTTTGGATGTTGCATGCCTCATGCTTATTACCATGGAATCTGAGCTTCAGAAGCAACATGAGAACATGGGGGCGTTCGATATGATCGAACATCTCAAAATGCTTTTCCAAGAGCAAGCTAGGCATGAGAGGTTTGAGACCTCTAAGGCATTGTTTCAGTGCAAGATGTCTGAGGGAAGTCCCGTGGGTCCTCATGTTCTCAAGATGATTGGGTACATTGAGAATCTTGAGAATTTGGGATTTGCTCTTCAGAAAGAGTTGGCTATTGATGTAGTCTTGCAATCGTTGCCTGAAAGCTACAGTCAGTTCGTCATGAACTATAACATGAACGACCTTGACAAGTCCCTCCCTGAATTGCTCAACATGTTGAGAACTGCTGAGCAAAACCTTAAGAAGGCTAAGCCCATTTTGATGGTTCAAAAGGGCAAGGGAAAAGGAAAAGCCAACAAGAAGAAGGATAAAGCTAATGGAAAGTCCAATGCTAATTCTTCTTCAGCTGCACTGAAACCAAAGGGTGGTGTGGCAAAGGAAGGGGAGTGCTTCCATTGTAAGCAACCTGGACACTGGAAGCGCAACTGCAAGCTCTATCTTGAAGAACTTGCTAAGGAAAAGGGAAGTAAGACTTCCACTTCAGGTATTTTTGTTATAGAGGCTAACTTTTCTACTTCCTCATCTTGGGTATTGGATACTGGATGTGGATCTCACATTTGTGCAAATGTGCAGGATCTAAGTAGAAGTAGAAGATTGGCCCGAGGTGAAGTGGACCTACGTGTTGGAAATGGAGCAAGGGTTGCTGCCTTAGCCGTAGGGACTTATGTTCTCACTTTACCTAGTGGATTAGTTTTAGAATTAGACAACTGCTACTTTGTGCCTACTATTAGTAGAAATTTGATTTCTGTTTCTTGTTTGGACAAGAAAGGTTTTTCATTTATAATAAAGGACAAATGTTGTTCTATTTATTTGAATGAAATCTTTTATGGTAGTGCTCAACTTAGCAATGGGTTGTATGTTCTAGACCTCGAAGATCCAATCTATAATGTGAATACCAAGAAGGTCAGATTAAATGATTCAAACCCGACCTATCTCTGGCACTGTCGCTTGGGCCATATAAATGAGACCCGCATATCCAAGCTCCATAAGGATGGACTCTTGGACTCATTTGATTTTGAATCATATGAGACATGTGAGTCATGTTTGTTGGGCAAGATGACCAAAGCCCCATTCACAGGGCAAAGTGAAAGGGCTAATGACTTACTAGGACTCATACATAGTGATGTATGTGGCCCTATGTCTACACAAGCTAGAGGAGGTTTCCAATACTTCATTACTTTCACTGATGACTTCAGCAGATATGGCTATGTGTATCTCATGAGACACAAGTCAGAATCCTTTGAAAAGTTCAAAGAATTCAAGAATGAAGTAGAGAATCAACTCGGGAAAAGTATCAAAGTGCTTCGATCAGATCGAGGTGGAGAGTACTTGGATCGAGAATTCCTTGACTATCTGAAGGAGTGTGGTATAGTATCACAACTCACTCCACCAGGTACACCTCAATGGAATGGTGTATCTGAAAGGAGAAATCGAACTCTGTTAGACATGGTTCGCTCTATGATGAGTCAAGCTGACCTTCCAAACTCCTTTTGGGGACATGCTCTAGAGACAGCCGCTTTTACACTAAACCGAGTTCCATCTAAATCGGTTCAAAAGACACCATATGAGATATGGAGTGGGAGGCGTCCCAATTTGTCTTTTATGAAGATTTGGGGCTGTGACGCTTATGTGAAACGTCAATCCTCTGACAAACTAGGGCCCAAATCTCAAAAATGCCTTTTTGTTGGGTATCCCAAAGAAACAAAGGGTTACTATTTCTACAATCCTTCTGAGCAAAAAGTGTTTGTTGCTCGAACTGGTGTCTTTTTAGAGAAAGAGTTTATCTCTAAAGAAACTAGTGGGAGGAAAGTAGAACTTGAAGAAATTCAAGAACAACAAGGAGACATCGAACCTGAAATGGAACCTGAACAGACACCACAAGATGTTGTGGTTCAAGAGTCTGTTCCTGTAGCACAGAGCCCACGTAGGTCTGGTAGGATTCGGCGTGAGCCCGAGAGATATGGATTTCTCGTGACTCACACTGGTGATGTGATGCTCATGGATCAGGATGAGCCCACAACCTACCAACAAGCTATGTCGGGGCCTGACTCTGAGAAGTGGCTAGTGGCCATGAAATCCGAGATGGAATCCATGTATGAAAACCAAGTATGGACTTTGGTTGACCCACCTGAAGGGGTAAAACCCATAGGGTGCAAATGGGTTTTCAAGAAGAAAACTGACATGGATGGTAATGTGATTACCTTTAAGGGACGATTGGTTGCAAAAGGTTTCAAGCAAATTCATGGTATTGACTATGATGAAACTTTTTCACCAGTTGCTATGCTTAAATCCATCCGAATTTTGTTTGCTATTGCTGCACACTATGATTATGAGATATGGCAAATGGATGTCAAAACTGCATTCCTAAATGGAAAGCTACTTGAGGATGTGTACATGACACAACCTGAGGGTTTTGTCACTCCTGAGAATGCCAATAAAGTGTGCAAGTTGCAAAGGTCCATTTATGGACTGAAGCAAGCTTCTCGAAGTTGGAATCTTTGTTTTGATGAAGCAATCAAAGAGTTTGGTTTTATCAAAAATGAAGATGAACCTTGTGTCTACAAGAAGGTTAGTGGGAGCGCTATTGTCTTCTTGGTGTTGTATGTAGATGACATACTACTCATCGGGAATGACATTCCTGAGCTACAGTCTGTGAAGACTTGGCTAGGGAAATGTTTCTCTATGAAGGACTTGGGTGAAGCAGCCTATGTGTTAGGCATCAGGATCTATAGAGATAGATCTAGAAAGCTTCTTGGCCTAAGTCAAAGTACATATATTGACAAGGTGCTAAAGAGGTTTAGCATGCAAGATTCCAAGAAAGGATTCTTGCCCATGTCACATGGTATAACTCTTTCTAGATCTCAGTGTCCGAGTACAACTTAGGAGAGAGAGCGCATGAGTAAGATTCCATATGCCTCAGCAATTAGATCTATCATGTATGCCATGATATGTACTCGTCCCGATGTCTCATATGCTTTGAGCATGACGAGTAGGTACCAATCGAACCCCGGTGAGAGTCACTGGACAGCTGTTAAGAACATCCTTAAGTACTTACGAAGGACTAAGGATGCATTCTTGGTCTTTGGAGGTGAAGATGAGCTCGTTGTAAGGGGTTACACCGATGCAAGCTTCCAATCCGATAAGGATGATTTTAGATCGCAATCTGGTTATGTGTTTTGTATTGGTGGTGGTGCTGTGAGCTGGAAGAGTTCAAAGCAAGAGACAGTAGCTGACTCTACAACAGAATCTGAGTACATTGCCGCCTCTGATGCTACGAAGGAGGCAGTTTGGATCAAGAAGTTCATCACTGAACTTGGAGTGGTTCCAAGCATTGCCGACCCGATAGAGCTCTATTGTGACAACAATGGAGCAATCGCACAGGCTAAGGAACCTCGATCTCACCAGCGATCCAAACACATACTCCGACGCTATCATCTCATCAGGGAGATCATCGAGAGGGGTGATGTAAGGATATGCAGGACTTCGACAGATAGCAACATTGCTGATCCACTGACAAAGCCCCTTATGCAGCAAAAGCATGATAGCCATTCTAGGTCCATCGGTATTAGATACATGGATGATTGGCTTTAGTGCAAGTGGGAGATTGTTAGTGTTGTGCCCAAAAGCCAATCATGAGATGATTGTATTTTTGCACATTGAGTCATGATATTTTATTAAGGCATTAATCCAGCAATTATGTTTGTTGTTTTGTTTCTGCGTAACTTAACAAACATAATTGTAACCCTAGAATAATGATATTCTTAAACGTCCCTGGTCTAGTATTATTGTGGAGCGGGTTGCAATAATACATAATGACTAGCATATGTGGAGACTAATATGAGATATGTAGTCTACATATGGGTACAAGTTGGAGAACTTGTGTACTGGACCGACCCACCATGAGAACACTACATGGATCGTTATATGAGTGTCATAAGTGATTCTCATAGTGATCATGGTATATGTAGTCCTTCGACCTAAGATCATCAAGGTTCCCTACATGTGAGTCACATACTTTGATACTTTCCTTTGTTGCTCGTAACTGAGTGAACTTGAAGGAGGTCATTGGGTATGTCACATATCATGCGGAGGGATTTGTATGATCAAGATGGGATTTGTCCTTCCTATGTAACGGGAGTGATATCTTCGGGCCCCTTGATAGAGTGAGACTTAGAAAATGCATGGCCATGCTCGGATGAGTTGATATATGATATCAATGTCATCAGTTTAAGTTGGTCTACTCGGTAATCAAGAAACCAAAGATTGGGCTATACGAGAGTGACACATTCCATGTCTCGTGCTTAGTCTTGATATCTTGGACAAAGGGACAATGGCATATATCGGTGATGATCATAAAGGTTTAGTCGAATCATCGACAATCTTGTCACTTGGGTAGCAATGATGTGTTGCTAGACACCGCTCATTGCTTATGATCATAAATGTGATTTATGATCATTGCCAATGTGGTAAGAGCCTATTGGGTCGCACACATAGAGCTATTTGGATCATTAGAGTGCATGGGCTAATTATTTGGGTTATGGTTTCACTTTAATTTCATATTAATAATGGGCCCAAGAGTTGAGCCATTATTAAGCCCGAAATTAAATCCTAATTGGATTAGGGCTTTGAAACCCATTAGGCCTGGAAGTTGAGTCTCACTATAAATACAACTTTTAAGTGAGAAATTCGCAGGTCTCCTTGCCCTAGCCTCCAAAAGGGACAGCCGCACTCTTCTCTTGCAATTCCTTGGAGGACGCAAGCTAGCACTGCGAGCGCAAGAGAAACGCATCTACCGGGACGTGGTGGAAGCGTGGTGATCCCGAGAGGCTCGTGTGGATACCATAGAGAGCCTGAACACGTCAACTGTTCAGGTTTTGTGATTCGACTCTACAGTTGAGTGAGAGATCTCAATCGAAAATTAGGTATGAAAATTTTCAAACACCCGGTTTACTCCGTTTCACTTGGATCCTGGAGGGTTTCAGTTAAATTCCGCTGCGCTGTTTGGCTCCCGAAACCCAACAGTTTGTTTGTCAACCATCTACTGCATGGGGTCTTGATCACCATTTGGAAGACCGTTGCCAACTTGTTCTTCTTCCTACACATCGGTTTTAATGTTAGGACTACATTCGTTGTGCCAATTTCGAGAGCCTATTAATGCGTTGAAGATGGATCTGGTTCATTGGAAGGTGGGATGAGGCAGTGGGCGGGGTGGGGATGCCTTTGCCTCACTAAATAGCCAAACCCATTGGAACCCCTTTAACATGGCAGGACAGTATATATGATCATATTTAAGGTCCGTTTGTGTGATGGCTCAATGACCACTAAAAAAACCTAACCTGACACATTTAATGCGCCAACACACATCCATTAAACGCAAAGAACAAATTAGTGATGTAGATAACAATCCCTTAATGCAAAGTTCCTCAGTGCATGAAGTTCAATTTGTTTCTGTTTTTTGTTCAACTTATTTTGTAATACATACAGGTATACATAACGTAAAAAAGGGGTAATGTATACTTATTTTGGAATAAGGTGCTTGTTTGTAGTCTCGTATACTTGATTTATTTGCAACCATAATGTTAAATACCAAAGTATACCGTTTATCGCAAATATACCGTACGCAATATAAATGTTTTCGCATTTTGTCATTTTACTGTACGGTATACCGTGATAATTCATGGTATATTGCATATCGCTCACTTTTTGTATGCATTTTGTCAAAAAAACTGTGGTATACAATAAATACCACGTGGTACGTATTACGTTATTTTATTTTTCACGGCTATTTTTTTCATTTTACATAAAAAATATCATAAATATATAAAACATTAAAATATAAATAATACACATATCATAAAATAAACATTTAATTTTATTTATTGTTACTTTTCTTAATTAATATAAAAATTTAATGGATGATAGCAGCTTGAATATCCCTGTGGTGTTAAACAATATCCTCCAATTGGATTTCGGGTGTATGCTATCCCAACCGAATATCTTCTATTATATATATTTTATTTATATTTGACAAATTATGATGTGAAAAATTAAAATACATATAAAATGTGTAAAAATAAATTATTAAACAAATTATGTCAACTTAAAATAATATTCTAATATTTTTTTTTTTGCGAAAACGGTAATAATATGCAGCGCAGTATACCTTAAAATTTCAGGGGACGGTATACCTAACGGCAACATTATTTAACACCTTATTTGCAACCGGATTTTTTTTTGCTTGTTCAATGGAATACTTTTTCAATTCGACATTGAAATTCGATATTTCACTTCTCCACTTTTTTTAATAAATTATTTTTTATTGAATTATCATCCTTAGGATGAATCCTTTTGGCAATTTTTGTCCCAAACTAGGGAAAAGTGGATTGTTGTTCCCTAGCCCTTTTTTTTCATTCCATTTCCACCCCTTACATTTAAATCATTCCATTTTCATTGCTTACATGTTAAGATTTTGTTTGTCATTTTTCAACCAAAAACGTTAAATGTGACTAAAAAGGCCACATTAGCCCCAGATTGTAGCATAAATTACACCTTTTATCCTCAGCCTCATTTTGTTTGTCAATTTTCTGTAGCCCTAAAAAAGGAAAATGCTTAAGAGGAACCTAAACTTCTTATTTACTTGCAAAACAAACCCACCATTCAGAAATTGGTAATCACACCCCCATCTTCCTCCCATCAAATTAATCTTCTCCAGCTGTTTGTCATCGGCTATCGGTCATCTCGAAAGCCTCACTTAGCCTCACAACGTTGTTTTAGGCGTCAACACATGCTGGTCATGGTTTGCGAATCTCATTTATTCTTTTTTGATTGATGGTGATGTTAGATTGGACTTTAATGAGAATTGACGTCGATGGCCTCGAACAGCTTCAAAAAGCTTCAATGACGATCAACCGCACCAAAATCAGGGGACAAACAGTTCTAACAATGGTGATCTCCTCTTTTTCTCTGACTCAGTACCATTGGCGTCGATGTTAGGGGATTAGATTTAGGAACAACAATCGGGTAAGATAGACGGCGGCAACAGTTCTAGGCGTCACCACATGGGGGTCTTGGTTTGTTTATCCTCGGCATCGATGCTGGGGGATTAGACAAAGGGCGATTGTTGATGTATACAAAATTTTCAATTAGATACTAAAATATTGAGACCAAAAATCACAAATAAGTTACTGTAAATAATGAATATTGTAAGGAACTTAGGAAGGAGGTAGTACTATTTTTTCTCAAACTTTCAACCTAAAAAACTGATTTTAAATAAAAAATAATTTATATTTTTTTTAACATTTAATTAATCAATATTTAGAATACACTTCCTCTGTCCCGTTTTGTTTGCACCATTGCCTTTTGCACGCGGATTAAGGCAGCCAATGCATTCTCAATTTTACCCCCGTTCTCCCTCTGTCAATCTGTCGTCGTCCCTCTCTCGTTGCAACTCCCTCGTTGCTGTCCTTCCCTAGCGGCTGCTCCCTCGTCGTGGTCCCTCCCTTGTCACCCCTCCCTCGTCGCCCCTCACTTCCTCGCCACCGCTCCTCTCCTTGCTGCCGCTTTTTGCAGGTCCTCACCATGGTTTGATCGCTCCTCGCCTCACTGTTGTCATCACCTTGCCTCGCTCTGATCTCGCCTCACCTTGCCTCTCTCTGATCTTGCCTCGCCTTGCCTTCCTTTGCTTTAATTTCACATGATTCTCGTCTCTCCGATCTCGCTTCGCCGTGCGTCGCTTCGGTCCGATCTCGCACGATTCTTACGTCTTTCTCTTTTCTTGGCATGTCATGCCTTGCTTCCCACCGATCTTGTATGATTCTCGTTTCTCCGATCTCGCACGATTCTCGTCTCTTTGATCTCGTCTCGCCGTGTCTCGCTTTGATCTGTTATCGCACGATTCTCGTGTTTCTCTCCTTTCTCGGCACGTTGTGCCTCACTTCGCTCCGATCTCACGACCATTTCGGTAATGGCTCGATGGAGATCGAAGACGCAGAGAACAGACCAGACCAGACCAGATTGAAGATGTGTGAAAAACGAGAATCGAAGATGAACAAAATAGAGTAGTAAGAGGGGTATGATGGTAAAGCTGCATGTTAAAACTTAGTAAAAAGGAAAATATTTCAAAAAAATTGGGACAACCTAAAATGAAAAATGTTACAAAGAAAGTAAAACATAGAGAGTATAGCATTAAACATTTTAGCTATCTAAAGAGAGTTACCATCAATCATTTAATTACTTTGAAGTTTATTATCATTGCTAAAAATGTTATGGAAGGGTTATAACATTTTTTTTATTGACATAATATTTCTTTAATATTATTCAATTAAAAGTTTTGAAATGAGAAATTTTTTCTATTGAAAAAAGAAATTCAATATGTTAAAACAGAAATTACGTCTCAACTAAGACAAGAATAGGGTTTATGAAACAAAGTATAACTTGTCCAACAATTTGGGGATAATGTGGAGTTTACAATCACAGTTAATGTTTTAAGAATGATGAAATCCGAATGTCTTCAAAATAAATGGAAAGAAAATGGACAGGTTAAAAGATTAGGGACAAAAACAAAGGTGAGGGACCTTTATTGCATTTCATCAAAAACTCACTAAACTATTTTTTTTTGTTACTAAGAAGTATCTGTATAAGTATATAGTGTTAAGAGTACACAGATATCTAGAGAAAGGGAATGTTTACTTTTTCAGGACCCTTAAGATCACCAAAACTAGCATATGTGACATCTACAAAGAAAGTGGAGGAGGCAGGGTTTGAACTCCCAAGATTCAACAATGTCCTCTTGACATCGAAACTATTTTATCGAGGCAAAGGAGACAAAAGCTTTCTAATAGTCATTAGCACGGTAAAGAACTAACAACAAATATTTTTACTTGATTGGCTAAAGTTGGTTGATTCTAATACTAAATATTCCCATGGGAGGATGGAGGAAAGGAGAGCCCACTTTACTACATGTTGTTTAAAAGCACAAAATGGCAGGAAGCTATCTCATCTTACTAAAATTGGAGACATGTTCCTGTCTTCCTTTAAGTCTATTCTTGCATGTGATTCTTTGCAATTTTCACAAGATAATCCAACATTGTTCTTAATAGTCCTAAGTTTGGTGAAGATATGCAAATTTTTAATTTCTAAATCTCTACTTAAGAAGTCAGGGAAAATCTGTTTGGTATGGTTTCAAATAAAGCATCTGGACTAGATGACTTCATAGTTGGTTTTTATCAAGCTAACTGGGATCTTAATATAAGCTCAAACACCATTAACTACTTTCATATAGGTGTTTTACCTAAAGCCCTTTATGAAACTGTTATCCACTTGATCCCCAAAAAATGCATGCTTCAATTCCAGTTGATTATTGCCCTATATATATCTTGTTGTTCTACATTATATAAAATCATTGCAAAGTTGTTGTTTGACTAATTAGAACCTATTCTTCCTTCTATTATTCACTCTAGTTAGGCAGTTTTTGTTAATGGGAGGTTGATGATGATGTGTTAATTTTATTTGGTTATGGTGCTTTATGAGCTCTTGCTTGTTCGGGTATGAGAAAGGGTGGCTGATTGCCGAAGAAGCCTTTAATTTCTATCATGTGCTCCATCATTCAGTTGGTATTTGTAGGATGCTGGGAATATTTTTGCCCTTCTATGGATTAGTTGAAAGTGGTCTTTCCTCTATGTTTTATTCTTGAACTTTTATGGTCCAGGATTGTGTTGCATTCAAATTGATGTAGACCTTGTAGTCGACAGTCACTGTTTATTTTATCAATTATACTTAGGCATTTGACGTTTCTCTTGCCATTTCTCTTGTCTACTCTAATAGGGTGTTATATATATATATTGAGAAACGGGAATATAATCCAATCACAAATAAGGTTTTGTATATGTTGTCTTTTTTTACAATCACAAGGGTGGTTAGGC
Organism: Aquilaria sinensis; assembly: GCA_005392925.1. NCBI lineage: Eukaryota > Viridiplantae > Streptophyta > Magnoliopsida > Malvales > Thymelaeaceae > Aquilaria > Aquilaria sinensis. The sequence continues at coordinate 208,017 of SMDT01002914.1, read as the reverse complement.
TCAATTTTAACGGGCTGATCGAATCTTTATATCGCTGCCGCATGTACAACTGTTTCAAAAGAGTAGTCATTGTTTTGGAAAAACGTTTTGGAATAGCCTTTTAATATAAGAGATGTAACCTCAGTTCATTTGGATTTAACCCAACCCAATTGACACATTTTTACCCCGCTTGGTTCTGTTTGGCCTGCTTGGTTTAGTTATGAGAATGTCTGATTTTAGTTGAAATTACGTCCTCTTCCACCCTCAGAGGAGCATTATTTGCTTGATGCCAAATTCATACCATTTTCCATTTACCTACCCACCTGAGATGTTGCTAGGGAGATCTTACTAGAGACAAATCTAGTCGAGGAAGTGTCTGGGAGCTATGATGCGTGCATGAAGAGAATGGTCAGATCCATTCTACGGACTTCTACATTAACCTCCGGAACGATATCTTCCTTGTCAGGTCCATCATTGCCCTCTTCATTGACCCTCTATATGTCTTCCTCCCCCCCTTTATGTCAATAGCAAAGCCTATTTGTCAGGATCATCGTTGACTTGCTCCTCCTCATGCACATCAGTTTCGAGGTTAGGACTGCTTTTTTTTTTAGCACCCAATTTTGGAGGCCTAAAAGTGTGGGCCTAAAAGTGTGGCCGGAGATGGATCTGGTTCATTGGGTGATGGGATCGGGTGGCAAGAGGGGGTAGGGATGTCTCTGCCTCGCTAAAGGTAGGGCAGTAAATATGATCAACTTTAAGGTCCTTTCACGTGATGGCTTAGTGACCCATTAAACAGATTCAACCTGACAGGTTTTATGCGCTAACGTACATCCATTAAACCCAACTGAATTGATTAGTGATGCAGATAATTTTATTGGAGAATTGACTTAGAATCCCTTAACGCAAAGCTCCTCAGCGCATGAAGTTCAATTTGTTTTTGTTTTTTGTTCAACATCTTTTGTAATACGTACAAGTAATCTACTCTTCATAAGAAAAAAGGGGTAATGTATAATTTTTTTGGAATATAGCACTTGTTTGCAGTCTTATTTATATGATTCATTGGCGACCGGATTGTTTTTTTTTTTTTTGGTTTTTCAATGGAATACTTTTTCAATGCGACATGGGAATTCAATATTTCACTTCTTCGCTTTTTTTTTTCAATAACTAGTGTACATACTTGGTGTTGCCACAGATTTTAAAATTATATAAAATATAAAAAATAATAGATATTAAATATTATACAAATATTATCAAGAAAATTTTTATATTTATAACAACAATTTAAAATATAAAATTCATCATAACACCGTATTCAACAACATCAATAAATTATCTATTAACATCACATTTATGTTGAAGATAACAATAATTTAAAAGAAACATATTGCACTACATTGCACTATATTAAAACATAAATTTTTTTTGTAAATTATTATTTAAATATCAATTAGCTACAAAGATATCATATAATTCAAAATTACAAAAATATAATTACCAAACAGTTGAAATTAGAATTTTAGAAATTATTGTAAAAGATATAAACAAAAAAGAGAGAGAAAAAGCGGAGATTTCCAATTTTTGACATCTAACTGTATTATCTATCCAAGTTCATATTATCTGTCTAAGTTCATAGGTAACCATAAAACACTTAAAACAAAATATCATATTCTAACTTACATTTTGCCCCTATTTATTTTGTTGGGTCACGTAATAATTATATATGATGCTGGTAGATTATGTTGTAAGATAAATTCAATAAGTTCAAAGTTACATTATGAGCAATCGAAGGGGCTGTACAGTGTGCAGCTGAAAAAGAAGCAATCCGGGGAAAATTCCAAGTCTAGCCCAGTCCACCACGTACGTAAATTTATAATCAAAAGGAGTAAGGAAATTGTCTTTATAAAGGTTGGAGTCGGGTCTCAGTGGACTGTGGATGAGAAATTAAGGAGCGAGGAATGTTTTCTCCGTTTTTTTTTTTTATTTCCATAGGGAAACTGGGTTTAGGACAAGGAGTGGTTGGTCCCTAATTCTTTGAATTTCCACGAGGCCGCGCTGCTAGGTGCATGAATTTTCTAGCGATAGCGCGGCCGTGAATATGTGTTTTCTGGAGGTGGTGGCGCTATGTCCTGGAGGTTTTTTCCATATTTTTAATTTTTTATTCATTTTGTTCCTTATAATCTCCTCTTTATTATTCTACAAAAGTCAACACCGTATCTTACTTTATATATATTTAGATTATTAATAAAGTAAGATGATCCTTGTTGTCATATTAGTTTTAAGATGCAATGTTTAAAATAAGCAACTTTTTATGGACATTTGAATATTAATACCCCAAAAAAATTTTACTAAGGCAAGTAGAGACAGATTTTAAGAGAATTACAGATTTATGGGCAGCCTAAACATTTATATATACTAAACCTAGTAGCTTCAGGGAGCCTTATCTACAGTATTACTCTAGCTACAATAAACTTGTTTGGGCCTTAGCTAACCCTAATATGTTATATGCCTGATGTAGCTCATTTCTTGGCATGATGATGTCTGGCCCATCGCGTATTTCCCTTTCCAGAAAGCCTTGGCTCGTCAGGCTTCCCTTCGGCCCACATGTCCCTCTGCCTTCTCATTCGTCTAGCCTCAAACAACCACCGTCCATTAGCTTGCATCTTCATCTACTCTCTTTTCTCCTTTGCTCTTTGTAAGTGAAACTTGCAATTTTCCTTCCAAATTGATGCCCTCCGAAATTCGTTTTCAGTCCTTCGATTGGGGCCTGGCGAGGTCTTCCTGTTCGTTCTCTCAATTTCAGCCTGTTGAGCTTGACAATTCTTGTGTATTTTACTGAATAACAATGAGATATATATACACGTACAGAGAGGTTGGGCTGTTGACCAACTCTCAATCAAATGTTCTAATTTTAGCCAATTACTTGATCTGTGGGATTTGTTGTCATTACAATGTCTGTGTATAAATGGAAAGCTTGGATTCCTCTAATATGCCCCCTCAAGATGGAGCTCGATCAGAGAGTCCAATCTTGATTTTTAATAGCTGGAAGCGAGTGCGTGGAAGTGGTTTGGTCAAGACATCAGCCAGTTGATCTTCTGAGGAAACATGGGTGACACGCAGAGCACCACCTTGTACTTGATCTCGAATAAAATGATAATCAATTGCAACATGCTTCATTCGAGAATGGAAGACTGGATTGGAAGAGAGATGGGTTGCACCAATGTTGTCACAGTAGATAACTGGAGCAGCAGGAAGACATATGCGAAGCTCAGTTAGAAGAGAACAAATCCAACGTAGCTCAGCAGCTGTAGAAGCAACAGCACGATATTCAGCTTCAGTGGAAGAGCGGGCAACTGTGCGTTGTTTCTTGGAGGACCAGGAGATGGGATTGCGACCGAGGTAAACAATGTAGGTACTGGTAGAGGTGTAGCCATCCTTATTACCGGCTCAGTCAGCATCAGAGAAGGCATGAAGAGATAGAGAGGTGTCACGATGCAGTGGAAGGCCATGATCAGCTATACCAAAGAGATAGTGAAGTAGGCGCTTGACAGCATTCCAATGATTAGTAGAAGGTCGATGCATAAATTGAGACAACTTATTAACAGCATAGGCAATATCAAGGCGAGTGAGGCAGAGATATTGGAGGCTTCCAACTACTGTTCTGTATTCAAAAGGATCTGGCAAAATAATGCCGAAAAAAGCTGTAAGTGTTGGCTCAATGGCAAGTGGAGTGGTGACCGGTTTGGCTCCTGTCATATTTGTGCGAGCAAGGAGGTCTGTGATGTATTTGCACTGAGTGAGAAGTAAACCAGTGGGAGTTGTTACAACTTCAACACCAAGAAAGTAAGTCAAATCACCAAGATCTTTGATGGAGAATCTTCTGGCGATAAGAGCAATGAACCGTTGAACTGTAGTGGCATTATTCCCTGTAATAATTATGTCATCAACATATACAAGGAGATAGACTAGCTTACCGTTGGTGTTGAGGACAAAGAGTGATGTGTCCGCATGAGAGTTTGTAAACCCAGAGGCTATGAGAAATTGCCTTAGCTCATGGTACCAGGCTCGTGGTGCTTGTTTGAGACCGTATATAGCCTTGCGTAACTTGCATACATGTGTAGGATTATCATGATCAATAAAACCTGGTGGTTGGGTCATGAAAACATCTTCCGAGAGATGACCTTGTAGAAAGGCATTGTTGACATCGAGTTGACGAAGAGGCCACCCTTGACTCACAACAAGACTAAGGACCACGCGAACAGTAGTAGGTTTAACAACTGGACTGAATGTGTCGTAATAATCAATACCGGGACGTTGATGGAACCCTTTAGCAACGAGGCGTGTTTTGTACCTGTCAACAGAGTCGTTAGGTAAATGTTTAATCTTATAAATCCATTTGCAACCAACAAGGTTTTGCATAGAATCAGGGGGGACAAGTTCCCAAGTTCCATTTCGTACAAGTGCATCGTACTCTTCAGACATAGCCTGACGCCATGTGGGATCTTTGAGAGCTTGAGTTAATATGTGTGGCTCAAGGGGATGGCTCAAGGTGAGAGTAACGGTAAGATTAAGTTTTTGGATGGGTTTATGGATGTTGTTTTTAGCACGAGTGGTCATGGTGTGGGTGTGGGTGTCGGTGGGTGGTGTTGGATTAGGGAAGTCTGGTGAAGGTGGTAGAGAAGTAGAGAGGGGATTATTGTTGGTGTTTGGGGAATGTTCTGGGCAATCAGATGGTGCAGCTGGGTCAGTCGAAGTTTGGCTAGGAGGAAGTGTAGTTTCAGAGGAGGTACGGTGGTCAGGCAAAGATGGAGTGTGAGATGGATCCGAGTTTAGGGATGAGGCTGTGGAGGTTGTGTTGAGTGGTGTAACGTTGGTGGGAAGAAGAGAGGCTCACGGAAACCAATTTGGGAGTGTTTATGGACTCGTACGACTGAGATGACTTTGAATGGAGTTGAATGGAAAGACAGATTCTACAAATTGGACATGACAGGATGTGTAGAGTTTGGACGTGGAAGGATCAAGACATAGATAGGCACTTTGGGTGAGGGAGTACCCAACAAACACACAAGGGATGGATCGAGAGTCAAGTTTATGACTGGAATAGGGACGAAGCCATGGATAGCACAAGCAACCAAAGATACGGAGTTTGGTGTAGTTTGGTGGAGAACTGAACAGGGACTCATAAGGAGAGGAAAGGGAGAGTGTGGGTGTGGGCATGTGGTTAATAAGGTACACAGCGGTTGCAAAGGCATAGTTCCAGTAGATGATCGGAAAGGGAAGCGTGAGTGAGTAGGGAGAGACTGGTTTCAACAATATGTCGATGTCGGCGTTCGAAGAGACCATTGTGTTCAGGTGTGTGTGGGGGAGAGGTGAGATGAGAGATGCCATGATGAGATAGGAAATGATCTAATGCTTGATATTCCCCACCATTGTCGGAGTAAAGAGTGACAATGGAGTGTTTGAACTGATTTTCTACTAGGGCTTTGAAACGAATAAAGACATCACAGACATGAGATTTCTTCTTTAAGGGGTAATACCAGATATAACGTGTAAAGTGATCAACAAAAATAGCATAATACTTGAAGTCATCTATAGAATAAACGGGGGAGGTCCAAACATCTGAAAATATGATTTGTAAGGGGTGAGATGAGGTAATTGTAGAAGTGGCAAAAGGAAGCTTGTGACTTTTATTACTTAAGCATGCATTACAGTGGGAGTTTTGCGACAGAGAATAAGGCAAAGAGAATGTTGACATAATACGTTGAAGGATGTGGGATGATGGATGGCCTAATCGAGAGTGCCATTTAGAGGAAGTGGTCTTGACACTGGAAAAGGCAACAAATGGAGAAGACGAGATTGGAGAGGAGGTTGGCCACTCATAGACGCCATCTTTAGTGTTTCCTGTTAGAAGGATTGCCCCCGTGCTGAGATCCTTAACATGAAAGACAGTGGGTAAGAATTCAATAGAAACATGATTAGTATTGCAAAGTTGATAGATAGAAATAAGGTTCTTTTTCATGTTAGGTACGCAAAGGATATTATGTAAATGAAAGGTGCGAGTAGGGGTAGGAAGAGTGGTGGAACCAGTGTGGGTGATGGAGAGACCCGAGCCGTCGCCGATCGCAACATCATCAGACCCTGCATAAGGAGTGTGAAGTGAAAGATTATTCAAATCCATGGTGACATGGTGCGATGCCCCACTATCAAGCAGCCATGTGGGGGTGTCAGTGGTCTCAAGGGATGCAAAATGTGCACGTGGTTGCCATGGAGAGGTAGGACGTTGAGCCTGTGGGCGTGTTGCCGGTGGAGCAGATGAGGATGGAGTATTGACAAGACGATACAGAGGGCATCGTTTGACAGTGTGTCCTTGAGCACCACATCCTTGACAGTACCCAAGGTATGGGCGTGGTGGAGGACGAACATTATGCGACACGTTTGATTGTTGGCCTTGATGGTGAAAGGTGGAAGGATGCCAGGGTCGATGATAGCGTTGATTTACAGGATTCGCGGTGGCCGGGAAGAATGCAGGTGCTGTCTGTGATTGGTGGAGAGACGCTTCCTTGTTGATTAGCTTTTCATGAATTTCATCAAAGGAGATTGTCATGTCGCGAGCGTTGACTGCATCGACAATTCCTTTATATTCTTCTCCCAGGCCGTCAAGGATTTTATCGATGAGATCTTCTTCATCCACTGGTTTTCCAAGCAGAGCAAGTTCATCAGCCCTGTGCTTAATGAATTGCATATATTCCGAGATCGTCTTGGAGCCTTTGACATAATTCTTTAATTGATCCTTGATCTGTTTGATGTGACCACGAGATGGTTTGGCATAGGTATTGGCCAGGTTGGTCCAACCCTCTTGAGAGGTAGTGCAGCGAGCAAGAAGTGGTTGGATGGGCAGAGAGACGGCACCAAGGAGTGCACTGAAGAGGAGACGATCCTGACGCTTCCATGTTATGTGTGCTGGATTGGGAGTTGTCTGACCATTGATAGTTATGGTTGGTGTGGGGCTGGGATGGGAGCCATCGAGAAAGCCATAAAGATCATATCCTTCCAACAGACTCTTGATTTGGAGACTCCATGTGATGTAGCTGCTGGGTGTTAGTTTTGTAATGTTTGTGATGTTGATGGTAACGAGAGGGTTAGTTGGATCTTGGATGTTTTGAACGGTGGTGTGCGAAGTTGCAGAGGTTTCGTCGGTGGCCATTGAGGTGAAGGAGAGAGTATGAGTGGAGACGGAAGCAGGAAGTAAAAAAAAGGGAAGAAAAAAAAAACGAAGAAGACGCAGGTCAGGAGCGTGAAGGCTCTGATACCATGTTGAGCTTGACAATTCTTGTGTATTTTACTGAATAACAATGAGATATATATACACGTACAGAGAGGTTGGGCTGTTGACCAACTCTCAATCAAATGTTCTAATTTTAGCCAATTACTTGATCTGTGGGATTTGTTGTCATTACAATGTCTGTGTATAAATGGAAAGCTTGGATTCCTCTAATACAGCCTCAGTCTTATTCATTCAAATCCTAGAATCGGGTTAGCTTTTTTTTTTTTTTTTTTTTTCCTTCAGAACTTGATTTCCTGACATTGTTTTGACCTTCTTTTTCTATCCTGTAACTTATTTTGAAGGAATGTCTTCAAAATCCCTCGCGATTCTCCTAAACAAAGGTTTGAAATTTTGGAACCCTATTTTTTCCCCCTAACATCCTTCATTTTCTGGGCTGGTTCCTTTAGAGAATTTTGTTGGCGGGGTGGAGACAAACTGAAAAGAACGGTTGATGGTTATTTCCCCCCACACTGTGGCATCGCGTGAATGACATGCACCTCTGTCGGTAGAAGGGAATCGATAGATGAGGTAATTAATCCTTTCAATAATGAATAACATTTTATGCCCACAAAACAATTAGATAAAAATATTAGTTTCCAATTTTTAAAATTAGGGTTGTTATATTAGATGAGGTAAATGTGATCTATGGAAATTATCAATCTAATTTGAAGAAAAGATCAAAATTATTGATCTTTGTACAATATGGAGTGGGAAATTGATAAACATGCAGTTCATAGTATTTTGTAATTTTTGTGCAATATGGAAGGATCTTAATATTACCTATTGTCAGTAGTTGTGTTTGATATGTTCCTGAAAAATAAGAAAATTCAAAGTTAGATAGATAAACAGTGATGATTCAGGATTATTGTGTGTTATTTTTTCACAGCGAACATATGAATGTTGATCTTGGGCCCAAAGATGGTTATTGTGCCAATCGATCTAATTCTGCAATAGTGAACAACAAAATAATAGTGTTAGACATGGGAAATTAAACATTGTGCCCTGTGTGCTTATGAATAGACAAAAAATGGTTTTACTTTATAGCAGAAGCCTATTCTCCGCTGAATCATGGTGCTCTTTATATGCTGAGAGTATTGGCTCTTGTTAAGTCAATTATCCATGAATGCTTATGGTTTCCTAGTATGAAATTAGTAAAGATGGAAAGAAATTGAATCACAATAACACAATTTATGGTAGTAATTTACATTTAGTTGGTAAGATATTGACTGTAACTTACAAGTTAAGCTCCAAGGTGGATAATTCTATACTTGAGTCCCAAATTTTCATCACAAAGAGATTGCAACCATTGGTTTTCAACTTCAAGAACCTGAAGGCATCTAATTAGCTTGCTATTGGCCCACAAAATGCAGGCATATCATTCTGCCATGTCTTTCTTTCCTCCCATTGATCAATTGGCTGCTTGCTTATAAGTGTGCCCAAAGCTATTTATCATGTACTGTTTATATAGTGATTTTGTAGCTGACTTTTAGGCTTGAAATATGTATTGTATTAAATTATATTGCTTTGAAATTCTCGTAAGTGATTTATTTAATATAATATCACTGTAATAAATACAAAAAATGGATGACATCCAGCTCCCAAAACCACAAAATGAAGCGCTCCAATTTCAGTGATTGTGTAGGGAATTGTGAGGGAGGCGTAAATTAAATTGTATTGCTCTTAAATTTCCATAAATGGTTTAAAGAAAAACGTCACTGTAATAGATTCAAAAAATTAGTGACATCCTATTTCCAAAATTGTGGAATGAAATGCTCTAATATTGGTGATTGTGTAAGGAATTGTAAGGGAGGGGTGTATTAGGTAGATCGGTGTGAAAAAGTTAGAGTTTCTTGCCAAAATTAAAAAATGTGCCACATGTCATTACAGTATTATGTCTGTTAAGTGGAAATTCATTTATACCCTGAAGTATATCCTGCTTTTATAATATATATTAAATTGTTTTTTTAGTGTACTATTGTCCTTAGGAAGAATCCTTTTGGCAAGTTTGTCCAAAAAAACCTAGAGAAAAATGCAATAATAATCCCTAAATTCCATTTCCATCCCTTATATTCAAGTCGTTCCATTTTCATCCCTAACAAGTTAAGAATGTCCCCTTTTTGTCATTTTTCAATGAAAAACGTTAACTGTGACTGAAAATGCCACATTAGCCCCATATTGTACAGTAAATTACACCGTTTATCCTTGGCCTTTTTTTTTAATGTCCATTTCCCTCAGCAATAAAAAAAGGGGAAAAAAAATACTAAATACGAGCCTAGGCTTCTTATTTATTTCCAAAATAGCTCTTACCATTCAAAAGTTGGTAATCGCGCTCCCATCTAACTCCCATCACATTAAGCTTCTCTAGCTATTGGTTGCCTCGAATGCCTCACCTAGCCTCTCACCCTTGTTCTAGGCGTCACCACATGTTGGTCATGGTTTGCGAATCTCATTTATTCCTCTTTGATTGATGGCGACTTAAGATTGGACTTAACGGGAATCAACACCAACGGCCTTGAGGCTTAAACAGCTTTGACAAGCTCTAACGATGATCAACCGCAACAAAATCAGGGAACAAACAACTCTAACAATGGTAATCTCCCCCTTTTTATTTGTCTTAGTACCATCAATGTCAGTGTTGGGGGATTGGATGGAGGAACAACAATCGGGTGGGACAGATGGAGGCAATTGATCGTCGACGGTGGAGTTAGCATAAGACATCTAGAATCAAAAGTACGTAGAAAGAGGACAAAGCAAGGCATTGGAGGCTAGCTAAGAGCTGCAAGTTTTTCTGGATTTTGCTCGACCATGCCCTTGAACATTATCTCCAAACCATTATCGCTACCCGAAGGCAAAAAATTTGCTCAGATACAGTTTCGTTGAAAGGAATCTAGGGGGTAACATATTAGATCGAAGGACACAAGTTGGATGGTTCAATGAGGGAGCATGAGAATGAGCAAGTAATGAAAGCCAATTATGTCGTGGACAGTGAGTTAGTGACCTTCGAATAAGAAATGAGAAGGGCATGTTTTGTCCCACATTCAAAGGATCATTCTCAGTTCAAGAGAAAAACTCTCTTAGTTGGGGTGGTCACAAAGCTGTCTAATAGGCTTCTAAATAAAATTTTTTGGTTAACCTACGAGAGTGTAGTACTATTTTTCTTCCTAAATAAAACCAATTTTAAATAAAAATTTATTCAAACGTTTTTTTAGTATTTAATTACTTATTTTTCAGAATATACTTAATTGAACACTATAGCTATCTTTGTAACCTAAAGAAAATTACCATAAATCAATTAGTGACTTTGAAGTTTATTATCATTGCTAAAAATGTTATGGGATGGATTATCACATTTTTTTTATTGAATCAATATTTCTAAAACATTATTCAATTAAAAGTTGAAATGAGAAATTTTATCTACGTTGTGTTTGGATTGAGGGATTTCCACTTCCCCTCTTACTTTAAGTTTATTCTTGGATATGATTCTTTTCAATCTTCACCAAATAATCTAATATTGTTCTTAATGGTCTAAAGCGTGGTTAAGACATGCAAATTTTTAATTCCTAAATCTCTGCTTAAGAAGTTAGGTAAAATCTATTTGATATGGCTCCAAATAAAGAACCTAGACTAAATGGCTACATAGCTAATTTCTATCAAGCTGACTCAGATCTTATTATGAGTTCAAACGTCATTATAGTTGCTCTTTATTGCTTCCAGATAGGCATCCTACCTAAAGCCCTTTTTACAAATGCTATTCAATTGATCATAATAAAATGCATGCTTCAATTATAGTTAATCAGCTCCCTATGTTTTGTTGTTCTACATATATAAAATCATTTCAAAACTATTTTCCAACTGATTATAACCTATTCTTCTATTATTCACTCTAGTCATGCAGCTTTTGTTAAAAGGACGTAGATTGTTGATAATATCTTGTTTTTATCATGGAATGACTAGGGGTTATTCCATAAAAAAAATATCTCCTAAAATGTTGCTAAAGATTGATATTAAAATTTTTTTTGATTCTGTTACTTAGGATTTCCTCTCTAGCTTCTTATCTTTACTGGGCTTCCTCAATACATTTGTAAATTAGATTATGATATGTGTGGAACCTCATCATTATTATTTGCTTATTGGTGGCTCACTTGAAGGATTCCTCAAATGAATGAAAGGTTTGAGACAATGGAACCTCTTACTCCTTCATTACGTATTCTTGTCGTGGATTATTTTTCCAAAGCTATGCCCATACTTTGTGATGAAAAAATTATTAAGGATCATCCTAAATGTGATAAAGTAGGCATAACCGGCCAACTTTTTTTTTTTTGCTGATGATATTATGGTGTTTCTAAAATCTAGTAATAAATCAGTTGTTAGGATTGCCTATTTTCTCTAGGCTTTTTCAAAGGCCCCTGTTCGTGTATTAATGAGCAGAAAATAGTGTTTCTTTATTGGAGCTGATATTGATGTTTAGTATGCTATTCGGAATACTTTATGTATATCCAAATGATCTTTGCTTATGGAATATCTGGGTATTCCTCCTATTGCTGCTAGACTGCAAGTTAAACACTTTAAACCTTTGGAAGAAAGAGTTACTTCTTTGATGGACTATAGAGTAGTGGAATTTCTTTCTTATGCTGGACATCTTCAGTTAATTAAAGTTGTAATCCTTAATATGCATAATTGTTGGTCTTTGGTTTTTCCTATCACCAAAACTGATCTAGCATCTAATATACAAAATATGTTGATAAAAGCCCTTTGTAGCTTGGATGAGATTTTGTACTCCAAAACCTTAGGGTGGTTTGGGTATGTGTAGTACTATATTTTGAAAGCAGATGGCTAAAAACTTTGGAGACATTAAAGATGGTGAGAGTTTATTCATTAAGTGGGCATACTATATTCAAAATAAAGATGGTCAGACTCAATTAGCGGGCTTTTACACCCCTGAACTTCTGCATCACTCTCTAGAACAACATCTTACTCATCAACTTGATCATCAACCTCTTCATTGATCCTCTCTATCTCTTCTGCTCTTTATGTCGACAGTGAGGTCTGTTTGTTGGCTGACTACTACATGGGGGTCTTGATCACCATTTAAAAGACCATTGCCAACCTGTTCTTCCGCCTACACATTGGTTTTATGGTTAGGACTATGTTTGTTGCACCCAATTTTGAGGGCTTAAAAGTGCGGTTAGAGATAGATCTGGTACATTAGGTGGTGGTGGGAGGCAAGGATATCTTTCCTTCACTGAACAACCAAATCCATTGGAATCCTTTTGACATGGCAAGACGGTGTATATGATCATATTCAGGGTCTTTTTGTGTGATAGCTCAATCACCACTAAACATACCTTTGCTGACACATTTAATGCATTGACACACATCCATTAAACACAAAAAATAGAATAGTGATGTAGATAATTGATTAAAGAATTGACCCAAAATCCCTTAACGCAAAGTTCCTTAGTGCCTGAAGTTCAATTTGTTTTTGTTGTTTTGTTCAACTTCTTTTGTAATACGTATAGGTAATTTGTTGTTCATAATAAAAAAATTGGGTAATCTATACCTAAGGTAGAAGTCTCAAATTTGCCACTAGTGTTTAGTTAAGGCACAAGTCTGCCACTATAATTTTTTTTACTCAATCTCCTACTAATTTTCACAATGGCCTCAAATTTGCCACCACCTATTAAAAAATAACAGAAAAATAAAAAGTAACAAGTTTTGAAATTTCATGGTGATAATGCAGCTTTCAAATAACTTTATGAGTCATAAGTAATTAGACTCACCTCCACAACCAACATTCTCATGCTCTTCTCCATCATCGCAACTAATCTATTCACAACCAAATCATTTAGGGAAGGATTTTAGAACTGGGATAATAAAGATGGTTGCTTCTATCAGACATTCTTCTAAGAAATTGATCAACTTATTGTATCAATACATGAGTTACAACGTTTTTCATCCCTGCCCTGGCAATTGGTGCTTAGCCCAAAAGTTGATTTTGCAAGGTTGCAAGTTACTGTATGTTTGGATTGGATGGGATTCTTGGAGATGCACCAAGCGGAGCTGAGGTCAAGCAAGGAGATCAACCACCTTTGATGTTTAATCAATTTTTTACATGGTGTAGGGTAGGGGGAAAGGCAGGAAAGATTGGATGATGGAGGAGAACTAGTGGCTATAGGAGGAGAAAATATTGGAAATTTGTTATCATCAGATGCTCCAGACGGTAGCTGAAAAAGCTTTAAAAGGCAGCGATGGTGGATGACCTTTAAGAGAGAGAGAGAGAGAGAGAGAGAAAGAGAAAGAAAGAAACTAATTACCTAAAATCTTTGAAGTTTGTTAAAACTTGTTACTTTTAGGCCTTGTTTAGTTGTAGAAAATTTTCCAATTTTTCTAAATTGTTTTTTCAAAATCAAAAAATGAAAAGAAAACATGTTTGGTTAAGCAATTTTCTTTTTCAGTTTTTTTAGAAAACAATTTTTCACTTTAGTAAGAATTAGAAAACTTGCTTTTAGTTGTTTCCCATTTCCCAAAAATAGGGAAAACACATCCCCCTTTCTCCCCTTGTGATTAACTCTTTCCCTCTCTTGATGCCTTCGACCTCCTCTTCTCCACACTAGCGATGATGCAATGACCCAAGTACGATATTTCTATTTCTCTCTCTCTCTCTCTTTCTCCCCCTCTCTTTCTTTCTTGCTCTCAATGTTTCTTGATTTCTCTTTAGGTCTTCTTCTTTTAATAATGTTTTGATTTTTGTTTTTCGCTTTGAAATGCCGGCTTATTTATCCAAGTCGGAGAACAACGGAGAAGCGACTAATAAGATCTCACAGGACCCTTATGAGGTTCTTTGGGTCTCAATAGATCAGGCGTACAAAAGCGTTTGAATGACTTTCAAGTGTGTGAGGCAATTTATGAATTCGTAGTTTGGCCAAATGAATTATTTTCCATGTTATAGCTTAAGGCTGTTTTATTATTGTCAGATTGAAATCTTTAAAGTTTGATTTGTGGGCAAGTGGTTTCAAGGGAAAAAGGAAGCTATTTATTGGATAATCATGCTTAGTTAGATAAACATGCTTGTTTTATCTTTGTTTGTCACCTAAAGAACCTCTGATATATTAATGCTAAATTCTCAACCCATATATTATCTCATTCTAGTTCCATGTTTGTTCGTCTTTGAGAAACATAAGCAACATATCAGTGGCTAATCCTCTTCCCAAAAAATAATTGTTTGTCAGATATTTGGCTAATTTAGTTGATAAATTGTTGATGAGCCCATAATTGTTTGTTGATGCATATGCACATTTAACAACTTTATTAGTCATTCCTTTGTAGGTTATCTTTGCACCATAAAGGGTGTATTTGTATTTCTTTTTCATTTTTTAATTGAAAAAAGGGGTACTTGAGTTTTTCAATTGATAAATTTGATAATTGTTTATTTGTTATTCAAACAGAAGTGCAATATTGCTCTGTTTGAATTTAAGTATTTTAGTTTCAAATTATTTGATAAAGACAAGACCTATTACCTTAAGCTTCTGGGAGATAGATGTTTATGGTTGCATAATTTTAATTTTTTTTCTACTCTTCTACTGACCTGTTTTGACATATTGGTAAATACCAATATGTTTGAAACAAATAATTGGGTTTAGGTTTTGATTAATTTATGATGTTGAATTAAAATTTTTTTTTTTTTGTAATGCTTTTTTTAATTGTATGAAGATTGGAGAGGCATGGATATTCCTTAATGAATAAGTTTATCTTTGTAGAACTATAAATCGTAGAACATGCCCTTGTTCCTTCATATGCCAACCACTCAATTATAGATGAATATTTTATTTAGCTTTGTATGAAGGTACTGTGACCTTTGAAATGTGTAGTAACTAATTATATGCATGATGACCATATAAAATTCCTTACAATTACTATTGAATACACATATATGCATTCGCTCGTGCATGCACAAGTGGGTTTAGGTTTGTTAAGAATTAGAGAAAATGCACAACGACTTAAACCTAACCCTGTTGACTCAGAAGTTTGGAAAATATGGTGAAAGGTTTTGACCCGATTTTGATGTTCTATTATCTTTCTCATTAGATTAGGGAAAGCAAAAAAGTGAGGTTTTCTTTATTGCAGAAATTTAAGAGAAAAATTTTAGTTAATTTAATTGTAGAAAAAAGAAAGGGAAAAAAAAAAAAGAAAGGCAAGGTGAAAAAAAGATTTTGCTCTTTCAATTGTAGGCAAGGCAGCAAAAAAAGTTTTCTTTAAGCGTTTGTTTCTCTTTTAGTCTATATTGTTTGGTAACATGTTTCGGTTTGGGAGATGCCTTGCTTGGCATTGCTCTTGATCTTGGATTTTATGCTATTCTTTCGTTCCCTTGTAATTTTTGCTTTTATTCTTAAGCTGGCTAATTTGTTCGGGTTTGTGGTTGAATACTTGAGATGAAGTTCATGAGATAGAAACTAGTCTGCTTTGCAACAACTTCAAACATTTTTATTTTCAATAGCCTCTAGATTGTCTTGTGCTCTTTAAACAATATTAAATAACCTAGAGTTGGAAGTATAGCTGTTTGGCTTTTCTTATGTTCATAATTTCTCTAAATAATATAAAATATTATCTGCTATTCTTAAGTTGGCTGATGTGTTTTGGTTTTGTTGTAACGTTTGAAGCTATTAAATGTGCTACACTAAAGTTTTGCCCTTCTTTGAACTTGTGGTTGTTTATTTGGAATAATTTGCCTTTTACACTAGTGTTAAAAGAGTGAGCTAATTGTTTTTTTTTGTTTGCAATAGATGGCTGAGAACATCAACCCAAATGGTCAAAGTGAGAGATAAGATTGCCACATGTATGTTATTAGTGGCGTAGAGTTTGCTCTCATAGGCATTGACCTTTAGTATATCTAGTTATATTTAAATCATATTCTATTCAAAATTGTATTGTATGTAATGATAAATATTATGAATGTGATAACTCTTTTTTTATCATATCGACATGTTTTTTTTTTTATCTTTTATATGTGTACTTCATTTGGATGTTTTAAGAATACAAGAATATATAATCTTATTACGGAGAAAAATTTCTCAACTAAACATGTTTTCTAACTTTTCATTTCTAGAAAATTGTTTTCTTGTGGAAACAACAAAACATGTTTTCTAAAAAGTACTTTAGAAAATTGTATTTAGAAAATGAAAACTAGAAACGAAAAAGAAAAAGAAAAATCATTTTCCACAATCAAATGCCACCTTAATTTTTTCTGTTAACGTTTTAACTAGCAATGACATATTCATTGTTACTTTGAAACTTTTGTGGCATATTTGAACCAATTTTAAAAAAATAGTGGAAAATTGAGGAAAAAAAAGATTAGAGTGGCAGAACCCCATAGCCTAAATATTAGTAGCAAATTTGAAACTTTTGCCTATAATTATTTTGGAATATGATGCTTGTTTGTAGTCTTGTATAGTTGACTCATTCGCAACCAGATTTTTTTTGTTTGTTCAATGGAATAGTTTTTCAATTCAACACTAAAATTTGATATTTCAATTCTTTTCTTTTTTTAATAAACTATTTTTTTTATTGAATTATCATCCTTAGGATGAATCATTTTGGCAATTTTTGTCCTGAAATAGTGAAAAGTGCATTGTTGGTCCTTAACCCTTCTTTTCATTCCATTTCCACCCCTTATACTCAAATTGTTTCATTTTTATCCCTAATAGGTTAAGAGAATGTTCTATTATCATTTATTCTTCTTTGATTGATGGCGATGTTAGATTGGACTTTAATGGAAATCGACGTCAATAGCCTCTAGTAGCTTCAACAAGCTCTGATAACGATCAACCACACCAAAATCAGGGAACAAACAGGCCTAACAATGGTGATCTCCCATTTTTCTTTAACTTGGTACCATTGGCGACGATGTTGGGGGATTAGATGGAGGAACAACAATCAGGCAAGACAGATGGTAGCAACTGATCATCGGTGGTGAAATTAGCAGAGGAGCATCTGGAAGCAAAAGTACTTAGCAAGAGGAGAAAGCAAGACACTGGAGGCTAGCTAAGAGCTGCAAATTTTTCTGGACACCGCCATCACCAAACCATTATCGCTACTCAAAGGCAATAATTTTGGGTCAACACAGTTGTTTTAAAAGGAATTTGGGGAGTAACATATTAAATCGAAAGACACAACTTGAATGGTTCAAGGAGGGAGCATGAAAAAGAGCAGGTAAGGAAAGCCAATTATGGAGTGAACAGTGATCATTGAAGATGAAACGCATTCGGGCATGTTCTAACCCACATGGAGCAGGAAAGAAAAGAGCAAAAATTCTGGTTTATAAAGTGAATGCTTTAGGGCGTAATCTTACTTCAATAAGTTATATTTGGTTTATTTTTGGTTAAGTCAACAGATCGATAGAGTAGAGCTAATTTCCTCAATTTTTAGGGAACTTTAATTAAAAATTATACATAATTTTGTTAATATTTAATTAATCATTTTTCAGAATATACTTAATTGAATATTTTAGCTATCTTTGACACCTTAAAAGAATTACCATCAATCAATTAGTTACTTTGAAGTTTATTATCATTGCTAAAAATGTTATAGGATGGATTATCACCTTTTTATTGAATTAATATTTCTAAAATATTATTCAATTAAAAGTTTGAAATGAGAAATTTTATCTATTCAAAATAAGAAATTTAACATGTCAAAACCAAAAGTATGTCTTAACTAAGATAAAAGAATAGGGTTTAGGACAAAAGGTATAACTTGTCCAACAATTTGGGGAAAATGTGGAGTTTTACGTCACTGTAAATGATTGAAAAATGATAATAATTGAATGTTTTGAAAATAATACAAAGGAAAATGAAGGTTAAAGGTTATGGACCAAAAAAAAAAAGGTTGAGGGACCTTTAATGCATTTTATCCAAAAACTCTCAAAACTTTTTTTTTTTTACTACTACGAAGTATCGCTAAGTGTATAGGATTGAGAGTATATAGATACTTAGGAGAAGAGATTACATGCATTTCAGGACTCCTAAAGCCACCACTAGTGTATGTGACATTTAAGGGAAAAGTGAAAGAGACGGGGTTCAAACTCCCATGATATGATAATATCCCTTGACGCCTAAGCCGTTTTATCAACATGATAGGGGTAAAAACTCTCTAAACTTGATGATCATTATTACAGTAGAGAACTAACAACAAATTTTTTAACTTTATTGGCTAAAGTTGGCTGATTCTAGCACTAAATATTCTCATGCTTGGATGAAGGGAGTGCACATTCTATTATATGTTTTTTAAAAGCACAAAATGGCATGAAGCTATCTGATCCAACTAAAAATGGATATGAGCTCTTATCTTACTTTAAGTCTATTCTTGCATGCGATTCTTTCCAATCTTTACCAAATAATCCAATATTGTTATTAGTGGCCCTAAGCTTGGTTAAGACATGCATATTTTTAATTCTTGAATCTCTGCTTAAGAAGTTAGGGAAAATCTATTTGATATGACTCCAAATAAAGCGCCTGGACTAGATGGCTCCATCGTACCTAGACTAGATGGCTGCATTACACCTAGAAAATCTATTTTCATCAAGCTGACTCAGATCTTATTATGATTTTAGATATCATTGTAGTTGTTCTTCATTGCTTCCAAATAGGTATCCTACCTAAAGCCCTTTTTGCAATTGCTATCCACTTGATCCAAAAGAAAAAAAAAATGCATGCTTCAATTCTAGTTGATTAGTGTCATATTTCTTGTCATTCTACATATATAAAATCATTGAAAAGCCATTGTCCAACTGATTACAGCCTATTCTTCCTTCTATTATTCATTCTAGTCAAGCAACTTTTGTTAAAGGGAGGTTGATTGTTGATAATATCTTGTTTTATCTTAAAATGGCTAGGGGTCATTCCAAAAATAAATAAATCTAGAATGTTGCTAAAGATTAATATTAGAAAAAGTTTTGATCCTATTAGTTGGAAATTCTTCTCTAGCTTTTTATCTTTCTTGGGCTTCCTCATTGCATTTGACAATTGGATTATGATGTGTGTAAAACCTCATCATTATTCTTTGGTTATTAGTGGCTCACTTGAAGGATTCTATAAACTTTAAAGAAGTGATAGGTTTGAGACAATGGAACCTCTCACTCCTTCATTATATATTCTTATCATAGATTATTTCTCCAAAGCTATCTCTATACTCTGTGATGAAAAAAATTATTGAGTATTATCCTAAATGTGATAAAGTAGTCATAACTGGCTAACTTAATTTTTGCTGATGATGTTATGGTGTTTCTAGAAGCTGGTA
This sequence comes from Aquilaria sinensis, assembly GCA_005392925.1. Lineage (NCBI taxonomy): Eukaryota > Viridiplantae > Streptophyta > Magnoliopsida > Malvales > Thymelaeaceae > Aquilaria > Aquilaria sinensis. The sequence continues at coordinate 188,426 of SMDT01002914.1, read as the reverse complement.
ATAAATCAGTTCTTAGGATTGCCTATTGTCTTTAGGCTTTTTCAAAGGCCATTGTTTGTGTATTAATGAGTAGATAATTATGTTGTTTTCACCGGAGCTGATATTGATGTTCATCATGCTATTTTGAATACTTTATGTATATCCAAATGATCTTTGCTTATGAAATATTTGGGTATTCCTCTTGTTGCTTCCAGATTACAGGCTAAACACTTTAAATCTTTGGAATAAAGAGTTATTTCTTTGATGGACTATAGAGCTGTTAAATTTCTTTCTTATGCTGGATATCTTTTATTTATTAAATTTATGATTTTGAATAATTATAGTTCTTTGGTTTTTCCTACCACCAAAATTGTTCTAGCACTTAATAGAAAACAAATGTTGAAAAAAGCCCCTATAGCCTGGATGAGATTTTGTACTTCAAAACCTTTGGGTGGTTTGCGTATTTGTAGTACTACATTTTGAAATATAAGGGCAGATACCAAAAAAATTTGGAGACTTTTTAAAGATGGTGAATGTTTATGGGTTAAGCGGGCATACTATATTCAAAATAAAGATGTAAAGGTGATCAAACTTTCATTATTCTTCTATTTGGAAACACTTGCTTGTAGAGTGGTGTTTAAAGTATCTTTGACACTGGTAAATGTGAAATAGTTAGAAAGTTCTCTATAAATTCAGGATATCTCCATGTGATTGAAAATTTTGATTCTATTTGTTGGAGAAATTTAGTTTGGTGTCCTTATCATATTTTGAAACATTCTTTATTTGTTGGTTTGTTGCTATGAATCGTTTGCTTACTCGAGACAGGATGTCCAAATAAGCTAATGTAGCAAATCTTGTCTTTGCCTTTTGCATAATGAATCTGGAGATTATTTTTTTTCCAATGTTCATTCTCTAATTAGATTATGAAAAAAAATATTGAGCTCTATTAACTTGAAACCCCATCTTGGTTAGTGGAATCAAATGTGTAACTGGATGCTTAAGGTGTTTTTGCAGCTATAATTTATATGATATGGTTGAAAAGAATTACAAGATGTTTAAGAAGGTATGTAAGTATGTGGATGACATTGTTGCTGAGATTACTAGAATAATCCAATTTAGAAATGCTATTTCTTTAGATATTTTGTTTCAATAGGCATTTTATTTCTCCATTTTGAGTAGCCTATAATGCCCTCGTGATTATGTTGTGAAGCACAAGGCTAAGATCTTTTTCTCTTATGTTTTGATCTAGGTTTTGTCATTTTCTTATTGTAGGCCCTTGGATTATATCTTTGTAAGTGCTCGTTGGACTTTTTGTTGCAATTAAATTTAGTGGTACCATCCTCTTACGAAAAAAAAAACAACTAAACATGATCCAAAATATGAGTGAAAGATAAAGAGAATAATAACAAAATGTTCATGTGGAACAATAATATTTATGAAAATTAATAAAAAGATTAGTCCTTTATCACTAATCTAGCTAATAACATTCATGTAAGATGGAACCACATTTTGCTTGGTTCCACTATTCTAGAAATAATATAAGCCCTAGAGTGAGGAATTATTCTCAAATGAAAATAAAAAGTCTAGAGAACTACAGAAAAAAGTAACTAGAATCTATTGAGACTTAAACATGAGAAATGGAATTTCAAACTGGGTTATCGTTCATTAGTCGAGGCCTGTTCATGCTCCATGCTTGAAGCTTTTCAATTCTAACCGCCTGCGTTCCGTTATTAAAAGCAAACAAGTGAGCTTCATTTCCAACAGCTATTGTCGGATACACTCTTGAGGTTATGCACGTTTTCCCTCCTGCTCCAAAGCTTTCCACCACTGAATGGTCAATCTACAACAAGAGGAAGACCATTAATCACTTATGTTATACTACTAAAAACTAGGGTTTTCCCAACAACCATTTCCAACAGCTGGCAAGGTCATGGAGCTATTATGATCAAATGAAATACACACCAGGCTTCTTAGGGAAAGTGTCTTATCCGACAAATCAACATCCACGAAACCAGCAAAAGATGGTTTGTACACCCCATCCTTTAAAGAGGAGCTGCAACCAAGACAAATCATGTTATTATTATGGTCAAATTTGTTAAGAAAAAATAGTTGGAGGACTAAATTGAAAACCTGTAACATAGGGGCAGTATTACCTCTTGGCATCGGAACACATGAGGATGACATGTTTATTGTTTTGATCTTTGAAAACCCTAAAGAAAATAGGAGTGTATTCTTCTAGGTTATGTGAGGCCAAGGTTAAGAGCCCAAATGGACCAACCCCACCCTTAATAGTTGAGCCCTTTTCGCCACACAGATCCTGGGCATTGGTCCATTTTGAATCAAATGGTTCAGCTTTCTCCAAGTCAGGAATAAAAAACGTCACTTCCACATCAGCCTATAAATTTTGCCAAAAGAAAAAAATAAATCAATTCCAAGAACATGAAATTTTCAGATTTAATTTCCAAAATAATTATATTTCTTAAAAGAAAAAAATAGAAAATACACCTGAGCAGAATTGGTTCCTTTGATTTCAATTCTTTTGCCCAATTTGAGCTCTTTATCTTTGATTTCAACCTTTTTCCCCCTCAAAGTCTCCACCTCTTCAATTGGCCATTGAAGCAATTGTTTTCCACTAGGGTCTAACCAAAGTGTTCTGGGAATTGTCTAAAATTTACCAAATTTCAAAAAAAAAAAATAATTATTAAACAGGGACAAAGATTAAAAAAAATCTAAATTGTTTAATTACTTGTTGAAAAACTATTCACAATATATTCTTATTCTTGCATATGTAAACATACCTGAATTCCAGCCCATCCTTTTTTGACATCATCAGTAGTGGCATCGGACTCATTGGCCCAACCCCACAAGATCCTCCTTTGCTTTGATGGATCAAAGAAAGTCTTTGAAGCATAGAAATTCCCGTAATCATATCGAAGCCCGGCCCATCCATCAATTGAGGTATTATCTGGTATATACCTACCTTTACTTGGGAAATATGTACCGAGCGTATAGTACTCGTATCTTGTCAAGTCCAAGCTCACCTTCAAGACATGCTTAATGTTGGTCCCAATGAACGATGTGTCTAAACCAAACTGACCGGATAAACTAACGGGGAAGAAATCGGGGCACTCCCACATACCGGTTTCCCCCTTGGAATGAAGAGGGTGATGGGCCTTCGTCCACTTCTTAAATTCCCGACTCCTATACAAGTAGGCTATCCCTCTATGGTTCCTCTTGCTTCCCACTAACATGTGCCAATGCCCGCTTGTAAACCAAGCGGTGGTAGGGTCACGGAAGGCGCTTGCATTTATGCTTTTGTCTGGATTGACGATCGGGTTGTCATTTGGCTTTATCCATTTTCGTAGATATGGGTCGGACAAGTTTGCTGGTACAGCGTAGTTTTGGATTTGTCTTTTTTTTGAGTCGATCCCAGTGTAGAAAATCACTGGTTCATTGCTAGGGAGAACAGTGGCAGATCCGGACCAACACCCGTTTATGTCAAAGGGCTCGGATGGGTAAATTGCAGGCTCAAGTGCCATCCAGTTGATCATGTCCTTTGAAACAGAATGGGCCCAAATGATGTGGCCCCAAACTGCTCCTTTGGGGTTGTACTGGTAGAACAAATGGTAGATCCCATTGTAGTACATGGGCCCTGCATAAATCCACCAAGAAAAGAACAAAAAAAAAAACATAATATTAGTACATGGGCCCTGCATGAATCCACCAAAAAAGAACAAATGGGATTTTTTCCTTTCGTTTTTGGGGCCTCTCTAAAGCAACTTTCTAGAAGGAGACAGCTTTTCTGGTGTAATATGTAATAGGGGAGACAGAACACTTACCATTGGGATCTGATGTCCATCATGAGTTCCATTTCAATGACATCATGGGAAAGAAAGCAACAAAAGAAATGAGTTAGTGACAGGTTACAAAAAGGCAGCTCTTAGTTGTAAACTAATTACCTGATCAAGAAAGAAGTTAATTACCAAAAACTTAAGAGATATCGAAAAGAGAAAGAAACATGAAATAATTAATTAAGTTTGAAAATAAACTGACAAATTAACTCCACTCATTTGTTTTTTGAAGGATCATCCGAAGTGAAAAGGCCAAGAATCCCCCCAACTTAGCCAAAGAGAACACATATATGTTACCAATTATTTGTTATTAACGGGCAAAAGACCAAGAAAAATATAGGATGATCATAAATTTGCAAAAAGCAAGTATTAATTGTGGCCCACAAAGGCACAAGTTTGAAGATGACAAGCACATATCAATTGGAAGGTGGAAAAATTGGTGCCTACCTTCTACTTAAGAACTAAAGTCCGAAGATGTTCCGAAACGCCTACAATTTCTAATTTCTACTTTCTACTACAACAATTTTTTTATTATCTTCGTTATCAATTATTTTATTTTTATTATCAGAATCATTATATAAAAGCATAAGGTTAGGACGTAAGTTATCAGCTATTTTTTTTATTTTTTTTTAAAAATACGTACCTAATTATCTTTGTTTATGAATACTAAATTAAATTCCAACTCTTTGCGTATAATTGAATTAAGCTATTGTAAACTAAAAAAGCCCAACGGTTAGAATAAAATATGCACACAGGTCAACGCCTGAACGTGGTTCAATTAATTTAATCTCACTTCATGTGAATATTTTTTCAATATTAATATGTACAAAAGTAGGTGATAAAAGTTTTAATAATTAATAATACCCATATGACTTTTTAATAGATTATGATATTAACACCGACATCGGGTTGAATATTGTAGGATATATAGCTACCAACTCGATCCAAAAAAGGTGCAACTTTTACTAAAAATAAAGATAATTAATTCATAAAAAATCTTTTTTTTCGCCTAATAAACTACATCAAAGAAAACTATTTTTTTAGCCAAATGAATAATGTCTATTCCGATTCTCCTAGGAAATCATTTTTTTTTGGTTTCGTCCAGATACTTAAATATCCTAATTGGTTCCAAGTTTGACTTATTTTCAACTAAAAAGTGTTAATCAAACCGTTTTGGGATCTAATTAAAAACCAAATAAAAATTCTATAAAAAGAAAATAAAAATTATAAAATTTGTATTTTTCATGGGTTGCTCTTGAAAACGACCATATTAACTCAACTAAAATCCAAGGGGAAAAAAAAACCGCTTGGGCATGGTTTCCACTATGAAATCTGGCAAACAAATTATACCTAGAAACTCTATTAATAAAAACGAGAAAGTAAGCAAGATTTTGAACCAAATCATTTGAAAGGTCAACAAAAAAAAAACAGCAAAGAAATAAAGAAAAGTAAACCAAACTCTCATATTCAATCGGTACAACACCGTCAAACAAGAACGTACTCGTAAATGATTCTAAGTATCGAAAACATATAGTAAGTGAGGTTACCGTTGATCCAGTGCAAAGGAGGTTGGAAGTGGTAGGCGGTACGGTGGAGGTGAGGGACACTATCGACGTCGGCCTTTAACGACTGGAACTCCGGGAAGATCCGGTGAGCCGCTTCGACACCGGCACGGCGGTTGAAAAGAGTCATCATCACCAGCAACAGCAATGAGGTTGCTGCAGCGGAGGACAGAATCCTAGAGATTCCCATGTTTATGTTTATGTTGTGTTCTGTCCAACTTGGAAGAGAAAGAGCCCTGGAGGCATACAAACTGTGGGAAGACAAGGATGGAGGGAGGACGTTATTTATAGCCAGCGATCCAACAAAAAGAAAAATAAAAATAAAAAAACCCACGCCGGATTTTTTTTTCTTTTTTTCTTTTTTATTTTCATACTTATCGATTATTAACAAATTCGTGACTAGCTTTGTTTTCTGGTACTATTTGGTATAAACTGAAATGGTTTATACACATACACACGGATATTATTTACCTACTTCTAATTATCCACATATTTATGTATAAAACATAGTTTATTATATTTATAAACATATATTGGAGCAAATTTTGCTATATAGCCACGAGTTCTAGACCTATTCAAATACTAACCATGTGGAACAGAATTCTGGTTCATTAATATGATACCCACAAATTTATATATAAAGGGTTTAAAGATAGTTTGTATAAAGGGTCTATCATCTTACTGCCAAAAGTGAGAGTCTAGTTAATGTGGTAGGGAGTACAATTTGTATCTTTAATTTTCTCTAACTAAACAATGTGGTAGATGATGATTAAAACATAATTATATGTAAGACCTAAATTTAAATGTTCGGTACCGTTTCATCATTTAATGAAACAAAAATTAACAATACCTGCATACATATATAAGCAAATGTGCCCAACCCAAGACCTGCCCACATCATTATGCAATGTCTCACAGGAGAACTTGCGGCAACTTGCCTTCGCCAGTTTCCGGCGGCGGTTCGCGGTGGATAGTAGGACTGTTGGAAAACGCAATGTTTCTTTTAGTGATCATCCGATTTAATTCATGTGTATTATATATATATATATATATATATATATAGAGAGAGAGAGAGAGAGAGAGAGAGAGAGAGAGAGTGGAGTTTTTGTTTTGTGAAAGATCAGATACGTGTGCATTTAGGCATGTACTTTGTAAAACTTATATGCGCACATATTGCCGGGCGTAATCTGTTTTTTTGGTTTTCCGATGGGTAAAAAACAGTGTCCGAAATCTTTAATTCTGAGAAAGTTGATTTACGATTTTTGTTTTGTTATATATTGGTTATAAACCTTTATAATTTGTTGTATATTAGTCCATAATCTTATGCTACACTGAGTAAACATAAACTTAATCTTAAGAAAAAAAACTATTATTTAAATGATTTATTAACGGTAAAAAAATTATAAATAAATTGGATTTATAAGGAGATAGTTATTGAAAAATTTATATTTGAATTTAAAAAATTATGTTAGATGGTCACACGAAGTTAATGAGTTTAAACAATAAGGTATTCTCTTTCAATAAATTCAAACTGTATCATTATTTTTCTAATTAGTAGATCATTTAAACTAACTAGTATAAATTTTTTCTCTGTTAAAAATTGAGATTTTATGTCAACTTAGATGTACCACCTAAGATACTTAGAGACCAATACAACACATTATAAAGCTTTGGGACCAAATATACATGCAATTTAGAAACAATTTGCAATAGGATTTAAAAAGATGTGAGATTAATGATGTATTCCATGCCTTTTTCTAAAATTACAAGAACACAAAAAAATATATTGTCTTCGGCGCATAATTTAATTGGCGTGTGAAGAAGCTGCCCGAGTTTTGGACCTCCCACCCAAAATGTATTTTAAAGAAAAGTTTTTTGGTGATGAATCGTGGCCTAACGCCCTCCAAGTTTCGGGCAATAGTCAAACCAACTTCCAACTCTCACTATCACACATAAATACTTGTTTTCTTTGTAATTGTTTCTGAGTTAAAAAAAAAAACCCAATCTGAAACGATATAACTGTAATTATAAGATGGGCTGTATGATTATGCAACAACGAAACTGTTAGTGCGAATTTTGTCCCGAAGCTTTTTAAATCCTATTGCAAATTGTTTCTAAATTTAGAAACTGTTAGTGCAAAAGTATCCAGAAGTATCCACAAAGTTAATTAGCGCGCATTTCACCATCCCAAATGAGTAGAGGTCTTATTTGTATTCTCAATCTTTTTTTTTTTTCATATGAAAAAGAAACAAAACTGCAATACATTTTGGTCTAAGTGCACGTTTGGTCCCTTAACTTTGTCAACTCAAGCGAGTTACTCATTTATGAATGACTCAATGTGAATTAGTCCCTTAACTTTGCAAAATATAGTGAGTCAATCCCTAATTGGATGGAAAGGTAGACATTGTTTGTTCCTCAACATTGTCTGCCTTTCTCTGCCACACACCGCCGGTCTCTCCTCCTTAAACCAAACCCTAGATCTAATTTGAAAATGATCTGATGCTGAAGCTAACAATCTACCTTTGAATCTGCCTTCCTAGCTGTTCAATCCATCGCCTCTCATGTAGTCATAGTCAAATCCACCTCTCACCATTGAAGCTGTCGATGCCAAATCAACCTTTACCATCGAATCTACCCTCATTGTTATATCAAATTAGCCTTTGTTGTCACCTTCGAATCAGCCCTTTTCATCTGTTCGACATAGTCCTCTGCATAGTTGATTTCCTCAGGCCATCCTTGTCTCGTCATTTGTTATTAGAAATTGATTTGGGTGGAATTCACATATTACAATTGCTTTAGGCTATCCTCAAGCCATCATTGCATCATTGATTTCCTCAGGCCATCCTCAAGCCATACTTGCCTTGCCGCTTGCTGCATTTGGGTGTGATTCACAAATTACAACCGTCGAAGGCCAAACATCATCTGCCTCTTGTCCTTCCTTGCCATCAGTAGCATATATATGCCTTTTGGTTCCAATTTCCCCAACATTGCTCTGCTCACAAACGTCATCATTACCACATGATAACACATGCGTGTTTTCTGTCAGTATATGGACTAACTACCATAGATTATCAAAATTTGAGGACTAAGTCACAAAGTTTATCAAAGTTGGAGGATTAAGTCATTATGAATCAATGTTAAGGAACTAACTCGTATAAGTTTGCAAGTTAAGGGATCAACCATACATTTAGGCTTATATTTTCTCAGTTAATAGGCTATGTTTGATAACAACTTTTTTAATTAGTGTAAAAATTTTAAATAATTTATTAATGGTAGAGATGAAACAGCCAAAACTAACAGTTAAATTCAACATATACCCTTAAATAGTTTTTCTTTTTTAAACTCCAACACTAAATGGGACCTAAATACTCAACATTCGAAAAATGATCAAGGAGGCTTTCGTCCTGGTTTCCCCATCCGATAATTTCTTTAAAAAATTAGTTTATTATCACATAGTCGATGAATAATACTTCAAAAGTACAGAACAAATAAACAATAAAAAAAGTCATGTTGGACAAGAGATCAATGTAGAAACAAATCGTTACTTTCGGACTTTTTCTTTTTTAATTTATGTACATATTGACTTAAATTATTATTGCCCTGGAAAAAGCAATTGATTTCGAATTAGTTTTTACTTTTAACAAATAACAGCCTGAAGTCGGATTATTCAAATGGACTTATCCATCCACGTCGTTTTTTATTTTATCTTCTTAATCTTCTCTTTTGTCTTATCCATCCACGCTAGAAATACTGAAATCAACAACAAAATTCCCGTGCCACTCACATCTTTTGATGGTTTAAACCCAGTGCAATAAAGAGGGACAGGTGAATATTCAAGAAAGTTTGAGAATGTATGGTACTAATTATTACCGCAGCCGCTAGCATTTGCAAAGTGGATCACTTCATTCATACAATGAAGAAATAAAATGGGAACGGCTTCAACAGATTTTGAGAAAAGTGAACACCGATATTGGTCGTTTTGCCTTTAGACGTGTGAGTAAGAGTTTAATTATTATGAAAGAGACTAAAACTACTAAAAAAAATCATTTTTTTCAACGTCCATTTTTTCAATGGTTAAATTGTTTGAAATTTCTGACTCACAAGATTGTTGGTAGTGATCAAGAATAATCTCCAATGACCAAACTGTTGGAAACATTTGTATATTAATTTCCCCCATTTTTCTGAATAGTGGAGGGAAATTGAAATTTATCTTCCAACAGTTTAGCTGTTGAAAAAAGTGTGAAGTTATTGGAAATATCTTTAATTAAACGGTGCATTTTGGCCAGGCGCTTTTCAACGGGCTGGTTGTTGGAAACCTAAATTTTTAACCCCCCTTGGGGCTCTAGTGAGTGTTTGCTTTTTTCTCTCCTCTTTGTTCCTCTCACTCTCTCACTAGCACACACCTCACATCGTCCCTCAAATCACCAAATCCAACTCCTTGCTCCATCCATTGTCGTTTCTTCAGCTAGTATTAGTAAATCTAGTGCAGATTGAGTGAAATATGTAAGTTTTTTTACATTTTTATCTTAATTTGTGCATTTTTTGCTGAATAGGTACATTTTTTTCTTGTTTCCACAGTTAAAAAGCTTACACACTAACATCCAAGGTTTTTGGTTGAGGTAAGTTGTGGAGAATTTTTATTTTCATTTTTATTTTTCTTCGGTTTTCTTGTGAAAATTCCAAAAAATCTTAGTATTTTGATTGTGAAATGTGTTAAATGTTGGTGATTTGTTATTGTTTATGGTTGGAATTGCAGTTGCTAGTCGACCTATTCATATTTGCATTTTCCTTGAATTTGTTTTGTTTTTTTTTTAATTTTGGTAATTTATAGGAAATTAGTATATTTTTATTTGTCATGAAAATTAGGTAGTGGAAAAAAAATTTCTATTACACTGAGTATATGTTGTTTTTATTAGGAGGCATGAATTGGGTTAAGTATAGGTGAGTTAATTAATTAGAAATATAAAAATATTTGATTGAGTTAATTAATTGAAATCTAAAAAATATTTTTTTGCTTATTCTCTTAGTTTCAAAGGTACACTTTCTATTTTGTTTTATTTTACCTTATTATATCTGAATATAAGTGTGATTTTGATGAAAATGATTATTGATATGATTTACTTTATCATAAAAATTGACGTGTTGTGAATATGATTCATGCATTTCCATCAAAATTGGTTTTTGCTATTTTCATTTTTATTTTTATTTTTTATAATTTTTTTTATATGTTTAGGGACATCCTAACTTTGTGTGATATAATTTTTATTGTTGTATTTAATTATGTTAAAATGAATATTAATTTTTCTAAAAGTTCTTGATATAGCTAGCTATTTGTATTTATTGTTTTTTTAGTTTTGGGGTTTATGGTTTAATTAGGGTAAATTTGACTGATTTAGTATTAATTGTTATAATTAATTATGTTATATGATATTGTTATATTATTATTTGTTATACTATTAATTGTTGTATACTATTGTGTTAAAATGCACAACAAAATTTCTTTCCCGAGTTTAGATTTATCATATGATTCAAAAAAACTTCTACTTTCTATATAATGTTTAGGGGTTTTATGTTTCAGACCTTGATTAATGTCCAAAGTTAATACATATGTGTGAATGTATTGTACATGATTAATAGTAAGTATGGCCATAGTTTGATGTTTAAGAACTCAATCAAATTATGGTGAAAATGATAATGTCTAAAAGAATAATTTGTGGTTTCCCAACTTTCTTGTCTATTGTTTTACATGTTTACCAACATACTTAGTTTATAATGGAGGTGGGCCATGGTTGAATGTACCATAACAGATTGTGTGAAGGGACGCCGAATATGAGAAGAAACTAGAGCGGCTTAAAGGAGACAGAGTGCAGACATGGATGTGAATAGGGCCACCTTGGAGGCAAACCGAGCTTAGTTGGAGCTTATTTGTCGTTCACTGAACTTTCCTTGTCCGCCGCCTCAACCGGTTCCACAGTATACTGATGAGTCAAACTTAGATGAACTTTTTGAGACTTGAACTTTTTTGAGATCTTGCATTATGGTAGCTTGTATGATATGTTAAAGACATATAACTCCTTATTTTTACTATGATCTATTAATGAGCTTAAGATGCACATTATTGAAATTGAATTTACATTTGTGGTAACCACTCAAAAATTGGATGAATTGCAAGAAGACATAAATTGGCACATTGAATTCAAAAATTGATGGAATCAAGGAATCTAGAATCAAGATGGGCTTTTGGAAGCCTACCAACATCCTAACCGTTTAAATTTATTAACGGCCTAACCCATTGGTAAATTACCAACGCTTACGCATTGGAAAAATCTAAAGCTGTTGGAAAACCTCTATGCTCTACGTCCGTTGGTAATTTACCAATGGCCAAATAACCAATGTGCTTATGTAGGAAATTACCAATGGTTTAAGTTTTAGCCGTTGGTAATATGGTTTCCAACAATCGATTTATTAATGAGCTACTTCCAACGACTATGCGTTGATAATTTTGAAATTTTCAATGTGTACACTTTGGTAACAGCTGTTAAAAAAATTAAGTTTTTTAGTAGTGTAAATTGTTTCACACAAAAAAGAAATAGTGATATAGGAGTTGAGAGAGAGGAAGTTCAAGCAATCTATTAAATTCAGATGATTAGTAGGAGGATAAAATTTAGGGAAAACAAATGTATGGTAAAAGAGTTGCTATGTAAAATCAAAATTTAGCTTAAGTGAGATAAGAATATTAGGCCAGGGAAAATAAGATATCAGGTGAAGTGGGTGCCAAGCAAAATTATGTTCTAGCCTAGGCCAATGGCAGATTCTTGTATATAATATCATGCTCCATAGACCCCTTTGCTATAAGATTGTTAACAATAGATATATAATTTAATAATTGAGTCCCTTATAGGTTTTTCAGTAGATCACATAATTTTCATGGCATCTAACGGAACAAATGGCCTTACCTCTTTTACCTTAAAAAATACAAGAAGGGATCACTCTCTTCCCTTTATAAATGATTTTTTAATGGTAAAACACCTATAATCGCCCTTAAGGTTACATATATTTTCTTACATAGACCTTCAACATTTTTTACCTCTTTTTCCCCTTCAAACATATGAAAAAATTAGAAGCTAGTTGGGTAAACACCTATAATCACCCTTAAGCTTACATATATTTTCTTATATAGACCTTCAACATTTTTTATCTCCCTTTTTTCTTCAAACATATGAGAAAATTATGAGCTAATTGGGTACAAGATAAAGTCATTGGTTAAATGGGAAAGAAGCATATAAGTTTAAGGGGTAAACGCAACAAGATAAACGTGACAAACTAACCAACAAATCAATCACCAATTGTTGCCATTTCACTTTTTGGAGATTGAAAAACTCAAACACCAAAACATCAATTGTGAGTTAGGGGCAACCGACAAGCGACTGAAAGTGGTGACCAAATTCATTGGTTACCAGTTAAACTAAGAGACAATTTAAGTAGGTCATGACCAGAAGAATAGGATAAGAAAGACAATTCGAGATTGGTATAGGTTTGGGTTGGGGAAAGCCTAAAAAATATATGATGCAGAAACAATAAAAGAAGTTGAGAATGTACCAAACAACCAAGAATTCTATGAGACAATTCTAGGAAAATAAACTCTTAAGCTACCCACCATGAAACCTTTATTATTATGACTAAGAAGTAAATAAACTAATAATTTTTAATAGCCAAAACAAGCTTTCGGTTCGTAGTATGAGAGAACCTCAAAGTTCAAACTTAGAAGCTTCTTTCATTAATTGGAGTAGCGATGAGCATAGCGAGCAAATCCATCATTAGATTTGGACTCATCTTCTCATGTAAATGCATCATCAAATTTGGATCATGGCAAGAAAATGTAGTTGAGAACAAACGCAAAAAAAAAAAAAATCTACAAAAGCAAAAATAGAAACCCATGAGCAATTTCAAATAAAATAAAACTAGAAATTTAAACCTATGAACAAAAAATAAACTAAGCAAATTTGCAAGCTCAGGTTTTATGCAGTGAATAGAGAACAAATGAGAGAAACTAGCTTGTGAAGATGAGAGATGATTATTGGAGAAATAGGGAAATGAAATACCTTATGAGATCTGCTGCAACATTGAGAGGTAGTGGCATGACTCTATTGAAGGCTGAGATGTTAGCCATGAATGATCAATGAAATTAGTAGGACTAACTTAAAGAGCCAAATGAGGTTACTTTGAGGTTGCACTACAAGGTAATTGTAAGAGAGAGAGAGGAAGGTAAAAGAGGCGAGAGTTTTCAAGGATGAACAGGAAGATCCACTAATATAAAGACCTACCCTATACAACGACCAATTTGGCGACTTACAGCATCTTATACTAGTGATCGAAAATATTCAGTCACGAATACAGTTGCCATCCTCTTTTACCCACCCTGAAAACACTTCATGGCGATCGATTGGCGATGATTGCCTTGGTGACCGAATATTCAGTTGTCTGGTCTGGTTAGCTTTTTACATTATTCTTTTTGTGAAATGAATATTTTTGTCTTTTACATTCTGTATAGGAATATGATACACATCTCACCTACCTATATACATAATTTATATATAATTTTATAACTCTCGTTGAATCTATTTGACTAAGAATAGGAGAATAGATGCTAAATCTAAGGATATTTTTCATATTTTCTTCTAAAAATCATTTTTCATGATTATTTTGTATATATAAATTTATAAGTTTTATTATATAATGTTATTATTTAGAATTTATAAACTTAAATAGACCTCATTTATAAAATTCCTAGATCTGCCACTAGCCTAGTCAAAACAAATATTTGGCCAAATAAGTGATAGGCGAAATAAGTAATAGGCCTAGGCTAGACGCACTTTGGGCAAAAGTGAATACAAGCACAAGTGCACAAGTGAAGTGAGTTCAAAGGAATCTTAAAATGACGAGTATCTTGTGAATGACTTTAACATTCTCCTTAATAATAAGGAAACCAGGGACTATTTATAGAGATGCTTAGCGCATAAGATCATCCAACATGTCCTCAAATGGATGGCGATAAAGCGTGCACCAAGCTTGGATCCTAAATCTATCGAATCGGTTGAAAATAACGTACAATCCTTACTCTGAGTTCACCAAGTTATAACTTCTTAAATCATCCCCTTACAATATCATATTAAAATCCTTGCTGATAATTTTAATGGAGAAGACGTAAAATTGGCACTCATGTTTGCTCGACAGAGCAATTTGGTCATTAACATTTTTTTGTTGTTAATTTGGCACTAACATTTCCTATTGGGAGCAATTTTCCACTGGTCATTAAATGGTAGGAATATTTTGTTTTTTTAGAGAATATTTCATGATAATAGTTATAGTAAGAAAATTTAATGGCTATTGTCCATTAGAAATTCCAAAGGCTAGAGTTGTCAAAACCACCTTCTAGTGGTGACTATTCTTGGGTCTCATTTCTGATGGTTAGCTGATGGAAAATTTTTTAGGTAAATATGACAGACATTTTCTGGTGGATTTATATCATAAAATACTATTTCAGATGGCTACCCATAAAAAACTGCCTTTAAGAATAACACTTTTTTTAGTAGTGGTTGAAATTAGGCCATAATATGCAAATGGCTTTGGCAATACGTTAATGAACAACATGTTATGTGGAGAAAAACAATCGATGCAAGTACCTATTTGTCATGGCCTTCAATTAAAGCTTCCATAAAGCTATTTTGTTTTACCAATTTAGAGAAAGATTTCTAGCTTCTTATGGCAGGTAGTTTTATAGTTATGGTAGCTTTGAATGGACTGGTTCTACTGATGGGTTTTGTAAATTAAGGCTACCATATTTTTGGATTATTTTTTAATTAAGGGAGAAAAATTGAAAAACAATTATCCTAAGATATTTGCGCTTTTGAGGAAACCACTCCATTTTTTTACTCTAGCATTTAGGACAATGTCGTGTAATGCTGAAAATTTGTGATACCCAGAAGATTAGTAAACTAGGAATGTTCTATCCATGATCATTTCAAGACAATGCTTAATTAAATCATGGTTGCTATGGAATTTGGTAAGCAAAAGTGCTTGAAAATTTTATAAATACACTAACATATACTTTTTCTGTCCTAAATTCTTTGCACCATTCACTTTTCAATAATTAATCTATAATTTTTTGTTTTTAACATTTTAGCATATAAATGAAAACACTTTATATATGAATGAAGAATCAAGACTTATAGTTCCTAAATATATTTTTTTTATTTTTTTCTAACAAACAATAATATAAATAAATTCAAGTCAAACTAGTCAAGAAAAACAAATCGAGCAAAGAAAGTGGGACAGAAGGAGTATTTGATATCAAGCTATTAGTTTTATGACTTAACCCAAGGAAGCTCTAAAGAGCTTAAAGAACTTAAAAAGGTAAAGTCCAATTCAATTGAGCTTAGACACAGCTCCACTCCTGTTGAGCTCCAACAGATCCATATCATGTCAACTTACCTCAGTCCTTCCCAACTCATGGGAAACGGACTCACTAGGTAGACCAATATTAGTTGGGGTAGTTGGAGGTAGCTAGATGTGGACTAACACTACCTTAAGGTAGTTAGGTAGTTAGAATTATGTGACACATATATGTAACACATTACAACCTTGGAAGTAATAAAAAATGCCACGTGATGCTTATGTGGCAAGCACATGACACCTTGAAACATGAGATAATTGTTTCATAATCAACCTATAACTACCGTATTACAAAAAATATGTCCTTTAGATGAATAGATATGTCCAGCCAACACAGATGACCCTTGCGTAGGTAGCCATGGACCATAACTACTCTAGTTAGAGAAATGACATGACTTTTAATGAAAGTTCATGTCTTAGGTGAAATAACATAGCCTTTTCTAGGATGGTTATTGCCTTCTTTCAATGGACAATGTTTGGTAGGTGAAGGGCACCTATTGGTAAACTAATAAAACATTTTATAAATAGTTATGACTCTATTATGAAATGTTATAACCTTCTAGAAGTGCCAATTTTACCCCCACAAATAGAGGGCATTAAGACTCTGTAGATGAAGTTGTAGTCACTTTTTTCACCTTTTTCTCTTCCCAAATAAGGCCAAAACACACACATACACTTAGAAGAGTGTTATCTCCTAAGAGTATAAACTTTAAGTTCTTGAGTGTGAACAAGTAATGGCTACTGTTTCAACAAGTTGGTTATCTATTTTATCTTAGAAGCCCATGGGAATGCCACATCTCGTATCTTGTTTGTGACAAAGAAGACAGGCAAACCTTTGAAAGCTTGTAAATCCATCAAAGTTAGTAACTCTAACTCATATAATCATGGGATGACTATGAGGACATTTGTGGTCAAATTTTCTGTTAGTTGTTATAGATGATAAAGATCAAATAGAATGGTCATATAGAGGCAATGTTAGAATTTTCCTAAAATCTATTTGCTATGAGTTGGAAAATTTAGCCCATAATTATAAACTTTGTTACACTTAATGTGCCGATGTAAGACCCACTAAAAGTCAGCTTGTTCTGTTGGCAGCTTTTGCAAAAGAAGTTGATTATATGGGAGGCACTTTGGAAACATTTCATTTTATTTGAAGTTGACACTTTTTCTCTTTTTTGGTTATAGTGGCTTAGAGTCAATCAAGCATTTGTTTATATATTGCAGTTTTTTTGTGGAGATCTAGAGTTGTTTGGTTCACTATTGGTTTTGCCCTCGGATAACAATGCTTGATTTGTACAATTGATGGTATGAATCTGCAAGGTTTGTCCGACTCAAGGGGATTTGGGTGCTAATTTGTATTTGGAGCATTATAGTCCATATGGAAAGTTCACAACAATATGGTTTTTAATTGAAATGTTTTAAATGGCCTCCCACTTGGTGGATTTAATTAAAATTTGTGTTGGCTTCTTGAGTATGGTAGTTTAGTTGAATTGTTTCTTTTCTATTATATATTTTTAGTCCACATTGAACTAATATTAATAAGATGATGTGTGGATAAAAAATTAATACTAGTTGAAAGGTGTCCTCCATCAAAAAGTGACTTGCAATTTAATATGGATGACTTATTCATTGGTAAACTGGGATAAAGGCTTGTGGTAGGAATCCTAAGAGATCAAAATTCTTATTCTATTTTATTTTTTAAAAACCTGTGAGCCTGATTATTTTCACTGTGACAGAGGTATTGGCTATACAATAGGTGCTTAGAATGTTAATTAGCACAAAAGGTTTGTCTTTTTCAAAACCATGGGTAGAAAGTGATTCATGGGCTTTGAATCCTGATATGAGGTTGCGGAAATCATCCCGATGTTTATATATATATTGACATATTATTGTGGTTTGGCTTTGATTGCTCAATAGTTCATATTTTGAAGGATGAAAACCAAGATGCCAATGGCCTATATAAGCAAAAATTACATAGAGATTGCCCTTTAGAATTGTGGGGTTGATCATATACTTTTGGCTTTTCCATTAACTCAATGTTCATCAATATCACTTGTATTAGTTAAATTATGTTTGGAACTATCTTCTTTGTTCATATTCAATTTATATCAATAAAAGTCTACTCTTATTTCATAAAAAAATAAAGAAACGTAATTTATAAATGTAAACTAATTAAGAATAAAATATAAAAATATGCGAGTCAAACCAACAAAATTTGAATGGTCACACCTAAGGTCTCTAAAAACCTAATCTTACTATTTATAGGCTGTCATGGTGATTAGGATGATCAGGATCTTATTGTTGCATCATCCTAATATTTTATCCCATAATGATCCAGGTAGCCACTGTTTGTGCATGGCATGAACCCTCAAGAGTCCTAACTACTTATAGTGTTCTAGAATTTTTTTTAAAAAGAGTCTGCATGCATATATGAATACTCTTTTTTTTTTAGATACATAATAAATAATACTTGTAGTGTTCATATCTGAATACATATATGAATACTTGCAGTGTTGAGGAAAACACAATGAGCTCTTTTCCTTTGAATGTACCGAAGAGAGAGAGTTCATTTTTTGCTTGTCAAGAAGGCCTACTATGAATGCATGTAAGGTGTGCTCCTCCACTAGGGTCCATAGCATCAAGCATGCTTTAAGGTCAGGAGAGGACTTATTTCCTCCAACCAATAAGGAATAAATGGGAGGGCAGAAAAGAGTAGGCATCGAACGCATCAAAACTTCATGCCTTCAAAAAGAAAGTTAGCTGAGAAAATAGAGGTTGCAAAACTATCTAAGTGCCAGTTCTGGGCAAGTGAAATTCCTTTCCTTGGACATATTATAAATGCTCAAGGATTAAGTGTGGACCCAGAAAAGGTAAAGGCTGTGGTGGAGTGGAAACGCCCAACAACTGTAACTGAAGTTAGAAGTTTCTTGGGTTTGGCGGGCTATTATCGAAGGTTTATTGAGAAATTTTCTATAATAGCTTCGTCATTGACTGCCTTGACAAAGAAGGCACAGAAGTTTATTTGGACTTCTAAGTGTGAAGAGAGTTTCCAGGAGCTTAAGAACAGGTTAATTTCTGCTCCCATCTTAATCCTACCAGATCCGCATGAGACTTTTGTGGTTTATACCGATGCATCTGGGACAGGATTAGGATGTGTGTTGATGCAGGATAAGCAAGTGATTGCATATGGGTCTAGGCAGTTAAGGCCTAACGAGTTGAATTACCCAGTGCATGATCTTGAGTTGGCAGCAGTTGTGTTTGCCTTAAAGCTCTGGAGACACTACCTTATGGGAAGATCCTTTAAGATCTTTACAGACCATAATAAGATCTTTACGGACCATAAAAGTCTGAAGTATTTATTTACCCAAAAGGATCTTAACATGAGGTAGAGAAGGTGGATCGAGTATATCAAGGACTATGATTGCTCGATAGACTATTGTTCTGGTAAAGGCAACGTGGTTGCTGATGCCTTGAGCCGTAAGTATTCTGGGGTAATTCTCTCCAAGGATCAAGTAACACAAACCTCAAAATATCCTAGTGCAGAGCAATTCACAGTTTTATTTGAATTGTGGAGAGAATGGGAAATGGCTCAAGTCATGGTCCTTGAAATTCAGTCAGCATGGCTGGCTAGTGTTAAGCAAGCTCAAGAGAATGACCCAAGTTTGAAAGGAGTTTCTGGGGAGGAAAAGCATGGTACTGTACTGAAGGAATTTCAGTACAAGGATGGGTTACTTTACTATGGTGACCGGCTCTATGTGCCAAGTGAATGAAGGCAACAGGTGTTGTAGGAGGCACATACGAGTAAGTTTAACGTTCACCCTGGTGTGAATAAGATGTACCATGACCTTAGGACTCATTTCTGGTGGCCAAAGTTTAAGAGAGACATATATGAATATGTGTCTAAGTGCCTCACCTGTCAAATGGTGAAGGCAGAGCACCAAAGGCCATCAGGAATGTTGCAAAGTTTACCACTCCCAGAAAGGAAATGGGGATCCATCACCATGGACTTTTGTGTTGGGTTGCCAAACACAAGAAGTCAGCATGATTCCATTTGGGTGGTGGTGGATAGGTTGACAAAATCTGCACACTTTATCCCCATTAAAATTACTTATACCATGGAGAAGTTAGCCCAGTTGTATATTCGGGAAGTAGTAAGACTTCATGGAATTCCTGATCAGATTGTATGTGATAGAGATCCCCGTTTTTTTTCAAGGTTTTGGAATGCCTTTCAAAAGGCTATGGGTTCCGCTGTGAACCTAAGTACTGCATATCACCCTCAGACTGATAAGCAATCTGAGCGGGTGATCCAGACCTTGGAAGATATGTTACGAAGTTGTGTGATGGACTTCAAAGGGGATTGGGACCAACATCTGCCTTTGATTGAATTTGCTTATAATAATAGCTATCAAGAAGCTATTAAGATGGCGCCCTACGAAGCTTTGTATGGGCGTAAGTGTGTGACCCCTCATTGTTGGGCAGATAAAGCTGATGAAATAGTTGTTGGTCCAGAAATCATTGCCGAGACCACGGCAAAGATTAAGTTGATCCAAGCAAGGATCAAAGCTGCCTTAGACCGGCAAGCTAAGTACACCAATGTGCGAAGAAAAGATTTAGAGTTTGAGGTAAGAGACAGAGTACTCCTTAAAGTTTCACCAATGAAAGGTGTGGCTAGGTTTGGCCAAAGGGGTAAGTTGGCACCAAGGTTTATTGGTCCTTTTGAAATCCTCGAAAAGGTAGGAAAAGTGGCTTATCGGTTGGCTTTACCGCCAAGTTTTGCCCATGTTCATAATGTGTTTCATGTAAGTTCCTTAAGGAAGTGCATTGTGAACCCTGGGCAAGTGTTAACCCCGCCCATTATCCCTTTGAGAGAGGACCTAAGTTATGAAGAACATCCCATCAAGTTTCTTGACCGTCAAGTCCGGAAACTAAGAACCAAACGAATCCCAATGGTCAAGGTACTATGGTCTAACCATGGGGAGGAAGAGGCCACTTGGGAGACCGAGCAGGATATGCTAAGGCAATATCCAAGTTTGTTTGCTCAATTAAGTCAGAATTTAGAGGACCAAATTTCTGAAGGAGGGGAGGATGTGACGGCTCTTCCAGTTGATTAATCAAGTAAGTGTTTATTTTACTTTGATTAAGTGTTTATTAAATTAAGTACCTCAGGTTAGCGCCTTGATAAGCAAGTAAGGTAAGCCTAATTAAGTAAGTGAGTTCCTAAGTGTGATTTGGCATAGTTAAATCAAGACCATTAGTTATTCTAGCTTTTAGAACCATCCTTGTGAGTTTTGAGAACTTGTGGCACTAAGTGTTCTTTTTGAGCCATTTAGAATCTTAAGTGGCTAAAGTGTCCAAGAAAATTAAGTTTGAGAAGCTTTTAGTATCCTTTAGAGCAAAGAAATGTGAGTTTTGGGTGAGAGTTTAGTGACTCATTTGAAGCTTTTGAGAGTATGAGGACTTAAGTGCAAGGGAGGGAAAAGTTGCTTTATAAGCTTATAAGCTAAGTCTTCTTCTTCCTTAGCCATTTGTTCCAAGCTCCAAAATTCGTGGCTCCATCTCCTCTCTCCAAATTCACAGCTCAAACTTCATTTCCTTGCAAGTTTTCATCAAATTAAGGGTGCCCAAGGTGTTAGAAAGGATCACCAAGCTTCTTTGTAGTGTTCTAGCTCAAGTTTGCTCTTTGGAAGCTAGTTTGGAGTTCAAATTTCGTGGGTAAGCTTCTTGAGATCATTTGGATTGATTCTAGGTTGTTTCTAGAGCTAGAAATGGTCTTAGTTTGATTGGGTTGGATGCCAAATTGCATTGGTTTTAGGTGTGGAACTCAAAGAAGCTTGATTGAGCTAAGGATGATTGTGTATCAATGCTTGCTTTTGTGGCTGAATTGAGGTAAGGGTTCAAGTAATTAAGTTCAAATAATGCATGGTTTGGTAGTTTTGTGTGTGGGAATGAGTTAGGAACAAGACCCATTCAGTTTGGACTAGAAATGAGAGAGTTTGAGTAGTTTGTGTGCAAGAACGCAGCTGTCGCGCAACGCAGAAAATGGCGTTGGCGCCGCAGCGCCAGAAGTAAATGTACTGGCGCCGCAGCGCCCCGCAGAAAACGGCGTTGGCGCCGCAGCGCCAGAAGTAAGTGTACTGGCACTGCAGCGCCCCACAGAAAACGGCATTGGCGCTGCAGCGCCGGAAGTAAGTGACTGGCGCCGCGGCGCCAGGGGGCGATTTTTCACTCAGGAGGTTTTGTTCGCCGGCGCTATGCTTTTGCTCTATGGCACCGCAGCGCCAGAGGTGACCTTAAGGAATTTTGGGCCATTTTTCCGGCCATCTTAAGAGCAACTTAGACTCTCGGTTTCTATTCCTAGGCTATTCTAAGACGTTCCATAGCCTCGGTTGGGTCTAGAATTCATTCCTAGAGCGGGAATTGTGCATTATTTAAGAGGTAGTCAAGTTGTGTGGTTAAGAACAAAAGTGTGACTTGGTGGCTAAGTTATTCATAGTGCTTAAGCTTTTAGATGAGCATTAAGGGGATTTAAGTGGGTTTTTAGACTCTTTATTGGCCGTATAGAGCGTCATTTACATATGGTCAATGAAGAGAAAAACCTAAGTCGATCCCAACCGAACCATTTGGTTTGGTAAGCAAGCCACTAGTAGTGTTCTGAGTTAAACCTTGAGGGTTTGGCTAGTTAAACCACATAGGAAGACTACCCTGTACAATAAGTTAAGGGTAAAGGCGGGTAAGTTTGAGATAGGTGACGACCTACTCTAGAACCCGTAAGTGGGACTTAAGTGAGGTAAAGTATCCGGGATACGAGGGCCAGTATCTCAAGTACCTCCGCCGTTTGAGCTCACGGCAAAGTTTTAAGGCACCTAGAGTGCAGAAAGTCCCAAGTGCATATATTGTGTGCATTTCATACCATACATCCATACATTGCATATCTTATATTTTGTTGATTGTTTGAGTTGTTTGTTGATTGAATTGCTTGTTTGGTTGCTTGGTTGCCATATTGCATAGTTTGCATTTTTCCTTGCATTTTTCCTTGCAGGTATTCAAGGGATCCTTACTGAGTACTTTCAAGTACTCATTCCCTTAAGTTTTATTGTGCAGGTTCTAACTCCGGGCCTAATCACTAGGTGATAGCTAAGGCCTAAGCTTTCTGTTTTGCAGGTATTTCTCTTGAGAATCCTAGTGATTCTAAGTTACTTGTGATATAAGTTATGTGCTAACCAAGTTGTGCCTTTACAGTGTAGAGGCTAAGAGTACACAAGAACAAGATCTAGTGAAGGGTTTACACTTGGAGCTTGGTATAGCTCAAGGTGGGACTCAAGTAGTTGATCTTAGTTAGTAGTTTTTGTCTCTTGTACATAGTACTTTGTGTACTAAGTAAGTTGCCTCTAATAGGATACATTGTGATGTAAATCCATCTTGTTACTTTTGGGTGCATGCTAGAGGTGTAATGTATGCACAAACTGTTACTTGTAGTTAAAGCAACCAGTATTTTCAAGGTCTTGGCACGTTTTATATATGTTTTAGTGAAATGCTCGAGCAATGTTTTAATCCACGACTTATAAAATTCGTTTGCATTGCCAGGACAGAAGCATGCATAACTTAAACTGAGTAGGCTAAGAAACTAGTTGCATATAAATTGTTTAATTTATATTGACAAGTAATAGTTAGCCAATAGTAACTAGTGGGATTCATAATCCCTAAGGGCCTACAAGATTAGGGGCACTGGGGCCCCGTTCTGCGACACATAGTCTAGGAGATTTGAAAGTATGCAATAATAGATAAAAATCACAGAAAAAGATTAAAGGTGTTGGTGGCTCATAAAGTGCTTAACAACTCGGTTTCTCTTCATTCTCAATTGTAAGAACAACTTAATCATCTATATGCAATAAAGGAACAAATCTAAAGTCAATGAGAAAAAGCATTTTGGTTAAAAGAAAGGGATAAGAATAGTTGATTTTTCCATTAGATGGAATCAAGAAAGAAGAGGTGGAACTATATTCATAAGCTTGGAGGAGAGGATAGTACAGTTCTGTGAAATCAAGCAATTGACTGGGAAGGGGGTGGTATGGTATTTCTTGACTATTTTGAGTATTCTAACCCTTATAGATTTGATTTACTTGTGCCTTTGGTGGGAAAGGTCATGACAAAAAGGATGAACAAAGATATATTAAAATGTTTTACTCTTGAGGAGGTTCATCTTACATTCTTTCAAATGTTTCCCATGAAATCTCTAGGTCCAAATGGGCTTCCCTCTTTCTTCTTCCAATGGAATTGGCATATTCTTTGTGGTGAGGTTTTAAATTTTGTGCTTGAGGCGGTGAATAGTTAGGTCATACTAGAGTGGCTTAACCATACATATATTGTTTTTATTCCGAAGTTGAACAATCCAAACTCAATAATAGACTTTAGACCAATTAGTTTATGCAATGTTCTGTATAAATTAATTTTTAAAATGGTTATCAATTGTATAAAACTTTCTTTGATGTTACTCATATCAAAAAATTAGATTGTTTTCATTTTGGGCCACCTTCCCACTGATAACGCATTGATTGCATTAGAGTCATGTCATTATATTAATGGGATTTATAGCATAACAAAAGGAACCTTAGACTTGAAATTAGACATGGCTAAGGTGGATGACAGGGTGGAGTGGTCTTTTTGTGTATGATCAAAGGCCAAATAGGATTTCATACTTCCTACATTTGTAGAGTAATGCATTGTGTCAAATCATCCTCTTTTTTAGTACTGGTGAATGGACAGCCTATGTGGGAGTTAATTTTATCATGAGGGTTACAACAAGGGGGCCCTATGTCCCTTTATCTCTTTATGTACTATTTTGAAGATTTATCAATGATGCTTCACCATGTAAAAGCTACGACATTAATAAAATGTGTGTTAGTTAGTCAATACAGCTCCTTAATCTTTCATTTGCTATTTGTAGATGACAATATACTCTTTCTAAGAGGGAAAATGGCAGATGTAGGACACTTAATGGCTATATTATAGTTTTACGAGCATGCCTTAGTTTAGATGGTTAATATATGGAAATCATCTGTCTTTTTTTGCCCTAACTGTCATTTAGAGGTGAGGCAATGCTTACCTACTCTGCTTGGTACTTAAGCTTGTCTCAAAAGTAACAGTTATGTTAGGTTCCTTTGGTTATTGGGTTAAAAGAAAGAGGCACAATTTGATTCCTTGTTAAGTAGTATCAAGCAAAACTCAATAAATGGAAAACATATGCCCTTGCTATCGGATAGCTTCTACACATCTAAATGGTTAGGAGGCTCAATTTCAGAGATGTAGAGGCATTCAATCAAGCTCTGCTCACCAAGCAAGCCTGGCAGCTAGCCAAGAATCCTACAAGACCAGTGGTGAAGGTTATGAGGGGGCACTATTTTCCTTGTTTAAAGTTTATTATGTCTGTCCCTCAAAAAACTATTGCAATCATTTATAAGGGTATCATGGCTGAGAGAGTGCTTCCTACATGTGCCTTTTGGAGGTTAGGGGATGGTGTGAATATTGCCATAAGGTCAGATAAATGGATCCCGGGGAGTTTTTCACCCATCCACAAGTTCTGTTCTTGAGACAGAGGAATAATGCGTAGGACATCTCAACAAGCATGCCGGATTTCAATGGAACCATGACATTATTGATGCTCTCTTTCACCCAAATGATGTAGTAGTAGTCAAGCAAATCCCGCTCTCTATACGATCTCAATGATGTTCGTACATGAGGATGTTAGATAACAGTAAGTTTTCAATTAAAACAGTGTATTACTTAGCATATGCAATGATTCATAATAGAGATCCCTTAGCAAGCTTTAAATTTTGGTCATGGCTTTAGAGCCTAACTCTTTGTCGATATGTGCACTTGTTTCTACGGAGACTATGCAAAAATGCCTTGCCAATGAAAGATAATCTTCATCGATGTGGCCTAGATGTTCCGTAAACCTGTCCAGTATGTGTCGATAAAATGATGAAACTATAGCTCAACTGATTTTCAAATGTCATTTTGCAGTTTGTGTAAGGCTAGCGTTAAGGTTAAATATGCAACACAATCCACAAAAGTGGTGGGACAACTTGAGGTCATTCATGGCATTGGATGATCAGAGCTCATTGTTGACAACAATATTTAGATAGTTCATCTGGAATAATAGAAACCAGGTGGTGCATGAACTGCTACATAGAGGCCCCCAATAGCTAGATATCTGTGTTCATGCATGGGTCAGTTCATGGGTATAGAATGGTCGACCTTCTCCACCAGCAGCAGCCAAAATTCAAGTTCTTGCCTGATGACGCTCACCTTTTCAAAAGTATAAAATAAATGTGGATGGGGAAGTGTTGGAGTTGTATGTCGAAATGAGAAGGGCTTTCTCCAATTTGTTGTTTCATATGGTTTGGCTTACCATGAACATGACAACCCATACCTTGAGGCTTTGGCTATCTTATAGGGATTGAAGGAAGCACGCTGATTCATCTATCTTAATTTTTGAACTTGAAAAGGGTAGTTATTCCTCTTTGTTTTATTTTGTGACTTTCCTAGATGAAACCCGGATAGTAGATAGTGTTTTTACCTCTTGCATTTTTTCATTTGTTAGAACGTCTAAGAATGGTGTAGCTCATTTCTTAGGAAAAAAGTGCCTCCATTCTTTAGGTCGTATCTCTTGGGAGGATTTTGCTTTAGATTGGTTGTCTTCTGCTCTTAGTATGAATTAATACATTTATTTCTTTCTTTATCAAAAAAATAAAGATTAAAGATATTCAAATTAATAATTCACATAAAAGAGATTCTATTAGAAGAATATGAAATATAAAATCAAAAGTGCTCTTTAGCCCTTAAACATTGAAGAGAAAAATAGGCAGTGAAAATAGTTCAAGGTCAAGGTAGAAAGAAATATGAAAGCTAAGGGGTCAAAATTGGACAGGTTCCAAAAAATGATTATTTGTATATAGAAGACAAAGACCCACTTTGCATAAGTTTTATAATCAAAGAGACCTACTTTTTTATTCGAATAGATATTATTAAGTTTAGAGGACCCATTTAAAAACTTAAAGGAAGTCCATTTACTAAATTATATATCACTAATTATTAATATTTTGAAAAAAGGGGGCCATGACTACATAGGTGTGGAAAGGGTATATGATTCAAGGTAGCATTAATTATAGTCTTGACACATGCCCTCGAGGGGAGCATAAGCCGCCTGGAGGGGGAGCTGATCCTTGGCAGGGACAGTGTAACTATCGGAGACACTCCTAGAACAGGCATGCAGGTGCGCACTAACAGCGCCCCAGACACACAGCCACCTCTGATGCGTCAAGACCTAGTGGCGGAGCCCTCCATCTTCAAGTCCTTAATTCGCCTGTATTTTCTTCAATCTTCGTGCCTCATCTTCATGTTGGTGGAAGGAAAAAAGAAACAGTGAGAGATCTAAGATGATGAAAGCCAAAGACTGGCAGTAGAAAAGAAGTTGTCGTAATTTAATTATTTAATTGTTTTTTCTTCTCCTTTATCATTGTTAGCCAAGTAACAATATATAACCAATAAAATGCGGTTTCTTCCCACTATAGTTGCTTAGGAAAAATTTATAACCATGGGGTTGACAATGAACTAATTTATAAATATACTCTTCAAACCTTGTCACAGACACTTGAATAATAGTTAAAATCTTTTTTTCATAGCGTGAGATCTGTAGGAAGATCATTTGAATGATTTCTTTACGAGCTCTCTTCGAGCTTTGACTGATTTCGTTAGAATCCTTCTCAAGGGGCGTATCTATTCAGGGGCGGGAGGGGGCAGGCCCCCCTAAAATTTTAAAAAATTTTATTGGGTACTTGGATATGTGATATAATTGTAGAAAAATTAAAGTTAGGTACCTATCTGTACGTTTTATAATTAATAAGGGGCTCTAGTATATTTTATCCATTTAAGGTCTCAATCATTTTCTTATTGAATAAATTACATGATAGTCCTTACTCTTTAATTATTATTTCCTTTTAGTCCCTATCCTATTAAACATTCTGTTTTTGTTCCAAACATATTGAAAACATTTTTGTTTTAGTCCTAAATTTATAAAAAATGTTTCATTTTGGTTTCATTGCATGAAATTTATTAACTCAAAGTATTTATATCATAGCAACTTATTAGATCATAATTTGGACTATCCGGTAAGTGCTATAAAATAAATTTAATTTGTATAATATTTTTTTTATAATTAATAGAAAATTCAAATAACTATTTTTACTCTATAAATTGAACTTAATTATTATAAATTTTTGAATTCAATGTGTCTATATATGTAAACTGTCTAATAAATTTTGAGTTGTAAACTTTTGAAATAAACTTAGTTATTATATACTTTCAAATTTTATATGTCTATATATAATATTATTTAGTATTTTCTATTAGTGATTGTAAATTTATACATGCTAATAATCCGTTTCACATCACGCCACCGCCCCCCCAAGTGGAATTCTGGCTACGCGCCAGTTCTCATCTATAGTTGTTGCTTGTTTCAAAAAAAGTTTTCTTATGAAGTATTTCTCTACCTAACTTATTGCAATGTAAAATTAAATGTACTTTATTATCCATGCAGGCATTTTATAAAATTAAAATCTAAAAATAATGCATTTCTTTTGTGGTCGAGCAATAGGTCATCAAACTTCAGATTTTTCTGTAAGTGGGTGGGAATAGGAGCCTAGAACACAAAGTCACAAACTGGCCACAAAAGAGATGGAAAAGAGATGCAGCCTAGGCTTGGCAATTTGTAACACCTAACAAATGTTCAAAAATCAAAATATCTATTCCTCAACCAATCTACATGTAAATTAAAGTCTCTTACATACACTGAGAAAAATAAAAATTGCATAAATATTAGGGGAACACGTTTAATCAAAAGATTTAAGAAAAATCAAAAGATAGTTATGCAATGAAAGATAAAAAGAAAACAAAAGAAAACAAAAACAACTAAAATGAATAACCTAGATAAATATTACTATCCTTAGAATTTATGAGATTTTAAAGCAATAATAAGATATTTAAAGCAACATATGGAAATTAACTGATTTGAGGAGGTAAGCAATTAAATTGTATATTAATGGCACCGACCGAGTCTTTGAAGGTGAGAGGAAGAAAACAAAATTCGAAACGGTAGGGTTGACAACCGATGGTAAAATGACAAGATAAGGATTTACTAAACAATTAATACCCCTAAAGTTTCAAACGTTCAAATTACTTGTGGGTGCATTTGTGGGGGAATGACAGGTTAAGGACATATATACTTTAAAGTAACATACATATGTAAATATTTATTTTTGCAAAATTCTGGTTGGCAATTGCCGCCATTCCCCATCGTAGATTCGTAGGGCGGCTCTTCGTTATGTCACCTAGAACTATCTATGGTACATATATAAAAATTAGGCACCATTTGGCAATAAACTATGGCGGAGACTACTATTTTGGTGGAGTTGGCAAGTTAGGGATGAGCTAATTGGAGATGGATCTTTCTATACATAATTCACTAATTTTAGTAATAAATTTCAACCTTTTTTACAATTAAGCACCTCGGTGGGTCATCACATATAATAAATTAGAAAATAATTGAATATTTGCAATAAATTTGGTAATATGATTTTTTCAGAATTCAGGTACTAGACAAAAAAAATTTTGACTTCCTAAGATCAATTCTCAATGCTACCAAAATAATTCACAAATTTATACAGTTATCAATGGCGGATCTAGAAATTTTACAAAAGGAAGTCCGAATGCATATATAAATATTAAACTCAGCATTACAAAATAAATCTTATAAATTCACATATATAACATAAAATCTAAACTCATGCACTACATAACAATTATTTTTTTGATAAAACCTGAAAAATATTCAAATTTAGCATTTACTTTTTATGCCATTACCCGAACAACAATAACATGAATTATAAAATTATATATGAACTGTGGAGAAGATGAGTGAGATATGCATGTAGGATAGAATGTAAAAGAAAAATATCCCTTCTAGCGATTCAACTTATACATTTCTTTCCACTTAGCACCTACATTTTATCTTGTGTCTGACTAACTCTTTAATTTTTTCATATATTTAAACAAAAATGAGACTAAAAACATTCTCAAGGACTTGTTGGAAAAATGTATGAAAGTTTAGGGCTAGCATAGACTTTTGCCATTAGAAACTTATTTGTATATAGAAGAGACTAACTCATTTTTGTATTCCTTAGAGTAATAGATGCTCATTTTTTGGTTCCAACAGAAATTATTAAAAGTATGCAAGTCTACTAAAAAAATTAAAGGCGGTCTAATTGTTAAAATATTTATCCTTTATTAACATATTTTTTTTAGAAAAGAAGGGTTCACGGACCCCCATATTAAACACATGAATCCGCCTCTGACAATTATAACTTAGGCTAAAATACACCCAAATCATGCGGAACACTTTTACTTTCAGCTTATTTATGATTTCTATCAAACGGTTCTTACTTCTCTAGTTCTTTTCAATCAAAAACGATTTCAACGATGACAATGACAAAAAGGGTGAGGTTGTAGAGAAGCCTAACCTCTTCCGCCGACCTCCTTTCATCATTCGTCCCTACCTCCAGTGGCATCTATGCCCCACTAGATAAAGAACTGACATCCCTACCTCTGACGACATTTGTGATGTTCTGTTTAGTGAGAAGTGTTATTTTGTATTATGCTCTACCATTCGTTATTACCTTTAACGGCATTTGTGCCCCATTGGAGGAAGAACCGGTGTGCCTTCCTTCAATGGCATTTGTGATGTTCTATTCTCTAAGAAATGTTATTTCATTTATACAAATGTGTTGTTCTATAATATGATGTTCATTTCTTAAGATATAATGTCTGCAAATAGTGTTATTCAATTCAATAAGACATGATTTTCATTCATATAATTGCGCTGTCTGTAATATATTATTCACTTCATGAGATATGTTATTTGTAAGTAATGTTGTTCTATTCAATAAGAAGTATTATTTCATTCATACAAATGTATTGTTTTATACTATGTTGTTCATTTCGTTGGATGTGCTGTTTATGAATAATATTGTTCCATTTAGCAGAAGTAATGTTCCATTGGTACAAATGTGCTATTTATTTGACAAGATGTGTCGTTCGCAAATAATGTTGTTTCATTCAGCAAGAAGTGATATTCTATTTATACAATTGAGTTATTCTATAATATGTTATTCATGTCAGTAAGATGTATTGTTCAAGTATGGTGTCATTTTTGTAGATAATGTGCAAGTGCCCATATATACTAATGCATCAAGTGTATGCTATAGCTACTCTACGATTATTATCAGTCATATATATAGGTAGCATCATTTCTATTGACATTATTATTTTGAAATTAAATTAAAAATTTTTCATGATCAGTTATAATCTCTTAATTTTATCAAGTAAATTATTTCCATCACCGAATAGTTTCCAAGTCTCAAAGCATGTCTTTTATCCTCCATAGTAATATGTATGCTTTTCAAAATCTTATAATCTTTTACAATTCCCTAAAACAAAATCCATTTTACTCCCTCAGATTATAGTGACTCAAGCATTTCAATTCCTAAATTTCAACACAATGTGACTCAGTCTCTCAACTATAAAACATGGTGCACTTAAACCCTTGGACTCCTTAACTCGGCCAACATGACACTAACTCAATTAGGTTTCTAATGTTTTAGTGGCTTGATTGCAATAGTTTAAATTCTTAGTCGCTAAATCATAAGAATACATAAATTGAAGTACTTAATGACAATTAGACACAAATTTCATCTAACCCAACCGCTACTCACCTCCAAGCACTACTGTTGCTCCAGTTAATCAGCTTAATTTATACATTAATTTTTATACCTACTTTAGGTTAATTTTATTATAATTTAGTGATTTATTATCTTCACTTGTTTATTTTTTATTTTATTTAGGTTAAAAAATTTGTCACTAGAGTTGATAAATTTTTATGAAGTAAAATGACTAAATTGTAATAAATTATAAAGCAAGAGGTGCAGCTAAAGATTGAAAGAGATACTCTCCTTTAATTGGCTGAAATACCTTTTTTTTTATAATATCATATTCTATTTTAAGTTAAGGATATTTTAGTATTCGGAATCCTAATGGTTAAGGATTAGAAATCCTACAACTATAAAAAGGGCAGAGTTGTTGCGAAGAGAAGAGACGAATCAGAACAGAAGTGAAGAGAGAAGTCAATTGCGAGCAGAAGAAAAAAAGAGAATTGTGAACGGAGGGCGGGCAAATTGTGAGCAGAGGAGTACTTTTGCTAATTGGGTGCAGCAGTACAAAAAAAGATAGAAATTTCAAGATTCTTTGCTTCTCCATGCGAACTTGCGTGTTTTGTTGGTGGAAAACAACGTTTGGTTAGTAAATCAAGGGTTGACGTTTGTATTCTTTGGGAGCAAAAACACATGACCGATTCGGAATTTTGTGAGTTTGATTTCATAATTTAATTTACGATTCTTTCAACTATGTGTTGTTCTTATTTCTTGGGGTTATTGATGATTTTTTAATCTAGTATTAGAGGCTAAATGTTTATGTTAAGGTTAGGGATGTAGTCTAATTAAATTATTTTAATTAATTTATTTGAGTTGTGTTTTATTTTATTTCCTTTACAACAATAAGTATTGTCTATACTTGATTACCATAGATAATTTATTTTAGGGATTTGAACAAAGGACCGAAAAGTGAAATTTGATCAATGCACTAAGAAAATAGATTTACAATAATTTGGATAGAGATATACCTACATCTTGTGATTTTTCGTTTTGATAACCTAAACTTAATGAATTTGATTGACTATGCGAGAGATCGAGAGATAATCGTCAGTTAATTAAACACATTATAATTATTTGAGAGAGAGTTGTAATACTAAAAGTGATTGTTGATAACTAAAAACCTGCCTAAATAATTAACTGAAAGACCCTCAGCTAGGTGAAACTCAAACCTTAGTTATTTTATAATTGTTTTCTTCCCAATTCGTTAATTTTGTCATTGGTTTAGTTTAATCTTAGTTTAATTTTAGTTGATTTCACTTCCTTAAAATCTGAACTTATTTTTTTTACTTTTCATAAACAATTACATATATGTTTCTCATGGAATCGATATTTTGATTTGCTCTAAAGATTAAAACTTAGTACAGTTGACCCAGTGCACTTACAGAACTAGTCCTATCACTCGCCTTTAATCCTACCATATTCCAACGCCAAATTGACCCGCCATCATCTGATGCAAAATCAACCCATCATCATCTGATGCCAAATCAACCGGCCATCGTCTAACGCCAAATCAACCCACCATCATCCAGCGCCACATTGACCCACCATCATCCGATGCCAAATCGACTCGCCACCTCATCTGATGTCTTGCCGGCGTTATTCTCCCATGGCGTCAACAAATTGGCCCCACAGGTTAACCATTTTTTGCTAGAGCTCGTCATCATATGAATGTGTTCTTATCGCTGCCAAATTGACCCACCATCGTCCAACACTGCTACCTCTTGTAACCTGCCCTGTTTATTATCCTTCTTCCTTCTCCTCCAGACTGTGAAATGGTTTCGGATCTTAGATCTTTTTTTTTGTGATTATTCAATACCTAATGTTGTTCCTTGTGGCAAAAAATCGATACAAAAGAAAAATAAAATTACAGATAATAATCTAAAATAAAAATAATATCACCGATGATACAAAGGATTTTGAGCTGAGGCGTGGAGCCGTCCACTTTCTTTTGGACGTTTCGTGCCATACCGGTGCAACGGCATCGGGCCACGCCGCCCTCAGGATACAACAGCCCAACTTTGTTGTTGCAGTTCTACTCACACTTGCACTATGGTAGAACAAAGCTCCACTCACTCCTTTCTTTACCCAATATTATTTTTGGAGATAAAGAAAATATCTTTGTGGAAATATGAATAATAGGAGAGAGGGATAGACCAAAGAATATATATATATATATATGTCAGACGAAACAGGGGCTATATATATAGATAGGGTAAAATCCACCAGGGGTCACCTAGCTTATTTTTTTGTCCTAAACGGGTACCTTACCTTCAAATTATCCTACCGAGGTACCTTACCTCTTATTGCGTGTCCTATCTGGATACTTTCCGTTGATTCCATCGTTAAGTCTCACGAAAATTGCTGACGTGGCATTAATTAATGCTACAATAAACGTAAAATAATAGCTTTGGACCCTAAACTTTTCTAATAACTAATTCTAACCCTTAAACTTCCACCAAAATCATTTTAGCCACCGTCAACCTCTTCCTCTGTTCGATTGGCTAGTTGGGTTGAATCAGGACAAGTACGGGTTGGACTGATTCGGATTCTCATTCGATTCTCCCTGCGTCGGTGACAATTGTACGAACGGCGACGTGGGCTTTGCAGGGCTGGAGACGATGGCCTTCGGGAAGGGCAGATAGCTGGCGATGACGCATGAGGCTGCAGATCCAAGACTGGGCACTGCGGGGACTCATGTCGTGAGGCTCTTCCCTCTCGATTAAACATCACCAACTGTCAGGCAACGCTTAGGGGTAGCTCTGGAATACGGTCGGAGGCGTTGTGGGCGATTCAGATTGGTGGCGATGATTGGTGTAGTGAGCTTAAACCCGAGCTTTCGACCTCTACGCTCTGCAATTCCCAGCTGCTCTTGGCCATCAAATCACTGATCGAGTCGCGATACGGTGTCCTCCAGACGAACGCAATCGTTTCGCTGGTGAACCTTTCGCTCGAGAAATCGAACAAGGTGATGATTGTACGGTCAAGACTCGTTCCAGCCTTGATTAACGTGTTGAAGTCTAGATCTGGCGAGGCACGGGAGCACGCCGCTGGAGCTCTCTTCAGCCTGGCATTAGACGACGAGAACAAGATGCCGATCGGCAAAGGGAGGACGATGTGGATGAATTGGTGGACGGGGAAGACACTGCAGAGGATGAATCAAAAGCTGCGGAGGACAAATCGGAGGATACTGTGGAGGACGACGTAGAGGTCGAGGGCGGCTGGGATGGTGGGCGACAGAGGAAGAGGTTGACGGTGGCTAAAATGATTTTGGTGGAAGTTTAAGGGTTAGAATTAGTTATTAGAAAAGTTTAGGGTCCAAAGTTATTATTTTACGTTTATTGTAGCATTAATTAATGCCACGTCAGCAATCTCCGTGAGACTTAACGATGGAATCAACATAAAGTACCCAGATAGGACACGCGATAAGAGATAAGGTACCTCGGTAGGACAATTTGAAGGTAAGGTACCCGTTTAGGACAAAAAAACAAGCTAGGTGACCCCCAGTGGATTTTACCCTATATAGATATCTATGTGATGAAAGTAAAACGTTTGAAATTGATTGTAGCTAGCCGTTTATAATTTAAGGCTAATAATATAGCCTAACGGGTAGTAAACTAGGAGAAATAAGACATACGTTTAAAAATCCAAAACGGCTATAAAGTAATTAGTTATATATATATTTAAAATTATTTATTGAAATAATATCTAACATTTCCCTCTCCATTTCAATAAAAAACCATAATACTATCAATTTGGGTAAAAATAGGTTATTATGCTTAATAAAGGTAGTAATACCTTGAACCTTTACTTAGTGAGTCGGCTTCTTTGTTCCATGACCAATAGTCGTACTACCTTGAACTATGGTCGCTTGCGGACACAAGTTCACCTAACACACATAATAAACCAGGTGTCCATTGAGCTTATAAGCCTGCACTATTGATGGCCATATGCAAATCCTGATTTTTTCATGAGCGATTTTAGTAGTAGCCCATAGAGCGGCCTCACTCCAACACTTATATAGGTGAAAATCCGTCAAGGGTGCTCCTGTAACTTGACACTCCACTCAATAAAGAGCTACAAATTCTCATTAAGAGCAAACACTCAACCCTCAAACATTAGAGGATAAATGCATCCACACCATAAGGATGAGTCGAAAAAAAAATAGTGCATCTCTTAACGGCTTCACTATTATTTGTTTTTCCCATTCAAAACCCAAGCTTCAAGATCTCTGATTTTTGGGTTGGGTATCCTCATAGGAAGCTCCATTCAATTTGGGCTTTAATCCCATCCCCCTCGATGTAATCCAGACCTTGTCTCTTGCAAGAGATTTTGTTAGCGGATCTGCAATATTTTCACATGATTTTACATAATCTACATTAACAACTCTATCAGTTATATAGGACCTCACAATACTATGTTTTCTTCTAATAGGTCTGGATTTTCCGTTATAATAATGGTTATTCACTGTATGTATTGCAGCAGTATTGTCACAATGTATTAAAATAGGAGGTACCAGTTTTTCTCATAAAGGGATTTCAAATAAGAAATCTCTGAGCCAACTAGCTTCCTCACATGTAGAGGCTAGAGCAATTAATTCTGCTTCCATCGTGGACTTTGCTATTATTTGCTGTTTTTTAGATTTCCAACACACCGCACCACCTGCTAAAGTAAAGACATATCCCGTAACAGATAGAGAATCACTTGACAAAGTGCTCCAATCAGCATCACAATGGCCCTCAAGTACAGCAAGATATCTTTGAAAAAATAAACCATAACTTTTTGTATATCTCAAATATCTCATTAAGTGATCAATAGCTCTCCAATGATCCATATTTGGTTTACTGGTAAATCTCCCAAGTATACCCACTGCATATGAAATATAATGTCTAGTACAATCGGTAAGTTAACGCAAACTACCAGTTATACTAGCATAAAAGGTTTGATTAACAACACTTTCATCATGCATGGTAGGCAACAACTTTATACCATTTGACATGGGAGTTAACACTGGTTTTGTACTTGCATAACCAAACTTACTCAAAATTTTATCAATGTAATGAGATTGATCTATAAAAATACGATCAGAACACCTTGTAATTTTCATGCCAAGAATAACACTTGCTTCACCTAAGTTTTTCATGTCAAAATGTTGATGCAATATATTTTTTATAAGATTAATCACATGCATAGATGAGTTGAAGATGAGTAAATCATCAACATACAAACATACAATGGCATGACAATTATCAAAGGACTTAAAGTAAATACATTTATCACATTCACTAGACTTGAAGCCATTATTAATCATGCAAGAATCAAATTTTTCATGCCATTGCTTAGGAGCTTGTTTTAAACCATAAAGGGACTTTGTAAGTTTACAAACTTTGTGCTCTTGGCCAGTCATAACAAAACCTTCAGGTTAATCCATATAGATTTCTTCTTCTAAATCTCCATTTAGAAAAGCAGTTTTGACATCCATTTGATGAATAAAAAGTTTATAAAGAGATGCAACAGCAATCAGAAGTCTAATAGAAGTTATTTTGGAAACAAGAGAATAAGTATCAAAGAAATCAATTTCTTCTTTTTGTTTAAAACCTTTAGCAACAAGTCTTACTTTATATTTATCTATAGAACCATCCGATTTAATTTTTTTTCCGAAGAACCCATTTACAACCGATTGTTTTAGAACCAGAAGGTAAATCAACTAATTTCCAGGTATTGTTTGAAATTAGAGAATCCATTTCCTCATTAATAGC
Organism: Aquilaria sinensis; assembly: GCA_005392925.1. Lineage (NCBI taxonomy): Eukaryota > Viridiplantae > Streptophyta > Magnoliopsida > Malvales > Thymelaeaceae > Aquilaria > Aquilaria sinensis. The sequence goes on along the minus strand of SMDT01002914.1, from coordinate 151,008 downwards.
TTCTTTCCAAAAAATATATTCTTGTGATTCTAAAGCCTCTTTGAAAGAAATTGATTTGTCATTGATATTATAAACAAAAAAGTCAGGACCAAAATCCTTCTCAACTCTAGTTCATTTGCTTTTTCGTAACTCGAATTCCAAATTTTCTTGACTTTCCAAATTGGTTGTAGAAGTACTCAAAACTGGTTCTAAATTGTTTCTTTTTTTAATATCATGTTTTTCTTCTTTCTTGAAAGGAAATTTATCTTCATGAAAAATGGCATCAACCGACTCAATGATAACATTGTTTTCAAGATCCAAAAAACGATAAGCCTTGGTTTTTTGTGCATAGCCAAGAAAAGCACAAGTTGTTGCTCTAGCTCCTAATTTTAGTCTTTTTGGATCATTTAACAGCACATAAGCCAGGCAACCCCAAACTCTAAAATAATCCAAATTTGGTTTGTAACCTTTCCATAATTCAAAAGGAGTAATATTTATTTTCTTACCTGGAACGCGATTCAAAATATAACAAGCGGTGAAAACAGCTTCTCCCCACAAATTAGAAGAAGCACTAGAACTAACAAGCATGGCATTAGTTAAACCAATCAAAGTTCTATTTTTGCGCTCGGCAACACCATTAGAAGCAGGAGAATATGGAGGAGTTGTTTCATGAATAATGCCCAAATTTTGAATAAAGATTTCAAAGTTATTGGAACCATATTCCATGCCTCTATCACTCCAAAATCTCTTGATTTTCCTCCCAAATTGATTTTCAATTTCATGTAAAAAAACTTGAAATTTTTCAAGAGCATCACTTTTTTGTTTAATCAAATAAACATATCTGTATTTTGAAAAATCATCAATAAAAGTGATGAAATATCTAATGCCTCCACGAGTCAAAATTCCTTCAAATTCACATATATCAATGTGAATTAATTCTAGTAATTCAGTTTTCCTCTCTACACTTTGAAAAGGCTTTCTTGTAATTTTTGTTAGATTGCATGATTCACATTTTTCAAAATTAGAAGTGACTTTGGGTATTAAACCAAAAAAGCTCATGTTTTTCACATATTTTTCATTTATGTGACAAAAACGTGCATGCTAAAAATTAGTAGAAGAAAACATGTAAACAGAACTAGTAGATGCTTTATTCATTTCAATATTGGGCTTAAACATGCCATCACAAGCATACCCTTTACCCACAAAAATACCACTCTTAGAGAGTACATAGGAATCAAATTCATACAATTGTCTAAAACCAGCCTTACCAAGTAGAAAACCGAAAACCAAGTTTTTTCTCAAGGTTGGAGTAAACAAGACTTCCTTGAGAATAAGTGTCTTACCAGAAGTGCAGTTTAATAGAACATCACCTTATCCCGGAGCCTTAATGATATGGCCATCTCCAAGTCTGATTTCCTTTTCCACTTCAAACTTAGTATAAGTTTTGAACCAAGATCAATCTTTGCAAACATGCCTAAATACACCAGAATCAATCCACCACCCTTCTTTGTCACCAACCATATTGATCTCAGTCAACATGGCCACAAATGGCTCATCATCATCTACCATGCTGATTTGTGGCATAGTTGCAGTTTTGTGAAATTTGCATACTTTGGCGAGGTGACCTGGTTTGCTACGGCAAAGCATCCACGATTTAGATCTTGTCTCATTGGTACTATTTGGTTCCTACTCCTTGGATTTTGTGTGCCAAAAATTGTTTCCTGAAAGGCTTTTTCACAAATGTCTTCTTGGTTTTCAAGTGAGCATTATACTTCAAATTATGACCTCTTGGTACCTTGTCATTGGAGGTAGTAAGATTTACCTTGGCTCCAACATTACCATTATTGAAATTGGCTCCTATGGCATCTTGGTTTCTAGCCTCCTCTTCTACTCGAACACGAGTGATAAGGCTTTCAATTGACATCTCCTTTTGTTTGTGACGCATGGCTTTTTGGAATTCCTTCCAAGAGAGCGGTAGTTTGTCGATGACTGCGATCACTAAAAGAGCATCTCCAATATTCACTCCTTTGGATCTCAGTTCGTAAGTAATGAGGCTAAAATCTTTAATTTGTTTCACTACAGACAGGTTGTCCACCATTTGATAGCGGAGCCATCAACTTCCAGCATATGGTTTTGCACCAGCCTCCTCAGTATCATATTTTTTCTGCAAAGCTTTCCAAATCTTCCTGGTACTATTATAAGAATTTTCATAATAGTCATAGAAATCGTCAGAGAGACAATTCAACAAGGCATAACGGCAATCAAATTCATCCCTCTCATATTTTGAAATCCTTTCAAAATGCATTTTTTTCTCATAATCACTCATATCATCGGTGGATATTTTGTGGGGTTTTTTCTTAGAAACCACATAGCCAAAATCAAACATTTTCAAGTAGTATAAAACTTTTCCCTTCCATCTCTTAAAATGTTCTCCATTAAACTTGAAAGGCAAATTAAGTTCATTTGAAAGCTTGATCGGTCTTTCACCACGAGATTGATTCATTTTTTTTTTCTTTAAAACTCTAAACGTCCAAAAATTGTTGTTCCTTGTGGCAAAAAATCGATACAAAAGAAAAATAAAATTAAAGATAATAATTTAAAATAAAAATAATATCACCGATGATACAAAGGATTTTGAGCTGAGGCGTGGAGCTGCCCACTTTCTTTTGAATGTTTCGTACCACACCGGTGCAACGGCATCGAGTCACGCCGCCCTCTGGATACAACAACCCAACTTTGTTGTTACAGTTCTACTCACACTTGTACTATGGTAGAACAAAGCTCCACTCACACCTTTCTTTACCCAATATTATGTTTGGAGATAAAGAAAATATTTTTGTGGAAAATATGAATAATAGGAGAGAGGGATAGACCAAAGAATATATATATATATATATGTCAGACGAAACAGGGGCTATGTGTGTGTGTGTGTGTGTGTGTGTGTGTGTGTGTGATGAAAGTAAAACATTGGAAATTGATTGTAGCTAGCCGTTTATAATTTAAGGCTAATAATATAGCCTAACGTGTAGTAAACTAGGAGAAATAAAACATACGTTTAAAAATCCTAAACGGCTATAAAGTAATTAGTTATATATATATTTAAAATTATTTATTGAAATAATATCCAACACCTAATGCTAATTATAAAATCTATTTCTCAACAAAAATTAATTGGTTAGTGGATTAATTTTTTTGCTAAAAAATTCATACAAATTAGTTATTTTGTAAAAGAGTAATGATTTATTAATTACATAGAATATTGATTTTTAAATTATATTGATTATAAAAAAGTAATATTGATTTGTTTTAATTGATTATATCACTTGAAAACAATGTAGCGTTATTTAATTTAGGCCTCAATTATATTACTTGTAGCATTATTTAATTTTTAGCATTTTAGTAAAATATTTTTCAAATATTGTTTATAATTTTTATGTAGCAGCCGAGAGGATGATGAAATATTTGAGGGATGGGAGGTAGATTGTTTGATGGTAAAGTATAAGGTATAAAAGAGACAAACTAAGAAGCTTGGTTACAAAATATATAATTTAACTTGTTGGTCAACTAATAAATATAAGATTAAATGAGTAAAGTATTCAATATTTAAGGAACTGAGTTGCACCACGTCAAAATTTAGAATATTTTATGAGCGAGTTGGTAAAATATGAGAGAGTAGAATGGATTTGGCCAAAATTTTATTGTAATAATTTGGTTGTCATATTTGAAGTTACAAGTCCATGTGCTCACTATTTTCTTCCTGTATAGGAAGAAAAGTAAACTACGTAACGTCTGAAAATTGGGCGAACCCGATGCAACTAGTGATTTCGGCGCAATAGAAACGATGATCTGCTGCCAATCTACAGGCGGCCCAAGCACCACCACCACCTAAAGCTGAAAATGTTATTCTAAAATATTGATTCTGAAACAAAAGGGCTGGCAATAACTTTTTTTAATCAAAAAGTTAATTCAAATAATTAACCTATTACAAGATTCCATGGTAATAATTAGTAGCTTAAGTATTTTAATTAAGTTTTTTACGGGAAAAAGTTATTACCATCAAATGATAGAATTAATTAATGGCTTGCCGTTTCAAGTTATTAAGCAATCCAATGTTAAAGATTTAGTTTTCCTTATATTTGTGTGTGTGTGTATTATTTTCCAATTCAAAGTCGTAAGGAAGGATACCATTGTTGGAAATGATTATTAATTGATTGTTGGGTGATGATGGTTTTGCTTATGTGGTGTGAAACAAAACAATGTGTTTTCTCATTATAAATTAAACATGAGCTATTGGTAGAAAGTTTATTAGGAAAAGAATGAGGATGTAGATCGATGATAAGTCACAAAAGAGAGAAAATCTTTAAACTATACTCCCTCAAAGCCCATAATGGATAAAACATTTTTTTGAACATGGAGATCAAGATGTATATGATTTTTATTATTATTTTTCTTTGTCACAAAGACTAAAGCTTAATGAAAAAAAAAGAAGATCTTTGTTGGGCTTTATCTAATGAAAGTCTAAAAAGGATGATAAGGTAAATTGAATATTAAAAATATTCTAAAAAGATAAATGGTTCAACCTTTATGGATAGCCAAAAAAAATATGGTTTATCCTTTTTTTTTTAACGGATGGGTTAGGATGGCAATTGGGTGGGTCGGGTCAGATTTGGGTCAGGTCATTCAGGTTCGGGTCTACTCAGGTTAGCATGAATTCGGGTCCAAGTCGGGTTCAGGTCAGGTCATTTGGGTTCGGGTTGATTTCAGGTTCGGGTTGGGTTGGGCCGGGTTTATTTGGGTTCGGGTTTACTTCAGGTCGAGTAATTTTAGTCTCGGGTAACTTCAGGTCAGCTTTCGGGTCAACCTTTGTGTTCATGTGGGTTATTAATGTGAAGTCAAAACAATTGAATCTATTCAATTTTTTTAAATTTAAATCAAATAATTTAATTTTTTGTGTGATTTAATTTAAATTAAAATTTCATTTTTTAGTATATTTAATTAAAATATTCATAAAAATCTTCTTCATTATAGTTTAGTGCATATTTAAGTAATTTAACATTGATAGTAATATTTGATTATTTTTCTAAACTCATACTCTTTAACTATCATTGTACAGATTATTCAGATATTCACCCAGTTATCACTCAGACATACATAACAACAATTTTGTTATGCTTATGTTTCAATGAATTTTCTTTGAAATTACAACGAAATGCAAATCAAGTTCATTATCAGTGACTAAATTGTAAATTTTAAAAAATTTTAGGTGAAAGTGAAATGATTTCAAAAATTTTAGGATCCATGTTGTAATTATTATGGGTGACTAAAATAAAATTTTTTAAAATTTAGATACTTTATTGCATTATACTTAAAAGTTTAGGGGTGAATATTGTAATTTTAATAATTGCCTATTAAGATCATTAAACTTACTAAATATAAAAATTACTACTGTTGGAAAAATTCAAATTTGAAATTCACTAAATATAGATGTTTTTTCCCCAAATAAGATACTTATAATATATAGAAGTCCTAAAAAAATAGAATTTACTAAATATGGAAATCCTTTCTCAACATATGAAAATTATTAAACATGAATATCTTAAAAAAAGAAATTAAACTACTAAATATGAAAATCTCATCTCCAAATATGAGACTTATTAAATATGGAAGTACAAAAATTACTAATAACGGAAGTCACTATTCCTAAATATAAGACATATTGAATATGAAAGACTCAAAAAATGGAAGTTACTAAACATGGAAACCTCCATATTTAGGACTGATTTAATATGGAAAATAATGAAAGAGGAAAGTTAAGGTTTAAGGTGAGGGTTAAAATTAGGTATTATCGAGTTTAGTTATCGGGTCATCTCGGGTTCAGATCAGGTCAGTCTCAGGTTTGGGTCATTTCGGATTCAGGTCAATTCAGGCTCGGGTCATTTCGGGTTCGGGTATTTTGGGTTTGGGTTATTTGGGCTCGGGTTTTCTCGGGTTTCCCTTTAATCGGGTTCGGGTTCAGGTCGTTGACTTTTTTGGTCAAATCGGATCAGGTCGGGCTTGGGTTTGGGTGGGTTGGTCTAGGTCATCAGGTCGGGTCCGATTTTGTCATCCCTACGGATGGGTACTGTTTCAATAATTAAAGGGAACAATCTTGAAGTCTCACAAATAACTTCATAATTAATACTTCATATATATAGATATTGTACTTTGAAGTTCCAATATCCTTTCTCTCTTTCTTTTTTGTTTACTTTAATATTTTTCAATGCTGGACAGAATTGTGAACTTTAATCTCGTTGTTGACTATTAGAGATACCACGGTGATTGTTTCAAACATAAATCAATTATTGAAAGTCAATGGTGATTATGATTTGGGCAAATAATTAACATTACGGGTAAACCATTAGAATTATCTTCCTAGTTTTGCGGCGAATTATGCAAGGCTCGTGAGTTCCAACTTAATGAGATAAGTTTGTTACTAGAGAAAAGGGATTAAGAGGAGCTTTGGTTTTTATTTGATAACTAAAAGTTAGGTTTTGATTCCAGTTTAGATCATTCTTGTTATTGGTTGTGGTTATTTGCGTCTGGTTTAATTCACTCTACAATTGTCTAAATTTTTTTCCCCTTTTTAAGGTATAGGCCAAATTTGTGTCTAGGTCTATTAAAATTAAATTAGTCTATGTATGTAGTCGAGGAGCTTAGTTTGATTTCATTAATATAATTAGAAGCTATTGGGAACTACTATTATATTCTGTTTATATATTTTCAATGTTTTGGCATGTTCAGTTTTTCAGATTTTTAAGGAGAGAATTTTATTAGTTTCATGTTTTAATGTCATACACTTCATGAAAGGCAAAGTAATAACTGCCATTTCGGGGTCACCAAGCTAACATGAAGAGGCTTGGAACTTCCAGTATCAAAAGACAGGGTCATGCGACATTCTCGTAAATTATAGGAGATTGGGGAAAATCCTTGAGATATGAAGTTTGCCGAGAAGATCATGAGAGATGATTTTCAGCCATTTTAAGCATGATCCACTTATCGTTATTAGAAGGTATGCCTCTGAAAATGAGGTCCGAATTTCAGAGCCATTCCGAAGGGTGAAAGAGATATTTAAGCGCAACGTCGCAAGCCAAAGGGATCTCATCTGGCCCCAGATGATGGTGTCCTAACTTGTTGTAAGGCTGGGTCCTGTCTAAGACTGCTATATCTCATAACGCCGTCAACAACTGGCCAGACTGATTCTTTATCTTCACCCATATAATATCACTTTAATGAAGGCATCCTATTGAAAAAGTGAAACCTGTGCAAGCACGTGTGATAAACTCTAGCGGAACTATAGACATGAGATAGGAGAATTTGGTTTGTGGTTACGTGAAGCTTTCAGATGGAAGGTTTGGTGGTGGGGTGCTTAGAAGGAAATTGATCACATAACCAGTCGCCACTAACTAATTTGTGGAGAGAATGGAGATCCTGTAAAAAGAGCAATAAATTTTGTGCCAGAAGAGTTGAAAAAGACAACAGAAAAAGAGAAGATGAATTCTAACAATTTGATGAATTGTTTGGCGAAAGAAGAACAGGAAAATTCACGTCTTACCTTTTTTACGTGTCGATTACCTGTTCATGACTCGACTAGATTGCAACAGCGCCGAATGTGACTAATTTTCCACCTTTTCTGTGCTATTATCTATGCGGCATTTGCGAGTATTTGATTTAAAATTTGAAAATTTCACATTATTGAAAAATTAAAAATTCTAATAATTCTGTAATCTTGTTAAAAAATTAATTACTCATTGTTCTATCTTTTTTTTTCTTTGTAAGGGTATCGGGTCATCTATTGATCAATCAAAAGAGCATTATAAAGTCATAGGGGAATGCTCACAACTAGAAACTCTCCAAGAAACCCTAAGCCCTTTCAGGAAATAAAATGTGCGACATTTTTAACTAAACAACTAGCATAGGAAAAGGAGGAAGATAAAAAATAATTATCCAAAGAACAAGCTTCATCAACAAGGGTTTCAAAATAGAAGAATGAAGGAAAATGACAACTTAAAAGTTTTGATACCAACATCTAAGAATCGGATTCTAGCATCACTAGGTGAATCTCCAGTGAGCAAGCTTCCTTGAGACTCCACAAGACTATCACAGCCTCCAAGTACAAAAAATCTATACCTCAGTAAGAAGAGCCCAAGGAGATGGTAAAGCAGATCCACCCCTTCTTGTCTTGTCCAACTACATCCATGGCTACCCGCTTACTCTCTTTAAGTCATACCACATATCCATATTGAGCTTGATCACCCTCACCGGAGGCTTCTCCAATTTAGGTGTCACTCTATCCACCAAATCATGTTGGCGCCAAGAAGGGAGTTTGCCCTACGCCATTTATCCATCCAAGCTTGAATGCTAAAAGCCACCTGAGAAGGTAACTAAATAACTCATGAATCACTGTGTTTCAATTAAACCAGATGAACTAACAAGACAAGACAAACTTAATTTCAAGCCTTCTCCTACTCCCTGAAAAAGAACAAGTGAAGATCGTTCCCCCAATCCTCAGGAAGAGAAGGAATATCCAATCCAATCAATCCATAAACCATGCAAGAATAATGGCATTTAATGAAGATACAGCAGGCAATCTCCTCCCCTTGGTTGTAAACAAGGCAAAGGGGTTCCACCGAAATCCCTTTACAAACTCAAATTGTCCCTAGTAGGTAAAATATTTGCACAAGCTTGCTAAAAGAAACCTTAAGCCCTGAAGGAAGACTTAACCCCCAAATCCATTGCCAGAAATCTAACTCACAAATGGATGTTGACCATACATTAGGGCAAACGCTAAATGGTAGGCAAATTTAATAGTAAATTGCCCATTATATATCATGCCCTAAGTGAAAAAGTCCTCGACAAACTTGGAATTCAAGGGAGTATCCTTGATCAATGACACATCTAATAGGTGGAAGATGGCGTCCACCTTACATTCTCTCCACGTAAAAGAACTTTGGTCGATCAGATTTGCAACAGTAAGGTGGAGCAAGTATGGAAGGGCATTGTGGTTAGTTTTGTGTGTTGCCCAAAGATCCAGTTATCCTCCCATATTGACACTTCTACTCCCTGAACTATCTACCACAAACCTCCAGTCTAAATCACATCCAACGTAAAAATAAATCAAAGCCCTGCCTACAAGCACTTGCACCTCCTACTAGGCCTACAAGAGGCCCATGTAACCCATTGCCCTGCTTGCATTCATATCTTCATGAAACCATTCTAAATTTTAGGATTATCCTCTACTAACGGTAATTTAACCACATTTGCAGTGGTTGGTGCTCCATTTTCTTCTCCATAACTTTCATATCATGGGGATTCTTCTCCATCTCCGATAATCTACGCAAATATCTTGTGATTCACTCCCTATAACCACCACAATTGTTCAGCAATAAGAGGGCATATTTTGTCGACCCAGCATGATAAGAAGTAATTCTTCCATTCTCATACTTTCATTTTCTCTCCTTTTTGCACAACCAATGCAAAGTTGAGCGTCGAATGGCCCTCTCTAGGAACAAACACCACAGGGGCCTTCTGACTCCATCATTCTATGCATAAGTTTTGCACATCGGCTCGATGATGACTTTCCGTGATAATCATCACTCTCACAACCAATTGGTGCCATCTGTGGGAACCATATCCTTTATTCTCGTAAAATTTTTATTTCTGTAATATGATATGGCAGAACAAAGTGAGGAGTAATAATATCCAAGATTACATTCTTAAGGCAATTGGGTTACAACTAGGTGGAAGGCTGAATTTTTATAGGTACATCCAACATTGCGATGTACCCTCAACAAAAGGTGGAATCTTCATAGCTGTTGCAATCATAAAAGATAGAACACCTTTCTTACAAGCTGGTTGGACTGTGCAACTTGTGTCTCCACTCTTTGCAAGATGAAAGTAAACATACAATGCATGTTGAAGCTTAAGCTAAACATACCCTAGTAGGGAATAGACTCCATGCTATTTTCAAAAAAAACACTCAAAAGAAGTGCATGAGTCAATTATGTCTACATAGTTACCAAACCATCATGATAACTCCTTATGAGATAAGGCAGATGACACAGGGTTCCATCCAATGCAAGTGTAAACTAGAGAAAAATATCACCGTTAAAAGTATAACGAGATAATGTAAAAGATTTTGTGAACTTTGTTACTATATATTCCCTTTATCTCATATTCTTTGCACCATTTTTCATTTTAGATTGTTCCAGATTTTTTTTAACATTCCCTCTTTGGGTAAGTTTTAGCAACTAAAATGACCATTATAGCCTCATTTACTTTAAGTAGGACATTAGTTTCTCACACCATTTTTTTTCCAATCGACAACTTTGTAACTCCTTTCTTCCTCCAATCCGGAATCATGGATATTGATCAAACACTAATCATTAGCTCGATACCATAGGGAAGCCGATAAAAAATTTAGAAGTTTTTGCTTTTTGTGCCTCATAAAAGCTTCTATGGCAAGATTTATGATGGAAAACACTAGCTTGGTAGTGACGTCAATGAAAAAGATAAAGGAGATTCATGATAAAGCCATTGGCACCTTTGAGATTCCTTAATATGATGGTAATACGGCCAATATGGTGGTTTATCCCATGAAGAATCAAAAGGCTTGCAAAAGATTTGATGAACTTGGGATTTTGTTGCATGCCAAGCCTGGACCTTTGCCTACCTTCATGTTGGTCAATCATGGTCTTCTTCATCAGTCTAGATTGGAATTGAAGATGGTCGTGGTCAATCATGGCAATGGTAGATGAGTAAGGATAGAATATGAGTAGAATATAAACTATAGACATAATTTAAGTCCTTCTTAAGCTCTGTGCAAAATAAAATGGAGCAAACAAAACGGGAATGAAAAAGTATTAGTTTTGTTGTTTTGTACTCGACAACATATAATTTGTAATGAAGTAGTTCATTTCCTTTGAGAGGATAACCCTACATGAGATCTACATATTGTTCTCTCTAGGGTTCATCCTACCTTTCGTCCTTAGTGTCATCAAGTTGCAGGGCTCAAGCACTGTTAGGATTTGGAAGTCTACCAAATACATGCCTTCCCACATTCCCCACCCCTTAATTTTTCTTTTCTTATTTCTAATTTGAGTGTTGCAAATTGCCATTTTGCCGAGCCAATGGATTTCTCCATTTAAAATGTGTAGCTTCAATTTTCCATGCCTTGACTTTTGAAATGAGGTAATTAATAACCTTTCATCCATTCTCAACATGTATGGACCAAAAGGGGAAAAAGAATTGCCCTTCCAAGCACAACTTTAGGATTTCTTAGCTTGCCACTTTTGCAACTATGCAACCTTTCTGTATCCCTCCTCCAATGCTTTCAATTTAAAGAACCATTCAGCTTTACAACTCACCCGTTAATGTCCTCAGTAATTTAACCACGATATTAAATAATGTCCTGTAATAAAATAAAAATAAGGGAAAAGATCACCTTGAATCCTATAGAAGTTTAATATATTTTCTACTTTAGCATTAAAAGCTTAGATTTTTCTAAATGAGTCTGAAAATTCTATGACCATGTTACCAATTAGTTGTAAGTTTAATCAAAAACAATTAATGAACAGAAACCCAATTGCAGAGGTTTGGATTTTTAGCCCAGCATTACTACTTCCTATATCATGTCACAAATAGCTTGCTAGATTACCCTTCAGATCCAAAAATAAGCTTATTAGTCGTTTATTATATGACTGAATAGCCACAGCTAAGTTTTTGAATTCTCATTATTCACTTTTCAGGTTATTGTTATGAGGGGAAACAATTTTTTTTTTCTCTTGTTTTCACTTCCTCCAACTACTTCATCTCCTTCTAGTTTGCACTTCTGCTCTGCTTCGTGCAACTGTTGTTTTTGCGAGATGAAACAATCAGAATTTGCTATGTTTTGTGAGTAAAAATAATATTACTTTAATGGTTTGAATTATATTTTTTTATGTATAGTTTGTAATCAGCGATGATTGAATATTTTTCTTTATTTTGCATGCGTTTATATGAACTATAAAGTTTCTATCTAGGATTACCGTTCTTGCTGCAAATCTTAAATATGTACATTAAGTCCAATAGTTTAAAGATTTGGGTTTGTTTATTGTTGGCTCAAATTCAAAAAGTCTAAGAATTTTGATTTTGTTTAGAATTTGGTTTTTGGTTTTTCTATTTGTTTGGAATTTAGTTTTCCTGTTTTGATGTGTTTTAGGTTTTATGTGTGACCTATAAAAAAATTGTTGTTTTATGATTTGAGTATGAAAGAAAAATCAATGTAATAAAGAAACAAGATATGAGAGTTCCAAAAGGGTAGAAAGATTCTAAGGCCGAAGAGGGTTAAGACGAAAAGCTTTTTATTATTCTCATACATTGTAATTGTGTGAGAGCAAGATATTGAGGTTATCAATAGTGTATAGAAAATCCATAAACAAACATCAATACAAGGGACATATCTCTAGTAGTGTATAAGGGATCCATAAGCAAACATCAACACAAGGGACATATCTCTATTGTAATTCCTATATTTTATTTGAGTGAATTTCTCTCATCCATGGATATAGGTAAGTTAATGGTCAAACCACGTTAAATTTGTGTATACTTATCTTTTCATGTTTGTTATTCTACTGCATATGATAAGTGATTGGAGAAATTTTTTCTAATAAAAGAGTTCATATGCTTCATAAGCATAAATTGTCCAAGTTAGGTAATTAAGAAATCCATACATAAAACAAAATTTCATAAACAGTTTACATTAATTTTTTTTTAATTTTATGCATGTAACAAAGAAACAAATATGGTCAAATGTCCATACCATTGGTGTTGTGACAAATTTTTCAGAGTACAAAATGATATAGGAGGTCATTTGTGTTGAATGGAACTATGAAAAACTATCATATGTGGCATCACCATGAAAAGATGCTTAATATTAGTGGTTATTATCAATGTGTTAAATACCACTACCACTAGATCTACTATACCTCAAAATTTTAAGATATTCCGCATGATATATTATATCACATATTATTGTCATTTAAAAAAAGAAATAAATTTTAGAATATGATTTTAAGATGATATAAATTCAATAATTTTTGTTGCACATTTAATATGTATTCTAATTTTTCTTATCATAATTTTTCAAATATAAATAAAATATATATGATAGAAGATATTTTTTTAATAAAAAAATATTAAAAAATGTTATATATAGAGAAAAATAAATAATACTCATAAAGAAACTAATTTATTGATATAAGGGAAAAAAATAATACTTTAATAATAATAATGCACTTTCTAATAACACATTAAGTTCCTAGATGGCTCAAAGTAACCATTAAATTTTTATATTAACTAAGAAAAGTAACCAAAATAATAAAAGTAAATATTTATTTTATCATATGTGTATTAGTTATATTTCAATTTTTTTTATATATATTTATGATATTTTGATATAAGATGACAAAAAAAAAATATCTCACATGCATCTTTTTAATATTTTATATATTTATGAAATTTTGATGTAAAGTGACCAAAACAAATTTTCATTTGCATCCATAAAAAATAAAATACCACGGTACGTACCTCATAGTATTTACGATATACTACAGTTTTTGAACAAAAAGTACACAAAAAGTAAACAGTATTCGAAATATCATAAAATATTGCGGTATACTGCACAATAAAATAACAAAGTGTGAAAACATTTGTACTACGTACTGCTTACCCACAGCAAGAGGTATACTTCTGTATTAATTTTATGGTTATTATAAAGGAGGGAACGTCGGTTTTGTCATCATTGAAAATGTATAGGATACTTGATAGATATAATAATAGAAGTGGATATGTACAAATGGTGGTAGACGTAATGAGACCAAATGCTAATTGCATTTTAAAAACTGCAATATATGTAAACAATGTAAATGAACAAGAACGTGATGGATTCTCAATAGAAATAATGGGGCATAATGAGTTTGATTTTCGAATGTGAATTCTTAAAATTAAGTGTGTAAAAACTTTTGCAATTTGCTTAATGATCTTTTAATACCCTTAGGGGAAGGATGCATGAAATACACATCAGGAGTTATAAGTTGTTAATTTTATATATCTGGTCGATACTTTAATAATATGGTTTCACTTGTCAAGAAAATGACCATAGAAGATAATAAATTACCAAAAACTTTATATAACTCAAAACAAATGGTGGTAGGGTTTAGGCCATCCATGGTTGAAACATATGTGAATCCAAAGACATTAAATGTGGTTTGATGCGGAGAGTTAGCATTTAATGGATTGTACAATTTCTATGGAAAGGTGTAGGTATAAAGAAAAAAGAAAATATAATGAATCGAGGGAAAAATGAACTTTTACCAAGAAAGGTCCACTCTTATCAACCAATAACTCATTGGTTGAAGCATTGGTATAAGCCATAAAAAATAGTTGAATTTATGATACTTTACACTTAATTAATTTTAATTTAAATCAATTTAATTATAATAGTTCATTTATATTTTTAAAACTTAAGGATAGGATGCAAATGTCAGAGAGCTCAATCTAATCAACTCATGATAAAGCGTCACCAACTTCACCCATTAAATGATTCTAGTATGGGTGCAGAGTTTAATAAAGAGTCGGTCATCCCAAACAAGCCAATAAAAGCAACAAGTCATATTCTATGCTGAGAATTGAACTCTTGCTTTAATCGATGAGAATTTTTTATGTAGCCAATACCAAAGTAAGAACTCTTTTTCCAAAGTTTAGGCATCTATCACCGGTAGCAATTAGTCAATTAGCGGTTGAGGAAGCAAGCCAACTAGCCATATCTTTTTTTTTTCTTCTTAGCTCTCTTTTCTCTTTGCTCCTTTCTATTCTTAGTATCAAAAAAATATTTTTAAAACTTTTTTTGTTCAGAAAAAATTTCATTTGAAACCAAATGTTATGTAGGTGTAATAATCTCTAGGAAACAAAATTTTAAAAATGTCATTAATTTTTTTATGAATTTTTATTTTTCTAATGGCTTAAAAGGTGAAATTTAAAATTATTTAATAATATCATAAAAGTTTTATTTTCAACGGATTATTACACCTATATAAATTATTCAAAATTCTAATACTAATCAAAAAGATATTTCCAAATAATAACTTTAACTATAATGACAAACGCTATTTAAAAAAATTATCAGTATTTTTACTCTTAGGAATGAAAATGTTAGTACCAGTTTTGTTGTAAACAGAAAAAGTATCCGCACATCTAAATTTACTGGTACCCACATCGATGCCACTGGCGAGAAAATAGCCACCCAATTTTGAGGATAACATACTTTTAGTTTTCATGGTTCAATGGATCCCATCAAAGACGATCATGATTGACCTGTCTTTCCAGATTTGCAGTTCTTCAAATTCTAACAAACTTCACTAGAAATAGAAATAGATTGTGCTGCGAGCTTTTTGTGTCTCTTGTAATATCTTTTATATCGCTAAGTATGTGTACTATTTAAGTTATAGGTATATTGTATAGTATATCGTATTGCATACTATTATCAATTTAATAAAATAATAATAATTTAAAATGAAAAATAATAAAATTAATTTTTATAAATTTTATCTGTATCTGTAATAATTTTCATAATAATTTACCTTATATGAGTAAAATACATATGAAATACAATATTATATTATACAAAACATCTAAAAATGGAATATATATATATATATAGGCAAAAAAAGGTAATTTTGCCACAAAAGCACAAGGTCCAGAGTAGTTTTACCACAAAAGTTCTATTCCGGAGAAATTTGCCATGAATATTTATGAAACAAGGATACTTGTCATTGCCGTTAGTGACATGTTAAAACATGCTGACAGAGTGATGATGTGACAATATTTTGTTAACGTGGAGCACACGTAAAAACATAGGTGAAAATTATAAAAAAGAAAATTTATTATATAGCCACTTAAGTTGTATTTCTTTAATATTTTTTACCTTAATCTTTCATCTCTAACATCAAAGCCATTATCTCCAACATATCTTCCTTAACCCCCTAAAAATTGAAGGTCAGAGAAGTGCACTGACAAATTCTTTCACCACAATTTCCCTTCAACTCCCTAACACAACCCCCGCACTCTCAACCCCAGCCTTAGCTTTAACTGCAAGTGCACAGCAACTCAAACTCATGGATTTGCTCAACTTTAGCAACATTAATTACTGAGCAATTGTTGCTTTCCTGCCATGATTATCGACCAATTGTTGTTTGTCATGTCTCGTGCATAATCTGCTATCACTGGACAAACCTTCACTCCTCTTGAATGTCGTTACCGCCACTGATGTCAAAACTTGATGGCAAAGATGCCCGTTTCAAAAACATTGATGGCAAAACTGTCCATTCCGAAAACATTGATGACAAATATGTCACATATTAGCTTATGTGGCGATGGATTATCCAACTCAACCCCACTTTAATAAAATATTCTTTGTGATAACGGAATATTCTCACTGTCTAACTGTCATAGTGGTAAATATCCGCCTATTCCAAAACATTGATAATAAATATGCCTACTTCAAAAACGTTAGTAGCAAATTTGTCCGGAATAAAAATTTAGTAGCAAAACTATTATGGGCCCTATACTTTAGTGGCAAAATTATACATACATACATACATACATATATATATATATATATATATATATATATATATATATATATATATATATATATATATATATATATATATATATATATATATGTATGTATGTATGTATGTATAAAGCAACATAAAAATTATTCAACTAAAAAACTAATTTACTCATACATAAGAAAAAATAGTACTAAAATAAAATATAGAATCATATGTCTCTCCAAGAGAGATTTAGGGCTTGTCTCTTCTGGTAAGAGGGTTTGTCTCCAAGCTATCTAGGGCAATAGTTTGTTCGTTTGTTCTATTTGGAGTGGTAATTGTCATAGATGGAGGTCAGGCTGGATGATTTAGAGGCATCTTGGTATTGTTTCTCTCTAATGGAGTAAAAGCAGCTGGTGTAGGAAGAGGATGTAGGGCCTAAAGGCGCGACAATCAGGCATTATTCTCGACCATGAAGTCATTATGAAGGCCAATACAAGGTCTAGACATTGATGTTATTGAAGATAATAGGTTTTTCTTCACTTTCTATGCTCAAAAGGATCTGACTCTGGTCTTAGAAGGACTTCAATGGCTTTTCGATAAGCACATTTTATTGTTAAAGGAAATCTCACATATAGATCAACTAGCTAGAGTTGATCAATATACGGCAATGTTCTGGATTTGGATTTATGACCTTCTTGTTGGAGTTATATGTGTGGATGTAATGGATAGATTGGAAGGGCAACTCGGAAAGGTGATCCAAGTGGGGCGTAAGAAGGATGATCTAATTAAGGGGCGATATGCTAGGGTTCAGGTGGAATTGGACATTACGCAGCCTCAAGTATAAGGGGTGCCTTTCAAGCCCAAAGAGTATAATCAGGTTTTTATGCGATTCAAGTGTAAGAGATTGAAACACTTGCTTTTTCATTGTGGCAAGCTATGGCATGCCAATCGTGATTACAAAGTCCCAGAGATGCTAGGGAAACTATGTCTAGTAAGCAATCATAGAATGAAGAGGTTATGGAAGGGACCTTCTTGGGCAAAGCTAGTGTGGCTACTTCTAGTAAGGGGCAACTGACGAATAAGCAGTTAGCTAAGAGGAAGCTATGATTGGCTAACATGAATGAACATGAATAAGATAGTGTGGAGAGCATTGATATGCATAATGGTTAATGGGGCAAACCTATGGTTCAGGAGCAGGCTAATGATGAAATCTGCCATCAGTTGCCTGTTGTTGTAAACACAAAATAGGTGGAACTAGTAAAAGGATTGGGGGCAAGCATGGGAGATGAACAGGACTCAAAAGTGCTGGTAAAGCTAAGGTCTGACGGGGGTGGGAGAATAAAGGCCCTGCAATCTCGCATTAACCCTTATGCCAACATTAAGGCATTGAGAAATAGTGCAAAGCTAAAATGGAAAAAAAAAAATTCAAGCTGGATCAGGTGGCTTGACACAAGCAAGGGAAGAGGGCCAAGTGTTGAATAAGGAGGATCATTTAAAATGGGTTGGTACAGACATTATGGAAATTGACTTTGTTCCGAAAAATAAGCAAAATATAGTGATTAAGGAATTTTTAGCAATAGAAGCTGTGATCCATCCTCAATAGGAGCCATGATAATCTTATTTGTGAACTATTGTGTTTTAAGATATCTATGGCCAGTTTATAACTTTAAAAATCTCTTATGGATAGAGGGAGCTACCATGGTATTTCTTCGCGAGACATGGCTCTCTTCAAATAAGTTGAAGAGTGTAAAGGTCCGGACAAGTTTTAAGAACATGTTTGCAGTAAGTTATGTTGGAAATTCAAGGGCATATCATTCATTCAGAAAAAAAAGAGATGATAGTGAGCTTGCTTAGTTTTTTTAAGGGTCACATCCAAATACATGTAGAGATACGAGGCAAGACAGCGAACTGGCATGTCACAGGGTTCTATAGAGAGGTAGACTGCAAGAAGCGCCATTTATCCTAAAGTATGTCAAAGGCTTTGAAAGATAAGTGCTTCTTACCATGGCTTTATGGTGGTGATTTTAATGAGATCTTTTATTTGACAGGAAATAAGGGAGGAAAACTATAAAAAGAGAGGTAAATTGAGGATTTTGCATAAACATTGTCATTTGCAGGATTGATGGATTTGGGATTAATCGGCCTTTTTTTCAAGTGGTCAAGAGTATGCAACAGAGGGAGGTGGTGTGGTGCATGCTAAATAGATCTGTGGCCTCCCAATCATGGCAATATTTATTTCCAGAGGCAATGGTCGTTGTGAAGGACATTTTTTTCTCAAATCACTACACAGTTTTGCTACACTTATTGTTATCGCTCAGCCCTCAATGACCGAAAATGACCTTCTGATTTGAATCTATAAGGCCACAGGATGAGGCATATCAGGGGATCATGATGAATAAATGAAGTTAAGATGTTAGGGAGTAGAGTATGTCAAAGCATAGATAGGTAATGCTCTGGTGGCTTTGGGAAGGTGGAATTAGGCAAGCGTTGGGCATGTGCAACAAGTGAAATGAGATTTGGAGATGAAAATTAAGGGTTTTAGTAATGACACCTCAAAACCTAACCAGCTCCACTAGCTTTGTGCTCTAAATAGAGAGTTGAATGAGATTTTGTACTTTGAAAAACTTATGTAGAAACAGTGCTCCGAGGTGCTTTGGTTGAAAGATGGGTAAAAGAATACCCTATTTTTCCATTGCTATACGTTTTCAAGTAGGACAAAATAGCTGAATTCAGCACATTTAGGAACATGGATAGTGCGGTTTAAGGAGGTAAAAGAGATTGCTAAAGTAGCGAGAGAATATTTTTTGAGGCTGTTCTATTCATGGCCTCCAAGGGCCATGAAGAACATCATAGGCACACTAGAAACAATGGTTTTGAAGGAGATGAACATGGAAATGGATTGGTCATACTCTGTGAAAGAAGTTAAATAGGTTCTCTTCGACATGCCCCTGATGAAAGCTCCTAGGATGACCACCCAGTGTTACTTTTTCAAAAGTTTTAGATAAAGGTGAGTTTGATTTTAGTTAAATTTTCCTTGAATATGTTAAATAAGGGTCAACCTGTGTAGGATATAAATCATAATCTCCTAGTATTGATTCCAAAGGTGAAGGACCCTAAAGCAATGACACAATTTCAACTAGTAAGTCTTTAAAGTATGATATATAAGATAGTCTCAAAGGCCATAGTCAATCAATTGAAACCCTTTATGAATTGTATCATGTTTGATGAGCAAAGTGCATTCTTGAGAGGAAGGCTTATCTCTTACAATATCCTAATAATATATGAGCTCTTGCAGTCTATGAAGAATAGGAGGAGTGGTCAAGATAAGTTTTCTGCATTAAGGCTTGTCATGGATAAGGCATATAATATGATTGAATGGACGTTGCTCAAGGTAATTATGCAAAAGCTGGGATTTTTTAGCCACTTTGTGGGGTTTATCATGCGTTGTATATCATTGGTTTCTTATTCATAAATGATTAATATGAGGCCTATAGGACGATACACCCTCAGATGAGGTTGCGACAAGGTGACCCCATCTCACCCTATCTATCATTGTTATGTGTTAAAGGACAATAAAGACTATTATGGAAAAGCTTGCAAAATGGATTGCTTTCAAAGGTTAAAGCCAATTGACATAGTCCTACAATCTTACACCTTCTCTTTACTAAAAATTAAATGATTTTTTGGTTAAGTCAATGTAGAAAAGGAGGCGGCTCTTACTTCTATCCTTCATCGCTGTGAGAATGAGTCGAGGTGATTAGTGAATTTTGAAAAGATGGGACCCTTCTTTAGTCTTAGTTCTAGGAGCAATAGTCGTCTAGCTTTCTCAACCTTGTTTGGTGTAGAAGAGCGGCGTAACATAGATAAATATCTTCGGCTTTCATATTTAATAAGGAGGAGGAGCAAAAGGAATTTATCTACCTGAAAGATAAAATAGCAAGGTCCATTAATGAGTGGAAGCCTAAAATCCTTTCTCAAGCCAATAAAATATTTTGATTAAAACTCTAGCCTATGCAATTCCAATCTATGAAGTGAGGGTCTTCAAAATTCGTAAGAGTATATTAGACTTTATTGAAAGGGTTTTAAACCATTTTTGGTGGTTGGACAAACATAAAAGTAAGGAAGATTCACTAAATGGCATGGGATTGCATGTTGACGATGAATGAATAAAGGAATCTTGGGTTCTGAAAGCTCTCTATTTTCAACCACACAATTCTAACAAAGTAAGGGTCGAGATCTATTCAGAATGACACATCAGTAGTTTTGACAACCTTAAAAGCTAAATAATTTGTTACTTCTAGATTTCTTCTTGAGCAAGATATGGGCAACTCCTCACTAACATGGCAAAGTTTGCTACTTATGCATGAGTTGTTGAAGTTAGGGCTATGGTGGGGACTGGGGGATGGTTCAAAAGTCAATACGCAAAGGGATCATTGGATTCCTAACACTCTAGGGTTCAAGCCAACCTTACCTTTGTGTGATACTAACTTTCCTATGGTTGGAGTATTTATTAATTTTCAAGGTGGCCAATAGGATGTAGCTACCCTTCACTAGTTCTCCTTGATGGTTAATATGGTCCATATCATACACATTCCACTTTTGGATTTGGATAGCGAGAGCCAGTTGATATGGTACTTTAACATTGATAGTAATTACTCAGTTAATAATGATTACCATACCCACATGCATCTCTTGGAGGGACAAAGGGTGTTGATGCAGGATCAACTAGTTTAGGAGCAAATTTGAGTACCCCAACCTCTAACAAGCTTAAGAATTTATTATGGAAGATTGGCCATGATTTCATGCCCTCCGGGACTGTTGAGTTGCCCAATATATTGTTATGTCAAATGGTGACTAATGTTTCTTGCCCGCTTTACAAAGATGCTAAAGATGCCACATTGCAGTTCTTCCAGGACTGTTGAATTTCCCAACATGTTTGGTATGTGAATAACATATGACTTTTCTATTTGATGAGAGGGGCACAACCTTTGAGTGGCTTGCACAATTGGTGGCTTGGGATGATGACGTGAGTTGCATAAAGCTTAGGGTGATCGCTGAAGTCCTTTGGGCTAACCAAAATGGAGTTGTGTTTGGTAAGCCAGGGTTATCTATGGCAGCATTGGACTAGAAGATACAAAATGAATTGAATGATGTTGAACTCTAGGTCTCCATTGTGATTCTCAAGAAATGCAACAATGGCAGCAGCCTTATAAAGTTTTCTTCAAACTCAATACAGATGTTGTGATTGACTCATGTAGTAGGTTTGTCTTGGGGGGCAGTTCTATGTGACCATGAAGGGTAGATGACAACAACTAAAGTTGCACCAAGCATTGGGATATCCAATCCCTTGTTTGGAGAATGGCTTACTACACTAGAATGAGTCAAGCTTGCCATGAGCTTGGATTTGGATAGGGTCATACTTGAGATTGATGCTCTACGGGTGGTTCAAACCATAATGTCATATGTCTATGGCTTATTAAAGGCCTTCTCATGTTTCTACTCGAGCTGCTAAATAGTTTTTGAAGGTGGCAAGTACTTCCCGTGATTTAAAATAAAATAATAAAATATCAATTTTCATTCCAACCCATGTACCACAATATACTATAAACATACCATGTGGTATATAGCAGTAAATAGCAGTAGATTGCAAAAGAAAAAATTACAAAAAAGTGCTAGTACATGAAATACCATGGTAAGCTATGGTATATCGTGTGTAAATTGAAAAAGTATGAAAATATATACAACATACCATACACACGGTACATGATTTACCTGCATATATGTGTGCAAATCATACCCTTACAGATTAAAAACAATAAGCTTTGGCATATCACAATCCAAGATCACCATTTGATTTTTTGCCAGGTTCGTTGGTTGTTCATTAAAAATTAATGTTAAACCTATGAATATTTTTATATGCATAATTTTATAACAGATAATGCAAATGCATTGGCTGAAGAAAGATTATGTAAGTAAAATTTATTTAATCTATTTACTAATAACTAGTTAATACATGAAATTTGAAAAATGTTTGATTGATAGTTCATGATGATGTTAATTATTATGAATGATCAAACAAACATTAAGACCTCCAAAATTATGTATCATCTCTATAGATCTATAGTCTGTGATAAGTGACTGTTATCACGGACAGTTAGCCAAACTATCCACAAAATTATATATTGGAATTTTGAAAAACCGTATAGGCAATTTTTCCCAACATATCTACTTCAAGATGTGCGACCTCAGAGATTGTGCATGTCTAGCTTTCAATAACTTGTTTGTGCATTTGGCACATTCAATGGTGTTGTGAGCAAAAGTCCATTGTTATTATACTAATTTTTTTTTCTTTTATAACCTTATGAAAGGTGGTAAGTGGCGTGACACATGCTATGTTAATAAATGGGGGCCATACAGGGAAGGAACTATAGTGGAACTAGTAGGGGCCTGGGTCTCTCTTAAACTTATAAAAAACCTGTAATTTTCCTTACAATTTGAAGGTAAATGCACTCCGATCTTCCTTACAATTGGCTAAATTCTCTTATAAGTACTATAGTTTAGGCAAATATTTGTTTTGAACCCTCCTTTATAAAAAAAACTTAGGTCTGACCCTGTGGCCATAACCTAGAAAATGTTTGTACATGCTTCCATGCTGCATACAATTACTGCATTTTGTTGAATCAAATATTTCAATGGATCACAACCTGGTCACATGCATGCCTTATGTCACAATAATGTTTCTTTGACTTATATAAGGACCAGAATGAACAAAAGAGGAAAGTTAAAGGACTAAGTAAAAAATTTTCTCACTTAAAGCTTCAAATTTCTGCCAATGGCAATGTTCGAGGCAATTGATAACGCTAAGTTTATCCAATCTTGCACTGCATTAGCAAGCCATGTAATGGTCTTCTCTGAAATTTCTAGGTTAGGGTGTGGAGGCAATGGACTATGTGCAAAAGCATAACCCAAAATAGCACATGCCATGACATTAATTGTGCTTAAATTATTGGTCTCCTTAAGAACTAGAAATGAAGATTACCAATCTTACATGTTGAGAAAGGAATCATATTTTGCCTAGAAGAAGACAATAACAAGCAGAAGCAACAAGAAATTGGCAATGAATGTCAAAAGATTATAATTGGCCCTCTCGAAGATGAACAACAAAGATGTAGCAGAAAGTAGAACCAAAATCCTACTGGACAATTTTGTCCTTAAAAGTAAATTAGCAACTGAGAACATACTAAAAAATAAGAAAATGAGAGCTAGAATCAGATTAACTTAAATTTCATTGAAATAACACAAATCATTTTTCAAAATTATGATTTAATAATCATTATGACTAAAAGTTCCAAATCATCGGCATCATTAGAATTGATGTGATATATGACAAAAGCGGTCATGTTTGAGCAAATATCAAGACTAAAATACACAAATAGCCAATAAAAGAAGATGATCACCATAGAGACTTGATCCTAACCATTCAAGTATTTGGCTTTAGGTGGAAAAAGTGTTTATTTAGTCCTTCATGTTTCCTATTTTGTTCGTTTTTCCCCTCATATAAGTCAAACAAACATTTTCGTGATGGAAGACATGCCTATGACTGGCACATGATTCATTAAACTAGAGTAAAATGTCCCACTTTGTAAAATTTGAGGATCAAGTTAGCTAGAGCAAAAATTAAAGGGTAAGGTCCAAGTTAACAAAGTTTATGAGGCAAAAGGGGCTTTAGGACAAATAATTTTTGAATTTTGAGACATGCCAGCATGGAACATGTGTTTTGGTACAAGGTTTTTGGAATTAAGATTCTATCTAGAAACAATTTTTCTTCTTTATGAATCAAAAAGAAAAATTTTAAGAAAACCCCTGGGACTAATGAAACTTGTTCCTCTTATTTGGGAATTCTTCATTTTATCTCTCAGGTTTAATGAATCCTTCACTTACTTCCCTTTCATAATAATGAGAATTAAAATTGCTCTTTTCTTATCTCTGTAGATAGGCTGAATTGACTATAATGCCTCTAAGAGGCAATAATATTTTACTAAATTAACTAAAAACTTGTATAATATTATATGTGACAAAAATTATTTTATTTATTATCAATAATACTTTGTTGGTCAAGCTTAGTATATATAGCGATACTTTTTTAGAATTGCATCTTAATTATAGTATTTGAAATATACATTATGTAATTGAATGTAAAATATATTTGACAAATCAGCAATTAAATATATTTTTTTAATAATTAAAAGTGTTTGGCAAAATAGTTTTTCAATTAAATGGGAAGTAAATTGTTTATTAAGAGCACAACAACAACAACAACAACAACAACAACAATAATAATAATAATAAAGTTATCAATAGTAAGTAGGAGTAAGTGCTTAACATAATAATTTAAATTCACCACTTGTATCTATCATGCAATAATTGACTACTAAGTGTCTGATTTGTTTCAAAACTAATAAATTTAGTTAAATACAAACATATATTTTTTACTCAATATTTATAAAACTTTAATATTTTACATATTTTAAGAATTGAAATGAGATTTTTCAAGATTCTAATAAAAATTAAATTTTACCAGAAATTATATCATTTAAGATTTTAAGTTTTGAATAGAGATAATAATAAGTTTATTTTGGGCACAATGTGTGCCACTCCCATGTCATGTCATGCTCATGAACGAATTTAAAAGGGGGACAGTAAGAGCTATGGCCCCCTAAAATGGTGAAATACACATAATTCTCCATAAAATTTAAAAGTAAATGTAATATAGCTCCTCCTTAAAACTATTTAAATTTTTTTATAATGACTATAATTTAGAAAAATATTTTTTTCACCTCTAATCATGTTTTTACAAGCAATGTCCTTCTAGCATGCAATTTTGACACCTCTACTTACAACATATTCAGGATTTAGTGAACCAACCTTAGATCAATAATTTCTTCATAAAAGATCAACGGAAAATATAATAAAATTTCTCATGACTATATGTCATATGAGTATATAAAAATTTACTTTTACTAAAATTATAGCTCCTTTAACACATTAAGCTTATTCTTTAAGCATGTATCAAGCGCAAATTTCTATAAAATCAATAAACATCTCGAAGTTTCGACATGGGCTCTGGAAAATAGATAATGAAAAGTAACAAGTGAGGGCTCTAAGAAATTTTCACATGTCAAACTTTCCTTTCGGAATAATGTCCGAGTTTAATATTAAAAAACAAAAAAGTTATTCAATGATAGTTTTTAATATTAAAAGTTTGAAAAAAATTATCACGCCATACATTAATAATTTATTCTAACCTCAAATACTAATTTTAAAAGTTATTGTCAATTAAAGCCACGAAATAGTGTCATTGTCCATCAAAATATAGGAGAATAGTAATAAAGTGGTAAGGTCTAGAATCTTCTCCGGAGGATAATATGGTCACAAGAAAATGCTTAACCAAATTCACAGACCCAGTTTATGACAATCAAAGATTCTGATGTACCTAGTTAGGTCATACATTTTCCCTTACATATTCCCTTTAGTGAAGTTAAAATTTGATCCAAAGGACCTTAGTTTTAACTCCAAAAGTTTTTAGTAGCTAAACTAGCGGACAACTTCTCTAGGTTGAAGTTTTTAACAACTAAAAAGAGCCTTTTGGAATATTTGGTTCAATTTAAAAATGGCCTCCAACTTTGTTAGAATTTGACACAAAAGACCTTAGTTTTAGGTTCTAAGTTGTTAGCAACTAAAAACCACCCCTTGCTTTCAATATTTGATTATTTTAGCCCCAAATGTCCCGAACTTTGCATGTGGCCTTATTTACGAACTATGGGCCGTTGGGAATATTTGGTTCAATTTTTCCAACGGCTTGACAAATGGAAACTAGGCATGTTGCAGAAAATGGGCTTTTTTTAATAGTAGTTGGGTTGTGTGGAATACACAATAGCATGTCTTAAGTTGCAACTTGCAAGAAATTTGTCATCAACATCCGTTCTTTGATATTTCAACCCTAACCAGGAATGGTGAGCATTGAATTCTCTTTGATTGGGCCTTGCAGCACGGTCCTTCAACAATATGGTGAACTTCCACATTTGAGCAATTCATAGACAAATCTTGGATATTCATTTTATAAGCCCCAGGGACCAGAGAGACCTTGAAGGAATACTTCCCTTGGTTGGAAATTGTTTGATATGTTCCATAACTTTATGGCATGTGTTCATTGTAGAAATAAATCTTAATGGAACAACTTTTTCATCATAAGTACAAATTTAGATGAACTCAAACTATTTTTCAAAGAGCGAAGTCTTAAAGGAAACAAACCAATTGCAAAAGATATATAATTGATGCTAAAGGCATGCAAATTCCTTGAATTTGGTTCATTAAATGTGTTACAAATTTCTTTTCATAGGGCAGCACTTTTACTTATTCAAGCAAAATTCCATTTGCTTCTTTATCCCTTAAGAACAACCCTCAATGAGTAAAGTTGAGATTTCTAACTTGAGGTCTCTGATACGAATCTCCTAAACCACTTAATGAACATGTAGCAGCTACATGCTTCCATTCGCTTGCTTGTCCCTTAACAAACTCATACTTGAACATTTAGTAGTTATCTAAACCACTTAGTTATTAAAGTTCAATTTTTTTTAACCTTGTGCTAGGTATGGAGGAGAATAATGTCCTTGTTTAGCAGTGGCAACTACTTAAGTGAACATATAGCGGCTAAAGCAGAACCATTTTTCAAGAAGAACTAACAAAACCATGCCTGGTGAGAGAAGGAATTATAACTGTTGGCATTTAGAGCTTGGAATTGATTAGCCATTTAATGTATCAACCATCTGAGTCCCCAGTGCTTTCAAATTCAAATCAGATTCCTAGCACTTAAAAATCAAAGTATAATAAGTATAATTACTTCGCTATGCAAAAAATGATTAATTGGAAAGACAAACACAAATCCTCCAGTAAAAGCAAGAAAAACAAAGATGACTTGTAACTAAAAAATGCTTTAAAAGCAGTCACAATTCTATTAATCACATCTGCATTTCAAAAATTTTGTTCCATGAAACTTTGATTACTGTAACTCTCAAAAACAACCTGTAGGATCTTGTGATACAAGAGTAGCGTTATTATGAAGACAACTTATAAATGATGGCTAAGATAATCATCATTTTGGAAGGTCCTCTAGCCATGTGAAGACCATCATTGCTATTGAAAAAAAGTACGAACACCCAGCTAAACCCAAAATAGGATTCTTCAGCACTGGAAACCATCATTGCAGCCGAAAAATTTTTCGCACCTTGATCTCAGCAATGGCAACAAACATCTTATGCAAGTTCTGGAAAAACATCATTACAACTGAGATGGTGTTTCTTATTCTTCTTAAAGTTCTCACACTTCAACTTATTGGATCATTCCCTATTGAAAACTTACTCCCTAATATATCACAGAACAGGAGCCCCAAATGAGAGACCAAACTCTAAGTACTGACATCAGTCATCTAGTTTAAAAGAATTCATAATCAAAGAAGAACTAACAAGCAAAGCTAGGAAACTACAAATAATTGATACAAATAGTTGCCAACTCATTGTATTGTCAACTATTAATGAAATTTAAAGGGTGCATATCATTGTCATTAGCCACACATATTCTTCAAGTTAGTCTCAAAAACTTCATTTATTTTCCCTTCAAGTAGCCTATATACTCTAGCAATATCGTTTATTCAAACAAGAAAACTTAGGAGAAAATCTCAAGATATGAACTTAATTGAATTTCAATAACAAAAATATTATTGGATATGGCAATCTTATATGCTATGATACTTATTCATTTTGTTAGTAGAAATTTATCATTTCTCTCACCCCTATCTAACTTTAATGCTTATCTAGAAAGAGGACAAACAAAATCAGGGAGGAAGTAAAAAAGTTTAGATGCATGACTAGTAAATTAATCATTCTCTAATTTTCAACACATAAAGAACATAAGTTTTCTTGGAAAAACAAAAAAAAATTCTAGTGAACTTATACAGTAACAAGACAATTCTAGACATCATCTCCCACTCATATGTTCGTACAGTATTTCACTAATAATGAAAATTTTAAAACTAATATGGCTTATATAATTTGCTGCCAAAAATCAATCAAACATATGAAAAAGCTTATGTTTAAACCCAACCACTTTGGAATAGAATTTCACTAAAATAAATAAAAATAACAATTCTTATATATCATTGAACAACAACCAATCCTATTAATTTAACATATACCATAGTAATAATTAACATAAATAGTGTCAACAGAGTTTTCTATTATTATAAAATAAAAAAGTATTTTTATCTTAAATTTTTCTACTTCTTATCGATGTGTTCTCTTCATCATTGGGCCACACATTTTATTTCAATAGCCCAAAAATGAAATACTGGACTAAACCAGGAGAAAATCCACCTACAAATACAATAGTGGGAAAAACCTTAAAGATATTTCTCTTTCACACTTCTCAATAAATTGACCGCAATCTTTGCTTGTTGCTTTCTTAAATGAAAAAAATAAATCTAGCTTATCGTCCTCTTCAATAATAAAGCTTAAGTTGCATTGTGCAACAATTCCTGCTCTGTTTAGCTATAAACTCAGTACCTAATGCCTGATAAATTTTCTAAAAGCACAAACATCAAAACTTTCAAAATAAACAAGCTAAAGAATTTGAAATTGACACACCATATCATGAGGCCAAAATATAAGATGCCTTCTATACCTTGATCCTACATTACAAAGATTTCATATTACAAGTGATGCACTAGAATCTAGCGTCAGAGCAAGCGCATCCAATATGTTTGCTAAAATTATGCATTGTAGATTGTCTTTTGCAAATTCATAAAATGTGGATCTAAACTGCACATTAGGGGCATGATAAAAATTACCAGGCTTTGCCAAGGAAAATATTGTTACTTATAAAGCCATGAGATGAATCTTCAAGATTTCTTTTTATGTTTAACAATCTCCAACATTTCTTTTTATGCCTGAAAGACTCTCAAGACAATCTAGCTTTCAGCAACCACCCTTGGGGTATGGAAGTCTGCTCAATAATAGATGCCTTTTTTCCCATGCAAGTATGGCTGTAGAATCATTTTAATAATGACTCTATAGTTACATTTTGGAAAAGGTTAGAAACAAGCTATTAAGAACCAATAAGGGTATTACCAATAACCTTGACATGAGCAAGTAACTTGTTAGGAATAGTGGAATCAACTTGCATCTTGGACAATTATTTACCCGATTTGTAACAACAAACACAAATTTGCTGATTGTGTAGTAACTTCCCCATCAACATCATGCAATACAAAATCTGCATCTGGTACATAACCAGCAAATTCCAGCTTCTTACATAAACTATTTAGATATTCATAAATTGCCTTAAACTAAAGATAAGAATGATCTCCAATACTAAATGGATATATCTTTCCATCAACCTTAATCCAAATTCGCTCAGATTTCTTTTTCAATCTCCTCTTGGTCATCAAATCCCTAATATTTGTCATATCTTCCCACCTTCCAACATTTTCATAAATGTTGGAGAGTTCAAAATAGTACATAGTGACCTGGATTTTTTGGTTGCGTTTCAAGAAGTGATATAACTACTTCTTCTGCCAATTTTATATTTCTATGAACTCTACATACCCTAGGCAAAGCACCTCATACCCCCTCATGTTTCTTAACTGACATTTTCTATATCAATGTAAAGGCTTTTTTTAATCTCACTGCATGGCCTAATAGATCTACCATACAAGTTTAGTGCTTCACAGCCAGTCTCATAGTGTGCTCAACCTACATAACGTTAAAAATAAAAAGACCTTCATCAACCAAGCCGACATGGCTAAAAGCATACAGCGCTGAAATGAAAGTAATCCTATTTGGCAATGTACTACTACATAACATCATTGAATATAACTAAAAGGATTTCCAGCCTTGTCCATGGTGCCCATAAGTTACAATCATAGCAATCAATGAAACGACATTCTTGTGTGGCGTTATATCAAAAAATTCTCTAGCAAAGTCAATACTCCCACATTTGACATATATATCAATCAGAACAGTCCCAAGTATAACATCTAATGTAAATCCTTTCTCATAAACGTAACCATGAAAAGTTTTAGCATTATGCTTAGCACCCAATTTTTGCACAAGGATATATAATTGTCACCATAGCAACCTAGTCAGGTGCAACACCTTCCTCAGGCATCCGTTCAAACAAAACCAATGACTCTTTTACATTTTCATACTCCGCATAAGCACCAATCATTACAATCCAAGTTACAAGATCCTTCCTTGGTATTATATTGAACACCCTCTAAGCATCATCAATGACTCACACTTTGCAAACATGTTAACAAAAGCAGCACAAACAAACTAATCCAAACACTACCCAGATCTCAGAACAAGACCATGTATTGATACACCCATTACTAAGTCCACTCTATCCTTACAAGTCCGTAATGCAAGCAGCAGAGTATAGTTATCAAGTGTTGCTCCATACCTCAAAATGTTTCTAAAAGTCCGAAGCAAGTTATATGATCACCAGCTTTGGCAAACCCACCAACCATTACACTCCAAGAAACGGAGTCTTTCTCTAGCATGCAATGAAAGAGTGCAAATGGCTCCCATGGCTCTATGGTAAGCATAGGCATAGAGAAGCTTGTTGGCGAGAATAACGTTGTGAAGAAAACCATCAATAGCCAAATGGGCTTGAAGTTGTCGAATTTGAGAGATATTTTGCAATATAATAATAAGATGTAGAACTTGGGTTCTAAAGAGCCATAACCATGAAAATGATGGGCTTAGTGAGCACCAACAATGGCAGCTCCGGTTGAATACAAGGGAATTTGTAGGATTTCATGTTTTGATTTGAACAAGGACTGCGGTTTTATAAACTTGGATATGAGGAAATTTGATTCATGGAAGAAAAGTTAGGATGTCCATGGGTTAGATTTGGGCTAAATCATAGTATTGTTACACCCAACCCACTGTAATAAGCACCCTACCTGAATCCTACCAATCACCCGTTGGGTGACAATTTTCACATCCATATCCTTCACATTTTTAGGCAAATTAGGTTCTACTCACCACACTTCCACAACCATAAGTATTTGGAAATATTTCAATAGAAAATATAATGTTAATAGTATTTATAAGTAGCCCAATAATAAGGAATAACCAAATCATGAAAGCATACTAGCAATAATTTACTCATACTTGCAATACTAAAAGCCAAGGCTTAATAACATAAGTTAAAAAATATATATTTAAGGTAGACCATCCATAACATATGACATAAATGTGTAGGTATAGTACATAAGTTAACAAATAATTATATCAAAAATACTAATTTATGTTCTAATATATAAGTACTAACTAATATATGTACAAATCCCCATCTGGTTGGATGTCCATTAACAGCCTTAGAGAAGAGCCTTTTTTTTTCTCAACCCTCTCATCTTATTTGTATGTTTGCCAAAAACCCTTTTTGCCCGTCAAAATTTTGTGCTCAAACAAAAAAAAAAAACCCTCAAACTTTAAATTAGGTTGACACACCCCCCTGGACTTTGTAAATAGTGACATTTAACCAAACAATGGTTACAAACTTGTGATTGTGAAATACTAGTTCGCTGAACCAACATGCAAACCGAAAACCACACATATAACTTCCAAGCAGAATGAGCTTCAGGAGTCTTACTAAGAGGCAGTAGAATAAGCTCTAAGAAAATATGAAACAGAAGCAAAATGGCCCAATGCGTTTCTCATGAGGACTATTTTCCCTAATTTACTTATCCAAATACCCATATAGAATCCGGTAATCAGAGAAACACCTAATTCCAGCTATGAATCAAGTTAAATAAATTTGATAGCTTTGGAATGCTTTATTCTACACAAACTGAGTGCAAAGTGGTGCATTCTCTTGCCAATTGTTAATACCTTTATAATACAAAATAAAAACTTAAGAAGCTGAAAAATCAGGGACTATGGACCCATCCACCAGCTTCCTTTGCTTTTCATTTGCTGCCGTTGCAAGAGTGTCTTTATTCTTCGTTGCTTTGCTTTCCTTTGATGCTGGTGAGAGACCGAAAGTGTGGTCAAAGAGTGAAAGTGTATCCAAGGTTGAAGAAATTGGTTGGCTCAATTTACTTCACATTGCAGCTACCTAGGAGCAATATAGGAATTAGAAGTGCTTTTAAGGTGGTCAGCACGTTAACGGTAACTGCCAAAAGTCTGGTGAACCTTAGGGTATGTGTAGTAACTCCGAAGTTCATGAGGCGACTGTTAAAAAGCATAATTTAAATAATTCACTAACTCTTAAAAAAATTATGATTTATATAAAGATAGTTATCAAACAATTTATTAATAACAAATAGTTACATGAGAGTTAAATAATTTAACTGTTTTGTAGCACTTTTCCGACAAATTAAACTGTGCCACCTTCAGTCATTATTTTCCAATCCAGTAATACTCACTAAGAAATGAGGAACACAGGATACAAAAGTTTATACAGCATAAGCTTCCAATACATACCCAAACAGGTACCAAAAAACCATGCTGAAAGAGATGTTCATGAGACTTCCAAGTCACTGAATATTGATATTCTCTAATTTTACGTTCCATAACATAAGCTACAGCCCAACCAATTATCTGTACTTAGAAGTACTCAGTCTTCTTCCATTGATTCAATTGATGGGGATGAGGTATCCTTGTCCAATCTTCAATGCTGTGTACAACGAGCAAGTGAAAAGTTGATACACTGCTGACATGAACGAAACAAGAAGCGACCAAATTCAGTTTATTTGAGAAAGGGGCAACCGTGGAATGAGGGATGGCTTTGGCTCCTTCACTTCAAATGATTCATATGAATTGTTTTCCCGGAATTCCTCTACCAGAGCTTCCATTGGCATTGCTCGTAGAGAGTCGATCGATCCCTTGCTAGGAATATCTTGTTCATTTCTTGTTGGGGTTGCACCAGTTGGTTCATAGTCCTATGCGGAAGATAAAGAACATCAGTTATCATCAATGCCACTTTTCACCATTGTCTGATCCAGACATACTGATAGAATAGAAAGTTGCTCAGTTTAGGTTTTCACTCATGACATCTTAGAAACATATGCCTGCAGCAGTTCCACGCCTCCATGACATGGCAAGTTGAAATGCCAGAAAACTTATCGAACACATTACCACTTTCAAATGTAAGTTTTAAGTCTGCCAGGACAACCTACCATGTATCTCTGCTGAAATGTTTCTTCAGCCTTGGCGTTAATGGATGTCGCTTGGCTTGAATAATCCTCTCGAAGTATCTCAAGAGTTTCTTGATGGACTCTGACACCAGACAAGATGCCAGATATGCATTCTCGTTCCTGAACAGATAAGCCTGTAGAAGTAACAGGACGACATATTATCAGGAAAATACTTGGTATACCAACGACATAAAGTGGGATGCGAACATTTTTCAATGTAAAAACTACTCGTTTCTGTAACTGATGCGACCAACAAAAATTCAAGGCTAAAAGACGTCCAGGAGATATGCTCAACCAACGCATCATGAACAACTAACATCTTTCGGTAAGTTCAAGAACACCATTCCCTATGGAGGATTGCTAGCTACAAGCTTGTGAAAGTGAGACCAAGTCCAAAGAAAAGAAAGCAATTTTATCATAAATTTGATATAAACTGAATTTGTTCATTGTGAACTCACTATCAGTGTGCTGGATAACATCTTCGCTATTTCTAGCAACATCTTCCTCAACTGTAACCCGGGTACTATCAATCTCAGCACCATGCTGCTCATTATTGTCAGAAGCGTTCCTGTGGTGTCCAATAAAGTAAGCAATTACCTTTCTTGCTAAAGATCTTGAATCACCTTATCATACAAAACAATTTATGAACCCAAGTGCCCTGAAAGAAACTTTTAGCATCTAATAATAAAATTCAGACTTCAGAGACTACAGGAAATCTCATTTTCGTCACTGAATCTATAAAGCAACAAAGAAGCAATTCAAACTCAATATTTACACTGACCTAACAAGAGAGATGATGGCGGAAGCGTGCTCAGTACCCATCCGGTTCAAAGACTCTTGTGTTTGTTTGCAGTGCTCAAAAGCTGATTCAGCAGTGGTAACGCTGAAATAACAGGAATAAACTTATTAGAAAACACAGAAGCTAAAGAAGCAATAAACCAGTCAAAGATCACTGCATAAATTCAATTGTACCACTGCTGCAAGAGTGATTCCATGCGACAATGTTTGGCTGCAGAATAATCAGCACCATCTTTAGCATCAACTTCTGCTTGGGTAGCAAATGCTTGCCACTTCCGTTTCGCATCTGATGTGATACCCTCCATAATAGAAACATGGCCATCTAAAAATGTTTTGTTTGCTGAAGTATTTTCTCTTATACAAACAAGCCTTGCATCCACCTGCAAGGTTAATGATTAATTAAAATCGACAAACTACCACTTATAGGAACAAGGGCAGCAACTAAAATGGCTTATAGACAAACCATGTCTTTTTGCCTACGAATATGATCATAGACGAGATTTGACAAATCAGCAATAAGCTTTTCTGCATCAGTTTTTGATTGTTCCTGTGTTCAAAATTACAGCACATATTAACATTTCCGAATCTTTAACATGAAATTCTCTCAAGATCATTTAAATTCTACCTCGTAGGCCTTCTGAAAGCTGCTAATGCTTTCAGTTTGGACTTCATTAAATTGCAGGGCATGATTCTGAAGCCCCCCAACCTCTTTAGAGAGCCTTTGAAGAATTTCAGTAGTGTATTCAGATACATTCTTGGTTTGCTCCATGCTAGACTTAAACCTCTGCATACAACAATGCGACCAAAAATAAAATAACGAAGAAAAAACAAGATAGCTAATTAAAATACTTGGTGCAACTGTAGAAAATACTCAATTGCTCATTCATAGGATGACAATATTTAGGTACTAATTTTACCATAAACATGGCATTCTGTAGCGATGCATGTAAAAATATAATAGAAAAACTGTTACCACAAATGCATACATTAAATGCTAAAATGCACTAGTAATTACAATAATTTGTTGAGGTAAACATCTGATGACATAAAACCACATCTGCAAGTTCTAATCAGGTTAAGACAAAGGTTAAGTTTATTGTCAATTACCAACCTCGCGTAGCTCCCTGGCAAACATAGCCATTTCACCGTGATGATTTGAAAGAGCTATTTGAAGATTATCAAAGACTGAAGCAGTTTCACTGTCCTCCGAAGATAGAAACTAGATATTTCAGAAGGAAATGCAAATGATCAGAAGATAGTAAAACCAAAACTAAGCGCTATTAAAGAACACAAATAACTACCACTCTAATAGATTCTTCATTTGAAGAAGCCAGAAGAGAGATTTCCTCCAAGGCAGCATTAGAGCTTGCTTTGTGTAAGGACACAACATTCTGCACAGCCTCCAGGTGAGAAACATATAGAGCCCTAGCATCTGCGAATTTCTTCTTCAAATGCAGGAGCGCCTAGATACAAATTACACATATAAAGACTAAAGTTGCTGATGAAATAAAGCTATATTTGTGAATTTTAGATTACTCAATACCTTATCATGCGTTTCCAAAAATGAATGACATAGATTTTCAACATGTAGAAGATGCTCATTTTGCTTAGAGATTGATGAGGTCAATGTGTTCTGAAGAGAACCAATTTGTTGATTTAGTTCAACTTGGAAACTGTTGACTAATTCTCTGTTATCAGCATTCAGTTTGTCTTCCCTTCCTGAAAGAAAAAGCTCAGAGTCGGTCAATCTGCTATAGGCTTACAGGAACAAGTTCTGTTTTATGAACCTGAAAAAACTATACCCATTTTTTGGAATAGCGAAGCATTATCTTTTAAAGCTTTCTCCAAGTCTGACCGTAAGACACATGCTTGTTGAGCCAATGCATTTTCTGTTTCAAAATATTAAAAAACAATCAATATCATCATCGTTTACCATTTGTAAAAAGAAAATCAATAAATATACCTGCTTTTTTCTGCTCAGATATGATAAAATCCCTTTCCTTCAATGCATATTGACATTTTCTCAATTCTACTTCGGTGTTTGCAAGTAACTTGCTAGTTTCACTTAAGTTTACCTGCAGTTAATTTTCCAAATTTTAATTGGCATGTAGCACGAACAACAGCAAGACAAGCAATCTAAAGATTAACTTGCCTCAGTTGCTTCAAGTCTGGAACTCAAATCAAAGCACTGCTTCACTTGGTCAACATATTTATCCTGCAACTCTTCAATTTGCTATTTGCAACATGCCAAAACACAATTAGAAAGCAAGCAGTTAGAACTAATTAGGAAACTAATATTGTTTCATTCTAAACGAGAGCAAGCGACTAACCTTCTGCTGGTTTTCTAGTTGAACGCCCATTTGCTCAATTTGATCAGCCATTGCCTAAGTGAATATAAGTAGAAACCATGAGCAAAAGAAACAAATAGATATCACCATACACTACAGAACAGAATGGAATATAATATTCAGGTTAACTTCCAACCTTCCTTTCATTTTCCTCCTGATAGTATCTCTCTTTTGGGATGTACACACCGCTTTTCTCACGAGCAGCATACACCTCTAGGGTAAGTGACACAATTACAAAGGCAAAGTAAGAATTTGGAAAACAAACAACAGTATTTTTATTTAAATGTACTTCCACAGCAAACTCTCGTATTAAAGAGGCTCACCTGCCTTAAGCCGTTCAATTTCACCATAAAGGTCCTTTATAAGAGTTGTCTTCATCATTTTTTGGTTAACCTGCAATTACAATTTGATAATACAATCTGTTGGACTACAAGGACTAATGATACAAATAAATCATCCCCCCCCCCCCCCCCCAGCACACACACACACACACAAACTACTTGTATCAACCATTTGAATAGCCTAGTTACAACAACCTCATACAAGATTACACCAAATGAAAGCATATTAATTACAGAAATTCAATTTTATCCTAAAAGGAAGATAGTAAGCCCCCATAATTACTATGGTTGAAGCTAATAATTAGCTAGTTTTATACATGAAAAAGAAGGGACTATTCTCCAAAGAACCAAAGCCAAATCTAAAGTTGAACCAATACGAAACAACAATTATCTCATTTTGAGTGAAATGCTTTGATTCAGCAAAGGACAGAAGCAATCACATAAATAAAAAACTGATAAACCTCTCATTTTTGCATTTTTCTTCGAGAAAGGAATCTGTAAAATTAACTTGCTGTTAAAAGCATGCGTAAATGGCAGCAAATGAAACAACAAACCTCAGGCTTATTTTTTATATTCTTGGCCCTGTGTGCATAATCCAGTGTACTCAAAGTCTCCTCAAGACAATGAACAGCTGGTGAAACTGTGGCTATGATGCATGTCTTAGTTCTTCCACCGAGTGAATCACGAAGCAACCGAGTAAGCTTGCTATCCCTATAAACAGTCCATATATAGTTTAGTAAAATTAATTGTGTTCCTTCAATTACTAACTTGGGAAAACCAATGCAAACCTGTAGGGAACATGTCCAAGATGCTCTACAAGAGCATTAATCACTCGCCCTAAAGTAAGTAAACTTTTATTAATTTCACCCGCCTCTCTTGCACGTCCCTGAAAAAAATAAACGTACATACTTATTAGAATAAGACAATTTCAGCTTAAAGTTTAATTGGCAAAAGAAATAAGAAAAACCAACAGCAACATAAATAAGAAAAATAAGCCTACGGCACATACATCCCTTGCACCAGAACGGGAGATATTCTCTGACCCAGCTAGATCAACCAAGTTCAGCTTCCCACATTTAATCAGTTCTTCACCTTCTGGTGTTGCTTCCTTGATATGTATTGTAATGGAGAACAGAGAATGTGATCGACTGAAAGGACAAAACAGATCCCCAATGAAATGCTCTAACACAACATTTGCATTAGACTACCAAAAAGCAAAGAAGACCATTACCTTGATTGTTTGTTCAACAAGGTTTCTGCTGTGCGGCGCTTAGCAGATCCCCTCTCGAGAAGCGTAAATATCTCGCTAGCACTTGTAACAATTTCTTCCTCCAAACCTCTCACAAGAACCCCCCCTTTACCATCTTCCATGAGAGGTAGCTGCTTTTTCTGCTTCTCATCCACTGCAACTTTTGAGATCTCCTCTGGCGCAAGTAAGTCAGTTATTTCTTCATTGTACAATTCTAAAAAAGTGACTTTGACACTATATTCTGCATTCTGGCTCTCAAGCGTATCAAATATCTGTTTGACAGCTCTGGGTATAACACCTGCCTCTGTAGGTAGTTCTCCCTTCGGTCCAGTCTGCCTCATATATTTCCACAACATGCCACAAAACGGATGAGAAAAAAAAAATTATAATCTTTTTCCCAGAACACTAGGTCAACTCTTAGAGTTAAATTAAGCAAAGAAATTAAATGATAATTAGAATTAAATTGAAAAAGCTAAAACAATACCTTTGCTCTTTTACATTCACCCTCCATGGTGTATGTCTTTCCTGTGCCAGTTTGACCGTATGCAAAAATTGTACAATTAAATCCTTCAAGCACCTCATTCACGATAGGAACAACGGCTTGTTCATATAGATCCTGTTGTTGGGCTGAAGGACCAAAGACCTGTGTATTTTCCAAGTGCAATGACAAGAAATCTCAACTAAATCATGGTTTTGGAGAAATCTCAACTGAATTCAAATTTTCGTTTCGTAAGGACCTTGGAGATTTATTTAGTTCAATTATTGCTGGCCGAAAGAATTAGAACGTTCCAAACTGAACCCTGATGTATCGCTAAAACCCATTTCTAAGTAACCCCAATTGAACTGAGCAATTAAACCAAAAGTAAACCGACCTTGTCAAACGTGAAAACCCTATCGAAGTGCTTCCCAGCGATGTTCTGGGAAACAGAAACTTCCCTCAGGTACTCATTGCATGTCAGAACTTGGGGAGCGTTGTTCCTCAGCTCCTCTTCGCTGAATGGCCTATAAAAACCAAACTTAAAACTGCTCAATCCAAACCACAAAACACATAGAAGCCAAATCGAAAGGAAGGGTCCGCGGAAGCAAATATTACCGGCAACGGAGGAGGACTTGAACGTTGACGCCCTTCTCCTTATCGTGGCGACCAGACATTTTGGATCGTCGGAGGGGGGAGGGAGAATCAGTCGACGCACCTATGGTTGTAGTCTTCGGAGAATCATACACAGAGCTTTCACGCGTTTCAGATCAGAACTTTTGGAAGCTTTTTTGTGTTTCTGGAGAATAATCACTTCCTGGGTTTTCTTCTCTGGCAGTGGCTGATCTGAGAGAGAGGGAGAGAGCGGGGGAATGGAGATTTGAATTTTTCGGGGACCGCTCGCCGAAGTGTTTTTGTTTTTGTTTTTTTCTTTACATCTAACGGTAACGCTTTTAGCTGTGGGAATCGGACGGCCAGCGTAGGTTGGAGCTTCAGCTTCTTCCGTTTTTCGAAAGTTATAGGATTGGCGCAGCGTGCCATTGGCTCCATTTGTGAATTATTTTCGCTTTACCGGGCCTTGATTCGGCCCAATTTTGATTTTTCAGGAGAATTCAGATTTATGAAGGCTAAAGTGCGCAGATAACCCTTGAACTTGCATGAAACGGACGAGTGAGTCCCTGAACTTGGACTCAGTGAAGAGAGGCTCTTAAACTTACGAAAATAGCACGAGTTAGTCCATTGTGTACGGACTTCACGCCATGTGGACCAAGGTGAGGTAACGCCGTCACACTTCTGTTGGCTTCTTATACCCGTCAAACCCCCAATTCGTGTATAACACCCCCCCCCCCCCCCCCCAAATCGCTGAACCCCCAATCTCATACCCAAAGTCGGCAATCTCCAAATCTCCATTCTCGCACACAAGTATATTCTGTAGCTTTATGTTGAGATGGGCGAAGCCTTTTGCGTGAATATAACAGAGGAATCTCTTTGTAATATCTTCTTACTTGGGATTCCCCAAAAGCGTTGCTGTTCTTCTTCATCTGGTCCGCTAAGTTTCCCCTGCCAGTGAACTCCAAGGAGACATTGTACAAGCTCTCGCCGTTCTCGGTGCTTTAATCGTCGCCAAAGCAGCGGATGATTTACGGGAAAGCGCCAATTTGGTCAAGTGCTTGCTTCTCTTTCCTGAGAAAAGAGGCGCCATAGCTGTCGGTGAACTTGGCAGCCACAGCCGGAGAGGACCCAACAGAGCAGCTGCTTTGTTTAACCAAACTGACGGCGCCGAAAGTTCCATAGCTAATTGTAGAAGGCAAAACGAAATTAGGGTTCCTATCCTCTGCAATCCCTGAACTCAAGTTGCCTAATTTCTCCCAAATCATGCCTTAATTCTTCATGCCTCAGTCATCTGGAAGCTCGAGAGTACTCCAAGCCTGAAATTCTTCATGTCTACAGTCTTATGTTGGTCTTTTCTTTCCTCCGTCGTTTTCCTTTATTTCTCTTTCGCTTGCAGGGGTGTTAGGTCCAGTTTTTTCAACGCCTGAGACTTTTCTTGTAATACATTTGTTCTGTTGGCTTGGTGCCAGGCTCATTGGTGAGCTTCTGGTTGTGTTGGTCTTTTTTGGTTGTATCTTGTGATTACTGTGTTCTAATAATATCATCTCTTATTACAAAAAAAAAAACATCTAGCAGTTAGATAGCTCCCGTAGTACATATTTTGTTCTTATCTGGAATATATGGCTTGCATCGATAGTGGATGAATGGTTTTTGGTTAGTTTGGTTTTGCTAGCTAGGATTCGTCCTTTTTTTTTTTTTTTTGTGGAAAGATTCGTCCCTTTCTGTGTCTGGTATGGTCCCCTTCTCTTGTTTTTTTTTCATTCTTTAAGCTCGATACAAAAAAAAAAAAATGCGGCAAAATCTCTCTTCTTTCCCGCTAATCCCATTCACGATTTAAGCTTGCAGCGTAAGTTCACTTCTGCCCGCGTGGAATACATTCCATTCAACCTGGATTGAGTCGCACTATTTTCGTAAGTTTAAGGCCCCTCTTCACTGTGTCCAAATTCAGGTGCTCACTCGCCCGTTTCATATAAATTTGAGAGTTATATACGCACTTTGATTGAATCCAGAAATAATGAATTACTAACACATGATTTTCGTTGTACTAATTAAATTTCTAGATTTTTTTTTATTCAGAAGTATTACAAGTATAGGAATCTAGATAGCACATTAGGAAAGTTATGGGGAAAGTAACTGCTACACAAAAGCTGGAGGACTACGGCTACATTTTGTCACTGTAGGGAGCCAAAACTTAAAAAAAAAACAAAAAATATGTGACGCCTTTACTACTCAAACCTTGGCCATCCCTGTGGTGTTTCTTTTAGTCTACGAGCTAGACTAATTGTACAAAATAAAATTCTAAATTTTAGAGCCCTTACATCTATTTTCTAAATTTTTTTTAAAGCAAGTGTTTTTATGAATATTCTTTTACTAGTCTAGGTATGAAATGAGTTCATAAAAAGTAATTTTTTTCTTAAAAAAATTATTCAGGTGCATTTTTTTACACTCAAAAACATTAGGGGATTGACACTTACGTTATGAGGTAAAATATTAGGGGTAACTTGCCCCTTTCTTGAAACTTGGAGGGCTTGCAACTCGCAAGACACAATTGGCAATTTGTGTGTGGGGAGTTTTAAAGTTTAAACCCTAGCTGGGGAGTATCTATATTGCCACTTTTTCTGAGTCTATGAAGGTCGTTTAAGTGATCATCAGGTGGATAGAGTATCAATTTTCTAATGATATTGATTACGGATAAAAAAATTAATAAAATGAAAAAAAAATTCAAAAGATATTTCATTCTAATTAAAAGTGAGTCAAATGACATCTTATAAAACCAATGACAGCATAAAACTCTAAGAGACACCATGAACATAAAACTAGCCACAAAATAGAAATAATTAATTATATAATTTTAAATAATTCATAATAATATAATTTATCATGAAAATAATTGGATATACATAACCTAAAATTAATAAAAGTGGAAAGATTAGAGCGCGTTCATTGTACATTAATTTCAATACATTATTATGCATTATTCTTACATAGAGTGATCATTTGCTCAAATTGTCAATTTTTTTTTAAACTTGCACTTTAAAAATTTTAAAAAAAAATAATTTTGATATATTTTAAAAAATAAATATTTGTAAATTTCAATTAAATAATATTACTAAATAATTAATTTATATAAAATAATAAAATATGATATATTAAAATTAATGTAAAACTAATTGTCTCTTAACCTCAAGCTTTGGGATGGAAATGCACTACTTTCCTAAAGAGGGAGCTTATGGTTATGGTACCTCATTCAAGATGTTAACTAAGGTTGTTAAGATTGTTATCAAAATTGTAGAATTACACAATGCTACGATCCTAATCCATAAAACCTTGTCGTGATGTGCTAGGATAGAAGGTATAGTAAGATTTTAGTAGGATCACAACCAGTATTATAAGATTGATAAAATCAAATGATCTTTTGGGTTTTATAAACTCAGGGTTGGTTACATACAAAACCAAAACCAATATGAAAACCAATGGTTTTTTTTTCTTTGTCTGTGGAACCAACCTATAACTCATAATCTATTTTTATTCACCTTAACAAAACTCAGTAGAGGTGGTTTAGGATGGGTCTCAAGTTTACTTAACCAT
The DNA here is from genome assembly GCA_005392925.1 of Aquilaria sinensis. Lineage (NCBI taxonomy): Eukaryota > Viridiplantae > Streptophyta > Magnoliopsida > Malvales > Thymelaeaceae > Aquilaria > Aquilaria sinensis. The sequence goes on along the minus strand of SMDT01002914.1, from coordinate 107,730 downwards.
GCTCATCCCTACTTCTTGCTTACTCAAACTAAAAAAAAAAAAACAAAAAGCTTAACTACAGGAATAGCCCCTGAACTTGGCCAACTCAAGCTAGTTAGTTCAAAACTCAGAACTCACTAAAACTTGGCCTTTTAACTTTCAAAATCTATGCACTTCAGTCCATTCTGTATTGTAGTAAACAGATGACGTTAGGCTACACTTACATGGCACTTAATGGCTTGTTGAGGTGGAATAAACTGTGGTTTTAAGTCTGAATCGACCTGTAGCCTAACTTGATCTGAGTCAATCATGATTTTCTAGCAAGAAAAAGGAAGAATCGACTTCTCCTCCACCATCGACTCCCTAATCTCCTCCACATCACCTCCGATGGTTGTATTGACGCTATCACTGCTCACTCGACCCGATGCCTCTGCTCTATTTATACCCATGTCAATAGCACCCCTTTTCAGCTGGCTTTGGACTTCGTCTCCGTCATCACAAGTAAAAGCAAATCAATTGAAACCACCATCAATCAGATTTCCCAACTTAGGATGGTGCACAACAGGAGAAGGGTTTGGGGCTCTAGATAACACGCAAAATGGTATAAAAGCTCGGGTCAGCTCAAGGACTAGATGTTGCAATGGTTGACGAAGTCAATAGGGCCAAAGACACTCTGCAACGTAGTTGATGTGACCAATTGAAGTCAATGGAATCAATCAGAACTGATCGGGTTGAAGATGATATAGCGGCGGAGGAGCCAGTGGGACCAATTAAAGCCAGAGAAGACTTCGTGCTAGAGTACTAGTGAGAATTGGTTGGGATTCTTAGCAACTATGAATTAGTTGGCGAGTAGGTGATTTTTCCACCGAATGTGTCTCAGTATTTAATAGCCAGAGTCAACTCTAGCTCACCTACCCATTGCCACCTCACCCTCACCCCAAAACGCCATCCATTATGTACTGCAGCAATTGGACTGAAGTGCATAACTTTTTCAAAGTTTAAGGGCCAACTATTAATGAGTTCTAAGTTTTGGACCAACTCACTCGATTTGGAAAAGTTCAGGTGTTATGACTCTCCTAGTTGGAGGCTCATTTGAGGAAGGTGAAGTGTTTAAAACCTAGTTTAAAAATTTATTTCAAGTTCACATAGCAAAAATAAAAAAGTTAGGCAAAGTTCACTAAGTTCCGAGGTGTTTAAGGTACCAAATAGAGTTTGGGGGTAAAATGGTAATTTTGTGATCCGAAGAGTCGGGCCGTGTCCCAAGTGTTAAAAATAAGTTTTGAAAACTTGACTTCTGCCTTAAACCCAAACCTAGCTTAAATAAACAAGGCTTGACCAAGGTTTGATTGGTTACTAGTTAAGAAGATGGGGCTTTTTGTAACTTTTGTTAAACTTTGGTGGCTTGGGTTTAAAATGAGTATAAAACTTGGTAAATGGGGGGATGGCTGCCATTTGCACTTCAAACCCGAGTTCATCTTCCACCCCTTGATTTTTTCTTGAATTTAAGCTCAAAACCAAGAGTTTTTAGTGAAAATTGAAACCACCAAGGGTATACATGCTATAGAAAGCTTATTCCAAATGGAATTTCAAGTTTTTGGAGCTTGGAATCACGTTTCTGGCTATCCCTTGTTTCTAATGCAAGGTAACTTGTAATTTCATGATGAATTCTTGTTTATTTTATGATTGGGAACATGGGTTTTCGTTAGAAGTTAGTAATTTGGTGGTTTGTGCCTTTATTTGCTTGGAACTTAGGTAGAACTTTATGGAACTTGGTTTTTGTGGAAGAGTTGCTTGATTCTTGCTTGTGAGTTGAAGTTAAGGTAAGGGAGTTATGTTTTCAAGCTTGATTAATGTTATTGGAGTATGTTTGTTTGATAAATTCAAGTAGTTTTGGCAATAACATTAGTTAGTGGGATAGGTTGATCATGGTGAACTATTAGTTTTGTGGAGATTGGAATGATGTTACAATACATCATAGGTAGGCTTATGATAGTTGGTTGTAGTCTTTGTAACATGTTTTACAGGTATGTAAAGTTGAAAGGCCATCTAAGCGTGTTTGGTACATTTGGTTATAGCAACAAAATTGAAAAATTCTAGGTATCGCAGGTATTGGTGACACATCGCCAACACCACGAAAATTCACAATGAGTTGATAATTGTGATAACTGTGGCAACATGTCGCCATAGTTATGTTGGCCAAAATTTTCCAATTTTGCTATATGGTTTAAGGGGTAGCCTGAGAGGGTGCTTAGGGTACCTGGGGATCCAAGTATTCTAGGGGTACTCCAAGACTTCCGCAACTCCTCCGAGACCTAAGAGTTTTCTTGAGTTTTTTGTAGTTACTTCTACCATAAACAAAAAAACTAGTGATTAAAGGCCACAATAACGTATCACTAGCTTGGGTGAAGGGTTTAATACCATCGGTGACCTAGCTGTGTCATTAGGCATGAGGTTATGATGTAGAACCTTAATGCACTTAGTGGCTCTTTAAGGCCTAGTCTACAATAATCCCACCATAGTGCCTCTGTACAACACAAGGGAGTTTTAACTAGTGAATTCTCATTGGTTAAGCTATTAAGCTATGCTTGCTGGTAGGCAAGGCTCTGCCCTGTAGTCCAACGACTAGGTTGAGGAAAAGTCCCAAGGGACTAAGACCTATGCGCATAAGTTTAGCCTCAAGCTAAAACAACTCTCAGCAGATTACATATGCTCACATATATGTTGTCTTTAGTAACTTTTCTTGCAAGTGAAGAACCCTTACTGAGAATTCTTGAATTTTCACTCCCTAATTATGTTGTGTAGATTCTAATGTTGTTAAGCCGAAAAATTGCTGAAGGTTGTCACTGTATTTTGTTGTTGTAGGTACTTTGTTTGAGAATCCTTGTGATTCTAGTCTATTTTAGTTACTTATTGGTTAAATAACAGTGCTAACTATAGTATTTTCTTAGCGGCAGAGCCTAGCAACACATGAACAAGACTTTTGTGACTCGCCACTAGGACTTACCTCTAAGGTGGGAGTTAGTTTAAGGAGATCTCAGTCAAGGCCTGTATATTTTGTACACTTAGTTGCCTTCTTATCTATGTTTGAGTCTTAGACTCAATGGTTACTCTTGGGTGATGAGTATTGGTCTACTTTATATTGAATGCCCTCACACGGTTGATATGTGTAGTAATAATCATATAAATGTTGATTTTGTATGTTTTGACTACTTTAACTTGTTTTTTATGAAAAGTATCTTAGCCAAGTGAACGTTTTTATGATTTCCATTTACTCTAGTCAAAGCATAAAAAGCATGCATCTTGCATATTTTAGGTTAATCAACTAGTATCATAAAATTTAAATTCGCGCACATATACAGCTAGCCAATTACAATCACCGTAAGACCAGTTCTCACCGGCTTCCTAGGCATTATAAGCCACCAGTTACTTTTCAATAGAGTCAATGAAACAAGTTTCAGTATTGCAAATTTGAATATTTGTTTCTAACAATTTGGTATCAGAGCCCCGTTAAAAGAGCTTAAGGACCGTAATTTCTTAACATGTGTGAGGAGAAGCAACAAAAAGTGTAAAGTATGCCAACTGAATTTGGCAACTTTGTGCAACCAGCAATACCAAAGTTCGATTGTCATTATGATTGTTGGGTTATGCTCGTGGAGAACTTTCTCTGGTCAAAGGAATATTGGGACTTGGTGGATACAAGAATTCCCCTAGTACCTGAAGGAACAAAGCCAATAAAGGCAAAAGAGAAGATGATTGAAGAACAGAAGCTGAAAGATTTGAAGGTAAAAAACTATCTTTTCCCATTACAACATAAACAAATGATAGTGACTGATGAAGCAGTCATTTTCAGTCTCTAGTAGTGACTAAATAACAACTGAAAATGTTAGTAGCAAAGTCCTTAGTCCCTTTGTCGCTAGCTACTGAATAGCAACTGAAATCTAAATATTTAGTTACTCTAATCAATTTTTTTTTAAAGTTCAATTAAAATAAATATAGAATCTAAATATAATATTATTAATTTAAAAATAATAAAGTACAATAAAAATTCATCCAACAATAAAACAAATGAACTAAAGAAATCTGAAAATAAGGAGGGCATCAATGTCGTGGTCGTGCTGACCATCCCCCTAATTTAATAGATCTGTCCAAGTCTGGTCGAGCTCATCAGGCTGACGGGTGGTTGGGATCTCCTACGTCTCGATTACATGACTTCCAATTTGAGTAGGTCATTAACCCAGGGCGTCATATCTGGATAATAATCTAGCTATTACTGTGCTGAATGCGATATTGGTAGTGACCTACTTGATCCGAGGGCAGTGGCAGATCCAAGAATTTTACAAATGGGGGTCCAATTACATATAATACTAAATACTTCTTTAATTTTGCATTAGTTAGACTTTTACTTTTTTTATAACTAAAGTTTGACTTAAATATATTTATATTAATATTAATATATATTGAAAAAAAATTAAAAAACTATAGTCTTTAAAGTTTCATTTTCCTATAAAAAGTTTATATTTTTTTAATAAATTTTGAAATAAATAAATTTATAAATTAATTGTTGTGTGAATTTTTCTATATGTTTAAATAGAAAAAAGAGTTGTGAAAAATTTTAAATGTTGAGGTGGAAAAATATAAGAAAGTTTAGGGGTAAAATTAGACTTTCGTAATTAGAAAATAGTTTGTAGTGAGAGGCAGAGGTTGACCTTTTTTTGCTTTTTTTGATTTTTTTGAGGTAAGAAATGCTCATTTGTGTGTCCCATAAACGTTATAAAAATTAAGAGGGTCCGTTAAACAAATTAAAGGGTTTAATTACTAAATTATATACCTATTACTAACAATTTTATATATAAAAAAAAGGCCCATGGACCCCTATATTAGACAAATGAATCCGCCACCGTGTGAGGAAAGAATGGTAATGAAGCGTCTTGGGAACCTGATGCTAGAAACTTATCATCGTGGTTTACTCAGTCAAAGCTAGAGGATGGTGATAGAATGGTGGCACCAACACTGGCTGAAATTGCTGCTGAGATATTATCTTTTATGGATATGGTGGAGGAGGAAATGTGGTTTGACATCCTAGCATCCCATAGGAAGTCGGCACCTAAATTGAGCAGGATAGGATCCCCCTCCACCCAGCCTTCTAGGTATGAGGCTAGGATCAACACCAATCGGGAGGGTCCTTTAACCCGCCATGGGACCCAGGTATGCTGTAACAACCATGAAATCAAATCCTATTAACGACCCTACATCCCAACCATGGACTGCATGAAAAACATCAAAGACCTGCACCCTCTCATTAGTTTGGTCCTGAAAAACCTGTTGAGCTACCATCTCCTCCTAAACCACGACTAACTAAGACCAAAGTTTTGCATTCTCCTTATGCAGCTACTTAGTACGGTCATCCTTATAACCCTAAAGTTCTAATGAGGTTAGCGTTAATGAATTTAGGAATTTAAATTTAATGAAATTGTGAAAATATGAAACAGTATCGCTGATGATGCACATCAAAACCGGTCAGGGAACACTAATGCTTGTGAGGCCCCGTCCACACACCCTTATGGGCCCGATTGACCACCTTCTCCCAGGACTGCCGACAGAAAATGGGTTGCTTCGACGTATCTAGGCCATACTTATTTAAGACCTTCTCCTAATACTTGGCCTAAGTATGAAATGAATAAAAACATTAAATATTCTATAGAAATAAAATATTATATAAGTTTTGATTATGACATATAACATTATCAATCTACTACTAAGATAGGACCTGCGTAGACCCACGGCACATAGACACTTGGCGAATAACGTTGTCAAATGCTTAAGGCTGGCCGTCCTTAGTCTGGGACAAGAAAATTATGCAATTAGTAAAAACGACGTCATAGTTATAAAGTATATACTATAAAATTAATTATCTTACTATATGACCATAAAACATCTGCTTTGTGTAACTCCTAACATAATGCTTTCACGGCTCTGCACCCTTCAAGTATGTCTTTGTCGAGCTACATGGAAATTAGAAAAATAGTTAGTCATATGAAATAAGTAAGATATGAGAAGGAAATGTATTTGATTATTCTACCCTATTCTGCTTCATCACACCATTAACTCCAATGTCTAATTAGATTTTCCCAATGCTAGGGGTGGATTTCTGGCGGCCGATAAGGATGGAAGAGATTGTAGTTTTAATTTGGTAAAATGCCACTGAACTTATAGGTGATAATAGCCTTCCTCAAGTGGTTTAACTTGTGCTTGCAGTGGTCTCGCATCTGCTTGAAGAACTTATTCCTTATCCTATTTTCATCCACTTTAGCCCAACAATAATATTGTTGAAATAAAAAATACAATAAAGGACTAGTATTGGTAAGTACAGTTATATATATTTTATTAACAAAATTATAATTTATTGAAAAAATAATAAGTTGTTTACCTGCAACTATGCAATATACTCCACACCCTTTGCACACTTAACATTCTTCCATTCCGGGTGCTCGCCCTTTAATAATGACCCCAAGATGCCAGTGAGGGTCTATTGGGTTTTAGCGTCAACAAACTTAAAATAAATTAATAAAAAATTTATTAGTTGTAAACGTATAGTTATAATATATATTAAAAATGGACTATATCTGCATACTTATGATAAACGGCCCAATGAACCTCCACTGGTTGGGGTTTACTGGCTCCTCCTACGAAAGCATCAAGAAAAAATGCACTCAAACAACAATAGTCGAAAACCAAAAAAATAAAAATCAATCTGGAAATAAAAAAAAAAGAGTGAAAATGCACCAAAATGGACCAAAATGTGTGACTAATAGTAGATTGAAGGTTGAAAGCATTTAGGAATTTAGAATAAGATTGAATGGCGGATGTAGGATTTTTAAGGGTATAGAATTTGAAGTGACTGACTATTTCATATATGAAAAAACCAAAATGTCAAGATTGGCGACTGTTAATGGGACGAATTCAATCATTAATTCATTTAAATTCAGTCGCTACATGCAACAATTCAGTCACTAGTTCTTGACTAAATTCAAAATAATATATATCATTTTGATTTTGTAACATAATCTTGGCTCAATTTAATATTTTTGTACATCATTAAGTGCCTTGACATTTCTAAGTATATATTTACTAAGTATTACTAAGTATATGTATAGTTTACTAAGTATATTACTAAACTCAATTTATGCATTAACAATAATAATTGTTGATTGACATTGATTAACATATAAAATGACTAACATGTTTAGACAAACTCAATCTGATTCGTCAGACTCTGAAACATCTCTGACTTGTTTATCCTCAAAATTATCAATTTCACTAGTATTATTTTATATCTACACCAACCACAAATAATGCAATGCATTAATTGTGAGTTCTTACTATAAAAAAATATACAATTTTTTTGACATGCATCTATTTTCACACGCGGAAGACCTAACCCCTTCATTATTTGCTTGGATTCATATAACATCTTCGGCAATCGATCATCATCTAGAACAAATTTCTCACTAGTGAAAATATGTCATCAAAGCAATTATCAGTTATATTATGCTTACTTTTCTCGCTTAACAACTGAGATACTGCTGATAACTTCATGTGTTTGCTGCATCCATCTCATAATAATGTTATTGCATCGGCGAGTAGTTTATAAAATTTCTATGCATTTAGATTAGGCAATTAGTTATCAATTTCTTCCAAATCATACATATTGCCACCATTATTATCATTACCCATCTCACTAGCATGATTATCACCCTCAACAATTACTTCCTAATTCTCATTATTGTATTCATGAGTTTCAAATCTATCATTACACTCGGTTACATCAAATCAATGATCATTTGCTCATATCTAGATCTATTGTTATAAACAATATCTATATCAGAAAATGTTCTTGATGACGATGGATTATTTGATGTCTCTCCCACATCGAAATTATGAAATCACAAATCATGTCATTCACCGTGATAGCATCAAACATAATATTTATCAATAAATCCATATTCATATAGTTGCATTCTAACCTCATTTTGATCTCGATAATATCTATTTTGACATCGCCGACATGGACATTTAATCAGTTTAGTTGCACTATTAGATACTGTTCTTATAAAATTTTCTACACTATCTATGAAATCTAGATTCATGTATCTATTTATCAATAATCACTTGTACATCCATTCATGTCCTCTGGTGTCATTGATATTGTTTATTTCTATAATTGAAATTCATGTACATATTTATTTATACCGAACAAAAAATATGTATGCATAACACATAATTAAAATCTTATTTCCACAGACTTTGGGATGCTATGACTATACCACCTATGCCATAATCAACTCCTACAAGGAATTGCCTAACCTATTAAAAAATGAAAAATTTGAACCATACTACTACATTCCCATTTATCTTGTTAGAAATTATTTCAATAAAATAATTTTTTTTGAAAATAAATAAATAAATAAATATAATATTAATTGTTTTATAGCCGTTTGGGACTTTAAAAACTTAAACGTTCACTTTTATCCTAGTTAACATGGGGCTAAATGTTTAGGCTAATTAATTTTCCTTAACGGCTACATTATATTTACAACGGCTAAAATTATAATTACTTATCTCTAACGTTTTCTTTCATAGTCTATATATATATATCTCCTGTTCATTCGGATTGAGATATACTATTTTTCTTCTCTCTCTCTCCTATTATTCAGTTTTTCCACAAAGATAGTTTCTCTTTAAGTCCAAAATAATATTGGGTAAAGAAATGTGTGAGTGGAGCTTTGTTCTACCATAGTGCAAGTGTGAGTAGAACTGCAACACCAAAGTTGGGCTGTTGTATCCTGAGAGCGGCGTGACCCGAGGCCGTTGCACCAGTGTGGCATGAAATGTCCAAAAGAAAGTGGGCAGCTCCATGGCTTAGCTCAAAATCCTTTGTATCATCGGTGATATTATTTTTTATTTTAGATTATTATCTTTAATTTATTTTATTTTATTGTATCGATTTTGGCCACGAGGAACAACATATCTTAATATAGTTTGAAAAAAAATTTGACAGCATCTCACCTTAGTTCCCCAGAATACAATTTCTTTAAGACAAAAATCTCAAATCCAGTTTCCAAGAAATGAGGTTTGATACAACTAAAATTTTTTTACTGTTAAGTTAAATCAGAAATAGTAAACTACGGTTTAGATTATTTCATTTTTGAACTGTTCAACTTGGAAAATCAATGATTTCCAACCAAAGATATATTATGCATATATAATAACTACATATCATTGCAGTTACTCTATATACATATTATTTCTCAACAGGTTGAGAATCATAGATAAGCGCTCTACATTTTCACTATATGCGTAACTATATAAACCTAAAATGTTTCATGATAAAAATACAAAAATTACTAGTTATAATAAAAAAGCTTCAATTAAAATACATATTACCTCAACTTTGATGGTTGTGCACGGTGAAATTAAAATATAAAGCTTTGATTGTTAGAGAGACGAACATGAGAGAATGAGAGAAACAGGAAAAAAAGAAGAAGGAATAATGAGGAGAAATTATGGAATGAAGGTTGGAGCTGAAAGTTTTATTTGTTTGAGCGACTGAATAATGAATGATTCTAAAAAATATATAAAATTTACAACTGACTAACAACTGAAAATTTCAAGTTATAACTGACTGGCGACTGAAAAGATTTAGTCACTAGATTTTTTTTGCCCATACATCAGTGACTGTTTAATGATTGAAAAAATTCAATCATTAGTTTCAATCACTTTAACGTTTCTCTCTTGTATTGTCTAGGCCATTGATAGAACAATCCTCTCAACAAGGAAAGTTCAAAAGCATATGGGATTTAATAAAGTAAAAAAATATCAAAGGACAACCAGAGTAAGGAGATGTCTGCTATGGGAGCTGAAAATAAAATTTGAAATTCTTCAAATGAAAGAAGGTGAAAACGTGGATGAGTATTTTGCTCGGACACTTGCTATTATAAACAGGATAAAGATTCATGGTGAATAAAGTTATAATCATAGAGAAAATTTTGAGATCAATGACCTTTATATTTGATTACATCATGTGTTGAGTAGATGAGTCCAATAATTTGGATGAGTTCAATATAGATGAACTTCAAAACAGCTTGATGGTCCATGGACAAAGAATGAATTATCATATTGAGGAAAAAGATGAACAAGCATTGGAAATCTCATATGAAGATAGAAATGAATGAAAAGGAAAAGGTACTATTTGAGGTTGAGAAAGAGGCAAAGGCAGGTTGTTACTGAACAAGGGCATTGGTGGAATGCTTGAAATGTCATAAACTAGAGCATTTTCAATATGAATGCCCTAGTTGGGAGAAAAGTGCCAACTATGCTAATATTGTTGAAGAATCAAAGATGCTTTTCATGTCCTTTATTAATGGTAACAACTTAAAGTAAAAGGAAGTATGGTTTCCCGACTTAGGCTCATATGTGCGGGAACAAATAGTGGTTTTCTACCCCAGATGAGACCTATAGGCACTTAGTAAAGCTCACCAACAATTCAAAGTTGGGAGAAAAGTGCCAACTATGCTAATATTGTTGAAGAATAAAAGATGTTTTTCATGTCCTTTATTAACGGTAACAACCTAAAGTAAAAGGAAGTATGGTTTCCTGACTTAGGCTCATATGTGTGGGAACAAATAGTGGTTTTCTACCCCAGATGAGGCCTATAGGCACTTAGTAAAGCTCACCAACAATTCAAAGATGGAAGTTATAAGCAAAGGAAATATAAGGTTTGAACTAAATAGTACAAAACAAGTACTCACAGATGTCCTTTATGTCCCATATTTGAAGAATAATTTGCTCAGTGTAGGTCAACTATAATAAAGACGTTAGTAATACTAATACAAAATAAAGGATGCAAGTTATCTCATCCCAGAACGGGCCTAATTGCATAAATACAAATGATAATAAATCAAATGTTTGTGTTGTTGGCCAAAGCTATGCTCAAAACTATGACATGCCTACAAGCAATCACGGAAGACTGTTCAAAATTGTGGCATAAGAGGTTTGTACACTTGAGTTACAAAGGTGGAAGACCTTGCTAAATAAAGAGATAGTGAAGGGTCTTCCACTACAAGCTTTAGTTATAACCTACACTAAGTGCTTGGTGGACAAGTAACATAAAGATGTCTTTTCAAAGAATAGTTAGTGGAAAGCTTATCAAAAGTTGTAGCTGGTGATTACTAATATTTGTGGACCTATCATATCTAAATCAAACTACAACAAAAGGTATCTTATAACCTTTATTGATGAATTTAGTAGGAAAGTATGGATATGTTTCCTAGTTGAGAAATCTGAAGCATTCACCACTTTTAAACACTACAAAGGCTTGGTTGAGAAAAAATCAGGCGCACTTTTTTGTTGTTTACATATTGATAGGGGAGGAGAATTTAACTCCCATGAATTCAATAAGTTTTGCAGAACTTATGGCATAAGTAGGAAGCTTATGGCGTCTTACACTCCATAGCAGAATAGGGTATCTAAGCACAAAAATCAAATCATCATTAACTTTGTTTGATGCATGCTATGTGACAAACAAGTCCAAAAGATGTTTTGGCCAGAGGCTGTCAATGGATCGTGCTATCCTTAATAAGAGTCTGGAATTGGCAATAAACGGTAAAACTCCAAATGAAGTGTGGAATGGAGTTAAACTTAAAGTTGACTACTTTAGGGTTTTTGGGTGTCTAGCTCACATACATGTACCAGACAAGAAGAGGACGAAAGTAGATGACAAAAGCATTCAATGCATTTTGCTTAAAATCAATGATCAATTAAAGGCCTACGGGTTATTCTATTTAGTTGCTAACAAAATCATAGTAAGCAGGTGTTGGGTTTCGGGAGCCAAACAGCGCAGCGGAATTTAACCGAAACCCTCCAGGATCCAAGTGAAACGGGGTAAACCGGGTGTTCAAAAATTTTCATACCTAATTTTCGGTTGAGATCTCTCACTCAACTGTAGAGTCAAATCACAAAACCTGAATAGTTGACGTGTTCAGGCTCTCTATGGTATCCACATGAGCCTTTCGGGATCACCATGCTTCCACCACGTCCCGGCAGATGCGTTTCTCTTGCGCTTACAGTGCTAGCTTGCGTCCTCCAAGGAATTGCAAGAGAAAAGTGCGGCTGTCCTGTTGGGAGGCTAGGGCAAGGAGACCTGTGAATTTCTCACTAGAAGTTGTATTTATAGTGAGACTCAACTTCCAGGCCTAATGGGTTTCAAAGCCCTAATCCAATTAGGATTTAATTTCGGGCTTAATAATGGCTCAACTCTTGGGCCCATTATTAATACGAAATTAAAGTGAAACCATAACCCAAATAATTAGCCCATGCACTCTAATGATCCAAATAGCTCTATGTGTGCGACCCAATAGGCTCTTATCACGTTGGCAATGATCATAAATCACATTTATGATCATAAGCAATGAGCGGTGTCTAGCAACACATCATTGCTACCCAAGTGACAAGATTGTCGATGATTCGACTAAACCTTTATGATCATCACCGATATATGCCATTGTCCCTTTGTCCAAGATATCAAGACTAAGCACGAGACATGGAATGTGTCACTCTCGTATAGCCCAATCTTTGGTTTCTTGATTACCGAGTAGACCAACTTAAACTGATGACATTGATATCGTATATCAACTCATCCGAGCATGGCCATGCATTTTTCTAAGTCTTACTCCATCAAGGGGCCCGAAGATATCACTCCCGTTACATAGGAGGGACAAATCCCATCTTGATCATACAAATCCCTCCGCATGATATGTGACATACCCAATGACCTCCTTTAAGTTCACTCAGTTACGAGCAACAAAGGAAAGTATCAAAGTATGTGACTCACATGTAAGGAACCTTGATGATCTTAGGTCGAAGGACTACATATACCATGATCACTATGAGACACTTATGACACTCATATAACGATCCATGTAGTGTTCTCATGGTGGGTCAGTCCAGTACACAAGTTCTCCAACTTGTACCCATATATAGACTACATATCTCATATTAGTCTCCATATATGCTAGTCGTTATGTATTATTGTAACCCACTCCACAATAATACTAGACCAGGGACGTTTAAGAATATCATTATTCTAGGGTTACAATTATGTTTGTTAAGTTACGCAGAAACAAAACAACAAACATAATTGCTAGATTAATGTCTTAATAAAATATCATGACTCAATATGCAAAAATACAATCATCTCATGATTGGCTTTTGGGCACAACACTAACAGCAGATATGTAGCTCTTAAAGAAAACAAATGTTGGAATTAGGGGAGGACTTTTGAAGTAATTAGGCATGACCTCATATTTTGGGAAGACAATGTTCTTAATAAAGATATGTCCCTTAAAGATGAAAAATAAGCCATGATGGGTATTAAATTAAATATAACAATATCAACCTCAAATGATTCATCTAATGAATATGCTTTAGAATAAAATGAAAGAAGGGTTCAAAGAGTACCCAACTACCTACAAGACTATGTCATTGTTGAAGGCTTATTTAAGGATGAAGAAGAAAATAATCTTACAATGTTCACCTCTGATGAAGATCCAACCTCATTTGAAGAAGTAGAAAAAGACGTGAAATGGAGGAAGTATTAGATTTGGAGATTAAAGCAATAGAAACAAATGAGACTTGACAACTCATCACTCTACCTTGAAGAGCTAAAAAAATTGGTGTAACATAGGATTTCAAAACCAAACTGAATAAAAATGGTGAAGTTGATAAATGTAAAGCCCCAACTGGTAACCAATGGGTATTCTCAACAATAAGGGATTGATTAAAATAAAGTATTTGCTCCAGTAGCAAGATGGACACAATTTGAATAATTCTACCATTGGCAGCACAAAAGGGATGAAATGTGTATCAATTAGATGTCAAAAGTTCATTCTTGCGTTGTGAAATGAAAGAAGATATGCACATGGAATAGCCACCAGGTCACATTTGAAAAATAGAAGAAGAGAAGGTTTATGATCTTAAGAAGGAATTATATAAGTTAAGTTTGAAGCAAGTACTACATGCTTGGTATAGCAAAATCAAAGCTTACTTTGGCAAGGAAGGCTTTGAATGATGTGAGCATGAGTACATTCTCTTCATCAAAATGGAAGATGGATGACACGGCCCCTCGTGGCCCTGCCCAAGAAACCTATGGGAATGTGTCCTACGCTAGTCACAATTGGCTATGATTACATGTGCACCAATTAAAACTTTCATGCTTCTAGTTAATTAACCTACCATGCAACCATGCATAAGTATTGCTTTGACTTCAATGATAAAACAAGTAATGAACATAAAACATTGCCATGTCACTTTATTAAAAAATCAAGCACCAAAACCATCAAAGCATACAAAACATTTACGTGATTAACTACACATAATCAAACCATGTGTGAACATCTATACAAAAAAGACTATGCTCACACCAAAGAGCGACTTTAGAGTATAAACTAATGAACCATGTTCATTGGATCCAAACTAGTGTACTATACATTAAAGCAAAACTTCTGAGATCCATAACTAAGTTCCCACCTTAGATCAATCTCCTGGTGGCAAGCTCCAAAAGCTCTCATTTATGCTTTCTTAGCTTCTGTCAGCCAAATAAACAATTTTAGTTAGTATTGTGACACAACCAACAAACAAACCACAAACTAGAATCGTAAGGATTCAATCATACAAAATACTTGCTTGTGAGCTTAGCTTAACAACCCTTAATAGTTGTCAGCCTATAAAGCATCTTTGAACAACAAAGACTAAGGGGGTAAGAATCGACGATTCTCAGTAAGATCCTTTAACTTGCAAGAAAAGTCCCGAAGATAGACACATATATAATATATGAAGTCTACTGTACGCGCTTGCAGTCTAAGGGCTAACATATATGTATATATTTGAGTCTTTTAGGACGTCACCTCTTCTTAGTCCTTGTACGAATATCACCGCATGCCTAGTGAGTTCTTGCCCCTAACTTGCTCCTAGTAAGCCATAGCTTGTTGACGTCCTAGTGAGTTAAGCTCATTTAAGGACTTTCCCCTGATTATTGTGCAGGTGAACATGGTGGATACACCTCACTTAAGTTCTAAAGAACTCAATAGGTGTACTAAGCTTCCATATAATACCTTAAGTCCTTAGACTTTCCTTGGTCACTTGTGTACTAAGCTTCCACCTCAAAACTCTACAAAGAGTGCACTAGGTTCTCACTTGCACATCAAGTAATCTTGCATAGGCTATAAATACACTAAACCTTCACTCAAGGCACATACCTATCCATTGTTACTTGGTTCACCCTAGTGGAGTAAAAATTGCCATGGATGGACTCATATTCACTAGGTTCCATAGATACTACTTGAGTGCACTAAGTTTTACATTAGTACCTTAAGTCCAAGGACTTTACTAGGCCACTAATGGTCACTTAACCTTTCACTTAAAACTTAGCACTTATTGTGGTCATACAATTGACCAACACCAAAACCTGGTGTACACTTCGAGCTTTGATACAATTCTTAGCACATTGTGAGATTATATGTTATATTAAGGTAGTTCTCACCACCTTTCAGCTTATAGTGTTTTAAGGTACCATCTTAGTTCCCAAGGAAGCCTCCTAATTGACTTGAGAAAACCTTAGTCAATTTAGGTATCAAAGCTGCATCCTCAAAACCTAAAGCCACATCTGTGCTTAGAGCTTATAAAGGGATTAGTGTTGAAAAGCCCAAAGTTGCATCTTCAAGGGCTAAAGATGCATCTTTGAGGTCTTAGTGAGCTTAATGCTACATCCCCTACTCCCAGGGATGCATGCTTTCCTGGCATCTAGAAATATACAAGTTTCTGTGAGCCTAAAGTTGCGTATTTGGCTCCAGAGGTGTGTCATTGCTTGACTTGAGTTTGGTGTTTTTCCTAAGTACCTTAACTTGTGTGCAAGCCTTTTATGCTCCTTGGGCACACTAGGACTTTGTCCCATGATCAAAGCTTTAATGTACACATTCCCTAGGCCACAATGTACCATTGGAACCAAGTGTTTGGTGTCTATAAACAACACACAAGCCAATCAAACCACACTAGTCCACCATGGTCAATACCATCTACCAATAATGCCATTCACAAAATCATAAAGATTTGACCACAAGCAAGCTATGAATGACATCAAATAAGCATGAATCATAAATCCCTTACTTCAATTACACATGAATTAGCTCAATCAATCAACCACTAGCGAAGAATTTCCAATTCCAAAGGTTCTTCTACGTTTCCTAGGTTCCATGCAAAATACAAGCTATATGGCACCAAATTAACATTAGCACAACAAAACCCAAGTATAAATGAGCTCAAGAAACATGAGAACTTCAAGAATTAAAGCTTACCTTTTGCCCAAAACCTTTCCCAAGCTAAAAAACGTTTCTTAAAGCTCCAAAACCATGAAACTAGTGCAAAACAAGCCACTTCTCACTTGGGCATCATAAAAGTCTTTTAATTTCATGAAGAAATCTTGGTTTTAAAAAGGATTTGGCAAGAGATTGAGAAGAATGAGAGGAGTTGTGAATTTTAGCTGGAAATGGGGTGAATAGTGGCAAGAAATCCACCCCCAAAAGTGTTTTAAACACAAAAGCTACCCTTCCCCAAATTTTTTCAAGTTTTGCAAATTTACCTCACCCAAATAGTAACTAGGTAATTAAACACTTGGATAACTTCACTAACTTGGGCTTTAAGTTTTTAAAAATGTCATTTTTACTCCTGGGAATCATCCCGACCTTTTGAGAAGCAAAATAACTATTTGCCCTTAGGCATACCTAATGTCATAAACCATTTGGAACTAACTAACCCTTAAATAATTTACTTGTTGTTAATTCACCTTTAATTAAGATATTTAAGCTAGGGATTTTTGAACTTATCTTGCTCACCAAGCATTTTAGTAGAAGGGCTATATCAAAGGAGGTAGGAAATATTTAATTATGAGCTTGTATGTTGATGGTTTGATCTTTACTAGGAATGAAGAATGCATGTTTGTAAGCTTTAAGAGCTATATGAAAATAGAGTTTGATGTGGCAGATCTAGGGAAGATGAAGTATTTTCTTGGTGTCAAAATTTTGCAAAATTCATAGGATATTTACTTTTCATAGGATATTTACTTAAGCCAAAAGAAGTATGCCCTATAAGTGCTTGAGGAGTTTGACTTATAGAATTACAATTTAGTAAAGAATCCTATTGTATCGAGGTTTCAAGTTATCAAAGGAAGAAGAAGGTACTAAGGTTGATGCTACAACCTACAACCAATTGATAGGAAGTCTCATGTACATCATTGCAATCAAACCGAATTGAATGTACATCACATTTCTTTTAAGTAGTTATATGGCTAACCTTACTGATTTACACATGCAAGTAGCAAAAAGGGTTCTTCACTACTTGAAAGGTACCATAAAGCTGACTATATTTTATAAGATAAGAGATGGTGGTAAGCTATTAGCCTATGCTAATAATGACTATGTTGGAGATATTGATGATAAAAAGAGTGAATCTGGTTATGTATTTCTACTAGGAGGATGAGTAGTTTCTTGAGCCTTAAAAAAGATAATCAATGGTGACATTATCCATAATAAAAGTAGAATTTGTGGTAACAACCTCTTGTGCCTTTCAATGTATATGGATGAAAAGAGTTTTGAAGAAGATTAAGCATTCACAGAGTAAGTCTATTGCCATATTTTGTAAAAACAATTCAATAATTAAGTTGTCCAAAAATCCTGTTATGCATGGTAGAAGCAATCATATAGACATGAGATTCCATTTCTTGAGCAATCTCACTAAGGAAGAAGTGGTGAAGTTGGTTTATTGTGGTATAAGTAACCAAGTTACAGATATCATGACCAAGTCATTAAAACTGAAGGATTACATAAAGATGCGTGAATGCCAAGTTTAAACTGAAGCCAATATTACTTTAGTTTAGGGGAGGAATTGTTAGGTTTTGAGTTTTAAGTCTCTGTTTAGAAGTTTGTTTGGATTTCATTTTGTCAATAAGTTTTTATTTGTTCAAAACTTGTATGTGTTTTGATCTTCCCATTGTAACTAATATCATATTTTGTGGGTAGCTTCGTTATTATTATTGTCTTGTACTACTTTATAAGCCACCAATTACTTCTCAAAAAAATTGATGAAATAAGTTTCAATATTGTAAATTTGAATTCTTGTTTCTAACACAGATGAAGGGTAGTGAGATGGGTGGTGGTGCCTAGCAGCCACGGATGGGGCTTAGAGCCTGAAGCATTAGCTTTGTAGGTCATTGAAGTAGAAAGTAAAAGTTTAAGGTTTAGAATTGTCGAAAGTAAAAGTTAGAGGATTAGAAGTGTTATTTTAAGACTTATTTTAATGTTAGTTAATGTCACATTAGCATTTTTTGTCCAATTTAAGGCTAAAATTGACAGAAAATACTCAATTAGAATACACATCATGAGGTAAAGGGCTTCAATAAAACAACCTTAAGCTAGACATAAAAATAAATTAAGGGACCTGATATAGAATTTACCCTAGCATAAATGAACAATTCATTTTCAACAAAAGTATACCCTAGAAAACTCTTGATATTAGTAGTTGTTTCATACTTTCTTTTTCATTTAACTTGAACACTGTCTCTGTCTGGGTCATATTAAGTAGGAAAACCTCACATTACTAAGAAAGTGGATTAATAAATGCTTTATATGATGATGAGACATTTCCACTCATTTGCTAGAACACTTTAACACATTGACAAAGCCCAAGGTTTGTTATTGTCCCAGCCATTGTAAAAAATAACCCATGTGATATAGTTGAACCGGGCTACATTTTCTTTTAACAGGCCATGCCTCTTAAGGACCTCCCAATACTTGTTTAATAGTCAACACACATTGTTGTTGGCCCTACATTGTTGATTAAGATTTAAAGTGTTTTTTTTAAGAACTCTGAAAGCTAATGCAAGCAATTGCCTTCAAGCTTTCTTAAGCCGTACATGGTATTGATTGTCAATAAGAACGGACTGGGCTTTAGTTCTATTGTTAGATGTATAAAAGACATTTTTTTAATATATTTTTGGTACACATAATTAGTAGTATAAGATATAGGGTTTAAGGAGTTATAATTAAAATAGGTGAATGTCAACTTGTTCGGTACCAAGAGGCAACCAAACCTAGTATTAAGGCATTGTAAAAATATTGGGAAGAAGGGGAGGAAAGGGAGAAAGACATTTTATATTGATTGAATTAATGTACTTATGAAATTCTAATATTCGAAAAATTTTGGTGAACCTTAATTTGATTTTGATCCAATATAGGGTTTTACGAGACAAAGTTCAAATTTTGCATGTGCTATAGCATGATCATGCTATTAGGGCCAAATTCCTTTGGGGGTGGCTATTGTTTGATGGCATTTAAGGGTCAAATAATGGCATGACGCAAAAATATTTACCTAAAAAATTTTACAATTTGGCTAATGTTTTGGATTGAGAGAAGAGAGAATAGTAGAAGAAAAATTAGTATGACCTTTTTATTTGGATAGGAGAAAATAAGAGGATGGAGAAAGTTATTATCTTCTCATTTCTCTCATTTATACTTTCTTTTCACTCATTCAAATTGGGTTGTAAATAACTCATCCATCCTATTTTCTTTCTTTACCTTTCCTCATCTTTCCGTAGTAATTGAGTCCAAACAAAGGATAAATTGACTACCAATATCCATTTGAGAAGTTTTTTAGGAGTTGAAATGTCCCGTCAAACTTTTGGTATATAGGTGCTCAACTTAGACAAATTTGAGAGTTGTTTGAGTAAGCCTATGGCTTCATTTGGTGAGAGCCTCCGCCTTAGCACTCACCATAATTGACAATTGAAAAAAAAAACTATGATTTATTTGAATATTGCTTGTAGTATAAGATATTTTACCCGTTGATAAATTAGGCAAAACTTTAATGTAGAGCACAGATGTTATTGTGAAGTGCAGCCTATGCATAAGGATGAATTCGGAAAAAAAAAAACAAAAACAAAAGGACATCCTTGAAATTGTGATGACAATATATTTTCCCACCGTATAGAGTGTTGAAAAGTTAATATGAACAACTAACAAATATATTAAAAAATTAATTGTATTTAAGGATCAAGTATATATTTTTTTAAATAGAATGAAGCATATTATATTTTTACAATATTCTTAAGAGTTTATTTTTTAAAAATTTATCTCTATGTTTAATTATAAAAAATTGTAATGTAATAGATAATAAATATGACAATACCATGTGTATTGTACAAAGAGTAATATAAGTGCTGGTGCTCAAATTTAGATAATTAAAATTACAATGTCACATCTTAGATCCATCATACATGGGACTGTTAAATTATCTATGAACCCAACTATTTAAGATAACTTGGCAAGTCTATCAGTATCACGTTATGTATTATGTATACTTTGTCATGTTTACCCATTCCATGTCCCCCACCCGCCAAACAATGCTTTGATAACTCGTCCCACTAATAAACTTCAATAAGTGGAAAATACGAAAAGGATTAAAACAGGATCAATAGGCTATAGATATCAGAAAAAGCCCTCAAATTAATGCCCCATTTATAAACAACTTTTTCAATTAGCGTTAAGGTTTTCAATAATTTATTTAATAATTAAAATAAAAATATAGAAGTTAAAAGTTGTCTAGGTAACCTTTTTAAAACTTTAATTCTAATCGTTAATACTAATATTAAGTGGGGTCTAAAAACACTTTCATCTCTTGACCCCTTCATTGCTTTTTTATGCATATATCGCAGAAATTATTTGGACCTCGAAATAAATGTTGGAGCTTCTCGTAATAATTTATAGGACAAGATTTTAGCTATTTCACTGAAACATGTTCATTCGTTTTATTAGCTTTGATGAAAATGTTCAGGTTCTTGATATTTGTGTGCCTTTAGTTTGAACTCCTATAAACCTGTAGGATCCATTTAATTATCGGAAAAAATGTTTCTTTTTTCATATTTCTTCTTGGAATTTCCTTCACTAAAAATGTGGCTGTGCAACAACTTATGATAGCAAACCCTAATTCCTTAAATGTGGAGAGGGCTTTAATAAAATGGAAACATGTTTTCTTTTTTCAGAATTCTTCATTCTTGTATCAAGATAATTTTCACATCAAATGATTTTTTTAGGACTTTAGAAAACAAGACTTTTCATATCTTCAAAAATATTTCTTACAACATAGTTTTAGTTAGAAAATTTAAAGAAGAAAAATGAAAATTTTAATTAATATTTTATACTACAACCATTTTTTCAGGTTTCTGCTAAATCCCACTAAACAAATTGATTTATTTTTTAATTTTAGATTAAAAAAATTGAAAGTGTTATGTAAATTTTTTAAATGCTTTTTTATAAAAAAAATTTTTTATTTTTTTTATATATATTTTTTTACACAAAACTAATTTTATTTAAAAATTAATATTATGTAAGTGAAATAATTTATTAAAAATAAAATTTTTATAGCTTTATAAAATTTTTATTTATTAATACCTATAAAATTCATAAAAATCTAATACATAAAATAAAATTTAATTTTAATAAATTATTACACTTATATAAAATATTAATTTTTAAATAAAATTAATTTTATATAAAAATATAAAAATAAAATAAATTATTTTAAATTAAATTATTTAAATTAAAATGAATTGGACCACACCTTGCACGGGACAAGACCATACCGGCGGCGACAAGATCAGTAGATATTCACCTGCATTTGGTCTTCACCATGTCCACAGTCCACACCAGTCCACTGTCCAACGCCATGTCCGAGCAAAGCGCAGCGGATACGACATCGGCAGTCGAGCCAATCACTCGGCCGGTCCGCGGCACCGAGTACAGCTGGTGCCGCGCCGTGCCTACTGGCACCGGGATCACGGTCCTCACCCTTCTCCTCTCCAAACCGCCAAACCTCCCTCTTCTCCAGACTGCCCTCCACAACCTCCAAAATTCCCACCCTATCCTCCGCTCCACCCTCCACTTCGATCCCTCTTCGTCTTCCTTCTCCTTCCTCATCCCTCCCCAATCCCACCTCCAAATCCAGCCCTACGATCTCCAATCAACGGCCCGCATTCTCTCCTCCAACCCTAAACCTTCCCTCGATCCCCACCACTTGATCCTCGAGCACGAGGTTAATCACAACTCCTGGCGCTACCCGCCCGACGGCGACACCGACGTTCTGTTTGCCGCCGTGTACACGATCTCCGAGTCGCGGTGGGTGATGGTGCTCCGGCTGCACACTGGAGCCTGTGACAGGGCCGCCGCTGTGGCGATACTCACGGAGCTGCTGGAGATAGTCGGCGGCTGCGGGGGAGATGAGAAGGAAGCGGGGATCGGTCCGGCGATTGAAGAGTTGATTCCGAGCGCGAAGGCGAATAAACCGTTCTGGGCTCGTGGAGTGGACATGCTTGGATACTCGCTGAATTCGTTCCGGCTGTCGAATTTGGACTTCGTCAACGCGGATTCCGAACGGATTTCGGAGGTCGTCCGGCTCCGGGTGGAGGCAGATGAGACTGATCGGCTTCTTTCGGTAACTGTCTGAGCTTGTCCTCTTCTTTTGGCCTAAATCTACAATTCACCCTAAAACTTTACTAACTCAGACACTTAACCCCTTCAACTATGACTCAAAGCAACTGAGTTTCTAAACTTTGTAAACTAGGATACATAATCCTTTCTATCTGATGGAAATATTTTTTTTTATTTTTAAGGGAGTTAAATGACAATAACATTGAACAAGGAGACCAAACTTGATATTTTAGCATATTATTGTTTGAGATGTCGTCTTCCTTTGTAGCTTCATATATGGAAGATCGGATAGTTATATGGAAAATTAGAAACATCCTCAATATGTCAATTGGAGTTGCGAAGGAAGATATCTATCAAACAATAATATGCCAAAATGTCAAATTTGGTCTTCTTTTTCAATGTTATCGTTATTTAAGCCCCTAAAAAACTAAAAAGAACATTTTTATCAGGTAGAGGAGGTTATATGTCTCAGTTTACAAAGTTTGGGGGCTGAGTTATCCCGAGTCATAGTTGAAGGGGTTAAGTGTCCAAATCAACAAAATCTGGGGGTGAATTATGGATTTAGGCCTTTTCTTTTTGGCTTTTGATTGGTTAATTCAATGGGAATTAATTTCTAGTTAGTTAAAATGCATGGATTATCCACTTTTTTATCGAAGTAGAAAAAAAATGTTGGAATATTACTCACAAATTGTTTATGGGCTAAAGAATATAATATGTATTTGATAAATATTGGTTACTTCTAACGACTTCAAATGAAAAAAATAAAAAAAAAGATCACCCATTTTCATTTTCAAAATATGTGTTGAACTATCTAGCTAATTTGTAATTTTTGTAAAATATATCATTTTGTTAATATTCATTCAAGGAACTACAAAAACAAGTTTGAACTTTGGAACACTAAACTTGATCAAAATTATAATAGTCGGGTTTGTTCATGATTATGGTGCCAAGCTGTTGTATTGAAGTAGCTCAATCAAAGCTTTTGCTTCAACTTGTTCGTTTTAGGTTACATTCAAGCTCAGCCGGGTTGATCCCCCTTTCCTAACTTAGCCATACAGATACATGATTTATGTAGCCGATTTGGAATTGTTGTCTAGTTGATAAATTGATTGATCATTTGTGTAAGAAGGAGAAACTTGTCACACAGGATTTGGCGCTACTTGGTAGCTTTATGATTCATATGGTCACTAGGCCAAAATTTTTGATGATTCTGTGGTAAGGTTGGTTTCTGTTCAGAACTTTCTGTTGACAAGGAGGTTTCAGTTTTTCGTTCATTGCGGTGTACGTGTGACATGTTTATACGTTGTGCAGGGCAAAAATAAAGTTCTAAGTTGTAGCTGTAATAATTTGTAAAGGATATTGTCTTGGTATTAACAAATGATCGAAGAGTTGCTTAATTGTAGGGGTGTGCTTGGATATATCAAATCCAGTCTTTACCATTTCTGTGACATGAGAATGTGAAACTTGGCCTACGTGAATTCTTGCATCAGATCATTCGTAAAAAAAAAGAAAAGGGTTAGGGGCTTGGAGCTACTTTTGAACTATATCAGACTGAAGCTTGCTTTTTATGCATCGTTCGAATTTATTCTTTGTTCAAATTTGCAACTATGCCATCTATGGGGATCCGCCTTTTTTTTTTTAAGCCCATGTTTTTACATGATATGTTTGGTCTGATCTGGTGCAACTCAAATTTTTCAGGATTGCAAATCCAAAGGAATTAAACTCTGGGCAGCCATTGCAGCTGCTGGACTGATTGCAGCTCGTTCCTCCAAAGAGCTTCCTGATCAACAAAGAGAAAAATTTGCAGTTGTAACGCTCATCAACTGTCGTTCTATTCTTGATCCAGCTCTCAGCAATCACAATGTTGGTAATACTTCCAGTTCATCATTGCAGTCATGTAGCAAGGAAATTTAAACTTATTGCTTTTCTTTTATATGCCCTTTGGAAGCCGCATTTTCATGTCTATTGTATTTCAGAAGTTTGGATTAAAGAGAAAGATGATAATAGACATTTTGGTTCAGGTTTCTACCATTCTGCTATCTTGAATACACATGACGTCAGTGGAAGTGAAGATTTGTGGGATCTGGCAACGAGATGCTACTCATCCTTCACCAGTGCCAAGAATTCCAACAAGCATTTTACGGACATGAGTGACCTGAATTTCCTCATGTGCAAGGCTATTGAGAACCCTGGCTTGACTCCCTCATCATCCATGAGAACTGCCTTCATCTCAGTTTTCGAGGATCCTGTCATCAGCCAGTCTAAAGAACTTCATGGAGAAGTCGGGGTGGAGGACTATGTGGGGTGCGCTTCTGTTCATGGTGTTGGCCCTACTATTGCTGTATTTGACACCATACGAGATGGAAGGTTGGACTGTTCATGTGTATATCCATCACCGTTGCACTCGAGAGGACAAATTCAGGAGTTGGTTGAATCGATGAAAAGAATTCTTACATTAGATAGCAACAATGTAGAGTGCAACTGTAACTAGATTTAGCTGGCGCTTGCCAGAGAGTCTCTTATTGTGAACAGATCCGTATCAATTCATAATAAAATTTGCAACCTTTGGCACATGTTGTACATCTTTTGCTTTTGGTAGGACAGTCTTCCTCGAGAAACTGGTCATGCATCTGAGTATATTTAACTTTGAAGCACATCATGAAATAACTCTAGTCAGCTTCTGCTCCATAACTTGGGAGTGTTTTGGTATGTGACCACGTCCAGATGAAAGCCCAAAGCTGCTAAGACTCGGAAGCAACAGAGTCAGGAATATCAACATATTGTCCTCTAAGACAAGCCACAAGACCAGAAGGCACTGAATCTCTGAAGGTTTTTCCAAAGTGGAGCAAATTGAAATGTAGAAGCTAAGTAATCAGTTGCAAAATTTGCTTCACATAAAGATGCCAGGCAGCTGGATCTCTTGTTGTGCAGCTGGTGCTTTCTATGCTGGATTTATCATTTTGCATATAATACTGCTTCTGCAATTCTTTTGCAGTGACAGGTAGAGATGAAGCAATGGCATGGTGATTATACCTTTTCAGAGTTTCTCTACTGGTGTACCTGGAAGCCAGTTTAATTTGCTTGTTCCTGAGATGCAGGCATCAACACCTCAGGATAAGAAGCTGGCTTGTTCATGATGCCTTGTTTTTCTTCCCTATATGACCTCCTGAGCAAGTCTCAATGCGCTCCAAGTTTATGAAACAGAGGAACACTGCAAGATGAAAGACTATTTCTCTGACCAAGCTGAATTTATATCTGCTGGATAAATTTGGATTGAGAAGAGACATTGCTTAGAAGACCAGATACTGGGTAGAGACGATCTTGCCCATAGGACCAAAAGATGACTTCAGTTTGCAAGAAACTAGGGAAGGTAACTTTTTCTAATTTGCTCTCTTAAGTCTATTTGAAGTGCCATCTCTTTGGCCTTTTACAAGTATAACCATAGATACATGTCCTAAGTTTTTGCTCTAAATTTTGCAACAACAAACCCCGGGAAACTCCAAACTTCCTCACATTCAATACAATCTACCAGATTCTTTCTACCAGTGTTAGACTGGGAAAATGTTCTATCTACCTGACTGTGTTTCTCTTCTATATAAACTCCTCCACGAGTTCACCAAAGTCAAAGTTGCTGTTACAGCATTCCACAGCACTCACAACTTCCTGAAATGCTGCCACACTGCAAGGAACCACCAGTCGATCCCTCTGCTCAAGACCTAACTCATTGTAAGATTTTTCAAGCAGCATCTTGAAGAGCGGATGCTTGAGGAAACTGGTTGGAACCACGAATCTCTCCCGCTCGTCCCCCACATACAGGGCGAAAAACCCAGTTGGAGTAGTGGCAGAAGGGGACATCTCCTCAGATTCTCTGAGCAAACTTTCACACTGTGTCTGCCTTCTCTCACTTTTACCAAGCTTCTTAGCTAGTTTCTTGAAGGAATACATCTTTTTGCCTAACATGTTCCGTTTAGGCTCTCTCTTTGCTTGAATCCAAAGGGAGCCTGCTGAGTAGCCGGTGGAAGAACATGGAGAGGTAGGTTATTTAAGGCTCTATTGGCTGTTGCTTAGTTGGTGGGGCAGAATTTTGTATTGTGTCTGGAAGGGAATGCCTCAGAACAAGTCAAAAGTTGACTTGTAAAGAACAAGAAAAACCTATGATTGCGGTTGGTTTCTGGCTTCTGAATTGTCTCTTTTTTCTGCTAATGGCCGTATCAGAATCTGCCAGCTTTTTTTGTATGACATATGATTAGTAGTGGAACTCCCATTTTGACTGATGATGATACGACTCAATGCTCCAAATTTAATGGTACGGAGCTGGTACGGAATTGGTCTCCTAAGGTACTTCGGTTTTATGGTCAATTAGATCAATTATCAATTCTCTTTTTATTTTATTTTTAAAAAAATAAAAAGAGAATTGATAATTGATTTTTTATAAAAACAATTATTCTTTCTCTCCATTCTATTTTGGATGAAATTTTGAAATGTTTGAATTTGATACGAAGATCAAGAAAGACAAAATAATTGTGTGTTGCTTCCATTTTTACTCTTCACTTTTTACACTTAATTAAGCAAAAAAATGATAAAGTAGATATTGAAACAATAGTTTGAAGTGTAATATTATAAAATAAATTTTTAAATATAGATATGATGTATTATATTTTTGTGTAAAGGGTGTATATTACAAGTCAAAATTGGAGTGAAAGGAAAGATCAACCACTAATCATTATGATTGTTCTAAATTAAATTTAAACTATAAACTAATCAGAAATCAGAAGGTCATGAGCTATATCCCTCTACCTCAACCATCTTCTGAATCATAGAATGCATTTTCTAGAGCTATTTATGTTATACCACTCCTGTTATTCTTACCAACCAGTGTTTGAATAAACAAATCATTTAGAGTTGGGAGGTGGTTTCGAATGTGGTGACCACTATTTTGGAATTCTTAACAAACTGTGTTAGAATAATCAAAGTCCTCACCTTGCTTAATGGTGCAAAGTTTGCAAGATCCGTGAGCAAAAGGACAAAATGCCAAGGACAATGAAACCGAAAGAAGGTTCCGACGTGGCCAGCACTTTTTATTTGTCAGATTCGCCAAATCTTTAGACGGACAATTGTTCAAAGAATAAGGTCCCTCTAACTCTAAGCGAACGTAACCATCACGAGATACCTAGTTTAGTACCGCTAATCTTGTTTGCTTCAACCCGATTGAAATCAATGGGACTGCATTGTTGGAAAAACCAGACTGGATACGACCAGTTCAACCGCAGACCGTTGTCTCTAACTGTTTGGCTATTGGCTCATTTAGTGTTTAGTTAAAACTGTTTAAAAGCTAGACAGAACTGCTCAAAGTCGTTCAAACTGTTGGCCATTCAACATGTTAAACTGGACCATTTTATTTTTTTATCTCTTTTTTTTTTTTTGCCCCATTTCACATTGCTTTTTAAGTCTACTACCAATTGATTTTTTGCCTCTCTCTCCCTCTCTCTCTCTCTCTCTCTCTCACATCTTTTTTCTGCATTTTGTGGCTAGGGATTATCACTATTTGATTTAAACTAAAAAAACTGAAAAATAAAAAAAATTTGAAATTTCGATTCAATTAATTTGTCATTTCGTTTAGTTTCAATTGAAACCGACCAATAACAATTTCAGTTTCAATTTCAATTTTGGTTTGGTGTTTCTAAAAAGGATCTTACTTACCTCAATATAGGGTGTCCCTAGGATCTTAGTTAAATTAGGATTTAGTAATCCTACTCTTAGTTGCAAATGACTAAGTTAATACTTTCATTATTTAAAACTTTACATACTATTAGTTGATTATACAATATGAATCAATGCATGCTTAACTTAGGCATAAGAAGGAAAAGTAATAAGTAAAACCTTTCAAATACTTTTCATAGCATTCACAAAACAACTTGAAACACATACCGAAGTCATATAAACATGTTTACTTGAACTTCAAGTATTAAACCTCTATACACGTACCACTTCACTTATGTACATCTATAAGTAACTATAGTGCATATACAAATATACACATTAAAGAAGTCCATACACACTAGTCTAACTAGAGACACTATTTTAGTACACAAATACCCAATATGTACTAGGTTGAGACTATCAAAATAAACTCTCACCTGAGCACAATAACTCTAGAAATGAGAGGTCTAACTTAAGTTGTAGACTTCACCTGCATCTGTTATGCTTTATTAAATAACTTAGTGCATTTGTATGACTATCTGATAAATTAGAACCATTAAAGATTCAATATGCCCTGAACACCTACACCAAAAATCTTGCTCAACAACCCCTTAGTGGGTGTTGGGCTCCACACCATTAATATTTACATAGTGTAACACTTGAGGGGGTAAGAATTACAAATTCTCAGTAAGGGATCAAATACTTACTTGAAAATCTTTAAGACCTAACATATATAACATATATACACATCTTAACATGAGATCAAAACATTATGATGTCTTAACTAGTAGCCACCAGTTAAGGTTATATGGCGGAAAACTCATCCTTAACCTACTCCTTCTTATAAGAGTGTAACTTTTGTCTTAGCAAGCTTAGCTTGCCCCTTACTGTACCCTTACTCACACTATACAGAAGTTTTTCTTAAACTTAGTGGGTCATTCTTGCCAAGCTAGGTAGCTTAGCTAGGGTACTCTTGAGCTTCAAAGCCCATCTTGAATAACTAGCACCCTTATGCTTACTCAAGGTCCACTTAATTTCTTAGTTCTTAAGCTACTTCTTGTCCACCTCTTACTCTCTTTATTAATGCATTTTAAACAAATTATAATATATCAATTTAAACTTGCTTGAACTTAAAATCTCATATTTGGAATAATTAACGTAAGCGAACACTAACTTTAGTGTCCTTATTGTCTTGATTTTGTGCGCTTCTTTGTATCTTTATAGTAGCTAAATTTTCAAACCTAAATTGATCATTCATGAATTAAAACAAAGGGCCGGTTCATTTCATATTAAACCTATTAATGGGTTCTCATAATTCAACTGGTCAAATTTTAAAAAATAAAACTAGGCCTGGTGTTCATCTAATTTACAAGTTAGTGTCATTCGTCTGTCCCTATCTCACGATCAACATGCCTCCGGCCCCTTCTATCTACCACTGCCGACCTTCACCCCAGATCCTTAGTTTTTCCACCTGCCTGGTAGTCGTGTTCCCCCTGTTCAACGCTTTTAGGCTTCTACCTTGACTTCTCCAGCCACCACCACCACCAATCTTCGTCCACTGCCCTTGTTGCGCCCCACACTGTGCCACTGTCCTAAGGAGTTTTTATCGCCATTCGTGCCAAGGGGAGAGAAGCTCGTGACTCACCTGCTACAGCATACGACCGCCATCTGCCTCATTTGCTTGTCATCGGTCTCACCGGAAGGTTGCCCCCGCTGTCGCCATTGCAGATCGAGCCATTGCCGTCCTTGCTACGCCGCCTGCCCACCAAATCAAAGAAGGAGAACCCGAATCCATGCTAGGATTCCTTTTCAGTTTCAGATCCATGCGAAATGATGAATCAAACAAAAGATTTGAGGTTCGAACATCATGGGTTGGCGCCCGATTCTCTAAGTGCCAGGGTTTGTACATCAGCCAGAGGGATATAGCAAGTTGTGTATGATGAGGGCAACCGACATGGGATGGGTCCCTGGTTTCGTGAAGTGAAGTTGAGTGGCATAAGGCTATAATTCTAGTTAAACGCAGAGGTTTACTGCAAATGACATCAACTGGGTTAAGAAAGACTCACATCTGACCCCATTAATTTAACCTCATTAATCCTAGCCGAACTGCCTCTAAGTATTTCTAAACCTTGAATCAATTTAAATAGGAACCCTAAGCTTGCTAGAAAAATTTGGATTTGCCCAATACACTAAATGCACTAATGCACATGAAGCCTAAGCTTTAGATTGCTTCGGTTTCAAGCTTGCCCATGAGCAAGCCTATTAAATCTTATTTGGACCATTTGTTCCTGTTGTAAATAAGCAAGAACCACCAACAACTCATTTCTAATTCCCCAGCAATCCAACAAGAAAGGGACAACCTAAAATACACACACCCTTTTTACTCCTAAACCAAGCCACCTTCGTTCCTATTGATCTTTTTTCTTATAAACAACTAAGAGCCAATATAATTACATCAAATTCAGCCGTTTTCCAGCACAAATAACCCAGAAAAATCTGGACATAACTGAACCACATCAACATAAACACAAACCTAGTGGTTTAGGTCACTCATAACAATTTAGTACCAATTAGTTTTAAACATGCTCTTGCCTTTGTAAGTTAACAAAACTAATTTAATTGCACTTATTCCACATCATTTAACCCAGTAAAACTAGAACCAAAAGAAGGCAATAAGGGATCAAAACATTTCTTACCACCCAAAACAAAATCGTAACTTAGGTGCTTTTTATCCAAGCTTGGTTTCCAAGCTTCTTTTGTTTATTTTCTCCTAACAAGCATCCAAGAACCTAGTTTGAAAATCATTTCCAACAACTACAGGACTGAAATGGAGCTTAAAAACGGGGAAAATCAAATCAAACACTTACTTGAATAATAAGCAAGAAATTCTAGCTTAGGGCAGCACAAAGCTTGATTTCTACCCCAAATCTTGCTTGATTGAGCTTGGTTTCAATGAGATGGGCTTGGATTGAGGTTTGCTATGGTGGTTTTGAAGGAGAGAGGGTTCCAGGCTTGGCTAGAGCTGGAAGACAAGTTTGGGAGAGATTTGACTGAAACTTAGTTTTTTGGTGAAACAAGGCCAAAACTTTAGGACTAATTTTAGTATTTTTCCAAGCTAAATTCTTTCTTAACTTAATTACACAGTTCAACCCTCAAACTTTCTGAACTATGCAACTAAATCATAAACAAATTCTAGGTTCCATTTTAGACCACCTAAGGGCAATATAATCAAGTCACAGTTTTTTTAGGATAAAGCGGAAATCACAAGAAACCGTGATACCTCAAATGCAAGATTTTCCCACCTACTGTCCAACCATGAAATAAAAATTGGTCATTATTTGAAATGATTAAAATGCTCCTCTTGGCCCTGCTTGCCTTAATAACCAATTTTACCCCCTTTTTAAGCTACTATATTTTATTAAACCAAGAGTTTGCTTGCGTTAAATATTCTAAGCATATAAGATTAATAAAATAACCAAATTTACCTCAGTAATCTTGATCTTGGAGAGATGTAATAGTATTAGTTAATTTGATAACTGAATTAACCAAAATTTCTCATGTCATATTTATTTGGAGTTTTGGTAGGTAATTTGAAAGATTTAAAAGGAGTAGAGGCTGAGTAGAAGAGAGATAGAAGGTTGATGGCTTTTATTGGGATTTGGCCATTTTAACTAAATTGTGGAAGAATTGTAAAACTAAGAAATTACTGCCTTGTGCTTGCTTACCTCTCCAAGGAGTAGTAAGAATCCAGACCGCTCTAAATCTTTTAAAATCTCTTATTCACGAACATGCCATTCAACCCATATG
The DNA here is from genome assembly GCA_005392925.1 of Aquilaria sinensis. NCBI lineage: Eukaryota > Viridiplantae > Streptophyta > Magnoliopsida > Malvales > Thymelaeaceae > Aquilaria > Aquilaria sinensis. The sequence goes on along the minus strand of SMDT01002914.1, from coordinate 75,658 downwards.
TAATGTTAGTCACTCACAACTCTATCCATCTCTTCTTCCTTATTAGCATCACTGCTGACATGCACATTGATCAGAAAACTCCTCTATTCAACTAACTTGGTGATTGAATTTTTGGCCTTTCTTTGCTTTGAATCATCATCTTCACTTTTAATTTCTAGGTCATTATTTTGTTAGTTCCATTTCTGTCAAATTTTATGAAATTGTTAAAATTTAGTTTCGGTGAATTTCAACATGATTGCAATCTAGCCTAAGAAGGCCAAGAATTCTAGACTCAATTGGTTAAAATCAATACTTAGTCATATATTTCTCATTAAATGGTTAGCAAAAAGTCCCCACATCCTTAGTTTTACATTTTAGTCACTAGATTAAAACTAAAAAAAATAATGTTTTGGCTATTTTGGTTTGAAATCAAATAGAATAAAAAAAATTTTGGTTCAATTTTATTTTGGTTCTATCATTCAATTCAGTTAATTCAGTTTGTTATGATAAAAAACCAAAAATTGAAACAACAAAAAATTTTGCTTTAGTTTTAACTGAATTGACTGAATGATCACTCCTGTTTGTGGCAAACCCTTTGTTTCTGTCTGTCTGTCTCTCTTTCTTTTCTTTTGCCTCTTTTTTGTCTCACTCCTTTGTGTTTTACATTTTGTTTTTAGTGGCCCCAAAAAGCATAATTTTTCACTCTTTCACACAATGTCCTGCCTCACCACATACATGTTTACTACCTAAATCCCTAATATTACCCTTCTCCCCTCCTTTTATATATTCTAAACCTTAAAATAAGCAGTATACTTTACTTTTCTACGTTGGACCATAAGCCGAAGACTAAAGCAATTCTCTGTACAGTTCAGTTTTTACAATATAATGGATTGGGAGTGAATAATTCTTAACCTACTCTCTGGCCTAACCAAAGTGAACTTTCAATGAAAATATTTTGACTTTTGATGATCACAGTCACTAATCTCAAGGCTTGCCATATTTCTAACCTTTAGACTCTTTTTAGGTTTTAATAAATCTGAATGTTATTAGACTTCTGACCAACAACATACGAGGACTGATTTTTGCTAGATTCAAAAGTTCCATGTGCTAAGTATCCAAATTAATTAAGTTTAAAGGCCAAATGTATTTATTTAGAATCTTTATTACCTTATCTAATTTTGTTGGTCTAAGTTCACATAACCAAAAAGGGTTTCATCTTAAGCAGAAAGGCATTTTAATGCCTCCAAACGGAGCTAGAGGTTTTGGAACTGAGGACTTACATCTATTTAACCACGCTTTACAAGCTGAAACATTCGAAAGGGTATTTTATAAGAAACCCTTCTAAGCTAGTCTAACAAATATGGCTTGGGTCATTTCATTTGGAAAGCCGAACTCACATTAATGCCTCTTTATGGCAGTCTCCTTTATAAAAGAGCATTTCAACTTTATTTTCTTTAATGAAGCATTAAAATGATAAATTAATTTATATTTAGAAGATGCCTAGATGCTAGTAATCCTCTCCGATCAATTTTTTAAGCACTTTATTACCACTCAATCTAGACCTAATCTTATAGTTTCCAACCATTTGATCTCTGCTTGTAACGGGGTGAAACTTACACTACTCCATTCTCTATCCCCTTTTTAATTACAATATGGATCATCACATTATCTCTACCCAATTAAACACGATGAGTGAATTTTATCATATGGTCATGTGCACCATCTTCATTTAACAACAAAGCAAGGGTATAATCTTGATCTTATAAGGAAAGATGATTAGCCCTTTTGACTGGTTAGTTCATCAACAGTTGATGACAATTTTTACCTCGACTTTTGTCATGGTAATAGTAGGTTTGGCCTGGATCCACATGTATGAAAAGGTGAGACAACATAAGGAACTGCAAAAGATACTCAAACCCCAAGTAAGTAAAGATTCAAGTAAGAAAGCTTAAGAGAAAATAATCAATACCTCATTTATAAATAGTGAGGCCTTTCTATAGGTTTTAAGAAATGAATCTTATGTAGCAAGGGCAGTTGGATGAGGGCCTGAGGCGATGCATCCTTGTAGCATGGTAACATTGGATATAAAAGTTGTCTATCCGCTTAAGGACCATGCCGTGCTTATCTTTTAAGAATGTATGTCGTTGATCTTATATGGGCCAACTTAGTGGCTGGCTTTGAGGGGCTTTTGGGCTTGATTGGTCCTAGTGAGCCTAAGCCCGAGTTGAATTATAGGGGCCCAATCCTTTTAGGTTTGAGTATCACCATTGGCTATCCAGTCTTAACAAAATGCGGTTTAGCTCTAGTAAAGGATAATTGTGATCTTTGCTGAGTTTGCATTTCTCCCTCACTACCATAAGTAAAGGTCTTTTTTACTTGTTAGGCCAAAAAAATGCTAAGAAACCACTTATTAATGGAATTTGGTCCTTAATGGGGCCTCTTAAGTTTTATAGCTCCTAAATAGCAATGCAAAAAAAACCATCATTAAGTAAATAAAAGTTTAGGTACCCATTTTCCATATATATATATATATATATTAAAGCCTCAACTTTTCCACTAAGGTTAGGTTCTTTTATTTTTTTTTTTCTTTTTTTCAAGTGCCAAAGTTCTCCTCCCTATGTTATATGCTTCATTATCAAGGCTTAGCTAAAGACCACATTCCACCCAGTCCATTTTTATTTCTTCTACACTGTCATAAGGCCTAATTAGCCAGAGCCAATTTAATTGCTACCAAGGCTAGCTTCTATTGAGGTTCACCTTTTAGCTTTTGAGGTTGAGGCACACTAGAGCCTTTGGACACGGTTAAGGAGAAGAGCGCTTGTTATATGGTCTTTTAAACCTATGTGGTCTCTACTCGCTTATCCTTAGCCTTTGTTTGGGTGATATTATTATAATACTTTTTTTAGGATATAGAAGTTATGTTGGCTTGGCCATAACTGGAGCCCCACGGAGTGGGCCATTAGGTTTTATCAAGGTTGAGACATTATTAAGGATAGGATTTTAATGAGGTGGTTTAGGGTAAGGGGACTCCTTCAGTTTTACTTCTCATATTGTGCTATAAGGATGCGTGTACCATTGGCTTGGTCTCTTACATCAGCCTCTTAGTACACACATATACCAAAGCCTTCCCTAATTGTGGTGGTACCATTAAAGATATGAAAATTTTGGTTTTCCCATTCGTGTTTGATAGGGATGAATAAGTAAAATGACTTACTCCTTTTCTTGGGCCATATGATATTGATTGTAGAAAGGAGAAATGACTTGGCCCCTAGGCCAATGATACAAATGGTGACTTTGCCCTTTATTTGGGTAATGGTGCTACTTGCGATAAGAAGTATGAAAGATGAAAACTTTACCCCTTAGACCATGGTATTACTAGTTATAAGAATGGAAAATTTTGTTATGCATATTTGGGCTGGGTGGTACCATCAGGAGCAAAAAGTGAAAAATTTGTCATGCCCATTTGAACTAGATGGTATCAGAGGTAGTAAGCAAAAGATTTTTCATGCCTCTCTATTGGCTTTGATACTATCAATATCATGCACAACGAAAAATTTATCATGCCCTTCTATTGGCACTGTGAGATAGGTTGACAAATTTTGTTACTTCCCTCTTAGGTTTATTGCACCATGAGTACTATATGATAGCAAAAGTTTTAACTATCACAAAAAATCAGAAAATCATCACCGAGTTGATGTGGATAACATTGAAACTCGCACATAGGAAGACAATGTTAGAAGCTCTTGGGTTGTGTATAGAGGGAGGGTCCTCTAACACTCAAGTTAACATTGGTTGTTGAAAAATAAGAGGAATAAAGAGTGAAAGTGTGGAAAAGCTATGACTTAGCTTACTAGGCCTTCAAGATGAGGGTTATGGGGAGTGAATTGGGAAAAATTTACTTAAAACATTAAAGGATTGACAAGAATCCTGGCCATATAAAGTTGTGGAGAAGATCATGGAGGGTCATTATATGATCATTTCCAATTTGATTTTCTTGCCATTGGAAGATGTTGACTCCAGATTTCAAGGTGATTTCTCAATTACATGGATGCAAATAGCATAATAGGCTGTAAGAGGGTACAAAAGCTTGTAGGCAAGGTCCTACCTTATTACGATGTGGGTTGGATCTTAGCTTGGTTGACTATGTTCTTTAACATTATTAGTAAATTGAGGGCTGACATGGCTTCTTGATCGTTGACGTAGACCCAACATAGTATCATTATGGATAAAGAAATTTTTTTGAAGCTTCCATTTGTGTATGTTGTTGCATTAAAGGGAAAGAAAAGAAAATGAAAATTTGCCTCTAGTGATGGTGAGATATGGGTTGAAATAGGTTAAGGACAATAGCTTAGTAGTCCAAAAATTTAATTAGGGGTTAATTTGTCTAAAGTATGAATATTAGTGATTTTTCTGTTATTGTGCATTGAGTTTTTCACTAACAATGCCCCCAAAATGTGAAGTGCTAGATTTAATTATAAAAACATTATAATGGCCAATTTCCACATGGTATTAATTTTAGTAACAATTTTTTCCTTTTTATGTTATCGCTTTTAAGATGGCCAATTTCCACTCAAGTGAAAACATTAATGACATACATGTCTGTGAAAAACAATAGTCCGCGATTTGTCCTGAAGCCTCAAACATGATAAATTTGTACCTTTTGCCTTTAAACTTGGAAACATGAAAATGAAATTACAAAAATATTTTTTAATATGAAAAAATGAAAGCATATAAAACAATCTTTAGCATTTCATCCCTTAGAATTTTACTAGATTTTTGCGCATACTTTGTTTTAGGTGATCAGAGAAGATCCAATTTATTATGCCGATTGTTTTTTATATTGAAAAAATAAAGAGGAATTATTAATGATAAAATTAAAAGTAATTAACACTTAATTTAAAACTTTTAAAAATCAAAACATAACTAATCTCATGATTAATTGGAGTGACGATTAAAAACTACTTCTTCTGTTATAGAACTATTGCAATATATTCTATTTTAGACAATTTTAAATCTTTACAACAGTTTCATATTTAGTAAATTATTTTACTATACTATCTTTCAAACTATCATTTCAATACTCACTTTTTCAATTTTTTTGAGTTACATGTAAAAAATTAAGGATAAAAGTAGAAATAATATATAAATGTTTACCACTTTCTTAATTTGCGCACTAAACCAAGTGCTTCAAAACACATGGGACGAGGGTGTACTACATAAGGCAAATGTAGTGCTGGTGCAATTGGCATTTTAACATTAGGGACTTGAGTGTAAGAGATCAAACTATTTTAACATTGAGACATCCCGTATTGTATGCGAAATCTCCTTCCACTATTTTACAATCAAAATATTGACGAAGAATTAATAATGATTTTTTTTACATATTTAAAAATATATTCAGAAGTAAATAAGAGTAATTTAGGAGTGTTTGTAAAAATTACGGATAAAACGTCTGTCCCTTAAAAACCTATAAGGTGATGTGCTACATTTGATAATGTTTACCTTGCAAGGTAACAGAGAGATGCAAGTGGCGCTTTGTTACCGTTTTACTTTATTGAGTATAAAAAAAATGATATTTTGTTACCATTTTTACTTTGCAAGGTAATAGACGGATTCAAACTGATTTAGCTCAAACATTGTCTTCCTTTGCCAACTCAAATGAGTTGGCATGGATATAAAATTAATAATAATTAAATAAAAATGGATAAACAACTAAATGAAAATCAATTCTTAACTCTTCAATGCAATTCAAAGGACACTTTGAAAGAAGGGGAAAAAAATGACCATTTGTGATTATCAGTAACTATTATGTAGACAATAATTATTTACTCAATTTCTATATCCATTAAATTTCTGTACTTCAAGAAGTCTAAAATCCACATCACAATATATCTTCCAGAAAAAAAATATTATTTTTATTTTTTATAGAGTTATGTAAGGAAAAAAAATTCATGAAAATTAATTTTATAAAAAGTATAATCAAACCATATAGTTATATATATATATATGAGCATTTATCTCAGTTACGGTGAATGCTACAAAACCACAAACTATATGTACAGAAAACTACAATATAGCCCCTGAATGTTAAGAATTTACAATTTGAATCCTATTTTTATCAAAAAAATGTAAACCAGTCCCGAAGCTTTTATAAAACTAACATACTCAGTAACTTTGTTGAAAAGTTGAAAGAAAAACGAAAGTGCCTAAACCAAACGGAACAAGTTAGTTTCATTATTTTTGAGATACGAATAAAAAATAGCAAGTTATAATTTTTTATTTTTATGATTGTTCTGGAATTACATTTCCTTAGATTATGAGAACTTTTTCAACTATAATTTATAAAAAACAGAAATAGAAAGGGGCCCAAGTGCATGGGTGTTTGGTCTAGTGGTATGATTCTCGCTTCGGGTGCGAGAGGTCCCGAGTTCGATTCTCGGAACACCCCTTTTGAATTTATGTTTCGGGACCTTCTTTCCTGAAGAAAACCGCTGCTATTATTTTTCTTCATAAGCCCCACCTACGCCTCTTACTTTCTAGGGTTTCACTCCTTCGCAGGACGCCACCAATTCTCCATCCTCGGGCTTCCCAAGTGGTCTGTTGCTTCTCCGACAATGAGCCGATCAGGGCAGCCTCCGGATCTCAAAAAGTTAGTCCTCTCTCTCTCTCTCTCTCTCTCTCTCTCTCTATTTTGTTCATTGAAAGGTTTTCCTTTTTTTTTTTTCTAATTCCTTTTTTTTTTTTGTCGCAGGTACATGGATAAGAAGCTGCAAAGTAAGTAGTACTTGATCTTTGCCTTCTGCATTTGTTTTTCTTTCTGAACCAGTTACCTGTGTCTCATATTTGTGTTCGGTTTTCTTAGCCTTTGATTGGTTAGATTTTCCATGTCCAGAATGTTAAAGCTGCTTGCCTTTTTGTTTTTTTTCTGAACTTAATTGGTGTCAACTCAAAATCCTGGACTGTAGAGCTTGAGTATTAATAACAGCTTTGTGGTTTATTAGATTGTATGTTGCAAGCCATGGTCCAATGGATAGTCTTGTTTGGTATCCCCTTCGTTTTTTTTGGATGTTGTCTAGTGGAATACATATTGCTGCGGGTAATGTTGTGATTACAGGTACTTCCTGCCAAAACATACTTGAGTTTATGCTTTTCTCTGAGTATGTTAGCTTGTTTGATGCTCTTGGTTGATGCCGCTGAAATTTTGTTTTCATTTTTTTGTTTGAAATTTGGGCTAACTAGTTGCCTTCATGGCTTAGTTGGATTGGCGTCCAAAAGAAAAGTGCATTTGCCTCTAGCTAAGTCAGTCAGCGGAAGACATTGTGCCTATAAGTATTATCTTTCTCCAAATTATGCTTTATTTAGTGCTTATCATCAATATCTCATGGTCTGACCACCAATTTCTACACTTTTGACGGCATATTAGTTTGTAGTTTTACAAGCGCGGCCCTTAAGATCGCCTTCCCAATCAATCTTGGAAGCATTTCGAGTCATAGCTGCGCCAAATTAACTCCCATTTTTGTGGATTTCTTTAGGGTTTTCCTATAGAGTCCCCTCTGATCCCCATCTCCTTATGCTTTTGAGACATCTCCTGTCTGAATCTGTCACTTGTCCCTTGTCCTGGTCTGGAAAGGATAGATTCATGTTCATTCTCTCTAGTTTCGGCAATGGGAAAAGTACAGAGTCTATTGACAATTTCAGATGCCTTGCTTGGAGGAGGGGAACATTTAAAGTGAGTTTGTTTTCAACTATTTGATTTTATTGAGCAGTGAACTTTGGTATGGCAAGAATGATGAATTTATTAGATGTGTGAACGGAGATGTCCATTATGAACTATATTTTTGAGGCATTTTTTAGTCTCTGACTTGCCATCTATATTCTATCTTTCAGGTGTTTGGATTTGTTTTATTTGTGTTTTTTTCCCTTAAAGATCATCTTAAATACAAAATTATAGTGTCCACGTAATTTAACTTACCATGATCTGAAACTTTAGGTGGTCTTTAGTTGCAGAAAATTTTCCCATTCTTCATTTCCAAATTTTCTTTGATAAAAGTTTGAGTGCATAGCTAGTTTTAAGGATGTGGAGAACCTTTTTTTCAAATCACGTTGGAGAATTCATGTGTTAAAGTGGAAAAACCTTTCTTTAGATGTTTTCACTTTATCTAATGAGATTTCCCAAGTTCCGGAAACAACAAACAAGGTTTTCCTCATCCTTAAAAAATTATGGACTCAACTTTTATCAAAGAAAATTTGCAAAAGAAGGAAAATTTGCCACCTTTGTATCTTATGTTTTCTGGATTGACACTTTGTTAGATCATTACATCTTATAGCATGTAGCCATCTAATAACCATGGTGATCTAACTTCTGTCTTACATCATAATAAAAGATGCCTGCAAAGTGTAGTGATTGGATTACTTTCATTAGTCCACATCATTCAAAAAATGGTGTATGAGATTCTGGAGAATACATGTGCATTGTATCTGACATCAAACATTCTTAGTGCTTGTATTTTCTTGGATTTCATGCATAATCTGTATATACTTTCATGCAATGGATGGTTGTTGTGGTTGTCCTAGCTTTGGTAGAATTGTTATCTGTGGCTTCCGGACATTTTGATAGCTGTTTGCATATGAGTTAGATCTTCGACATTTAATTCCAGTTCCTAACTTGATTATCATATGAATCGACATTTCAGTTAAGTTGAACGCAAATCGGATGGTTGTTGGAACTCTTCGTGGCTTTGATCAGTTCATGAATTTGGTGGTTGACAATACTGTTGAAGTGAATGGCAATGAGAAGATTGACATTGGCATGGTGGTGAGTATTCTAATCTTTCTGATGCCTATAATTACCTGCATCTTTTTTCTCTCTTTTGTTACTGTGATCTAATTTATGTATACATTGCAGGTTATAAGAGGGAATAGTGTCGTCACCGTCGAAGCTCTTGAACCTGTTGGCAAATAGTGCGCCTGGATATCTGCTGGGGGGCTTCAATTGCTTTCTTCTGGCACTTGTAATTTGGTATGAGTGGATATAGGTGCTATGTAATTCTGGAGCTGTAGCTAGTTTGGTAGATCCCAACAACCCAACTCTACTTAATCCTCTCTGTACTTTCATGATCCCCGTATTTCCCCAAGGATGTTAAAATTTAACCAAGTTGTTCTGGGCAGAGTCCTAGCTTTGTAGCTTAAATGCGATGAATGGTTTGATCCAGGTGCAGTGCCCCTGCGACCTATAGTACTGGATTTTGCTTGCAGATTGAGCCATACTGGGATTTGGTGTCCTCGCATCCATTGAATAGGAATTGAAATGATTACTGCCTACAGATCTGATTTTGCTGAATGGTTTAACAAATTCTGCTTCAGTAAAATTGATTCTCTGTTACCACATTTGTTCCATGTATGTATAACAAAAAGCATATTTACAAGTATGAAGGTGGGGTATTTATGACAGTTTGGGAAGGATAGGTGGTAATTTATCCATCTTTAGAAAATTGGAGGGCTTATTATTATCGTGGCCGGTGACCCCTTAAGCCAGCTGTGCATTCCAAAATATTTTGAGTCATTTTTGTAAGTCGCATTCCAAAATTTTTTTAATGTGTGAAAAAAAAGAGTAGTATTATAAGGTTTTGTTTTGCAAGTTTAACCTTTACCAAATTGAAATTATAATAACTAGTATTCCTAAATTTTACATTACTGGAAGTGCTTATTTAAAAGCTGTAAAACATGAAAACGTAACATATTTTGTAATAAAGGAAAAAGTGTAAATTAGCCACTGTCGTATTTGTTATAGAGTAATTTTGCAGTTGAAATTTTTTTTTTCATTTCAAATTTATTGTTGGAGCAAATTTATCATTACCGTTTTAATCATAAAACAATTTTGTCATTAATGTTTTTTTTTTGCTATAAATTTGTCACCAACATCTTTAAGTGACAATGTTAAAATTGTTCCAATAAAAAAAATGGATGATAAATTTGAGATGAGAAAAAGTTTGATGATAAACTTAGTCTATGACCAATATATAAGTAGTAAATTTGCACATTTTTCCTTTTGACAAAGATAATAAGGGAAAAGTCATCCATGTTACACAATAGAGGAGTGTTACGTGGGGGTCTAAAAAAGGAAAAAGCAAAAGTCCAAGAAAAACAACTAAAGTTTACTTTCTGACTAAATTATTAATTATGTTACTTAACTTTTATTTTACCCAATTAAGCCACACATGTTGATCAGTTGGCCCAATTATGCCACATTCCTTACATTTTGTAGGAGATCCATCAATTATGCAAAGTTTATGGTGCCTAAGTCACACACATAAACTATAGGGGACCTATGTCAGCATTAGGTCAACAAACTCTCCTGTTACTAGTAATCCACAATCCAAGAACTTTAGAGCTCGTCGGGGAGTCATATGTGCAAGCATACCGTCCGACGAGGGGCCCCTAAGAAGTCCGGCGAAGGGGATGACGGCGTTTCAGAATTAGAAATTCGGGAAGTACAATCTTTTCAGAAAAGAAAAAGAACTAACACTAATTACAATGTTGCCAAGATTAGTAAAGTAATTAAGGAAAATGGTTTCGTGACAACTTGTAATATCTGTTATGCAACCCCAACCCCTCCATCCACCATGAGCAGGGGTGGATCCAAGTTTTTTATATAAAAAAGGAATCAAAACAAATATTTTTTTAAATTATAATTTTTATAAGAGAATTTGACCAATTTAAGAAAAGGTCAAAATATATTTATTTTTAAATTTTAAAGAAAATTATAGATATTTTATAATTTTAGGAAGAGCCTAGGTCTCTACAATCCTCCCTCGCTAGTTCCTCTAAAGCCCTAAAATTAGCAAATGGATGACTAAAATTGTATGACAATTATGAGTATCTAATTATACGATCAAAGAGCAGTTCTTGGTGGGGTTTGCTTGGACGCACCAACTCCACTCTATCGGTCTGTTTTGTATGACCGGCTGTTGTGCTTTCCAATAAAGAAACAAACACATTTCCTATTGAAAATAGGAGTGATACCATAATCCGAGTGCGTTTAGATGCCCTTGCCAAACTTTTCCAAATGGGCCTAAGCCCTCTGGTTACAATTGCTAGGGCAGACTGAAGTTGGTGAGGGTCTAAAAGAGTAATAAGCACATATATTAAAAGAAAGAAATATTTCTTTTTGGTATTCAGAATGCTGAATGAGCACTACAAGGTATAGAGTCTGATATAATCATGGTATAAGAATAGGAGGAATGTCAACTTATGCGAGACCGAAAGACAACCAAACTCAATATTAGGGTATTGTGGGAAATTGAGGAAAATAGAAAGATTTGATTATTGACCTTGACCGGGGATCAACGTCCCTTCTGCAACCCTAACTAGGCTGTCAGAACAAAAGAAAGACATTTTGTGACTTGCAAGCAACTCTATTTGTTTCTCTTTTTGTTTTTCTCCATTTTCCTATATCTATTGCTATTAGCAAGAGTCTATTCCTTCAAGGGTGAGTCTTTGCAGTATTTAGAGCGTCTTCCAATAACTTACTTTTTGAGTTTTATGCCTGTAGGCCTTGTGGGAATATTCACCTCCTCACGGTCTATCATAGATTCAGGGCAGGTCTCTCTATTCCCCTTCATCTTTTACTATCATACTACTTAAAACTCCTATTAAAGGGGTATTGGGTGCCAACACTATTAATTGTGACTTAATATCCTCCAAGTTCTAAGAAGTAGATGGTTTTTTTCACAATGTTCATAAGTAATCTCTAGGATCTTAATATACCTTGTAAATGCTCCTAGGTACAAAAAAAACCTCTTCTGCATAAATGTTTTTTAGTATCAAATAATAATAACAATAATAATAATAATAATAATTTCTTAATTATGAAACAAAAATATGCCAACTGGCCATAACAGTAGATGGTTTCTGCCGGTACCTAAGGAAAAGTAACAAAGGAAGGAAACATGCACAACCAAATGGTTAAAAGCCTGATAAAAACAAAATTAGATAAAAGCCCACATCGACTCGGCCACCGGATTAAAGTTGGGCTAAACGATTACTTTTAACTAGGATGATCATTTGGTTAGATTAGTTTGAAACTGATCTGAATAATACAATTTTATTTATTTTCAGATTTCATAAATTCAATACAAATCATCTGAATTATATTTTAAAATTGATTTGAATTATCCAAATTATTAATTCATTTTTTCTTGTTTTTATCTAAACATCCAAATTATAATTTAGTTTATCCAATTTTTATGATTTGATTATTTTTTATTAAAACTAAATACATGGTAATTGAAAAAAATATACATAACTTGAAAAATATGTAAAAAATTAATAATGTTTCATTTTATACCTAAAGTTAAGAGTTGATTCATAACATATAATTCAAATTAAACAAAAAATGACATTATATATGTAGTGTTGACAGATATAATTACAAAATATAAATCACTTTTTATTTATTCAATTTGTTTAATTTTAAACTTAGAAACTAATACCTGATCCCATAACCAAATAAAAAATTTGATTTTGATCCATTTCAAACTAGATAATCAGACCATTTTATTCATTTGAATTGTTTGATTTTATCCTACTAATGAAGACTCCCGCCATGCTATCGACAAGTACGACCAAAACCGGATCAATCATTTCTATTGTTGGCATTGTCGTCAAAAAAGGCGGTTGCATGGTTTTATATATCGAATTAATTCGTCAGCCTGAAATTTAACCAGCTTCCAAAACTGAGAGTGTTTTTTTATGCAGATAATTTATGTCCATTTGGACATAATAGATTTGTACTGGAATATGATTCTGGGAATTGTTTCTAGGAATCTAAAGAAACGAAATGTATCTGGGTACATGTGTAAATGGGAGCCCCAAAAGATGGAGTTTGAATTCGAAACTGTAGTGGACCTTGCAAAACAAAACCATATAATAAAGACAAATAGAAAGGAAAACAAGAATAAATTAATTGGTGTTAGACAGAAAGAGAAAGCTACTTTCGCTAGCTACTTGGTTTGCATACGGTGGTAGACGACAATAGCTCCTTCCTTCATCCCCACTCTCTCTTTTCTCTTCTACCTTTGCTTGCTAGGTTTACCGTTTATAAAAGTTGCTGGAAACAAAGACATGTCTAAAGGTGAATGTATCCGTTACATAACTTAAAGAACAAAACCATGAAATTAATTAAAGAGCTTTCTTGTTCCCCCCTTTTTTCCTTTTATTCCTATTATATGATAGATGAAGCTCTCCTCTCCCATAGTTTAACGGTTTCTCATTCCTATCTTTTTAATAGTCGGTGTTATATGTTTATTGGTTTTTATAGTTTTATACTGTTGTTAGTTTATAAGATGTTATTTGTTTCACTTTTTATTAAAATGAAACATCTTTTGTTAAAAAAAAAACTATTATTCCTCTCCTAAAAACTCGGTAAAATAGCTTAGGAATTAGAGGAAACCTGATAGAGATTAAGGGTTGAACCCACTTTTTAAATTCTACATACAGTAATTTAGTCGCCTTACAGGGTGTTGAAAAAGTGGATATTCCATTTATTTTAAATATCTATATGCTCTCAACTCTAAATATTTGTATAGATGTTTCTGAGTAAAAAAAAAAAACATTCAGCTGAAATAGTTTCTCCTAATTAAAATCAGAGCTAATTATTTATCTCTGAAGTTGTGTTGGGAATAGAAATACACTTTTCTCTCCTTGTTTCAAAACTAGTGATAGTTTTGTTGAAATATGTTTACTTTTTGCCTTAGATAAATGAGACCTAATAAAAAAAATTCATAATTTTAAAGATTCAATACGATATTTTTAAGAATATAAAATTGTCCAATAAAAGTTTAAAAAAGTGCTAGGGTCTGTTTAAATTATTAGTTTGTTTGATCTTTTCTATTGAAGGCCAAACCGACACATTTTTCTGCAATGGAACGGAAGGTAAGAAAAATATACCCCTCTTTGTGGCAATGCTTGGTCCTCTTCCTTTTTAATTAGTCTAATAAAACTTGTCCCAATTTTATATTTCCTTTTAGTATAACTTTTTCCAATATTACAAGAGTAAAAATTATTTAAACAATACTGAGCAAATGGATGGGGGTGGCCACTAGCCACACAAATACAAATACTAGTTGAAAAAAAGCATAAAAAATAATTTAAAAATAAAAACAACAAACTAATACATGAAAAACATTCATATATATGCAAAGTCAAAGGAGACACCCTTTGGGGGACGGATTTAATCCTGTAATTTGTTTAATTAATCGTATCTCATGGTCATAAGCACGATTAATCCTGTAATTTGTTTAATTTAAAGAAAGAAGCAAATAATAATCTGATGAGGTAATTGGGGTCGAGATCCACAGCTCATCCTACACGTGCACCGCGGAGGAAGGATTTGCATGGGAAGTGGCTGCAGGTAGGGTGTGCCACACATTGCTCATATCTTGTTAATACCTCTTTAATTCTTACTTAAGCAAATACAGAACATTATTTTCTTCACCACATTTTTTTTAATGACCCAGAACTCTACCGGTATCAAAGGGTAAACATCTTCATCATTTAGCTAGTTTGGTAAACTAAGGAACAATAACTAATCTTATTGTACTGTTGTGTCTAGTAAATTAGGGTATTCAAAACACAGAGTCTGAACTGTTCATCAAAATTCATAACTGAAAGAGCCCTTTACCTCAAACGGACCCTAATTTCACCATGAATCCATAAAGTTATAAGTTTTTTCGATGACTGAATGGGAGTGAAGAGTCAAACTTGATAGCTCATACATGTGGATACAACACCTTCGCCACTACACCGGTTCCCCTCGGGGTAGTTTTCTTCACCACTTTACTTGTCTACAACATTCACATTGCTACACCCTGAATTTGATATAAATAAAAGTCAAAATCAATTAAATTGGAATTCTAAAATAATGCAGTTTAGTAAATTCGATACAACTTCGTTAATTAGAAGACAAACGAGTAAGTTGGGTTTAGTAGCTTATTTGATTAACAATAAAAAAGAAGAAAAAGAAATAATCGTAATTTAGTACTTTGTTTAGGTTGTAAGTTTGCTTTATATAATCAAGTATTTGATTGCAAGGGAACCAAGCTTCTATTTGCAGCATTAATTGTATAATAATATGAAGCTAGTGCCTCTAAACGAAGTATGATTACCAAACCTAAAGCTTGGAACTAAAGAAAAATCCAGAGGAGGCAAGTAGGGGCTCAGCAAACCTAGCTCAATTTTCATTATAATCCTCCTACCAAAGACTCCCAATTAATTTACTTGTTCTCGTTGCGGTTATAAATTGAAAGTTTGAATTAAATAACCCAATTTGGGTGTCTTGTGGGAAATGCGAATTTGTCAATTTGAGAATTAAGTTGCTGATGTAAAGTTTTGGCTGACTTCTTGATAAATTTTAGTAATTAATAAGAGAAAATTTCATAGATAATTTTATAAATACAACATTAATAAAAGTAATGTATAATTTTTTTAATTTTCTCCTACAGGATAGTAGGAATAAAATATCTATAAAACCTATGTAAGGTAAGTGGTACTATTTTTATAGCAACAGAAATAAATATCCATATCCCTAATATGTAGCAGTTGAAATTAAGACATAAGGTTTGGATTGGCCTTACATTAAATAAGTCTAGGTTTTTAGCATTGATCCCTTTCACAACTGTCACCATCCATATTTCCAATTCTCATTTCTCTTTAATGCTTGCTAGATTATTTGGCATTCTTCTCCGGATAAGCTTTGTTTGCCAATCCCATCCATCCATTCTGGCATGCAAATTGCTTTTCCATACCAAGCATTAGGCTTTTTAATATAAAGTAATCATTTTTATTTCCTACAAAGTAATTTTTTTTAAAATTTTATGCATCTTAAAACTAAAAAAATAAATATTTATCTTTGATAAAAATATTTTAAAAGTAGTTTTCAAATTCCTTAAAGTGTTGAGCGCAATTGAAATATAATTTAGGAAAACAATTAATAAATATATATGTATATAAATATAATTACTTTTAGCTTTTTTTTAAAAAAATCTCTCTAATGCACCCTATAGAAAAATATAGTTTGAAAAAATGTCAAATTTTGTAGCTTTTGTTAGTCTAAGCATTATATTATATTTGTGTCATTTTATTTTTTATGATTTTTTTCTGTTAGTTTATAGGTTCAAATACTGGACACACCGATGTGGATACACCGGTATATTTTTCACAGTTTTTTATGTATAATACGGTATCGCAGAAAACACTATCAATGACATAAGTTAAGTTTATTATCATTGTGAAATTTAACTTTTGTATCTTATTGGTAGATATCATATAATCTACAGTTAATGGGATAAAAAAACTTTCATAAAAAAAATTTTGAGGAAAGACAAAATTGGAAAAAAAAAATAACCGCACAATGTTTGGTGGATATACTATTTTTATAAAAAACAGTTGTACATATTGATGGGAAAGTTTTTTACTGATTCTTTTTATTTTGTTGAATTTGCTTGAATCTAAAGTATCAATCAACTGCACATGTCGACAAATGTTTTAGTAAAATTGTAGCAAAATTTTATGAATATTTAAAATTATGTAAAATATTTTTGGTGAAATCATGGTACAATTAACAATTTTATTATGTTTTCTTTCATAATTCATCAGTCATATCAAATTAAATTATGTTCAACAATTCACTATTTTATAGATATTTTCTACTATAAACATCCTATAGTTGTACTTTTTTTTCTAATTAAGCATATTATTACCTGAAGTAGCTCCTAATTCCCTCATGTTAAAATAAGCAAAGAAATCGAAGCATATTGATGTCGGTTAGCTAATTTTCTGCATATTATTCATAACCCATCCACGTGGCAATATTTTATTGGTTTCCACAGAGAAAGCAGAGAAAATCACTGTAGCAAATCCGCCCTCCAAATCCACTGCTTTAGAAAGCTTAAAGAAGAAATAATAAATTAGTGTACTCCAACATCATCGTCTCTCTCTCCCAAGTCTGACCTCTTCATCTTCCTTCTTACCCACCGATCTCTTTCTCTCTCTATCTCTACAAAACAGTCCAAAAATCTGAAAACTTTGCTTCAAGAACCCTCAAACCAATGTCCTGCAAGGGCAAAAGAAACGAAATTTGGTAAAAACAAATTTCTTTTTCTGTGGAAGGCTAGGAAAAGAGTGATGATGATCACGTCTTACCACCCAAAACCATTCCTTCAATCCAACTCTACATAGACCCAGAATCTTGATTGCTATTTTTTTTTCCCCATTTTAATACTATATAGTATAATAACAATCAAGAAAACGACTGTTTCTTGCCACCCAAAAAATTTGACCCAGAAATAGTGGCTAGCTAGGGAACAAAATGACTGAGGTCCTCCAATCTTCCCCATCTCACTTCTCTTCCCCTTCAAGCTCCACCTCGTCTCCATGTGGGCACAATGATGCCCCACTCCCGCAGAATCTAATCAACACCCCTTTGATTGCAGTAGAAAATGGTATAACCCAAGAAGACATTGACCCGGAAGAGGAGGAGGAAGAAGAAGAAGAAGAAGAAGAAGAAGAACGAGAGGAAGAAGAGAGGAAAGAAAGGGAGAGGGAAGGGGATCAGCTGTCTCTTTTGGCATTCTTGGTGACTACATTCAGGAAATCTTTGATTGGGTGTAGTGTGTTTGGTGGGAAAGATCTTTGTTCCATGGAGATTGGGTTGCCCACAAATGTTAGGCATGTTGCCCATGTCACATTTGATAGATTTAATGGCTTCCTTGGCTTGCCTGTTGAGTTTGAGCCTGAGGTTCCCAGGAGACCCCCAAGTGCCAGGTCAATCTTTTAATGCCATACTTCTTGCTTTTCCTCTTCCTTGGTTGATTGGATTCAATGGAGGATTTTGGTGTGAATTCTCTTGTGAAATGTTTATTTCAAGAATCAAGTGGGCTCTTGTTTCTTGGGATTCTGATCTGGGTTTGGGTAATGTGTCTGTTTGTGATGACATTGTCAGAAAATGGGTATTCCTCTGCTCTATTTTTTCTCCCTCCACACAAATGATCTGATTTAGTAACAATTCTGCATTTTCTTCTTTGCTTGGTGAGCGATTAATTTCCAAACGAGTTGTTTGTGCTTCTATCTGCTACTGGATGAATAAGTTCTACTTTCCTACCCAATTGAGATATACACATTTATCTTCGTGTCTGTGGTTTTCACTGTTCTTTAGAACATGTTCCCTTCAGATATGTATACCCGGACAAACTGCAACATGATTTAAGTAGCATTTCCAACAAAATAGCATGTACCTGAGTTCTTTGTTTGGATTTTGATTCAGTTGTTAACCGTGTGGTCGCAAATAGTAAACTGTAATATGTTTTTGCTGTGCTTGCACACAGAAATTAAGGATTACCCCTTTGCACATGGCACACGTTTCTTTCGGGAATTGGATTCTACATGGAGGCTTAAAATCTTGTTTTCTGTTGTTGGTCAACTTTGATATTATTTGAAAATTTGTCCTCAACTTTAGTAGTTGATGTATATTTTCATATCAACATTTTGAGATTAGTTGCTCCTGTTTATTAGAAATTTTGTTTTAAATTTTAGAAGGTGGAAGAATTTGAAGTATGACTTTTGTATCTCCTTTTTTTTGCCCTCTAAAGCATCATCTGTTGTTTTGAGAACAGAAACTAAAAAGTTTTCTAGCATTTTCTGGTATAATTTTCAGAACATTACAAAACAAAGTGGAAAAGGAGCAAGTAAATCTCTGCATTCTATTTGTAAATTTTCTTCAGATCATTAAACCGTGTTTGATGATCATCTTTTTTCTGTTTTCCTTTGTCCCCCTGTTCTGATGTATTTTCATTGTACAGCACGAATGTATTTGGAGTTTCAACTGAATCTATGCAACTTTCATATGATTCTAGAGGAAATAGTGTGCCTACAATACTCTTACTGATGCAGAGGCAGTTGTATGCTCAGGGAGGACTTCAGGTATGTTATTTGTCCCTTGTCATTTCCTGGTTCACAGCCCGTTCGTGATAGACTTTAACTGTTATTCTTGATTCTGTAGGCGGAGGGGATTTTCAGAATTACAGGGGAGAACAGTCAGGAGCAGTATGTAAGGGAACAACTAAATAGGGGAGTGGTACCAGAAGGAATAGATGTGCATTGTTTGGCTGGTCTTATAAAGGTACTTCCTTGGTAGTAATGTCGAGCTTAATACTCGCCCTTTCTTGTAAACATCAATCCTTTGACTTGAAATTTTGTTTATTGTTGGTGTTTATTAAAAAAATTGGAAAATAAGATTTATACTACAAGATTATATCTATTTGATCCATATAAAGTGAATGTATTTCTGCGTCATTTAGTTACAGATTGGCCAAGTCAACCTTGAGACAAAATGTTAAAAGTATGGGACAGAAGTAGTACTTTTCTTTAGCTTTTTTTTTTTACAGTGTTGTGTTTCGTATCTAAGAAATTGCTGCCTTTTCACTAAGGATTCATGCAATAGAATCTTAAAACTTCTGTCTTGATCAAATATTGATTGGCACTGCTTAAAATGAGTACCCTTTTCCAGGCTTGGTTCAGGGAGCTTCCCAGGGGTGTTTTGGACTCTCTTTCTCCAGAGCAGGTGATGCAATCCCAGTCAGAAGATGAGTGCTCACGTCTTGTGAGGCTTCTTCCCGCTACTGAAGCTGCTCTGCTGGACTGGGCTATAAACTTAATGGCTGATGTTGCACAACTAGAACATATAAACAAGATGAATGCTCGCAATGTGGCGATGGTTTTTGCTCCAAACATGACCCAAGTAAGTATAACAGATACCTGTTTCTACAATGCCTGTCAAAGTTTATGGATTTGCATTTCTATTGGTTACATGTATAAACCTACTTGATATAAATTGGGTTAGTTGTATTGGTCCTTCTTGCTGGGCCTGTCAGTGTGACATAACCTTTACGATAGCGAGAATTTCCAAGCCATTGTTCATATTTTGTACCCTTCTGAACAGCTAGACCATGGGAAGAACATTTTCTTGTCAACTGCATCCTCATTCATCATCATTTTCATGCCACCTTAAGCACAAATATGCTGGGGTCAGTGGCATGGAGTTTGCAGTGTCAATTAAACATTTAAAATTAGTTGACACTAAAAGTTCATTCAAAAGCAATGTGGCAAAGTTTTCTGCTGGATGCCCTTCTTGACGCAAACATTCCCCATCATCTGTGATATTCTGTTCATTTTTGTTGTTGTTGATGTTGGAGTTTTTCACAATTGTGGATGGTATTCTGATCAATTTTAGGCTGTGAGCATGGCTAAAAATTTCTTGTCTCTTTGCAGATGTCAGATCCTCTGACAGCACTGATGCATGCAGTCCAGGTTATGAACTTTCTCAAGACACTTATCATGAAAACGCTTAAAGAAAGAGAAGATCCTATGATAGAATCGGCTACTCTTTCACGCATAGAGCCTTCTGATAGAAATGGACACCAGAGCTCTTTACAACCATGTAATGAAGATGCAGAGGATGATAACAACAAAGAGGAAGAAGAAAGCATGTATTTTGCTGAAGAACCTGCCACAGGAAGCCCCCTCCATACCAGTGAAACTGATTCTGCTACTGAAGGTGGATTCCTGAGTTCCGATGCACCAGTTGAGAACACAATTCCTCCAACGAATCAGGCTTTTGCCATTAATGCGCCAGTGGTTTCTAAAGCAAGCTTTCCAACACACAAAGCCGAAGATGATGCCCTCTCGATAACATTTGAAAAGCGGCAGAGTTTATCAGGCAGCTCAATTCTCAAGAAAGCACCAAGAAAGGCCAAGGAGCGGACAGTGATTTGTTCTGCAGGGCCTGTGGAGAAGAACAAGGGAGCTGGGATTGTTGCTCTTATAAATCCTAGGTCGGAGCTGTTTGAAGCGTGGAGGTGAAGGGTGTAAATTCAGGTTTCTGGGTAAATATGCTTATGGAGCAAAGTTGGCATCTATCTGTTGTCCTTTCAACTTTTATGTTTTGCTCTCTTATCTTTTTTATTTTCTTCCTCCTCTTCCGTTTGGGGAATATGGTGGCGTATGGGTGTAACTGCTTGTGTTCGGTTTGATTCTGAGTGTTGTTGATCTTCAGCTTCTCCTTGGCTTGTTTAGACATTTCCTGACCTAACCGCTTCTGCTCCTTCACGACCTTTGCTTATCCTTCTATCATCCTTTCTCGGCTCCTGCTTCTGCGCCGAATTGTTTCTCTCATTCTCATTTTCACAGCATTTTTACTTGCTTAAATTTTAAAAATTGATACTTTTCTACTCCTGCCCCTGCTTTGGGATCCCTTTGTGTTACTTAGGTTTGAGTACAAAAATTTAAGGCAAAACATAAAAAATGGCACTAATGTTTGGACTTGAGGACATGTCTAAAATCTGCCACTCAGGTTTTGCCACTACGAAACAATGACAAATGAAACATTGAGGTTTGTGTTCTCATCCAATTAAACTACTGATCAATTTTTTAAACTAAATTGACCACTTCCTACTTTCGAATTATCGTCTAAACACCAATCCGAATACTTTCTGAGGTTGAGCTCCTCCAACAGGTCCAGGTCATAGCAGCCACTTTAGACCATTTTACGGTGGCCCCAACCTTCTTATAAGAGTATGAACGACCAAAATTGAAATTCAAGCAAACAAGTTATTAGTTTGTAACCATCTGCTTCAATTTCTCAATTTTGCATTTATGTAGAGCAAAAAATTGTAGTTTTTTTTATACGAGTTGGTTAAACATGGTATTCCCCCAAAAACGATGCTTTCTTTTCCTCCAAAATTTTACAATTAACTGCAATTAGTTTGAAAATATTAGACCAAATTGATGTGCAAAAAATAAAGAATTACTCTTTTTCTAATCTTTCATTTTTCCTCAAGGAAAAAAGCAGAAGAGCACAGAAAAAGGCGTAAAGTCACTTTTTTCCCTCAAACTTTATCAGCTTTGCTCAAAGAGTTTCTGAACTTTTGCGAGGTGTAACCCGGTCCCTCAATTATGACCATCTCATTTTTTCTCCCTTGTCCTACCTATGCCTTCGCTAATCTTGATGCAACAACTACTAAACGACCTCAAGTTGTGAGTAATTACAATCAGCCCCCAGTCTACCCTTTTCACAACCCCTTTGTCTCTCGGTTCGGTACTCTCGGCTTTTCCGGCGGGCGGCCGAGAAGCAGAGGCCACGAAGGAGGTCGATGCAGAAGTCGTGAGCGGCGGTGTCGGTTCGTTTACGTGAGTCTGGCATACGGGAGGAGTGACTGTGGCGGTGGAGGCGGTTACGCAGGGGAGGGGTAGGGTAGATTAGTAGAAGCTATGGTGGCATTCGTCAATTGACGACTCAAACGCAACGAATTTCTTTCCTTCTTACAGTTTGGTGGCATTCGTCGATGACACGGTTTGTCCCTTCTTTCATTGGTTTTATATCCTTCTGTTCGCAAATTTTCTTGCATTTTCTTGTTTTTCGCATTCAATGACTTGGTCTGTGTCGGGTTCATCTAATTGCCCTTATTCCGTCTTCCTCTTGTGATCTGCAGAATGGAGCTTTAGCACCATCTTGTTTGGTGGTATCTGAAACAATTAGTTCTCGATGTATGTCCGTTCTCCATGCAAGGCAAATATCATGAAGCATATAGGATGCTTCCCAAGAAACTTCTGTGCTACTTCATTTCCTTTGGCCCCTTTGCAGCTTCCTTCTCGAATGTAATGATCTTATCATTGTTCATTTCCATTTGAATTGGTGTTTTATCTGTAGTCAAGTGTCTTCCTACTGTATGAAAGTTTTTTGTCTTGGTTTTCCCCCTTGTTATAAACTTTTAGGGAAACCCATTTTTGGTATGTTATACCGGACGAGGTGAAGAGTGTTTCTCTTCTAAATCAGTACTCAGAACTTCTGTCAGCAAGTGAGAAAGAAATTATTAGTTCCATGTGTGGAGACCAGCTCAGGAAAAGAGCATTGCTAGCTCGTGCCTTGGTTCGCACTACCATTGCAAGATGTATGTGTTATTTCTTTGCTCACCGATATTGGTTCCATGTCTGGCGCTTTACCTATTAAACAGTGCTTTTGTGATAGATCAGATAAATAAACTGAATCCAACGTCTTTGAAATTTAGAAAGAATGTGCATGGGAAGCCTGAGGTAAGTTTTGCTCTTGCAAATACATTGCCAATTATGTGTTCCTTTAGTTCATAACTGACAATCTTTTTTACCTGAATAAACAGTTAGAGTGGAAAATGAACGACAAAATGCACCTTCCGCCACTACATTTCAATTTATCACACACAACTTCTATGATTGCTTGTGGAGTGACTATGAGTGTGCCAGTAAGTTTATGGTGATATTTTCTGTATATTTTGGTTAGACTTTAGTCATTATACTACTCTCTGTTTTCTACATGTCTTAAGCAGACTTCCATTGTTGTACTATTTGAACCTGCTTGCATGGCTTTCAAAGTAGATTGGAGTTGACGTTGAAGAGAAGCAGAGAAAGACAAAATACAATGTTCTAGCTTTCTCACGGCGTTATTTTTCTCCTCTTGAAGTGAAAATTTTAGAGGCTATATCAGATCCTGATGTTCAGCAGCAAGAGTTCATCAAATTATGGACTCTAAAGGTACACAAGAGTACAAACACATGCACGTGCATGCACATTCTTAATGAAAATTTATGATTTTTGGAGCAAATTATTGTTAAACTAGACATATGACAGTGAATGCATATTTCATCTGATTGTTTGATTATGTGGATCTCACTTTAGGAGGCATATGTGAAAGCACTGGGGAAGGGCTTCTCAGCTATGCCTTTTAAGACCTTCACTATTCGGTCCAAGGCTGCAACTACAAAAGACTTAAATTATTCTGAGAGTTTGATATCCAAGGTCTGTTCCTGATTCTTTTATTTACTCGTGATCATAGAAAGTGAGTAGTAAATGGTAGAGTTGGTTTAGGGCAGCATTGGGTTTGCTGAACTCCTATAGTGCTGAAGTATAAAAAGATAAAAAGGCAAGTGCTTAGAATATCTAGTTTTCGTTAAGATTTTTATCTAGTATGAGTATGATGGATACTACAGTGGGAGGAAGAGATAACTCAAACTAGAGCTATCCACTTCTTGCAACCTGTTTGTCATGTTCTTATTATATTTTTATGTGTACACTTAAGTGTTAGAGACTAATGAAGGTAAATAGTGTAAAAAGAAGTGCTTCAAATACTTGCGATTTGATCTGGACCTGTTAACCAAAAAGTTGAGGCATTTTGAATTGTTTGTTGACACGGACAAAGTCAGGGAAAACCTGTCAAGTTATTTCAATATTGGACCTTGACAACGAAGCAAACTCTTTACATGAAATAATGGGAGTCAACTTGCTCCTCTTGGCTGCTTCATTCTTCTCAAATGTTTGGGAATTTCTAGAGACTGAGCAATTAAGTTGAGTTCAATTTCTAGTTTTTTTGATAGCTGTAAGGGTTTAACTTGTTTGACGTGAGAAGAGTGCTGGGACCAGCATTTTTATTCATTGCCTTTCGGAGAAGTAGAAACAATTTTATTGCCTTCTAAATGAAGAAGTTAACTCTCACTGAATTTTGATTTATTCCAGTCGTCTGAGATAATCGTTGAATCTTCTGATGACACCAAGATCTTAGAAGATAAGTGGCATTTTGTGCTCCTGGAGTTGGCTGGCTCTCATTTTGCTGCCGTTTGTGTGGGAGAAGACGAAACTTCCCAGGGTAGGATTATATTGTTCCAAACTTGAAATAGCTAGACCATGACATTTCGTACTACATCAAATATTACTTTCCATGTAGGTGGAGAAAGGGTTCCACCTCCTCTGCAGTTGAAAGTGTGGAAAACCGTACCCCTCGTCGAAGATGTACCTATGTGCGGAGCTGATGCGGTTAAAGTTGTGGGTGGCTTCATTGAGCATTTCAATTGATGTGATGCTGGTAAACATGGATTAGAGACCGTTTGCGAACACAGCCAATTTGGATTGTAGACTATAGAATTGGATTTGCTATTCTTATGCTGTGCCACAATCTCTTCTGAGCTCCAAGTGGCCTGGTAGAAGGTGGTGGATGATACTACAAATTAGGACTTCCATAAATTGCACTTGTAGTTGTATAAAGAAAGCAGGATCCCTTGTAATGTTATTCTATGTCCACCATGGTTATATTTGTAAGCAAATTATTGAAGAATAGGTCGAAGAAACAATAATCCTGTCTCAGATAAAAGTGAGGGAACAAACTTCTCTGGAGCCTTCCCCACTGTATGCTTCCTGTCGGCCCACCTTCCCTCTTTGTCCAGGTATGACCAGTTTCTGCCGATTCTGGCCAGATTGTGTTCCCCTTTTTCTTTGTATTTGAACTAGAAATGCCCTTCGATTGGGTTCCTCATTCCCCTGTTCTTCTCCCCCGGTTTTCTGCTTGTCTCGTCCTAGGGCTGAAGCCTGTAGCTTCCCTGCCGATTAACCAGTCTAGATTGATGCCTGCAGAATAGAAAAAGAAAAAATATATTTATTTGATAATGAAAAATATCTTTGATCGAATAGGCATAAAAAATCACCATAATAGAAAAGTAAAATGGCAATCGGAGATTTGTTTTTTTTTTTGGGTATTCAAAACATGCTTAGAAATAAACAAATGAAGAGGTATTAGTATTCTAAATAAGGGAAGAAGAACGCCTGCATTTTTTTTAATTTGGAGAGCAACTGAACTAGTTTTGTGTGACAATTTTTTAAAAGAAAATGGGGAGATCAGATTCAAAATCTGGACCTCCTCATAATGTTCCAAACACTTTAGTCATTAAGTCAAACTTGCAAGGATGTAACTGGAGATTCGGTTGCTGAAAGATTGTGATTTTGCCCCTTCTCATAATGAGAATGTCTCTTAGACGATTGAGAATGATAGTCAGGTGTTGGTTGATAAAACCTTGGCTGCTCATTGGGTGCAACTGAATTGCAATTGATCTTGTGACTGGAGGATTCAGTTTCCAGCGTTTCCAAATTCACAACAGTTTATTCGGTTGTTGTTAGTGTCTAATTGTTTTTTCTTTCACCAGTTTGGTATATTTTATTTTGGCTGGGGATAGAATAAGCCCGGATTTTCTTTTAACATTTTGTTCTTTATTTTTGAACCATTATATTCTCTTGAACATTTTAAGGGTTTGTTATTTTAAAAGGTATTGAACGTATACATTTTATGTAATAAACACTAGGGGCATATGAAGAACAACAAGAAAAGTGAAGGGGTCTCAACAAACATATTTAGAGAACAATAAGAATCTAAAATGGAATATGAGGATAAATATCATGGAACAGGAAGAATGTGCATGAGAACAGAAACAAAAAGAAAATGGAAGGCAACATGAAGACATATCCTACACAATAGACATAGGATATAAAGAGAACAAAAAGAAACTATAAAGGAACAAGAAGATGAATATTAAGGAATAGTAAGAAAGCAGAAGAGAACAAGAAGCAGAAGAGAACAAGTCTTTCAGTAAAGAACAATGGCTTGTGTAAAGCAAAAGGAACATGTAGATTTAATAAATGAACAACTATAATCATCAAAAGCAGAATTCAAGGAACAAGTAGAATAACAACAGGAAACAATTATAAAATGGCATAAAGAATGGTTAGATTTACCAAGGAATATGAAGATGTGTTAATGGAACAACTATAATTAACAAAAAAAGAGAGAATAATTTAAGGAACAAATAGAACAAGTGTAGGCAACAGTTATTAAATAAAAGAGAAGTCAAATTTGTCAAGGAATTGAAAGATAAAATAAGAAAACAACTATAATTGTAAAGACAGCAAGAAGAAAAATTCAAAGGACAAGTAAGATGGTAATGGGAAGTCATTATCAGATAACATAAAGAACAATTAGATTTGTCAGGGAGTACGAAGATGAGACAACTATAATATAAACGAATAGAAAGAATAATTTAAGGAATAAGTAGAACAAGAATAGGTAGCAACTACTAAATATAATGATAGTTATATTTGTCAAGAAACATAAATATATAAACAAGGGAACGACTATAATAAGCAAAAGAATATGATGAAGAGATCAAAAAAATAAGTAGAAAGGAGTACTAGTAACAAGAAGACATCTTACATGCAAACGGAAGATATACAGAGACTAGTAATAAATTATAAAAAGGAGTAATAAAATACTTCCTCCGTCCCATATTCTTTATATCATTTACTTTTCAGCAATTAATTTATGATTTTTATTTTTAACATTTTAGTATATAAATGAAGAACTTTCATAACAGAAGGATAAATCAAGACATATAGTTTCTAAATATATTTTTTTTAATTTTTTTCTAATAAATACTAATATAAATAAATTCAAGTCAAACTATATAAGAAAGTCAAATAGTGCAAAGAATATGGGACGAAGGTAGTATATACAAGGAAAAAATAGGAGTACGCATCGGAATAAGAACAATAAAAATACATTTGCAAATATGAACAATAAAAATATAAGAAATAATAGGCTACTAAATAGAGAACATATATATATATATATATATAATCATTAATAGAGTAGGAAGAAGCATAGAGTAGGAAGAAGCAAAGAGCGAACAAATAATGTAGCACTAACATTATTATAATTTATAGGAAATTATGGTGCAGTTTATAATAGGGAATTGTTGTGCAGTGACATTAAATAATTAGAAATTAGGAGTTGTATTGTGTCTTTTATTTTCTAATTAATTTCTGGAATACACATAATTTACAATGTGCATAATACAAAATCTTTCAGAAAAGTAGAAAATACAAAGGGAAAGCCGAAAAAGGATGACCAGGAGTCCAGCAATTCCTCTTGTTGTCATTGAGCCACGCACCAGCCGAAAAATTAGCTTCGAAAATATCTTCAAACCTGAAGAACAACGATAACAATAAACAACAACTAGATCGATCTAGCTAAAAAAAACATATCAATTTCTAAAGTTACAAAAATCACTACAAGAGAGTTGTAAACTCACGACTAAAAATCCAATCTTGTTTTAGTCGCTATATAGGCTAAATGCCATTGTTTAGTAACTAGACAATTGGATTTTAAAGTCGCAATTAGTTCGGACTAAATCTCAATTGCAAAACGTGGCTGAAACACTTAGTCAAGAATTAGTTGAGAAAATTGTGGGCAAACCTAAATCCTGCAACTGGCTACTTCAGTTGCTATATTATCAACTGTCATGGTAAGTCGCTATATTAGGTCTTTTTATATTTGAAACAAAATACAATATTATTTAATATAATTTTTATTTAATTAATATTATTTATTTTAATTGGTTATTTATTTCATTTGTTATTTAACTGATACTTATATTAAATTGGTATAAATATTAACTTATTTTAATTATTAATAATCAAATAATAAAATAATGAAATTAAAATTTAAATAAAATACATTTATATAAATATAAAAATCAACATACATACCAAAATATAAAATTCAAAAAGTCACAAAATTAAAAAATCAGATCTAAAGAAGAATTCAAAAATTTTAGATCTAAAGAACAATTCCAAAATCACAATTGAAAAATTTCAAAACTCAAATCTGGAGAAGATAGAGGCGGATGAGGCCGAAGTAGAGGCGGAAGAGACTGAGGTGGATAGCGGTGAGGCCAAGGAGACTGAGCTAGACGGCGGTGAGGCTGAGGGGGAGATCGAGTTAGACGGCGGAGAGGTCGAGGCAGAGGCCGAAAAGGCAACAACAAGGAATGAAGAGGAACAACGAGCAAGCTGAAGAGAATTGCAAGGAGGCCAAAGATTTTTCATATTAAATAATGCATAAAAAATTCATTGCCTTAGTAAACAAAATAAACAAAAACTATAAAGGAAATCACAAGTAAAACAAAATAAACAAAAACTATAAAAGAAATCACAAGTAAAACAACACTGTAAGTGGCCTTTCTGCAAAATGAAAATAAAGTTAGTGACTCAGGAGGATGAAATAAAAATAAGTAGGGGCTGAACAGGGGTTTTACCGAAAAGTTGGCTGGGTCAGAAAACCGGAGGGTCGGATCCGGGTTGAGGAATCGGATCCTCTTCGATTTGGACGATCGACAGCGTAGCAGGGGGGCGGCGGTGGCGTGGCTCTGCTGGGAGGACGACGGCGATGACGACGGGAAGGACGAGCGGCGGCTTGGCTGGTGGAGCTTGGAGCGATGGACGCGGCGGACGGCGCTTCGGAGGGCGTTGCGAAGGGAGGATGAGCAGAGTTGGTGGCGCAAGGTCGGGACGGCGTCGCGGAGGTGACGCGACGGAGCTAGCGGCGAGGCACGTCGAGCGAGAGAGAGAGTTGCTGGTAGAGGGAGACGGCGTCGGTGGGCTGACGGAGGGAGAGGCACTGGAGCGTGAACGGTGACGGCGACAAGGAAAAAAAATTAGGGCTTTGGGGAGCTGTGAGCGAAAAATCAGAGGCTAAAGGCTGCAGTTTTCCTTTTACAGATAAGAGCTTAGGGTTACGAATTTCTTCCCTCTCCTCTCGAAATCTGAGCCATATTTATACTAGTGTGGGCTTAAAACGTGATTAATACTGCTTTTTAGAGTTTAAAATCCATCCAAATCAAATTTGAAGAAGTTTAGTTCAATTAGGATATAATCTGGAAAAATTACCAGTTTCAGTCCAATAAAACTTTCAATCTGCCTATTTGACCCAAAAATTTCAGGAATTGTCAGATTAGCCCAAAACTTTGCAAAAACCCCAGATTTTTCCTGAAATACCATAAAATCGCCAGATTTGGCTCAAACTCTCTAAAATTGACAGATTTACCCCAAACCTTTGAATTTTGCTCAAAACTTTCTGAAAATCCCCCGTTTTCTCCCAAACTTTTTATTTTTGCCCAAATTGACCCTACAAGACTTTTAAGACTCCAAATTAGTACCTAAATTCAATTAATTCCTATCTCTACCTTAATGATCCAAAAAAATCAAAAATTACCTAAAAAGACTAAAATGCCCCTAAAAAAAATCAAAACGCTCCTAAACTAATTTTCCTAACCTAAAACTTAGACAAAAGTTAGTGCCCAGACAAAATTGGTTGTCAACAAAGGGCGATTGCAATCAAAACTGAAAAAATTTAACAACTGAAAGGCGATTGCAAGTGAGTAATTGAAATATTTACTTGCCCAGCAGTCGTGACAAAAAGAATATTTTTTTGTTCCAACTGATCAGCGATTGTCATAGAGACTAACCTTCGGTTGCCCTTTTTAGTTGCAATTTTGCAACTCTCTTGTATTGAATTAAGAATGCTCCGTAGTTCTACAATTTTCCTCATTGTAGTTGAAGGAGGACAAATCCCAGATTTAGTACAATTTCTTCAATGGCCTGTTACACAAATGCTCAAGTGAAAATAATGAGTCAATAGCACCATTAGACCTTAACTTCAATTATTGTTCCAGTGTTAACCATAATCTCCAATTTGTACATTTCGACTCATTAACCCCATTAAAACATTCCATTTTTGCACATTTTTTTTTATGAGAGTCATTATTTTAAACGGAACATGTCACATCAACAGAGGATTGTAGGAAAAAAATGCTAACATTATCCCCTGAAATTAGCGATTAGCTCTCGCTGAATAAGTTCAGGTCATCTATTCCAGTCGCGGGCAAAGCTGAAAACTAATGCGATCCACCAGCTTATTGTACCAATTCTTCCATCTCTTGCAGAAATAAAGTAGCATGAGCAAATTCTCCATCACCCACAATACTATTACGGACTGGTATAGCACCCTGAACTTATATCCATGTCCAGGAAATTGTCGACTTCAGTGTCGCTCTTGGCTATCATCCGGCTCAAGTCTTGGTTTTAGATGAAAATGCCCAAGTTCTTTAGCAAGTTGTTCAGTTCTTTCTTGGTGATCCAACTGTTGCCACCACGGTTGAAAATTTGGAACACATGCTTCAGCTCCACCGTGGCCATTCTCTTAATTAGGAGCAAGAGTGGAATGGGTGTCGCAGGGACCGGAGTTGAACAATAACAAGAAAGAATTGATATATTTAAAGGCTTCCGGTTTGGTGTGGAAGAAACAAGAGGCTTATTCACTTCAAATTAAGTTTTGCTTATGATATGTTGGATAAAATGCCTAAGTGAATTTAGGCAATTGAAAACCATGGCAAGGGTGGAGAGACTGGATGGCAAATGACGGAAGGGATGGAGGATGTACGGTGGCTGGAGGGTGGGAGCTAGTGGCAGGAAAGATGGGAGAGGGTTAGGGATGGAGGGTAGGGGCTGTCCAAGCATTTTTAAGGAATTTATTGTTAAATTTTAAAGTTTTAAGGATTTCTTTTTTTTGTAAAGGGAAAAGTTTTCAAGGGTTAACATTAGCATTTTCTCTTACAATCCTATACTGACATGACTTTTTCAGTCCAAATGACTTTTATAAAAAAAAATGGGGCTAAAATGTAACATTTTAATGGGATTAGAGAGTCGAAGTGTGCAAATTGGAGGTTAAGGTCAAAATTGAAATAATAATTAAAGTTTAGGATCTAGTAGTACAATTAACTTTGAAAACAATTAAATTAAGAACATAAATATAAAGGATAATTACAATTTGCCCCCGAGGTTTAGGTGAAATTACACTTTACCCCTTTTTGTTTTAGAAATCTACACTTTACCTCTGCCTTTATAATACAGTTTGATAGTAACTTCTAAAATCTTAATTTAGATATTACGGTAGTCATCTTTCTGTAATTTCAATCCGCATGATATTTTTTTTACAATTAATAAATATTTTAAATTATCAGTTTTTTTCTGTATTTCTTTCAATTTTTAAAATAATATTTTTTTTAAAATGTCAATTGATTTAAAAAAAATACAGATTAAAATTACTTGAAGAAGACAACCATACAGTCTAAATTAAGATTTCAGAAGTTGCTGTCGGATTATATTGAAAAGGCAAAGGGCAAAGTGCGAATTTTTGAAACAGAAGGAGGTAAAGTGTAATTTCACCTAAACTTCAGGGGGCAAATTGTAATTAAGCCCAATGATAATACTTACATATCAATGAAGTGAAGCTAGATGCATCGTTGATCGTTCCACAATAACAGAGTAATTTCATTTTGGTCGTAGATTAAATGGATGAGACCCAAGAAAAATAGTGAGATATAAGAAATGATTGAGAATGCTTAAAGCAATCTAATGGTACATTTGAGATAGTCACGAGGCTCTCCATGAAGGCTCCTTGGGAACATCCAAGGATCGCACACCTTAAGGGTCATGTTATCTCAGTACCTCAGTCCTAGAAGCCTACCCAAGTTGTATACTTGAAACATGTTGTTACTATTTCTTTGAAAACACTAGCTTGGGGCCTTCCAAGCAGAATCACAATTAGTCTAAGGTTCCATGCTAATAGTTAGGGGAAAAGGTTGTCAACTTCCCTCACCACATTACTGTCGGCATGCATATCGTGATAGGATGTACGTACCTGACATAATTGATGTTCATGATATCTCTGGAGCCACTATATAATAGGAAACACCTTAGGGCTATCTTTTCCGCTCTTCCTTTCTATGTGTTTTTCAAGTTCACCATAGTAGCATCACTGTTCTAAGTAATTATCTGCCGAGAATTTATCAAAATCTACTGCTACTAGTGAGATCAGGATAAAGAAATTTTGAGAAAACAAAAAAATTTGGATTGAAGTGCCGATGAAGATAGAGGGAAGGTGAGAGAAAGAAGAGAGTGACAATTGTGTTGAGCACTTTGCTTAGGGTTAAATGTGAAATGATTTAAAACTCTCTAGAACCAATTGGTCAATATTTAGTTGTTTGTTGGTCATCACTTTGTGACCACATCATAACCAAATTTATGAAATTAGCAACTAGATAGCAATCGAATCATGGGCCCAACAAAAACTGGTCACATATGTAACCAAAATTGTGGTCTTGATTTTAGTCAACTTTTCAGTTCCTTTGTGCAATGAACTAGTTTTTTTTAACCATACAATGTACAAGTTTAATTTTATATATTTTAATTATATATATAATTTCCTAATTATTTTTATAATAAATGATAATGATAATATATATAGGAGATTGAAAATAAATCTATATTTGATATATTTAATAAAATTTAGCTATTTTAATTTTTTATTATAAAACAATGAATATGAAAATTAAAGAATAATAATCCATTTAAAAACTGAAAAATGATTTTGCTCTTTAACATTTTTCTTTCTTAAGTTCTCCCTAAACCAATTAAAGAGTAGAACATCAATCCTTAATCATCAAACTTGGAAATGAAAATTTCAATTAATTCTTTAAACTTAAATGGTAAAAATAAAATATGTATAGTTGAGATGGTATATTATATTTTGATGTTTATATTAATAATTTTTTTTATAAAAACTTAATTAAATTAGTTGTTAGTGGGCAAAGAGAATGAAAAAGGAAATGAAAATTGTAAAAATAGATAGTTTTTTTTAGCTAAACAAAGGAGAAAATATTAATGTAGCACAATTAAAAATAACATAATTAATTGCATCTAACATATCTCAAATAATTTTATAAGGTAACTGAAACCACTATATAGAAAAAAGTACAAACCCATCACCACTAATACAAAAAGGATAGAAATATTAGATAGTATGAGAATTTTTTTTTCTAAAATAAATAAAATAAAATAAGAGAAACATAGGAGTGAAATCATTGTGCGTAGAATTAGACTTACCTAAAGTTGTATATCCAAAACCTATTCATTTTGGCATCGTATAAACTTGAAAGTTTTTTGTTCGTTTCTCTAACTAACAAGGTTAGACTAATTTATACTAACTGTTTTTTTCTAATTAGTGGATCAAATTTGTTGCCTAATAAATGTTAGTAACTGAAACATTAAATAAAATACTACTAAATAATTTTAATAGTATTACTACCATAGCACTCAAACTAGTAACAATAACTCTAGAAAAATTACTCCATAAATAGTCTAATTATATCAATCATTAAATTGATAGGCTATGTGAGTAAATGATTAGCTATAAATCCAATGGTGTACTTTAATAGAAAGAATTATGTTTAAGATAGGTAAAAATAGAAGATAAGGACCAATTATAACTCAATAAAGATTTATGAGGATGTCAATACAATAAAAATCTAAATAATACATTATAGTTAAAAGGTCCCTAATATATTTTGGCATTGAAAAGTGAGACAAAAATTTTTAAAAAGATCAAATAAGCTCCATAATTAATGATTTAAACATATTATTTAGGTTTCTCCTTTATTTATACTAACTAGTTATGTTACCTGTGTAATGCATTAGTCTCTTTGTCTATTGTGAGCTTTTGTGTTATATATTATTTGTTTAAGCCTTTTTCATTAGTTATACTGCTTTTATTTTACTTGATATGGGTGTTGAAAGAAAATATTTGCAAAAGAGAGAAATTGGGAATGTAATGGCATGAGATTAAGGGAAAATATTAGAGTACATGATGATAAGAAGTAAAATATAATAAGGCAAAACATATTACTTTGTCCTCAGTGAACATATATAACCATCATAACAAAATGATAATAATAAAATTATGTTAACATTAATAATAATAAAAACATGGTCAAAACAATAAATAATAGTAGTAGTAGTAGTAGTAATAGTACTAATAATAATAATAATAATAAATATTTTTATCCTTATAATGATATTGAGCAATAAACCCCAAAAAAATATGGCTGAGAAAAGAGATAGATTCATACCTAAAATAGATAACAGTTTGAGACATTATTTCTTTGAAATTGAGATAGTAAGTCGCTTTATTGTTGTTGAAATCGGCTTCATTTTACAACTACTACTGGCTAAATATTTCTTCCAAGCAAATCTTGTTGGATTAAGAATCATGTGCTCATTGAAGATAGAGTAAAATTGGCAGAGAAGATTTTTTCGTTGTTCCGTTTATTTGAAAACAAAAATCTCATTTTCTTCTAGGTTAGTTATAATAAAACATGGGTTGTATTTTTCAAAAAGACAATTTATAGAAAACAATATGAAAAAATTACTCATAGGAATAAATAGTAATTTTGGACAAAGTTTACATAGTTTGAATGTAAAAGTAAGTATGAAAAAATGGTAAACCAATATTCAATTATCAACTTCTACCATAGTAATTGCAAGACTCATACTAACAATATTAATTTGCATCAGTATATGAAGTTGGGTCCTCAAATTATAAAAGCAAAAGTGGAATAAGACAATATATATATATATATATTATCTGAGCTGAAAAATCAAAGTCTTGTTTCAACAAAGAATATAAATAGCTAAGGAATCAAGTTATCTATAAAGAAACAAATGGTAATCTAGTTTGGAATCTTTGAAATGCAAGGTGAATATATAGTCACAATAACATAGATAGTTTAGACAATGAATTAATGTAATTTATAATTCAATTGAATACTAATTGAGAAAAAAAATAAAAATTAAGAATAACAATGGTATTAATGATTTAATTAAGAACTAATTAAGAAAAAAACTAAGATCTATTGATTTTTCTTTAACTTGACTTATAGCTAATATTTAAAGCCTTTAATGCTTACATTTATAAGGCATTTATTTGTTGAATTTATTATTTTATGTGTGCAACATGACGACAATTTAAAACCTTAAAAGGATACAGAAGTTTAGATTTAAAACATGAAGAACTAAATATATTAAACCTAAAAGATTGATGACTATGTATTAGCATATATATATGAAGAGGAAAGATAATTAGTACTCAAACATCACAATATCATATTAAAATTTTTTACATTAAAACTTTCAAAAATGACATATTAGTTCATGAATAAATATCAAGAGAGATATTGTCAATTAATTTATAGTATTCAAAGGCAGTAAGGTGACATTCTAATAAGATAAAAGAAGATCTAGAAGTTAAAAATTAAAACAATAGAGGTCTAAAGTGGTAATATAAATAATTTTTTATCCAATATCATTGTTAAGCTAAAAATGAGTGATCAGTTATGCAAATTATATTAGATTAAATCTTTAAACAAAAAATTTTAAAAGAATGCTTTAACTTTTCATTTGAATCCATCAAAATCATAAAGTGTTTGACAATTTAGAAAGATAACTTTGGATATTCAATGGCATAGGAGAAAGGTAATTTATGAGACAATTGCACCTCCGTGCCTGTGATTTTATTTTGTCGATACATGTTAGAACAAAGGACATAGGCAAGAGAGCTAGAACCCAAAAAAAATTGGTTAGGATACACGCAACTTTACGAATGGAACTAAAGCCTTGACCAAGTTATATAATGTATGCATGCATGTTAAATGTGATTTTATCTTCACAATTGTCCATAACCAAGAAATTAATAAATCAGTTCACTGCAAACGGCTACTAGCAACATTGTTCAATCTACGAACAACAACAAACCTCAACACTAGTTCGCAGCATGATTGTTTGAGTGATGCGCACCACATGCTTGATGAAATGCTGAAAGAAATTTTGGGCCCAATAAAAGAATACAGTTATTGCAATGAACTCAGTTTGTTTTCAAATCATCACTTGATGAGCCCGTAACATAGAAGGGGTAAAGTGTCCCATGTTTGTAAATTTAGGAGGCAAGTTGGACTGATTCATAGTTTAGGGGGTAAAGTGTCCGGGTCACATGAGTTCAAGGACAAAAAGTGTCTTTAGGCCTTTATGTACACCAGGGTTGCCATTGGTTTGGGATTAAAGCATTTCCAAAATCAAAAGGTATCTAATCAAATCATATCAAAATATTTAATATTATAATAACAGTGAAAATTGAAAATTTTTTTTCTTTTGCCCGGGCAATCCAGGTTAGATCTTCTCCTTCCTAGGTTATCCTACGAAGTGAATAATGTAATTTATTCCATAAATAATTCACTTTTAATAATTATTTAATTTTTCTAGAGTAAAGAATAAAAAATCATACAAATATATGCTTTTGTAAAAAAATATATTAAAATTGCTTTTCAGATACTTTGAAATATTTTCTTTTAATTATAAACCCTTCTTTTAAAATATTTATATCAAAATGATCACATTTGGGCCAGGTCATGTTTTTTTCTTTTTGGCCAAACTATACATTTGGCCCCTGAACTTACCTAACTCATGCGAGTTGGTTCACAACTCAGTACTCAGTAAATATAAGCCCCTAAACTTTGAAAAACTATGCAAGTTAGTCCATTAGCTCAGCCATATTGATAGAAAAATTACAAAGTCTTCTTGATCTCTTTTATTATGGCACATGAAGTACTCTTAGTTTAAAATCATTCAAATAAACCATCTCCTTTAGCTAGGGATGAAAGTTCGGGTTGTAAGATCGAGTTTGGGTTGAAACCCAATTTTTATAGTATGTCCCTAACCTTATCCCGACCCTATTCTAGTCAAACTCAACTTGACCCTAAATCCTACTGTTTTATTTTGTGATGTTCTGATTGATTTTCATCAATATTTATTTTTCGGCAAATGTACCTAGAATCATTAAAATAAATTATTACAATAATAGTATTGTAGAAACAAACTAGAAGAGGGCTCGTAGTCTATTGTAGGTCAAGCAAATATGTATGGGTCAATCAAATATACATATTTGTTATAGTACTAATATTATAAATAAAAGAAGTAATAAATAAAAATTATGAGTGATTTCTAAAAATTAATTAATGATTAATTCAAAGTATTGAAAAATTGTTTCGGTAAATATAAAATATGTGACATAAAATCAAAGACCCAACATTTTTAATATGCCAAGGGAAAGATTGATCCCGCTCCATTTCTTATTTACTAAATTCAAGATATTTAAAAATCAAGAATTAATTATTATTTATGTAATTATTTTGTATGTAATTAATTATTCTTTATGTAATTATTTTTTATGTTGGGTTTTTATTTTATGTCACATATTTTATATTTAAATATCTTGAATTTAGTAAATAAGAAATGGAGCAGGATCAAACTTTCCCTTGACGTATTAGAAATGTCAGGTCTTTGATTTTATGTCACATATTTTATATTTACCAAATCAATTTTTCAATGCTTTGAATTAATCATTAATTAATTTTTAGAAATCACTCATAATTTTTATTTACTACTTCTTTTATTTATAATATTAGTACTATAACAAATATGTATATTTGATTGATCCATACATATTTGCTTGACCTACAGCGGAGTACGAGCCCTTTTTCTAAGTCATTTATAATATTATTGCAATAATTTATTTTATTGATTCTAGGCACATTTGCCAAAAAATAAATATCGACGGAAACCAATCAGAACATCACAAAATAAAACAGTAGGATTTAGGGTCAGTTTGGATTATGACTAGAATAGGGTCAGGATAGGGTTAGAAACATGCTATAAAAATTGGGTTTCAACCCAAATCTGATCTTACGGCCCAAACCTTCATCCCTAGGCAAAGGAGATAGTTTATTTGAATGACTTTAAACTAAGAGTACTTCATGTGCCAAAATAAAAGAGAACAAGAGGCCTTTTGTAATTTTTCCATCAATGTATATGAGCTAATGGACTAACTTGCATAGTTTTTCAAAGTTTAGGGACTTATATTTACTGAGTACTGAGTTGTGGACCAACTTACACGAGTTGGGTAAGATCAGGGGCCAAATGTATAGTTTGGCCTTTCTCTTTTGGGTACTCTGGGCCAGATCACGTTGGTTTATAATCAAGTGGGGCATTAAAATGGTTGGATGTATGGAGTGAATAAGTAAGTGGAGATTCATGAATTGGTCACCCACTGCGCTCTCCATAACCGTGTGACTTAAAACCTTAAATACTATGAAGTGAATTTGCATCACGTTAATCACTTAAAATGTTCATGTTACAAAATTATTAAAATTATTAGATAATTTAACAGTTTAGAGTTTTAAAAATTGATGCAAGATAATATAAAAAATAAAGATTTAACACATCTGACACGGCCGTCCCTGGCCCATGCCCAGGACACCTGTGAGAACTTGGTCTCACGGCGGATTGCAGTTGGTACTCATTGATATGTGCGCGGATTAAATCCATGTCACTAGTTGATTATCCTAGAATATGCAATATGCATGCTTTTTATGCTTTAACGGGTTATTTAAAACCATAAAATGTTAATGTGGCCACAATTTTTCATATAAAACAAGTAGAGCAGTCAAAGCATACAAATCAACCTTTACATGAGTTAACTATACATAGCAACATGCGTGAGCATTCATACATATAGTAGCTAATGCCCCCGCCCAGAAAGTAATCCTCGAGTCCATGACTCTTCATTTCATAACTAAGGAGGCAACTAGAGTACTATGTACACATACAAAATCCTCTACTGAGATCTTCTCATACTAACTCCCATCTTGGATGTGAATCTCAGTGGCTTGCTTTAAAGACTCTTCTGGATCCAACTAGGTCTAGCTATGCCTGACTATGTCCAATGTGCACTAGGCTTTGTAACCAATGAGCAATTTAGTTAGTACTGTGCAAGGCCAACAAGCATCTAAACAATAAGTACTAGAATCATCAAAACTCAGGTATTCTACCTGTGCACCAAAAACTACTACCAGAGTAACCCTTAACAGTCACTCGGCCCAACTCATTCTATAACTGCACAACAAAACAGTAAGGGTGAGAATCCAAGATTCTCAGTAAGGGGTAACCTCATGTACCAACAGTAAAACTGTGGACAGATATGAAATAACTCATGCATACTCTCTGCTAGCTCTCGCAGTGTGAGGGACCTCTCATATATGTAAATATATGGATATGCATGCTCGGATCCCGAAGGACCGCTCCTCACATAATTTTCTTACTTTTTCACGGGCATCACTTCGTGGCTCACAAGTCTAGCTCTCGACTTGTGCCTCGTAAGCCTTAGCTTACGCCTGACTTATTATATAACCTCTCCTTAACTTTGTTGTGCAGGGGAATTGTGGTGAGAACTATGTAACTAGGTTATTAAACCTCATAACCTCGGTGCATTTGAAGCCTCTCCTTACAACCCCGTGATTTCCAACACTGCCAGGTTGCCAAGGGTTCTAAAACTTACACCTCAAGCTCATGACACTTGGTTATATTCGCTTGCAACTTAGTTTCTTTGCTTACTCAACAAGTAACCTCAAAACTTTTCAAAACTTAAGGAAACTCCCACTTCTCAAGGGACTTCAGGAAGTCTTGAATTACCTCCGGCATACTTGAGGGCCAAGGTACCCAAAGGACCTCCTTGGTACTCACCTCAATCATCCTAGCAAAATGTGCAAAATTCTGCCTTTAAAAATTACCCTCACTTTGATTCAAAACAACTTTAAATCTGGGACATTTTATATGTTTCTAAAACTTGGAAGTGATAGTACTCCCTCTTAGCTTCGTTTGGAACTTTGAATCACCGCAATCGGACACTCGAGCGAAAAGTTATGCTAAAAACAAAATCGGGTCTTCAATGTTGTCTTGGCGACGCGTCGCCACAGTTGTCTACGTTCTGCGAACCTTTTTCCAATATGGATACCTCTTGGTGACGCGTCGCCAATCTGCAAAATTGCAGAATTGGCACACATTTTGCTGTTATGACCTTTGGCTACTTAGCACACATATCAATCATGCATAAAAAGTCACCAAACTTCACACACACATAGTTCATGTTGCAAGGAACATAACCAACTATCACAATGCCATTAATGATGCTCTATAATATCATCAAATCTTCCTCAAACCTCATAGTTCACCACAATTCAACCAAAACTCATACTCAATGCTATGGCTAATTTCAATCAATTTCTTACAACAAACTCAAGCCACAAGCATTGTTCAAGCTTAAAAACACTACTCCCTTACCTCAACTACAAGATACAAGCTAGAATCACTCCTCTTTTTAAGCAACCAAGTGCAAGAAATTCTCACCTAAGTTCCAATCAAAACCAAAGCACCAAACATCACAATCTTCCTCTCTAACCAAAACCCAAGCCTCAAATCACTCAAATAACATAGAATTAACCAAGAACACAATGCTTACCACATATCAAAAACAGGGGAGTAGAGAAATCATGCTTCCAAGCTTCCAAACCTTATTTTCTAGCTTGAAACAAGTTCCTCTTGGTTGGTATCCTTGGATGGCAACTCTAGGAATCAAGATCACTTGATTTCTAGCTTGAATTGAGAGAGAAATGAGTGCTTGAGAGGGGAAAACGTGGTTATGGCAGCCATTAGCCATATTTCCCTTCTTAAACCCTCACTCAACCCCTTAACCCCTCTAAGTTACAACCCTTAAACACATAAACCCCCATCTTTTAACACATGCTCATTTCTTGATTAATTCTTGTTATTGTTTCAAGTTTGAGTTAAGGTTAAAGGTTAAGTTACAAAACTTAACTTAAAACACTCGGGACTCCGCCCGATTACTTAGGATGTAAAATTACCATTTTGCCCCTGCTCCTCATATAGTGCTTAAACCTCCTTGGAACTTAGTGAATTTTTTGTAACTCCTTTATTCTAGCTTTGTAAACTTGAAATTAAAGTTCTAAACTTAATTTAGAACATTTTACCTCTCTCAGGAGTTCTGACGGTCCATAACAACATCGAACCTAAATAATTGGAATATATTTAGTACAATATTTTAAGAGTGGTTTTGGCTTAAGAATTCTCAAAATTTTTGAAATGTTGGATTGTGGAAAGGTATCATTCATAGATAGTGAGAATCCACAAAAATACAATCTTGATTTTTCCCATGTTTGGTCAGCAAAGAATGAAAATTTTAACTTTTTCATGTTTAATTAATATATTTTGCATATTTCTTTAAAATTTGAGCACTGTACATGCAACTCTTAAAACCATAGAAGTATATTTATGAGTTTTTTAAGAGAGACTCAATGTGTAATTTTTAGTGACTATTTGCAAACTACTAAAAAATTCAAGACTAAAAGTGTAACCTTTTATGGACTGTTTTGTAAAATTTTGAAAAGTTCAAGGACCAAAATTTGTAAATATTTAAAAATTTAGAGGGTATGTTGTATTTTCCCAAGCATAATCATTTTGTGGATTCTCACTCTACCTATAATCAGAGAAAGAATCTTACTAAATCGTGAAGGATGAAGATTTTTTAGAAAATGAAAACAGAAACGCTTTGGCCACCGCCAAAGATCACCGCAAAAAACACATCCTAAAGTATTTTACACTTTTATCCAAATGAATGTCTTAAATTTTCATATCCTACCAAACAATATTCTCTGGCCTTCTTTGCGCTTAAGTAAAATAAAATATTATGTCTAGTGTCCTCCTACTTCAAAATACCAATACTTTTCCAACCAAATTTAAGATCCTTAATTCTAATTCTTTAAAAAATCCTTGATTAATGTGGTGTGCTAAAGCACAAGATGATGGAGTTGGAGTTGCAATTAGACTCAACAATCTAGTGGAATTGGATGACCATGAAAGGAGGCCTTGTCATCATTGAGGGGTGCAATCGGCTCTCCAAACCATATTTTTGTATCTTTTATAGGTCATCAATATTATCAACACTTAATATGCCAGATTTTCCTTGGTGTTATTGCCATCAAGAATAATTGACTCAAATAAATAGAAAATAAAAAGATGAAAAATAGAGAGACAAAATTAGGACCTAGTAGCTCTGAGTCAATTAACAAAACTATCTAAGTTGAGGCAGATTGTCATGCCTATGACTTGTATAGGCTTTGGGCTGAAAGTAAAAATAACATACAAGTAAAAGAAAATGAGAAGAAATGGTTATGAAAGGCATGACAAGGCAAAATGATTTCACCAAGTCTAAGAAAAACTAGTGTAAGTGTGCACTCGGGGAAAAAATTGCAAAGGAAAATAAGTGGCAGGCTTAATTGCTTAAACTAAGTGTTGGAAATGAATAAAATCAGGCAAGCTGGTTAAGTAAATTAAGAAACAAGTGGGTAGCTTAATTAGAGGTTTAAGCCAAAAGTGGGACATCAAGGTGATAAGGACTTATGGAAATTGAGCTTTGGTTTGTGCATCTGGGAGCTAGGAGCTTGGTAAGGGTTAAAA
Organism: Aquilaria sinensis; assembly: GCA_005392925.1. Lineage (NCBI taxonomy): Eukaryota > Viridiplantae > Streptophyta > Magnoliopsida > Malvales > Thymelaeaceae > Aquilaria > Aquilaria sinensis. Next base: position 32,686 of record SMDT01002914.1, on the reverse strand, counting down.
GATGTTATTTTCCTTGAATTTCAGATGGAATTCTAATCATTCTTGAGGAAGGAAAGGCCGTAGGGGATGACTTAGAGTCATGTGAACCTAGGTGCTACTAGGGGCTATGGTTGTTTAGGGCAACTATGTTGTTTTCTAGCTAGACTATGATGAAGACAAGCATTAGGACTTTATCGTTGGTTTGGCTGATCTAGTTTAAGGCCTGAAGTTCTATGGTTTTAAGTTAGAGAATTTAAATTAAACTAATAAAATGGCTATAATGCTAAGAAATGCTTACTATGCTCAAGGCTATGAAGCTGAAAGTGTGTGGCATGTGAGTTGTGTGCCTTTATGTTTGGATGTGTGTGCTAACTCATATAATATATTTAGTATATTGTCTTGTATTTGTCGCATGTTTTCTTTATCTTTGAATGCAGCTTTTGTCTCGAGAAAGGCTAGTGCCTATGTTATATTTCAATGTCTAAGGACATTGTAGGCACTTGTTGTTGTTTTGACCCTTACTGAGTGTGATTCACTCATGCCTAGGGATGTCAACAGGCCGGGTTTAGGGAGGATAGGGTGATTCCCAAACCCTACCCACAATATGAAAGCTCTACCCAAACCCCACTAAAAACCTGCAATGGGTAAGATTTTTCGCCCAAACCCTTTTCATGTTGGGGTGGGTAGGGTCGGTTATTGTATCCACAATACATGCATAAGTGATCACGTAACATAAAATTAAAACTAAAGAAAGCATAACATGTTTAAATAATACAACATAACAAAAAATAAAGCAACCTAGTCACACGGTTGTGAATTTTAGGGTTTTTTAGGTTAGAATACCATTATATAATATGGTTGTATAGAACTAGAATTGGGTATGTATATATAATATATGTAATATTTAGATACTTATATACTATCTATAATATGCGAGTAGGGTACGGGCTGTGTTTGGGGAGGGTAGACCCTTAAACCTGTACCCTTATCGTATTTGGAGAGTACAAAACAAAAAATACCTAAACCTGACTCAAACCTGTCCAATTGAAAAAAAAATCCCACCTGTCAGGTAGGGTAGGGTACTTACAGATAAGGGTACAAATTGACATATCTACTTATGCCCTATTTCTTCTTGTTTCAGGGAAGGATTTGGCTGATTGAGTGTGTCACTTACTAGTTTTGGTTGTGTATAAGTTTTCAGGTGTGTTTTGAATGTATATGTGTTGGTAACCATTTAGTGCTCACAATGGTATTATGACCGAATATGTGAGTTGATGTTTGTAGGCACTTGTTGCTGCCATGGGATTGCTTGCATTTTGGTCTGTTTTAGTGCTTAGGGAACATAGTAAACTTGTAGCTAAATGTGTGGATAAATGGCATGTAAGTTTGTAAGCGTGTAAGTGCATCTGTCCTAGCATGTGCATAGGCAGCCCGAAGGTAGGCCTACTATGGCACAGGTGTGCATCCACCTGTATATACACTTCTTGTTTTTTACTTTTATCTATGTAAATTATGCTCCACTTTTTTTTTTCCTTTAAGTTTGATGTAAAACTAGCTTAACTGGATTTTATGACACTAAATATACTTGAATAAAAAGGCCAAATGCATTATGTTGTTTCTTAACCAAAACCGAGAAACTAAGTGAAAATGTAGCTAAGTGTTCTAGTGCTTGTGTCCTAAGCCATTAGATATAACTAAATTGGCACTTAAGCTAATCAACCTCCTAATAGACATACAAGTTGTAAGATGGGGGTGTTTTAAGCCATGACATAGATGGCGGTGAATTGAGGCAAGAGTTGCTTGAGCAGGTAATGGGAATGACTAAAGAATTTTCAACAGAAACAACTTCACATTGAATTAGGATTTGGAACTATAGAGATAACGGTATATTTGAAAAAGGAATGAAAACTTTTTCACTGGTCCACGTGTGGCACTAAAAATTCACCACCTCAGGCGGTGCCTTATTTTGGTGGTGCATATAACAAAGTCCAGATGAAGATGATGACTCAATATTCTCTAAATTAAACTAAATATAAGATCATTAGCATTTTAACTTTTCAAACAATCCAGATTCTAACAATCGTTGAATCAAACACCCATTAGAGATAAAAGTGTAAGTGGCTCTTCAAATGATGTTGTCAAAAGATGAACAGGAAAAAAAAAAGAGAAACAAAAGAAATAAAAGACGCAAGGGAAGAGGAGAAGAAGAAAGAAACGAAAAGAGGGGAAAAAAAGAGAAGAAGAAAAAGGAAAAGTAATAGTGCTAAAAAATGATGAAAGAGGAGGGGACCAATAGAAGGAGGAAAAGAAGGATAGAGAGAGAAAAAAAGGAAGTAAAGCAAGAGAAGAAAGTGTCGATAGCTTGGTGAGAAAGATAATATATTTATTTAGGATTTGTAATTTTATATTAGGTAAAATGTAAACTTAGTCCCTATACTATTTACAAAAATTTATTTTGGTCATATTTTCTCTAGTTTTTTTTCATGTCACTCAATAGTCATATGATATAAGTATAGAAGAATAATGAACTGACGGTTTAATTGGTTGAACCGAGTAAACTTTGACCCAAAAATTTTGACGGTTTAAAGTATGATTCGGTTTTAAAAATACTGGTCCACAGAAGCCGCTTATATGCAAGGCACTAGTTATAAGTTTGCTTATCCTATTTTAAATATATCATACTTTATCTTTTAAATATGTACACAACATTTTAATTATAAATTTTGATACTAGGTTTTTAAATTTTAATTTGTAATATAAAATATTTGTTTCCTTAAAAATTTTAATTTTCTGGAAATAGTTTACTTGGTAATTAACAATTTAAATTATCAAATTTTTATCTAAAAGGTTTTTTTTCTCATATCTCAATGGATAACGCATAACTTCTGCAACACTTAAGCTAAGGGGGTTTTGGTAATTAACTTAATATCTAAGGCGCAGTCTGCGAAGCACAGACCCAAATCCTCGAGATAGAACAGGGATTCTTATGTTATCCAATTCCCCTGCAGCTAAAAAATCCCAGACCCCGGCGTCGGACATGCGAGGAATTTGAAGATTCCCTTGTCTCCGGCAATGGAGTTGATTCGATTTTCGAGCTCAGCTTCCCGCCATTTTTCTAGCTCTACAACTCATCAGCAGACAGCCAGGAGGTTCTACGCTGTAAGAAATGCAGCAGGGCTCGCTTCACCATGGACCGGTTCGAGCCATTGCGCTTCTCTGTCTTCTAAGAATTTGTTCACCGTAAGTGATTGAGGAGCTGTTTCTCTTCAACCTTTCTAGTTTTCCGTTTGGTTCTTGATTAAAATGTCTCAATTATTTGGGTTTTCCTGCTCTTTTGGGTTGGTGCACAGAGAGAGCTATGGAGCCGGGTGAACACTAAAACGCTTTCTCCCAGAAGAAAGATGCGAGGAGTTGTGCGAGCTGAAATGTTCGGACAGTTGACTACTGGTCTAGAAGCCGCCTGGAGCAAGCTTAAAGGCGAAGGTTAGAATTTTCCTGATCTTTCTTGGTTGGATGGGGAATGTTATTAGTATTTCCTAATGTGCGGGTGAATTTCTTATGTTTTAGAGGTTTTGACGAAGGAGAACATTGCGGAACCCATGCGAGATATTAGGAGGGCTCTTTTGGAAGCAGATGTAAGTAAGTGTGTTGTCTTGCAAATGATTCGCGTTTTTTACGAATGTCTCTTACTTGGGACTGGAACTTCGGATTGTATTACAGGTTAGCCTTCCTGTAGTTCGAAGGTTTGTGCAAGCTGTTAGTGACCAGGCTGTTGGCGTTGGGCTTATTCGGGGAGTGAAACCGGACCAACAGTTGGTTAAGGTATGAATTCCCATTGAGTGAAAGTGGACATTTGGGAGGGGGTTGAGAAATGTTGCCTGTTAATACACTTTCTGTTGCATGACTTTTTCAATTAATTGATCTGCAGATTGTACATGACGAGCTTGTGAAATTGATGGGTGGACAAGTGTCTGAACTGGTATTTGCTAAATCTGGCCCAACTGTGATACTATTAGCTGGTCTACAGGGAGTTGGGAAAACAACTGTCTGTGCAAAGCTAGCAAATTATCTCAAGAAGCAGGTCCATTTCACAGAAATCATTTTCTGTAGTTCCAACTCTAACTCACAGGAAAAAAGGATTTATACTTCAACTGCTGTTGATTTTGGCCATCTATCTGTTCACAGGGCAAGTCTTGCTTGCTTGTTGCTGGGGATGTGTACAGACCGGCTGCTATTGACCAACTTGTTATCCTAGGTGAACAGGTATGGGTGTGTCATTGAGGATCCTACACCTCGTAGTCTTTTGCTACTGAATAACATCTTGAATCAAGTATATATTTTGATACTAGGATATTCTGGTTCATCCGAATGATGTCAAGTCATGCCCCCTCCAAGATGGAGCATCATTTGTGACTCTTTAATACAAAATCGATAAATGAGTTACTTTGGTAAAAAATGCGTCAAGAAGATAAATGAGTTACTTTCTTAGAAAATATGCTAAGATCTAATTTCCGTTCTTTTTTTTTTTTTGACAAATAGTTCTTATTTAAGGCCACTAGCCACAAACATTCAATTCAGTTTTGGCTTCAGAAATTATATGTTATGGGGCCTAGTTTATTACTCACACTCCGGGGGTAATGTGTAGGCAAATAGAAAGGAGTAAATTGTATTTTCAACCAAATCTTGGGTCTTGTTTTTTTTTCTCCTCGATATTACACATTTGTTTATTTAGTCAATTATAGAAGGAATATATGTCATACCAAGGATCCAAATTTAAAATCTGTTAACATGACTGTACCAAGGCTTGACAAGTTCAAAGAATTTGAGATGGAAAATTGCAAACTAAGGACCTATTCTTACTAAATACTGACATATATGCCCAAAGGTTTTTAAAAGTTCAGTGGGGACTACTGCCCCGGTACCCCACTGTGGGGCCACCCCTTATTTGACTCAAATTTGATGGTTCAACCATAAATCTAAAACATGACGCTTGACATCAGTCTAGCTGAAAACTTGAGCTTCCATAACAGCAGCCATACTTGATGTGTTGTCTTGTTCAATAAAATCAATGCTAGAGCTTGAAAACTAAAACTTTTTTGTAGAAGCTCTCAAAGGAGAAATGTTTTGTGGGAACTCGCTTGTTGGGATTCAGTTTAAATTGAGTCTGGTTCACACTTGTCACAGCATTGGATTATTAGACTTAGCCAGTTGGTGTTGGTTGAACAATGCGATCCCTGTTCTTGTTGAGTTCTCCTTTGTCTTCTGCTAAAAGTTGCTCTTCCAGTTTTCTCTTCCAGTTTTATCCATGACTTGGAAGAGAATTGATTGCATAGAGTGCCTATCTTGCAGCCAGTTGTTTAGTTTTAATTTCCTATTATTTTTTGGATTTTTTCATTGTGGCTTGCAGCAGGTAGGTGTCCCTGTTTATGCAGCTGGGACTGATACCAAACCATCTGAGATAGCAAAGCAAGGTCTAGAGGAGGCCAACAAGAAAAAGATTGATGTTGTCATTATGGATACTGCAGGAAGGCTTCAGGTTATGTATATTTTTTCCTTGTTGATTCCTCGGAAGACTGTTGGAATAGACCACATCCCATGCTTAGGCATTCTACTGATGTTTCTTCTGTTCCATTTTTGACCAGATTGATAAATCAATGATGGATGAGCTGAAGGATGTAAAGCGGGTGCTAAATCCCACAGAAGTTTTGCTTGTTGTGGATGCCATGACTGGTCAAGAAGCAGCTGGTAATCAGGTTTCCAACTCAGTCTCTATGGGTTATCCACTTTTCTTCCCGCTCAACGATTTATATTTGAATACAATATTTAGAATTTATTTTCTATTGTTAAAGATATTCGATCTTTGCTAGATAAAAATTCATTTGATTCATTTATGAAATTAAAGGAACTCAGGTATACATCATTTACAGTTAGAACATAGGCCTTACATGAGAAAATGCAATCCTTACTCTGAAAAACTACTGCATTATTGTTTTAATCACATTTTTTTTTGTAAAATTCTTCATTAGTATGTTTGAAAATGTAAGATGGTTCCACTGTAGAGGAAATTGATACTTTCCTCATAATAGACATCAGCAAGCCAAGCCTTTGCAATTGCATAAGTGGCATGTGTACATCGTCATTGTTATTCAGGCTCCCCTTTTGTGGTTGATTAAATTTCGCTGTTGATACAATGTTATTTCACCTATCTCTAAGGTATAGTTTTAAAATAAAATGCCTTTAAATTGCAGCCTTGGTCACTACATTCAATGTTGAGATTGGGATTACGGGTGCAATTTTGACAAAGCTAGATGGTGATTCAAGAGGTGGTGCTGCTTTAAGTGTTAAGGAGGTATGCTTTATAATTACTTGTTTTGAAGTGGCATGACATTTCACATGAACTTATCCCTGAAGATGGTATTATGCAGTTTTATCCAAAATAATATGATACCTCGAGTCATGCTCATCAATAATTAAATTATAGTGGTCTGGGAGCATTGGATTTTATCCAAGCTCCTAATCTGTTGATTCCTGATGTAGGGTTATTCTATTGGACCTGCTAAAACATCTTTATGTGAAATATGTCTAACTTGTGAATTTCACAAAAGCCAGATGCTTCTATGGCTCGTAATTGTGTAGATGATGTAAACCTGCTGAGGTAGCTGTATGAGGATATTAGTTTGCAGTTCAAAGTAAAAAGCATATTAAGCAAATCCAGTCCAGTTGGAAATTTTCTTCTTGTGGTAACAGTACAAGGACTTGTGAACTTGAAGTCTACACAAATTTGACCATAGCATCTCAAAGTATGCATGTCACTAGTGTCATGGTATCCTCATCTGTGGACAACATAAAAACCTCAATGTGTTGGTTGGGAAGTCGGAATAACTTTCCTTTACTGAAAGCTTGCACCTGACTGATGCACAAGACAGTGGATGTTGGGGTTTTTTAAAAATTTAAATGTTGCTAAACATGAGATGCTTGCCTTATAGGTTTTAATAGGAACTATTCTAGCACTTTGTCAACCCACCCATTTTGCATTCAGGTAAAAACGGGGGCCCCCCCAAAACAAAAAAAAAAAAAAACAAAATTCTACAAACTTGAGAAAGGCATGAAAGGTTTGAAATTGGAAGCATCTGTGACAGTGTTTTTAAGTCGTGTAGTGTACTATCTGTTTCCCTTTCTCAGGTCCCTAAATTTCCTGGTTTAATCACGGAATGCTACAGGTGTCTGGGAAGCCAATCAAGCTTGTAGGACGTGGAGAACGCATGGAGGACCTTGAGCCTTTTTACCCAGACCGTATGGCTGGACGAATCTTAGGGATGGGGGATGTTCTCTCATTTGTAGAGAAAGCTCAGGAAGTTGTAGGTTTCTGATAAGATTATTATTATTTTGAAAAGTTAGAAGGAAAATTTCTTTTGTGGGTTTTGATTGGACCTTCTATTTAGATGCGTCAAGAAGATGCTGAAGAGTTGCAAAAGAAGATAATGAGTGCGAAGTTTGACTTCAATGATTTCCTCAAGCAAACCAGAGCAGTTGCTCGTATGGGTTCAATGACTCGTGTTCTTGGAATGATTCCAGGAATGGGAAAGGTGTGTTTGCTTGGTTTGAAGCCAAATATTTTCTGCTGGTGCACCAATAGAGTTTGCTCCTTTTTGCTTTGTAGGTCACTCCTGCCCAAATTCGTGAAGCGGAGAAAAGTTTGAAGATAATGGAAGGAATGATTGAAGCAATGACACCTGGTCTCTTCTCTTTGGCACCTACCTTTTCTTTATGGTATGTTCATTTGAAAACCTTTCTGAAGCTTTTTGTCTAATCAGAGGAACGGGAAAAGCCAGAGTTGTTGGCAGAATCTCCTGAAAGGAGGAAAAGAGTTGCCAAAGATTCTGGGAAGACCGAGCAGCAGGTTTTTTGTACTGCTTCTTGAGTTATTGGTGAATTTGATGTGTGAATATGTCTTTCTGATATGTGGTTCTGGTGTTAATGGCAGGTGAGTCAACTTGTTGCTCAACTTTTCCAAATGCGAGTCCGGATGAAGAATTTAATGGGTGTGATGGAAGGCGGATCCATTCCAGCACTAAGCAACCTGGAGGATGCCATGAAAGCTGAACAGAAGGTACGTAAGATGCATAACAGAGCCTGCCTATACCTATCGAATATCCATACTTGGTTTCTTCCCAGCTTTTGGTAAGCATACTCTCATCATTAGCATTATGAGCGAATTGTCTATGGCTGCTGATAAAACTATCCATGTTACTGGGTCAGGCATCCCCATGTCATTACCCATTTTATAGTATTGCATAAGCAGGTGGTCTGAATTAACATTTGACTAGAGGAGAAAGCTTGAGTTATTTAAGGCAAGTAAAAAATGAAAATTGTTTGCCGGTTATATCTTTCAAAACTCCACAAGAAACAGATAATGTTTTTCGTCATTCTGTTATGAGCTCCGCATGCTTCTTTAACCAGAAATAAGCATGAGATTGAAACCCAAACTTGAATATACAGCAACTTGTTCTGTGCATGTACTGAAAATGTGATGTCATGTCATGCTGGATAGGGATAGCTTCTATTGGAGTCCACAAGGAATGGAAGGACTTCATTAATCATTGCAGCTGTTTTTCTTAAATCTTGTTATCTATCCATTCTAGTAACCTTCAAACAGAAGTATGAGAACCATCAGTTATAATTTTTCGCATTGCATGAAAATTTTGCTGCTACAAATATCTTCTGGAAGTCATATTCTTATGTACCATTGTTTACGACGAACTTGATATCTCTTTGTTCTGCCGTCCGTGCATCAGGCTCCTCCTGGTACTGCAAGGAGGAAGAGAAGGTCGGGGTTTAGAAGCCGATTAATAAACTCGGCATCATCAAGGCCACGTCCGCAAGGGTTCAGCGGTAGCAATTAGTAGCCAAGTGGTTCTGCTCAGTAATGCATGTAAGCAAGTGACCTTGCTTTGCATGGCTTCGGCAATTTGTATCAGTCTTACTGTAGTTCCGGCAGCAGTTTATGGAAAATGTTCGTCCTTTTAATGCACGCAATGCCAGCAGATGATGGGCAGTGAAGTTAAAAAGTAAATGGAATTTACAGCGCTTTACCATGTGAAAGCTTGAAGTCTGGAGGAAAGTACAATTGGACAGTTAATGGTTGCTTCTTTACCACGGCAGAAAAAAGAACATGGTTACTTGTTTAGTGGCCGAGCCAGAATTTTATGATTGAGTGGGTCCGTACTAAAACTGTTTGCCAAACTGTTTTCATATAAACAAGATTAAGAGATCTTTTTGTTGCCTTTGATCACTTGCAAATTTCTAAAAGAACGTCAGCCAGTGTGATTGTAGACTCATGCATTTTTCCCTAACTTTTGTCTACCACTCCATCCATTTCATATTTTTAAAATTTTTTTTTTGGGTTGTCATAAATTTTTTGCACTATTTCCTATTTTAGTAAGTTTTAGCAAATAAAATGATAATTATATCCTTGTTTATTTGTCCCTTTTTCTTTTTCATTTACTTCTGTTTTTCCTTTCCCCCCATACGAATTTAGAAAGATAAGCACAGAAACCCTTTGCCACTGAAAATTACTATAGAAAATGGATTGGGGGAAGCGATGAAGGCGATGGAATCGATTGAGGGGGTGATGCGATAGAGGCGATAAAATTGAAGAAATCGATTGAGGAGGTGACGTGATCGAGTCGATGGAATTGACAGGGCGACGGAGGTGGAGATTATGAATCGATGCAATAGAGGCAGAGGTTACCAAATGAATTGAAGTGACAGAGGTGGAGGTTACCAAACGAATCAACGGACGGATGCTGAATTGAGGCGGTGGATCTTCTAGGAGAATTGATTGGTGAATTCAAGATGAATGGAGAGGTGATTGAAGGAGCTAGAGATTAAGGAGGCGAAGTGTGGTGGTAGATCGGGGAGGCGATTGGTACTCCAGTGACTAGCGAGTTGAGGGCGATGGCGCAATCGAAAATGGCGGTGATTGAGAACGGCTTGATCGATGGTGGAAGGTTGCGTATGATGAGAACTGACTAGTACTCCAGTGAGGATAAAGGGAAGGACAGAGGTTGACAATAGAGAAAGTGGCTGAGAGATTGAACAAAGACCAGTGGGCCATGGCAGAAAACTTACAAGCAAAGAGAGAAGAAGGGGTAAACTTGGAAAAAAGAAGGCAAACAGTAACACGCCTTGGTTTCCGTACAAACTAAAATGGTGCAAACATATTAGGATGGAGTGAGTATAAAAGTAACGAATAAAGTAAATTATTCTAGACCTATAGGTGAAGGGGTTTGCTGTGTGAAGTTTAAAAAACCTAAGATGCAATTAGATTACTTTTAGGGTGTCTAATTTGTATAGAGTACGGTGCTATTCCTCAAATGAAGGTCCACCCGTGGGTGTTCATTTGTGTTGCCATCATGTCACCCAATGTGAGACCCTAAAATATACCTGTTGAAACCTCGGGTACTTTAAAATATAGAAACTACTTTTAAAATATTTTTTTATAAAAAATTTGAATCTATATTAATTCCCCTATTTTTTCACGTTGTGAGTTAAAAAAATTATAAAAGTTTATAACTTTCTAAAAGTATACTGTCAAATTGATTATTAGATGTATGATATCAGTTTTCAAATGGAATTGACTCTAAATAAAAAAAATGAAAATAATAATTTTTTTTTAATATTCAGAAGCATGTAAAAGTTATATAGAGTATTAGAGAGATGTCAAGAAAAGCTGGGGAAAATTTGCTTACTTCTTGAAACCTGGAAGGCATCAAGCTGCAAATTAGTAGATAATGATGCACAATGCACGTGGAGTAACTTGAACCATGTTGGTGGGAGTGGATATCCGAGCACACTGTCAATTGGGCTGTGTGCTGTGGACGAAAATAATGCATTTTAAAAATGGAAAACCGGTTATATGGTTGTTAGTCTTGACAACTTACTAGCAAATTAGTGTTTTCTACAAAGAAAAGTTAAGGGTAAAGTCCATTGGGTACCTTAGCTTTTATTATTGTCCCAAATGGATACCCTGCCTTTACATTTATCCCATCGAGGTACCTAATCTCTTGTATTGCGTCCCACGGATGTACTTCCCATTGATTCAGTCGTTAACCTGGACGTAATTTGCTGACATGGCCATTGCATGGCACCTACTAGGGCCCACACCACCATGTTGACCGCTTAACTCATGGAATACCTTGACATGGCCCCTATACTCCATCCTACCTGGAAAATAAAAAAATAAGTGGAATAATTGGTGGATCTGGTGAAGAAAGGGAAAATAAAAGGCAAAAGGGGGAAGGGGGAGACAAATTCGAGAAACATTTACTTGGAATGGCTAGCTCAGGGAGTTTCCCCTTCTATATTGAAGCAGATTGAGGTGGGGTGCCTTTCTTCAGGTGTGGTGAAGTTGCACAATTGAAGAAATCATGGATGGAGCAAAACCCTAGTAGGAGATTTTTTGGGTGTAGGAATTATGGGGCATGTGTGTATATGGCGATGTTGATGATCAGGTGTTTGGGTAAAAATATATAATATTTTCATTTTTGGTGCAGAGTCCAAAGTACTGTGGATTTCATCTTTGACATGATGAGCCAACACCGGACCGGTTGAAGGTTGTGATATCTTGTCTCTTGAGGAGGTTAGATGAGTCAAAAAAAGAAGTGAGGAGGTAGCAAGTAAGAGCAGATGAAGCAGAAAAGGAAGTTAAGAGCTTGATTGAAAGAGTGGACGAAACATAAGTAAAGGTGAACAGAATGATTGAAAATGTGGGAGAAGTTGAGAGAAAGAAGAAGAAGATGAAACTTGCAATGTTTATGTCATGGGTGCTATTGCGTTGGTTGGTATATTTCAATGAGACTTGGTGAAGAAGTTGGGCAAGGGGAGTAAGTTAGGAGGTTAGGGGTAATAATGTATAGGTGGAGGTAGAAAGGGGCAGTAATGGTGTAGCAGGAGGTGGGTGTCCTTGTGGTTTATGAGGTTGCTGTTGTAATGGTACTTTTGCCCATCAAGCAAATGTAAATTTACAACTACTTGGTAATGCAGATTAACCATAGTTAAAGGTACCAATCCACTTTAAAGTCCACTCAATTTCAACCAAACATACGCAAAGGTAATCTTTTCTTCAAAATCCTTTTAACCAGTATCCAATCATACAATCAAAGCCTGAGTTACTGAGACACCAAAAATGATTTATAAACAGCCAATATGAAGGGTCACAGACCTTAAACAAAATGCAAAAGTCTATTCAGTCTACATGACTACAGGGCATTTCAATAAAACCCTATAGTAGGTGTCTTTGGCCATCCTCTACTTTGTTTGGGATGCCCCCTTCCTTTCCTCACTCCTAAGTCTCTTTGATTTGTAGAATTATGAGAGAATTTGATCTGAACAAAAGTACTGCCTATTGGGGATTGAATTTGAGAATCACTCACTTTTGCCATCATGTTGTTTATGAAGGAACTTTTTGTTGGCTTATTTGTTTAGCTGGTCCCAATGTTGCAACCAAGTACGGGCACTCCATCTTCTGATATTCCCACATGAACATTTACAGGCAAATTCAGTGCATAAAAACAACCATTTCTCACAATTTATAAATAATACTAAAAATTCATCTTACATTGTTCCTCTGTTGCCTATGTTGGGTTTTCAACCTCTTCTTACTCTAGCTTTTGTCTGACCAGTTGATCCACCAATAGAAGCCCTATCCTTATCTTTACAAGTTTTCTTGTTGTGGCCCAGTTGTTTGCAAATAGAGTAGTGCACAACCATACCTTTTTTTTTTCTCATTTTCTTACAGTTCTTTTCCTCATTATGCTCTCTTCTCCTCCTCTTCTTAGGTTTGCCCTTCTTTGTAACCACAAAATTTGAAGGTTTTATGATGTCATAAAAAGTTTCTTTCCATTGATCTACACTTCTAATGGAATTATTACATGGCCATATATATTAACTTATGAGTATTGATAGTATAGCATTCATCTACAAAGTCCTCAAGGCTGCTTCTGTTTAGGGCCAGGGCTGCATATGCATGACAAGATGGGATTCCAGTAAGATCCCATTTTCTGCAAGAGCACTTTCTCTCATCAATGTCATCCACATGTTAAGCAGAAGGTATTGTTACTTGGCATTTAGTTCCCCAAAACTCCATAGGCCAACATTGCCTTGACTCCTCAATATTTTTATTCAGTTTCTTCATAATTTTAGGACAAATGTGTCCTAACCACTTATATTGTATCTCCATATTTTTGGCGAACCTAACCATAATTTTGCATCTAACCATCTCTAATATAGTGAGAATGCATTTGTCTCTATAGTCAATAATGAATTTGTTGAAACACACAGATGTTATTTAGCAAGATATCACACTTGGGAAACTCTTTGAAGTAAGCCCTTGACCAATATGCAAGGTCTACAGCATTCATTCAAGCCCAAGCATTTGAATCATATGCATTAAGAAGTTCCATCTTTTGCTTAAACTCATTGATATCTTGGTGACAACTTTGGCACAATTATGATCATTCTCAAGTCTCCTGATTTGAACCTTTGTTACATTCTTATACCTCCCTGCAGTAAGAACAAATGAACACCCTTTCTAACAGATAACCCTCAATCTTGTTTTGTCATTATATTCAAACTCCAAGCCATATATATTCTTGATAGAGTGTTGTTTCACAGCTTTCTTTAAAACCTTAAATGAGGGAAAGATCATGCCTAATTTGAAGTATGGATCATTCATATCTATATTTGGGCTAAAAACAGGAACACGAGGACAGTCTTCTTCACTATCAAAATGCACACTGGCTAAGCTTTCTTCTGAACTACCATAATCCAAGTCTCTCTCTTCAAAAGCGTAGCCCATACACCTATTTGCCAAACCTGCATTATCTGTTTTTGATGGACCTGTATTGTCATCATTATCAATTCCAACATTTCCTATTTCAACATTATTCAAGCTCTCATCAACCTTCACACCTATATTGATACAATCATCTTTTGCCATTACTTCATTGTCTGACTCATCGAACTTAGTGGAGACACTTTTTGAGTTAGACTTTTCTTCAACTTTGTAATTGACATCCTTTCTATTGCCCTCATTATCATCTTCCTCACACCCATCAACCTCTGCTCCTTCACCTCCATACGTTTCATAAGCACCCCAATCCTCTGCCATTTCATCATTTCTGCCCTCATCATCCCTCACATCATCAGTTCTAACTTCATTAACCCTCACTTCATCATTTCTCACCTTTTCATCAATTTTCACTCCATTTCTCACATTTTCATCAATTTTCACTTCATCAACTCCCACCTTATGATTTATTTCTTCTTCATTACTTCTCAATTCTTCAACACCTACTTCATCATTTCTTACCTCTTCAACACCTACTTCATCATTTCTCCTCACTTCCACCCCTTTGTTTGAATAATCTACCACACCATGACATCCTTCATCACCCACACTATAGCTAGGCATATATAGATTTGTCAAACCACAACCACCTTGCCTTACCCTCCCTATCCCACTTCCAGTAGCTCTTACACTTTCTCTCGATTGTTCTTCTGTCTCACCTTCATTGCCCAGCTCTACTAAACTTGCTTTATGAGTCATTAATGACTCTTTAATATGGTCAACCCAAGCTTTTTCCTGTTTGAACACCTCTTCTTGAGATAATGAAACCATATATACATTAATTTGATGCTCATGCAGCAAATTTGCAAATACCATATCCATCAAATCTTTATCTGTCTTTAGCTCCCTCAACTTCTCCTTTAGAGGTAGTTCCTTAACCATTGGCAATGTCCAGAAGTAATTCAAAAACCCAGCACACCCATACTTCTCCATCATCTTGTCTATATCTTCCATGCAAATTTTGTCCACATCAAATAGGTCAAAATGATCCTCTACTCCTCCAACATAAGCTAGCCATGAAAGATTAGCTAAGCAGCCCCCATGATGGAGTTTTATGGTGAACAACAGATCGTACTTCCCTGTAATGTTAACAAAAAATTAATTAAATACCTAGTATAGTCAACACACATACACATTAACCCACTGGTCCCCCCACACTACACCAACCCATCCCCTGTTCACATAATAGCCAACCTTCCACCAATGCCCATTTTCCCCACATTACGTCAACATCTCGACTAAATAGGATTAAGCCACTTACTGTATATTGTATCCTCTTCATTGACCTTTATT
This sequence comes from Aquilaria sinensis, assembly GCA_005392925.1. Lineage (NCBI taxonomy): Eukaryota > Viridiplantae > Streptophyta > Magnoliopsida > Malvales > Thymelaeaceae > Aquilaria > Aquilaria sinensis. The sequence continues at coordinate 17,505 of SMDT01002914.1, read as the reverse complement.
CTCATCCATGCTTTTAGTCTATACTCATTTGTCGGTGTTTTACCTTTTCCCGATCGCTTCATCTTCATCAATTGCACACTTTTGAGAATAAAACTCGCGTCTGTAACTTTCGGTTCTTTCACACTCAAAGTTTAGGGTTTTAAACAGACACAATCAAAAGTTGGAGAGAATTAGATATAAAGTGAGGGTGGGTGGTTGGCCGCATTAAATGTCAACTTATTCCTTGAGTTAAGCGGTCCAACATGGTGGGGGGCCTCAACAGGTGCAATACAATGGCCACGTTAGTGAATTCCGTCCAGGTTAACGACTGAATCAATGGAAAATATCTCCATGGGACACGCTATAAGAGATTAGCTACCTCGATGGGACAAATGTAAATGAAGGGTATCTATTTGGGATAATAATAAAGGTAAGGTACCCCCAGTGGACTTTACCTGAAAAGTTAGTTTAGAAACAAATTATCTAATGCAATGTCTTATTTTCCTAAAATCAAAACTATATTTTGAAAATAAATTTTCATAAGGCTATATTGTTTTTTCAAAACAAAAAAATGGCCTCATTTTTTTATTATATAATTAGCAATTAAGGATCGTTTGAATTGGGGAATAGTGTGTGCATGTGGGTTGAGAATAAACCAATAAACTAAATGAAGACAAAAATTTAAACACATTGATAAAATGAGTTTAATGTTGTGTAATAGAATGGAGAACTCCAAAAATTACTCATTGATCCCGTTTTCTTTGCTCCATCTGTGTTTGCACGAAGATTAAAAAATGATGAGACTATGTATTTTTTTTTCCAATTTTACTCTTGGTCCTTTTTTTAATTTCTTCTTCTACCATACCACCAAATCACATCGCCCACTCCTTACCACATTTGTCGCCTCCATCCCGATTCACGCCATACATTCCCGCTTTCTTGCCCACTCCTCATCTTCCCGTCCGCTCCTTGGCAACACAAATCTGCTGCCTCCTCACTTCCTAGCCCACTTCTTGTCTCATTGTTTCCTTCTTCATCCCGACACTTCTTTTTTCTTTTTCAGGCCTTGATTCGTCACCTCTTTCCCTTGATCTATCACTTACATTGCATCATTCCTTTGATCTGTCACTTAGAACCCACATCTATTGCTTCCTTCCCTTTTCCTTTTACCTCGACCTTTCCCTCCAATCTTGAACTCATCAATCACCCGTCACCCATTGCCTTTCCCTCCAATCACCCGTTGCTGTTTGATTGCTCATCGCCTCCCAATCTCGGACTTGAGGACTGTTACCTCTCTTTCATTTCAATTTTGGTGCAACAATATTCAAGGGCATTAATCTCATTTAGGTTGATAAACTTTCCAAAAAAGAAATGATACAAAGAATTTGGGACAACCTAAAAAGGATAATATGTGACGAAAAGAGTAAAAATAAATAACATATTAAAATCATGTACAAAAAGAAGATGGAACACTTAAAACTTAACAAGAAAATTTTAAAAAAAGTTTAATTTCCAACAATATGTGAACCTTTGATGCTATATACTGCATGCGTAAATGATAACATCATTTTAGGATGGGCAATGGTTATACTATTAGTTCTACCATTGTGCTTGTTTGTAACTTTTTTCACATATTAAATGATGGTAATTTTTTTACACCATCTTTGCATTGAAGCAACTCATATTGTCTACCTACATGTGGTAGTAGGAATGCTTCTAAAACTTTTCCATGTTCTGCACTGGATTCTTATGAAGGTCTTATTTCCTAGGGAGAATCCCCTTAAAGGTGGCTCATAGCTTTAGTCAAGTGTGAGGTTAGCGACTTGGAGGACTTCAGAATTAAATCTTCTCATGCAATTTTTAAGTTGCTCTTTCTGCCTTTGTTGTATACAGGGGTGGAGACAAAATTTTAGGATGAGAGGCAAACTTATGAATTTTTAATATAATATCAATGAAAAATGAAAATAAATACATTTGAATTAAAAACATATTTTTTCCCAAACTTATAAATTAGGTCCTTATCATTAGTCGAAAAAAATGAAACTTCACATTTTATAGCAATTTCAAGCATTATTCATATCATATGGTGAGTATCACTGTCAATCATAAAGACTTGTAGTTTAAAATTGCTTAACAAAATCCAAATAGTAAATATATCTTATGCAATTGAACCCATGCTTTATTTAGTATAAATCATCTATGATATTATTTTTAGAAAAAAAATTAAGTTATTTCCTTTTTAATGTAAGCAATTAAGTAATTTTTCAAACGATATTAATTAGGTTCTAGCCCAATTAGCATAACAAGCATTATATTACATGACTGACCGTAGTTCAAGGCCTGGTTTATGTAAAAAGATTTCTTCTCTTTGCAGTTAGTGGGTAAGTTTTGGTTAGTTAAGATAAGGTACAAGATTGGTTAGATTATATATAATATCTGTTATGCCTTACAAAAAAAATCTACAAAACTCATCTTATATGCTAGTTAATTTTAGTTTTCAATGTAGCAGCTCTTATAGTCTAAGAGAAAGATAGTATCTTTTGTGTGGGTCTTAAAGAGACTAAGAATCTTAAATGATAAATATTTTTTAAATATTTTTAGGCTATTTTGATTTACGTAAAAGTATAAACTTTTTACATGAAGAGAAGTTAAGAACAATAGTTTTTTTACATGTTTTAACCACTTATGTATATATTAGTATTTGAATTTTTAATACATTTCATAAAATGTACATCATATGTATAATACTAAAAAATGCGGGCCACCATCCACCCTTTGTCTTCGACATTGGATGTACATCTAACTGTTGTGTCATAGTCTTGGCTGATGGGCAACTCCTTATGAACTCCATCACAAAAGCTTGACAAGGCTCATTAAATAAAAAAAATTTCTCCTTGTTGGTGGCCCAAACCACATGGATGCAACCCTTACCAAAGTGGAATTAAATGTGTTACACATGATGACATCATTAGCCCCCTCAATCTACATGGTTGTAAAAAATTATCACTATAGATAGTTCATCAAATTTGTGAGAACATCATACAGGTCTACTTTAGATATTCGAAGCCATGGGATAATAGGGGTGTTGTGAATTTCATCACTGAAGGATTGTAGATGCATGTAACTGATGTTGGTGATTACAGGTTATTTATTGAGGGATGCCTAACTATCCTTCATTAGCTGTTTCTTTAACTAATCCTCCATTTAGTTCAATGACGAATGACCATGTTGATGTTGCTAACTTCATAGTCCTCTGTGACTCTTTCACTGCACCTATAATCCTCTTGTTGCTCTAGTTGTTGGGTTTCGGGAGCCAAACAGCGCAGCGGAATTTAACCGAAACCCTCCAGGATCCAAGTGAAACGGGGTAAACCGGGTGTTCGAAAATTTCATACCTAATTTTCGGTTGAGATCTCTCACTCAACTGTAGAGTCGAATCACAAAACCTGAACAGTTGACGTGTTCAGGCTCTCTATGGTATCCACACGAGCCTCTCGGGATCACCACGCTTCCACCACGTCCCGGCAGATGCGTTTCTCTTGCGCACGCAGTGCTAGCTTGCGTCCTCCAAGGAATTGCAAGAGAAGAGTGCGACTGTCCTTTTTGGAGGCTAGGGCAAGGAGACCTGCGAATTTCTCACTTAAAAGTTGTATTTATAGTGAGACTCAACTTCCAGGCCTAATGGGTTTCAAAGCCCTAATCCAATTAGGATTTAATTTCGGGCTTAATAATGGCTCAACTATTGGGCCCATTATTAATATGAAATTAAAGTGAAACCATAACCCAAATAATTAGCCCATGCACTCTAATGATCCAAATAGCTCTATGTGTGCGACCCAATAGGCTCTTGCCATGTTGGCAATGATCATAAATCACATTTATGATCATAAGCAATGAGCGGTGTCTAGCAACACATCATTGCTACCCAAGTGACAAGATTGTCGATGATTCGACTAAACCTTTATGATCATCACCGATATATGCCATTGTCCCTTTGTCCAAGATATCAAGACTAAGCACGAGACATGGAATGTGTCACTCTCGTATAGCCCAATCTTTGGTTTCTTGATTACCGAGTAGACCAACTTAAACTGATGACATTGATATCGTATATCAACTCATCCGAGCATGGCCATGCATTTTCTAAGTCTCACTCTATCAAGGGGCCCGAAGATATCACTCCCGTTACATAGGAGGGACAAATCCCATCTTGATCATACAAATCCCTCCGCATGATATGTGACATACCCAATGACCTCCTTCAAGTTCACTCAGTTACGAGCAACAAAGGAAAGTATCAAAGTATGTGACTCACATGTAGGGAACCTTGATGATCTTAGGTCGAAGGACTACATATACCATGATCACTATGAGAATCACTTATGACACTCATATAACGATCCATGTAGTGTTCTCATGGTGGGTCGGTCCAGTACACAAGTTCTCCAACTTGTACCCATATGTAGACTACATATCTCATATTAGTCTCCACATATGCTAGTCATTATGTATTATTGCAACCCGCTCCACAATAATACTAGACTAGGGACGTTTAAGAATATCATTATTCTAGGGTTACAATTATGTTTATTACGTTACGCAGAAACAAAACAACAAACATAATTGCTGGATTAATGCCTCAATAAAATATCATGACTCAATGTGCAAAAATACAATCATCTCATGATTGGCTTTTTGGGCACAACACTAACAATCTCCCACTTGCACTAAAAGCCAATCATCCATGTATCTAATACCGATGGACCTAGAATGGCTATCATGCTTCTGCTGCGTAAGGGGCTTTGTCAATGGATCAGGAATGTTGCTGTCTGTCGAAGTCCTGCATATCCTTACATCACCCCTCTCGATGATCTCCCTGATGAGATGATAGCGTCGGAGTATGTGTTTGGATCGCTGGTGAGATCGAGGTTCCTTAGCCTGTGCGATTGCTCCATTGTTGTCACAATAGAGCTCTATCGGGTCGGCAATGCTTGGAACCACTCCAAGTTCAGTGATGAACTTCTTGATCCAAACTGCCTCCTTCGCAGCATCAGAGGCGGCAATGTACTCAGATTCTGTTGTAGAGTCAGCTACTGTCTCTTGCTTTGAACTCTTCCAGCTCACAGCACCACCACCAATACAAAACACATAACCAGATTGCGATCTAAAATCATCCTTATCGGATTGGAAGCTTGCATCGGTGTAACCCCTTACAACGAGCTCATCTTCACCTCCAAAGACCAAGAATGCATCCTTAGTCCTTCGTAAGTACTTAAGGATGTTCTTAACAGCTGTCCAGTGACTCTCACCGGGGTTCGATTGGTACCTACTCGTCATGCTCAAAGCATATGAGACATCGGGACGAGTACATATCATGGCATACATGATAGATCCAATTGCTGAGGCATATGGAATCTTACTCATGCGCTCTCTCTCCTCGGGTGTACTCGGACACTGAGATCTAGAAAGAGTTATACCATGTGACATGGGCAAGAATCCTTTCTTGGAATCTTGCATGCTAAACCTCTTTAGCACCTTGTCAATATATGTACTTTGACTTAGGCCAAGAAGCTTTCTAGATCTATCTCTATAGATCCTGATGCCTAACACATAGGCTGCTTCACCCAAGTCCTTCATAGAGAAACATTTCCCTAGCCAAGTCTTCACAGACTGTAGCTCAGGAATGTCATTCCCGATGAGTAGTATGTCATCTACATACAACACCAAGAAGACAATAGCGCTCCCACTAACCTTCTTGTAGACACAAGGTTCATCTTCATTTTTGATAAAACCAAACTCTTTGATTGCATCATCAAAACGAAGATTCCAACTTCGAGAAGCTTGCTTCAGTCCATAAATGGACCTTTGCAACTTTGCACACTTTATTGGCATTCTCAGGAGTGACAAAACCCTCAGGTTGTGTCATGTACACATCCTCAAGTAGCTTTCCATTTAGGAATGCAGTTTTGACATCCATTTGCCATATCTCATAATCATAGTGTGCAGCAATAGCAAACAAAATTCGGATGGATTTAAGCATAGCAACTGGTGAAAAAGTTTCATCATAGTCAATACCATGAATTTGCTTGAAACCTTTTGCAACCAATCGTCCCTTAAAGGTAATCACATTACCATCCATGTCAGTTTTCTTCTTGAAAACCCATTTGCACCCTATGGGTTTTACCCCTTCAGGTGGGTCAACCAAAGTCCATACTTGGTTTTCATACATGGATTCCATCTCGGATTTCATGGCCACTAGCCACTTCTCAGAGTCAGGCCCCGACATAGCTTGTTGGTAGGTTGTGGGCTCATCTTGATCCATGAGCATCACATCACCGGTGTGAGTCACAAGAAATCCATATCTCTCGGGCTCACGCCGAATCCTACCAGACCTACGTGGGCTCTGTGCTACAGGAACAGACTCTTGAACCACAACATCTTGTGGTGTCTGTTCAGGTTCCATTTCAGGTTCGATGTCTCCTTGTTGTTCTTGAATTTCTTCAAGTTCTACTTTCCTCCCACTAGTTCCTTTAGAGATAAACTCTTTCTCTAAAAAGACACCAGTTCGAGCAACAAACACTTTTTGCTCAGAAGGATTGTAGAAATAGTAACCCTTTGTTTCTTTGGGATACCCAACAAAAAGGCATTTTTGAGATTTGGGCCCTAGTTTGTCAGAGGATTGACGTTTCACATAAGCGTCACAGCCCCAAATCTTCATAAAAGACAAATTGGGACGCCTCCCACTCCATATCTCATATGGTGTCTTTTGAACCGATTTAGATGGAACTCGGTTTAGTGTAAAAGCGGCTGTCTCTAGAGCATGTCCCCAAAAGGAGTTTGGAAGGTCAGCTTGACTCATCATAGAGCGAACCATGTCTAACAGAGTTCGATTTCTCCTTTCAGATACACCATTCCATTGAGGTGTACCTGGTGGAGTGAGTTGTGATACTATACCACACTCCTTCAGATAGTCAAGGAATTCTCGATCCAAGTACTCTCCACCTCGATCTGATCGAAGCACTTTGATACTCTTCCCGAGTTGATTCTCTACTTCATTCTTGAATTCTTTGAACTTTTCAAAGGATTCTGACTTGTGTCTCATAAGATACACATAGCCATATCTGCTGAAGTCATCAGTGAAAGTAATGAAGTATTGGAAACCTCCTCTAGCTTGTGTAGACATAGGGCCACATACATCACTATGTATGAGTCCTAGTAAGTCATTAGCCCTTTCACTTTGCCCTGTGAATGGGGCTTTGGTCATCTTGCCCAACAAACATGACTCACATGTCTCATATGATTCAAAATCAAATGAGTCCAAGAGTCCATCCTTATGGAGCTTGGATATGCGGGTCTCATTTATATGGCCCAAGCGACAGTGCCAGAGATAGGTCGGGTTTGAATCATTTAATCTGACCTTCTTGGTATTCACATTATAGATTGGATCTTCGAGGTCTAGAACATACAACCCATTGCTAAGTTGAGCACTACCATAAAAGATTTCATTCAAATAAATAGAACAACATTTGAAAAACCTCCTTTATTATAAATGAAAAACCTTTCTTGTCCAAACAAGAAACAGAAATCAAATTTCTACTAATAGTAGGCACAAAGTAGCAGTTGTCTAATTCTAAAACTAATCCACTAGGTAAAGTGAGAACATAAGTCCCTACGGCTAAGGCAGCAACCCTTGCTCCATTTCCAACACGTAGGTCCACTTCACCTCGGGCCAATCTTCTACTTCTACTTCTACTTAGATCCTGCACATTTGCACAAATGTGAGATCCACATCCAGTATCCAATACCCAAGATGAGGAAGTAGAAAAGTTAGCCTCTATAACAAAAATACCTGAAGTGGAAGTCTTACTTCCCTTTTCCTTAGCAAGTTCTTCAAGATAGAGCTTGCAATTGCGCTTCCAGTGTCCAGGTTGCTTACAATGGAAGCACTCCCCTTCCTTTGCCACACCACCCTTTGGTTTCAGTGCAGCTGAAGAAGAATTAGCATTGGACTTTCCATTAGCTTTATCCTTCTTCTTGTTGGCTTTTCCCTTTCCCTTGCCCTTTTGAACCATAAAAATGGGCTTAGCCTTCTTAAGGTTTTGCTCAGCAGTTCTCAACATGTTGAGTAATTCAGGAAGGGACTTGTCAAGGTCGTTCATGTTATAGTTCATGACGAACTGACTGTAGCTTTCAGGCAACGATTGCAAGACTACATCAATAGCCAACTCTTTCTGAAGAGCAAATCCCAAATTCTCAAGATTCTCAATGTACCCAATCATCTTGAGCACATGAGGACCCACGGGACTTCCCTCAGACATCTTGCACTGAAACAATGCCTTAGAGGTCTCAAACCTCTCATGCCTAGCTTGCTCTTGGAAAAGCATTTTGAGATGTTCGATCATATCGAACGCCCCCATGTTCTCATGTTGCTTCTGAAGCTCAGATTCCATGGTAATAAGCATGAGGCATGCAACATCCAAAGCATCATCAGAATGCCTCTTGTGAGCATCCCTTTCAGCTCTTGGAGCAGTGGCAGCAGGCTCATTCGGAATGGGCTGCTCTAGGACATAAGCCTTTCTCTCTTGTTTGAGGACTATCCTCAAGTTTCGGTACCATTTGAGAAAGTTGGTCCCATTCAGTTTTTCCTTCTCAAGGATCGATCGCAACGAAAGTGTCGATGTGTTTTGTGCCATGGTTATCTACAACAGTAAATATGCAGTGTAAGAGTCATGTATTTTAATTCATTTAATAAGGACTTTTATTAAACGATACTCCCACTATTTTCCTCAAAATAATAACCCTCGATATTATTTCGGAACACCTCGGCGCTAAGGTATTCTAGTGGGCCAAGATCCATATTTGACCACAACCTGAGTCAGCTTTGGCTTTTCTCTCAAGTTACAGCTATTTAGGTAGGCAACTCTTTGCCAATTGCATCTTATGCAACTCTTGGATAGTTGGGTGAACAACACTTGTCCAAGCTCATCTCATGAACTTAAGCCCAACTCTATGCCTCTAAGTCCCTAATCCTATTAGGATGACTTAGTTAAGTCGAACCCAAAGTTAGCAGTTTGGATATCACTATTATCCCATCGCGCCTTACCAAGATGAACATAGGTGCTTTGCTTTGGCAAACCCACCTAATGTTGATCAAAGTCTTGACGAGTGCCAACATTTGGAAGGCATCACATTTAATGACTTAATATTTGTTTGAGGGATTTTTCTTTTGATCTCACCAATTTGTTATCTCCGGTTGTTTTATACATGCATCACATACAAATATAAAACATGCATCTCATGCTTACAAGAAAGTAAACGTGACATGGTTATAGCCCAAACTATGCGATATTCTCAAGCCAATGAGAATATCATAAAAGCCTAAGAAAAGAAAAGAGTCTTCACAAGCTCCTTCTCTTCCTTTCTTGGTTGCCCTTTTGTTGTCATCCTCCTTGGACATACCACCTTGGATGATCCTTAGACATACAACCTTGGATGATCCCATAATGCACATTACATCAATAATAGAAACCTCGAGTTACATTCGAGGGGAGTAAGGTGAGAAGAGAATGTACAATGAGAGTGATAAGAAAAGGCACGACTCGCAGGCCGTATTTACAAGTACAACCAATCAAGGGCTATAACCATGCACCATGCTTCAAACACCAATCAGCATATCATGTCAAATCTCATTCAACAAAGATGCATGCCAATTTTCGTGTGTTGATTAACCAGTTTTTATTTATGTGGCGCTTCGCATACGGCGGTCCCGCTGGCCTGTCAGTGGGCGGTGGTTCCGCTGACCGGTCAGCGGACGAGGTCAAGGGGAGCCGCCCTTGCGGGGGGCGTGGGGGGCAGCGCCCCCCTGCGCAAAAAATTTTCTTACAATTGCTTAGCCCGAAATCTTGTATTTTGAGAAAGTAGGCACCCGAGACTCCTCTATTCGAGCCACCAAAAATACCTTACTTTCAGTGCCCGAACAGGCCGAATCCGAACCAAGCTAGGGTTTTTGCAACTATTGCAAGAATCCTAATCCATATAGGTATCTCATACCTATTCAATTTGAGGTTAATCTCATTAACCAATTTGTGTCGTTTCTTCATATATCTCATATGTTCATTACGAATTCCGGTTTCATGCATCATGAATCAATCTAATTAATCATGGCCGAAAAGCAACCGAACACATAGCATCATGCGATTCAACACTCAATCCCGATTTAGGGTTTCACCAGTAGCTCTGATACCACTGTTGGGTTTCGGGAGCCAAACAGCGCAGCGGAATTTAACCGAAACCCTCCAGGATCCAAGTGAAACGGGGTAAACCGGGTGTTCAAAAATTTTCATACCTAATTTTCGGTTGAGATCTCTCACTCAACTGTAGAGTTGAATCACAAAACCTGAACAGTTGACGTGTTCAAGCTCTCTATGGTATCCACACGAGCCTCTCGGGATCACCACGCTTCCACCACGTCCCGGCAGATGCGTTTCTCTTGCGCTCGCAGTGCTAGCTTGCGTCCTCCAAGGAATTGCAAGAGAAGAGTGCGGCTGTCCTTTTTGGAGGCTAGGGCAAGGAGACCTGCGAATTTCTCACTTAAAAGTTGTATTTATAGTGAGACTCAACTTCCAGGCCTAATGGGTTTCAAAGCCCTAATCCAATTAGGCTTTAATTTCGGGCTTAATAATGGCTCAACTCTTGGGCCCATTATTAATACGAAATTAAAGTGAAACCATAACCCAAATAATTAGCCCATGCACTCTAATGATCCAAATAGCTCTATGTGTGCGACCCAATAGGCTCTTGCCATGTTGGCAATGATCATAAATCACATTTATGATCATAAGCAATGAGCGGTGTCTAGCAACACATCATTGCTACCCAAGTGACAAGATTGTCGGTGAATCGACTAAACCTTTATGATCATCACCGATATATGCCATTGTCCCTTTGTCCAAGATATCAAGACTAAGCACGAGACATGGAATGTGTCACTCTCGTATAGCCCAATCTTTGGTTTCTTGATTACCGAGTAGACCAACTTAAACTGATGACATTGATATCATATATCAACTCATCCGAGCATGGCCATGCATTCTCTAAGTCTCACTCTATCAAGGGGCCCGAAGATATCACTCCCGTTACATAGGAGGGACAAATCCCATCTTGATCATACAAATCCCTCCGCATGATATGTGACATACCCAATGACCTCCTTCAAGTTCACTCAGTTACGAGCAACAAAGGAAAGTATCAAAGTATGTGACTCACATGTAGGGAACCTTGATGATCTTAGGTCGAAGGACTACATATACCATGATCACTATGAGAATCACTTATGACACTCATATAACGATCCATGAAGTGTTCTCATGGTGGGTCGGTCCAGTACACAAGTTCTCCAACTTGTACCCATATGTAGACTAGATATCTCATATTAGTCTCCACATATGCTAGTCATTATGTATTATTGCAACCCGCTCCACAATAATACTAGACTAGGGACGTTTAAGAATATCATTATTCTAGGGTTACAATTATGCTTATTACGTTACGCAGAAACAAAACAACAAACATAATTGCTGGATTAATGCCTCAATAAAATATCATGACTCAATGTGCAAAAATACAATCATCTCATGATTGGCTTTTTGGGCACAATACTAACACTAGTCCCCCGGGAGGCAGTTGTGGCTTATTCATGTCTCCCTAATGGTGCTCTACTGCATTTTCTGATGCCTATGGAAGAGCCTTCCAAACTTCCTAGTGGATATGCTCCCATAGTTCCTCCAAAAGGCATGTTGGAGGGCCCTGAAGTGTTCGTTTGATATGGTTCCAAGTGTTTTTCCTTGAGATTGATCTCGAGGGCAATGATGCCAAGACAACTTGTTCCTTTCATTCGCCAAAGTGGTAGAAAGAAGCCTTAACAACATCTAGTAGGTTGTGTGAACCCTTTGGGACAAGTTTCACCCTTGTAGTAGCATCGTCCTAAACTTCTTTGGTTGGATCCATAACTTGATGTGATCTCCATGTATCAACCGTAATGTTGCTTTATAAAGATGGTCCCAATTGATACACAATATACAATAAGGCTTGGAAAGGGTGGCACATCTAAAACTTACAAAAAAAACAATGTTAGGGACCCTAGAGTTGTATGTATAGGAAGAATTCTATGATGCTTAAGTCGGTGCAATGGTTGAGTAGAAGCTTGTGGGAGAAGTAGTGGGAGAATGAGAATATACATTTTACCATTGGAATAGGTCCTTCTATAAGCTAATTTCTAATTTTCTTTTCCTTGTGGAGTCTATTAACTATTTGTGATTATGGGCCTAATGGGCCGACATTAACCATTTTCATATGCTAGACTTTAGAGGATGGAAACTGGGTCTTGTTGCAATTGAGTATCACAACTACATTTTAATGAATGCAAATTTTGCACAAAAATCAAAAAATAAAGCAATAAGGCTCAGTTCATTTTCATTTAATACAATTGCATTAATGCATTTTTTTGCCATGCCCATGGCCCACTTTTAAACTTTTTACGAATTGCCCCTGGTGTTTTAGTTAATTACACTTAGCCCAGGGCAACCTTTAATGGTTTCGCCCAGCCCTTATTTGCTCCGCTTACTTCGCCCACCCCATCCCTCAGCTTTACCCGTTGCTGCCTCCTCAATTCCCCACCTTGCTGCTACCCAACCCTTCCCTGTCTAGTGTAGGTCCTCTTGCAAGTGCGATTGTTGTCTCATGCCTTCATGCAAGTGCGATTACCTTGAGCTAGATGCATCATCCCAAATGTCTTCTCCTACAAAGGCATTTTTTCAACCCTCTCCCTAGTCGATTCCTAAATTAAAGTTGTCACCAGATGGAAGATGTAGTGAGCGACTGAAGGGGCAACTCAATCAGAGATCATTTAAATGTGATTTTGACGTTGGAATCATATGCTCGGCTGGTTTTGTACTCCAGATCTAAATTGATTCTTCATGATCAAGTTAATCATATTTGCCTTGTTTTTGGTTGATTTTAGGGTTTGGGTCAGAGTTTTGATCAAGTATGAATTTGTGACTACCATTGGAAGAGTTGTAGTGTCCTTATGTTTTTCAGGATGTGATCGCAAGTGGAAGTGGGTTCAGCATGTAAATTAACACAACTTCAGGACCAAATAAAATTTGGAAATCCTAACCCCACACCAAATTAGATGCCATACATGATAAAACGTATTAATTCATTAACTGCAATCGAATAGCCTGTAAATCAAGGTAGCAAACTTCAAAAGTTTTTCTAAATTAAGAAATCCACTATCATAATAAAGCATATATCATCTCTCCTCTACTTCTTGCACCAACAAATACATACTATCATGAACTGATATAAGGGGGATCAGGGAGGCCTTGCCCCCTAACATGGTAAAATCATAATTTTAATTCTTAAAAATAGGGAAAAATATATTATTTCCCCCCATAAATTGGTTAAAATGTTTTTATAAGGATTAAAATTTGAGAAAAAAAATTCTTTGACTCAGCATTTTCAAAAACAGCTGGGTGCGTCCCTGCATATTGTCAATTTTGCTAAGCTTGTCATGTTTTTAGACATTTATGTTCCATGCAAGTAATCAAACATCAAATAAAATTTGTCAATATTCAAAACATGCAAATGTACAGATTTCAGCAAATTTAACAAGAGAGATAGGGAAAAAGAAAAAACCAACTTAAAAGTATGAAATTCAAAAAAAAAAAAATCCTAAGTTCATGGTTTCTTATAGATATGTTGAGTTAATGGAAGCAAAAAAAGAAAGTACCTAATGTTAATTAAAAGCAAAGAAAAAGAAAGGGAATTTTTGGTGAGAATTTAATCTGTCATGATGGATAGTTTATAAAAAAAATCAAAACACAATCATTTTTAGATGTTACTTAAAAAATGTGTATGTAACCATTTTTTTCACGAGTTAGTCACAAATCTTGACTCAATTGTAGCTTAATATTCATTTTGTTGCAAAAAGGAAGTCAATTGTTTTTTTTTGTTGTCTCAAAAAGGATGAATTATTTCTTTTCTTATTACTTTCATTTAAACTCTTTCTGCCCAAAACTTAACAGACAATATTTTATTTTTATAATCACCATTTAGACTCTCATTATACAAAATCCAAGAAGGAATTTATTTTATTTTAGCATCAGAGGTAAAAATGAAAAGAAATAATATAAATTACACACATCTTAATTTTCATGTTCAAAGTAACGTATGATCCAAAATGAGACTAAGGAAGTATTAAAATAGCGACCAATCTATGATGAGGCTAACTTTGCCGAAAATTGGTTACAATTTGTCGTATGCTAGTTAGGCTTTTAGCTTGCTTAAAGGTGCAACTTTTGAATGATTACATGCAATGGTTGTCTAACTGTTATTTGTATTTCTTCTTTGTCTTTTTCTTCTTCTTCTCCTTGGGATGCATTAAGTGTATGTACATGTTTCTTCTTCATATCCATTTCTTCCTCAACTGTAATTCGCTTGCCCTACCTAGCTATCTGAAATTCTTGAGGATATTTAGCTATGGAGATGAAGTTTTTATTCATGTCATTAGGTGGAAGCAAGTGAATTGAGCTATACTTTTCTTTTTTGGTAATCAGAACCATACATAGGAAAACTAAAAAAGGAAAGATGTAGAAAGCTAATGAGTAGCATTATCTTTGCTTGGGCACCACTACTATTGAACATCGTGAAAAGGATCCAAGGAGATGGAGGATTTGGCCAACCACGTGATGGAGGGATATGACTGGATCAAAGGTACTCATTAGAGCTTGTAAAACTTGAACACAACCAGTTAGCGCAGTGACTAATGAGAGATGTTGGTCAGAAGCAAGTGATAAGGCCCTAAGAACAGCTTGAAGTTCAGCCTCCAAAGCAGATTCACAAGGACGGATAATTATCCTTTAATGACAATAAGGAAGGGCATCGGATCCCATCCATACCCAGGCTGCAACCCCCAACTTAGACGTACGATGCCAAGCTCTATCGGCAATCAAAATGTGAAGTGGGAATTGAATTCTTGTCATGACCCCAAGTAGGGCATAAGGTAGGAGGTGGATTGTACATGTTGAAATGCCACTTATATTGAAAATCCATAGCCATGGAGAACTGATCCATCAGGTCATGCTGTTTAACAATCAAAGGATGAGCATGAAAGGATGCGTTCTAAAATGTGCACTCTTTACAACCAATCCAAATAGCTTAGAGGGTAAAAACCAAGAATCTAAACCAGTTCGATGGATAATGCTACTTGTGTCTCAAAAGTGAAATAAGCCACTCCTCAAAAGACAAGTAAAAAGTAGATGAAGGAAGAGAGCAGAAATTATCCCAAATATCCTTAGAGTCTATATTGTGGTGGGACAAGGCCCCAGTGCCCTAATTTGCTAACATTGGTAGGCTCTTTGGGAACTATGATCCCACTTAGGTTAGAATTGGTTAGTTAATACTTGTAAAGTATCTTAAAATTTTTACGTGTAACTAGTTTCTTAACCTACCCTAAATAGAAAATATGCATGCATCATCCTGGCTATGCAATAACAAATAAATAGGTAAACAATAATAAAACAGTGCCATGGCCTTTGTATTTGAGAAAACAAATTAAAACAAGCCAAGATGTAAAAACTTTAGTTATTTTAACTTCAAGTAATAACAATGTACATACTGTTAGTGTTGTGCCCAAAAGCCAGTCATGAGATGATTGTATTTTTGCACATTGAGTCATGATATTTTATTAAGGCATTAATCCAGCAATTATGTTTGTTGTTTTGTTCCTGCGTAACTTAACAAACATAATTGTAACCCTAGAATAATGATATTCTTAAAAGTCCCTGGTCTAGTATTATTGTGGAGCGGGTTGCAATAATACATAACGACTAGCATATGTGGAGACTAATATGAGATATGTAGTCTACATATGGGTACAAGTTGGAGAACTTGTGTACTGGACCGACCCACCATGAGAACACTACATGGATCGTTATATGAGTGTCATAAGTGATTCCCATAGTGATCAGGGTATATGTAGTCCTTCGACCTAAGATCATCAAGGTTCCCTACATGTGAGTCACATACTTTGATAATTTCCTTTGTTGCTCGTAACTGAGTGAACTTGAAGGAGGTCATTGGGTATGTCACATATCATGCGGAGGGATTTGTATGATCAAGATGGGATTTGTCCCTCCTATGTAACGGGAGCGATATCTTCGGGCCCCTTGATAGAGTGAGACTTAGAAAATGCATGGCCATGCTCGGATGAGTTGATATGCGATATAAATGTCATCAGTTTAAGTTAGTCTACTCGGTAATCAAGAAACCAAAGATTGGGCTATACGAGAGTGACACATTCCATGTCTCGTGCTTAGTCTTGATATCTTGGACAAAGGGACAATGGCATATATCGGTGATGATCATAAAGGTATAGTCGAATCATCGACAATCTTGTCGCTTGGGTAGCAATGATGTGTTGCTAGACACCGCTCATTGCTTATGATCATAAATGTGATTTATGATCATTGCCAACGTGATAAGAGCCTATTGGGTCGCACACATAGAGCAATTTGGATCATTAGAGTGCATGGGCTAATTATTTGGGTTATGGTTTCACTTTAATTTTGTATTAATAATGGGCCCAAAAGTTGAGCCATTATTAAGCCCGAAATTAAATCCTAATTGGATTAGGGCTTTGAAACCTATTAGGCCTGGAAGTTGAGTCTCACTATAAATACAACTTTTAAGTGAGAAATTCGCAGGTCTCCTTGCCCTAGCCTCCAAAAAGGACAGCCGCACTCTTCTCTTGCAATTCCTTGGAGGACGCAAGCTAGCACTGCGAGCGCAAGAGAAACGCATCTACCGGGACGTGGTGGAAGCGTGGTGATCCCGAGAGGCTCGTGTGGATACCATAGAGAGCCTGAACACGTCAACTGTTCAGGTTTTGTGATTCGACTCTACAGTTGAGTGAGAGATCTCAATCGAAAATTAGGTATGAAAATTTTCGAACACCCAGTTTACCCCGTTTCACTTGGATCCTGGAGGGTTTCGGTTAAATTTCGCTGCGCTGTTTGGCTCCCGAAACCCAACACATACATCTCAATCTTATATACACCAAATGTAACCTTAGTGTCATACACACCAATGGACACCAGTAAAGGCAATTTCTTTGTATATCAATACTATACATATAGAAGAAGTGACATATATCTACTAAGATTTATCTTTAGCTCTTCACCCAAGCAAACTAGCTTCAAGTGATGAGTCATACTTTCCTTGTACACGCTTAGTCTCAAATTGAAAGGCAAACACTTTGGTCAATACTAACTTATGTTACAAGTAAGTTAAAAATATAAGATTTCTCACTTAAAGAGTGTCTTCTAACCAATAAAACTTAGACTTAACAGCTGCTTCTTACCAACTGTTAAGCCCAACTAGCCTGGTTAATACCTATATAACACTTAAAGGGTGAGTACTCAAAAGTACTAAATAAGGGATTCGACAGCTGTAGAGGGAAACATATGC